>CM062296.1:223831736-225031736 GCA_031216915.1 Pictodentalium vernedei
GTGGGAACCCCGGGAAGTGAAGCAGTGCTTGTTTACTGTGGTAAACAAGCTCTGTTTCACTGGTAAAATAGGACCCAGTCACTAATGCTTGGGGTGCAAGTCCTCTAAAATAGGCAGCATGGGGTATAAATGATTGACTGACTTTGACTTTATCTCCATGTTGTGGTCATGATTAGCCATTGTGCAGAAGTATGTGACCTTAAACAACAATAAATAAATAATAAATATTATCAAAAAACATGTATGGAGCATACGTATTCAATTTATACTTAAGTGCAATACCGAACAATCACTAAACAACACTGAACTGAAACTATTTTTGATGGAAGCATAAACCTGATTACCGCACTTGCAAAAAACACAAGTTAATTATAGACAAATTGAAGTCACATGGTGGGGTTTTGAGACCCCACCTCGTAGTATAATTAGTGGGGTCTCAATTTCTGTGTTCATATGGGCAGCGTACACGACATGTTTGTATTTCCAGTGGCCAGACGAGTATGGCCCTCCCATGAGTGGGCACTCATACCTCCCCGCTGTTTATAACATTTAACAGGCAATCTGTAGAAAGAATGATGGTTGGCGCCAATTTCGGTACCTTCCTGGATACTGCGCATGTGCAGATCTAAAATGTATGGAGGACCAGGCAGGACTTGATTTTTAGCTCAACTTTGGCAAAACCAAATTTGAGCTTATGCCATGGCCAGTCGTCCGTCAACAATTCAATACTGCTCAAGCTAGAGGCCGTATTTATGAACCAATCTTTACGAAACTTCTTGGGTACCTTTGTTATGACTGTGGGACGAGAACAAGTGTTTTGGGGTCCGATCCGAAATTCAAGTTGGTCGCTGGCGGCCATTTTGTACAGACTTAGGTGAAATCAGATTTTTGCGCAGAACTTCCATATGAAAGCGCTGATTTGTATAATTTTTTGTATGAATGTTTAGTACCATGGGATACATCACATATAATACAGGTTTTTTATGCAAATTAGACTAACTTTGATGTATTTAGTGTTAATTTCTGCACTGTAAGTGCAAATGCCAATACGGCTCGGGCTGGAGGCCGTATTTATAAACCGTTCTTTACTAAACTTCTTGGGTACCTTTGTTATCACCGTGGGATGAGAACAAGCGTTTTTGGGTGTGGTCCGAAATTCAAGATGGCCATCAGCAGCCAGTTTGTACCAAAATTAGTGCAGTCAGTCTTTTGTACAGAACTTCTGTATGAAAGTTCTGATTTGAATAAATTTTTGTATGAATGTTTGGTAAAATGGAATACATCACATACAGTACAGGTTTTTTTCTTGTGCAGAAATTATGCAAATTAGATGAATTTTGATTTATTTAGTGCTACTTATACACTGTAAGTGCACATGTCAATACGGCCCGGGCTAGAGGCTGTATTTATCAACCGATCTTCACGAAACTTCTTGGGTACCTCTGTTATCACCTTGGGACGAGAACGGGTGTTTTTGAGTGCGGTCCAAAATTCAAGATGCTGCCAGTGGCCATTTTGTACCGAAATTAGGTCCAATCAGTTTTTTGTCACAACTTCTATACAGCTCGTATTTATGAACTGATCTTCACAAAACTTCTTGGGTACCTTTGTTTTCACCTTGGGACAGGAATGAGTGTGTTTTGGAGTGCCATTGTTATCACTGTGCTATGAGAACAAATATTTTGGGGTTCAGTCAGACCCACTCTGGGACTCAAAGATATCTTTTCTTGTTTAGCATCTGACTGTCGCCCACCTTTACAATACTTTACCTATACATTTGTTACAGGCTACGGTCAGTATTTATGTACAGACCGTTACAATACTTTATATGTACCTTTGTTATCAGGTCATTACCTAGATCTTTGTCATTGTTGTGTCACATAATGTACATGTCTTGACAAGTTGAGCTACAGTGTCATTGACACTTTCATTTCGGTTTTGCATGCAAAATTTGGGGATTGGGTGCAAAATTTGTGTTTGGCCCTGGATTAATTTTTGAGTTAGCACCAGCTAGTCTGGACCATTGGTAAGTAAAAAAAAATATATAAATTACTTAAAATTTATCATTTTTAGCTTTACTTGACATAGTCAAGATAAGCTATTGCCATCACGCGTGCGGAAGTCTGTTAGTCTGCGAGTCTGTTCACATTTTCCTTTAGCACGGGCTACACCCTGCAGTTCTTGTCTGATCATCACGAAATTTCATTTGCAGGTTTGGGGTCATGTCTAGATGAGAACGTCCCCTTTTGGTCGCGATCAGTCAACCGGTATGGCTGCCAAGCCCAAAACCTGAAAACCATTAACACAGTCTACAGGTCGTATTTATGAAGGGATTTCATTGTAACTTGGTAGGATGCCTCTGTATAATGCCTAGATGAGAACATCCCCTTTTGGGCATGATCTGTCAACCGTGATGGCTGCCCAAGCCCCAAACCCAAAAACTTTTAGCACAGTCTGCAGGACATGTTAAGTATGGAGGGATTTCATTGTAACTTGGTAGGATGACTCCTTATGATGTCTAGATGAAAATTTCCCCATTTGGGCATGATCTACCAACCGTAACGACTGCCCGAGCCCAAAACCCGAAAACCTTTAGCACAGTCTACAGGCCATATTTATTGATGAATTTCATTGTAACTTGGTGGGTTGACTTCATATAATGTCTAGATGAGAACGTCCCCTTTTGGTCCTGATTTGGCAACTGTTACGGCTAAAGGGGCCCGAAGCCCCAAAACCTTTAGCACAGTCTACAGGTCATATGTATGAAGGGATTTCATTGTAACTTGGTAGGATGACTCCAAATAATGTCTAGATGAGAACGTCCCATATTGATCGCGATCATTCATCCTTGTTGGGTGCCCGAGCCAAAAAACCTTTGGCATAGGCAAAAGGTCATATTTATGGAAGGATTTCATTGTAACCTGTAAGGTTGCCTCCATATAATGCCTAGATGATGACATCCCCTTTTGATCGTGATTGGTCAACTGTGATGGCTACAGGTGCCCGAAAACCTTGAGCCAGTCTACAGGTCATATTTATAAAGGGATTTCAGTGTTACTTCTTAGGATCACTACAGATGATGCCCAGATGAGAGTGTCCCCTTTGGTTGCGATCATTCAACCATGATGGCTGCCCGAAGCCCGAAAACCTTTAGCACAGTCTACAGGTCATATTTATGAAGGGATTTCATTGTAACTTGGTAGGTTGACTTCATATAATGTCTAGATGAGAACATCCCCTTTTGGACACGATTGGGCAACTGTGACGGCTACAGGGGCCCGAAGTCCGAAAACCTTTAGAACAGTCTACAGGTCATAATTATGAAGGGATTTCATTGTAGCTTGGTAGGATGACTCCAAATAATGTCCAGATGAGAACATCCCCTTTTGGTCGTGATCATTCAGCCTTTATGGCTGCCCGAGCCCAAAGACCTTTAGCATAGTCTATAGGTCGTATTTGTGGAAGGATTTCATTGTAACTAACTTTGTTAGGTTGACTCCATATAATGCCTAGATGATGACTTCCCCTTTTGGTCGTGATTGGTCAACCGTGATGGCTACAGGTGCCTGAAGCCTGAAAATCTTGAGCACAGTCTACAGGTCATATTTATGAAGTGATTTCATTGTAACTTCGTACGATCACTCAAGATGATGCCCAGATGAGAATGTCCCCTTTTGGTTGCGATCATTCAACCATGATGGCTGCCCAAGCCTAAAGCCCAAAAACCTTTAGCACAGTCTTCAGTTCATATTGATGAAGGGATTTCATTGTAACTTGGTAGGCTTGACTTCATATAATGTCTAGATGAGAACAACCCCTTTTGGACACCATTAGGCAACTGTGACAGCTGCAGGGACCTGAAGCCCGAAAACCTTTAGCACAGTCTGCAGGTGATATTTAGAAGGGATTTCATTATACCTTGGTAGGATGACTCCAAATAATGTCTAGATGAGAACGTCCCCTTTTGGTCGCGATCATTTAGCCTTGATGGCTGCCCGAGCCCAAAACCTTTAGTACAGTCTACAGGTCATATTTATGAAGGGATTTCATTGTAACTTGGTAGGTTGACTTCATATAATGTCTAGATGAGAACATCCCCTTTGGACGCAATTGGGAAACTTACGGCCACAGGGGCCCAAAGCCCGAAAACCTTTAGCACAGTCTACAGGACATATTTATGAAGGGATTTCAATGTAACTTGATAGGATGACTCGTTTTGGAATAATTTCACTGTAACTTTGTAACTTTCATTGATATACGTTAACTGTGAGGGCCACATACATTAACTGAGGTCATATTAACCCACCCCTCAGCTCTTTAGTACAGTGTACACCTCATATTATTTTTGTCAAAAACATAGCTACAGGGAACAGAAATGAACATATTCCCAATTATCACAATTCTTTTCTTATTTCATAATCCTTTCATAAACATTGAACATTATTCTTTTCATCAAACACAACACACAAGTTAAGCTACAGTGTCATTGACACTTTCATTTGGTATGCCGCTTCCTAGTGGAATCAGATGGACCAAAAAATTTGCTGTCCGTTTTGTCATGGGGTGCCGTATGGAGATGCCCATTTTAACATTGTTGGCAATGGGAAAATGCTAAGTCATCATCTTTCTTGTACTCACTCAACTAATTTGAAACTTTTCTCCTTTATAACAACTGGGCCAAATTCATTCATATATGGCACAGACCATCTTTGGAGTATACCCTTTTCACTTGGTTCTGATTTTCTTACAAAAAAGTTACTATGCTCCTTGGAGTGCTCCATAAGCATAAAATGCTTTAAAAATCATCTTATAAGCCCCTCTCAATAATGCTTACATTACTGGTATGGAACTTACTCTAGTGATGCAGATTTTTTCGAAGGAACTCCGAAGGTCATAATTTGGGCTCCACTCAAAATTTCTGTTTCCAGAACCAATGGGCTGATTTGAACCAAATTTGTCATGTAGTATAACTCAGTAACTGGGTCATAAGTACTTGATTTATGCCCCAGTTTAAAAAAATAATAAATAAGTACTTGATTTATGCCCCCAGTTTAAAAAAAACAAATTTGTTTGGACAATTTTTTGAGACTTCATAGAAAAAGGCTTTGTTTTTGCCCAGAAAGCTTTCCTTGGACCAGCAGAAATGAATGGCAAAAAAAACTGCCTTTGGGTGTGTCATGGCAAATCCAAAAATTGCTCTTGTTGCCCATTACGTACTGACACGCTCATCTCAATTGACAACTTGAGCTAGGTGAGCATTTTAGGCTCAGTTGAGCCTCTGTTTTCTTTTTTGTTATGGGCAGATAGTAAATAACACTTCAGGCTCACTGACTTGGAAGAAATCCACAATAGTTTGTATGACAACACTCACTACACAAGCTTTCTCTGTCAGTATCTCCATAGGGTTCATCCTAACTTCTCTTTGAACATTCTTAGGGTTCCTAGGGCGATCAGTTGCTAAGCATACTTTCAACCAGACAACCCATAAATTAGGATAACAAATGATTGATGAATTTTACTAGAGAGTACATGTTTCTTGTGGCATTGACTTCACATGGACTTTTCTCTTCCTGTAGTGATTTTGTTGTGCCATTTTTGGTCATTTTAATTAATTTGTTAATTTTTTCAGGTGAAAAGGAGACAGAGAAGCAGTCCAATACATCGAGAAGAGAAGATCAGTTGTCACATATAATGGAATTGAACCCTGCCTCACCGTCGCAGGGCCAATCATCTGCTTCAGATCATTCAGCAATATTAGCACGAGAGAACTCTGTTTCATCGGTATCTGCACTAACATCAGTGTCATCAGACCAACAGAAATTCCTAAAATTTGCTGGTAAGTAAAAATTTAATGTACTCTGCCCAATTGCATACTGGATAATAATTTATGTCTGTTCATTGTATATACCAGATCTGTTGATTCCAACTTAATCTCATATTGTTAAAAGAATAACCTTAAGATGGAACACCAAGGTGAAATGAAAAAATACATTTCATTCTCAAGCAATTAATTTTTCAAATCAATGAGGGGGGAAGCTTTTATTTTTATTTTTAGCTCACCTGACTTTCAGTCAGGAGAGCTATAGTGATCACTCACCGTCCGTCGTCCTGCGTCCGTCGTCCGTGAACATGGTGTTTACATCTTCTCCCAAACCGCTGAACCAATTTAATTGATATTTGAGATAATAGTTTGTTATGACATCGCAATTTGATTTTGTTCAAATCAAGTTGCCTCGCCCGTGGGTAGGGCCACACCCAAAAAGTGTGCTGAAATCTTAAAAAATCTTCTTCTCATGAACCAGCAGTAGCAGAGACTTGATATTTGGTGTGCAGCTTCCTTTTGAGGTGTAGACTCAGATTTGTTCAAGAGAAGTTTGTGGGGCTATACTTGGCGTCGTTATGGGAGGGGCAAAATTTTTGGCCCCGCCCAAAATTTCAATTTTCCAAACCGAGAGGCTGATTTGAACCAAATCTTATGTGAGGGCTTATTGGGTCATAAGTACCTAATTTATGCTGATTTTTTTTTTCCCGTAGCCCCATGGGAACCGCAGGAGCTAAAAATAGAAAAAAATTAAAACGCCCATATCTCCAAAACTGCACGGCACCGAGAATTTTTATTTGGTGTGAAGCTTCCTTAGGACCAACAGAAAGAATTGGTAAAAAAAAATTTCCATCGGTTTTATCATAGGATACAGTTTCGGGACTTTGAAAAAGTGCTGAGTCAGCACTTTTTAACACTGTAGGCAATGGGAAAAACATTAAAAAATCTTCTTCTCCAGATCCAGCAGGCAGAATCTTTTGATATTTGGTATGAAACATTGGAGGGTGGATCTAATTCAAGTTTGTTCAAATCGGCCCCCTGGGTTCATATTTGGGCTCAGTATAGGAGCCCGATTTCGAACTTAGTGCATTTCAGGCAAATTTCTTAAAAAATCTTCTTCTCCAGATCCAGCAGGCAGAATGTTTTGATATTTGGTATGCAACATTGTGGGGTGGATCTGATTCAAGTTTGTTCAAATCGGCCTCCTGGGTTTATATTTGGGCTCAGTATAGGAGCCCAAATTTGAACTTACTGCATTTCAGGCAAATTTCTTTGAAAATCTTCTTATCCAGATCCAGCAGGCAGAATCTTTTGATATTTGGTATGCAACATTGTGGGGTGGATCTGATTCAAGTTTGTTCAAATCGGCCCCTTGGGTTTATATTTGGGCTCAGTATAGGAGCCCAAATTTGAACTTAGTGCATTTCAGGCAAATTTCTTTGAAAATCTTCTTCTCAAGATCCAGCAGGCAGAATCTTTTGATATTGGGTATGCAACATTGTGGGGTGGATCTGATTCAAGTTGTTCAAATCGGCTCCCTCGGTTTATATTTGGGCTCAGTATAGGAGCCCAAATTTGAACTTAGTGCATTTCAGGCAAATTTCTTCAAAAATCTTCTTCTCCAGATCCTGCAGGCAGAATCTTTTGATATTTGGTATGCAACATTGTGGGGTGGATCTGATTCCAGTTTGTTCAAATCGGCCACCTGGATTCATATTTGGGCTCACTATAGAAGCCCAAATTCGAACTTAGTGCATTTCAGGCAAATTTCTTTGAAAATCTTCTTCTCAAGATCCAGCAGGCAGAATCTTGTGATATTTGGTATGCAGCATGCTTAGGGGGGTGAGATTCAAGTTTGTTCAAGCCATGTCTGGGCTCACTGTGGGAGCTTGAATTGTAACTTTGTTCGAAATGAGGAATTTTCTTAAAAAATCTTCTTCTTCAGATCCAGCAGTCGGAATGGTTTGATGTGTGGTGAGTAGCATCCTTGGGGGGGGGGGGGGGGGGGGGGGGGATTCAAGTGTGTTAAAGCCAAGTCCATGGGTCCATATTTGGTGGGAGCCCAAATTATAACTTAGTCAATATGAGGAATTTTTCTTTAAAAATCTTCTTCTTCAGATTCAGCAGTTGGAATGTTTTGATATTTGGCATGGAGCAACCTTAGGGGGCTGAGATTCAAGTTTGTTCAAGCCAAGTCCCTTGGTTCATATTTGGGCTCACTATGGGAGCCTGAATGACAACTTAGTTCAAAATGAGGAATTTTCTTTAAAATCTTCAGATCCAGCAGATGAATGCTTTTGATATTTTTTATGCAGCATCCTTAGGGGGGTAAGATTCAAGTTTGTTCAAGCTATGTCCCTAGGTCCATATTTGGGCTGATTGTGGGAGCTCGAATTGTAACTTGGTTCAAAATGAGGAATTTTCTTTAAAAATCTTCTTCTTCAGATCCAGCAGTCGGAATGTTTTGATATTTGGTGTGCAGAATCCTTAGGGGTGTGAGATTCAGGTTTGTTAAAGCCAAGTCCCTGGGTTCATATATGGGCTCCCTGTGGGAGCCTGAATTATTATGACTTAGTTCAATATGAGGAATATTCTTTAAAAATCTTTTTTTAGATCCACTAGTCAGAATATTTGGATATTTGGTTTCAGCTTTTCTTAGGAGGAGCAGATGCAACTTGTGGAAATCAATTCTCTGGGTTGATATTTAGGTTTTTTTTTTTTTTTTTTTTTTTTGGTATTTTCTCCCCGAGAGGTTGTTTGTGGTAATTCGACCCCCACCCAAACACCTGGTGGACCACGCAAAATTTTGCAAATATATTGGTTATTCACCGTAGGGGTGTTGGGTCATAAATGAAGTGGAGTTTGAATGTTGTTTTTTCAGTGAAACGTGAAAATTATGACACAGGACGAAACGCCTCATGGGTGAAACGTCTCTCAATAAAACATCTCTGGCTGGGACAAATCAAATGTTGAAGTGCCAACTTTCACATATTTATTTTACCAAAAAAAAAAATCCTTTCACATCCTTCCTAATAAAATCGTGAATCGCAATTTTTCCCCATTATATTCAAAATTATCACAACCCATTTGAATGGGCAGTTCATCCATAAATTATATTTTTCGGAAATCTGAAAATGAAATACAAAACGAATGTTTGCGAGTTTTTATTAACCAATTCGACCGCACATACCTGCCTATATGCAATTTATTTTCAACTATGACTGCTACTTTTATATCAAACGGTTACTATTAGTTATCCAATTATCCTGCATCTGAAATGCATTTATTTAAATTAACTGGGAAACTTGTAATGGTTTCAAATAACAGTACACAAATTCCCAATGACGGCCATTTACAATACAAATGTTACTAAAAATAAATGCCAGGAGACTGTGTTCCATTCAACATAGCACCTGACTTTGCAGACTTTCTGAGGGTTGGTGCGAATCAAATGTGGTGTGAATCGACCATTCCCCTTTGTGACTGTTTGTTGTCAGACTGAAAGACACCTTCCTTCTTGCTGTCATTAGGACTTACCTTTTACAGAATAAAACACTTTCTGTCGTGAATATTGCTAAAACCCACCCACTTTATTAAAGTATGATGTAGAAAAAGCTTGAAATGTGTTAATTTAAAATTTGCGAATGCATCGATATCGATTTACCGAAATGAGCACAATATCTCAATTTTTTTTTAAAGATTTTTTTGTGTCATAAAAAGGTTGCATGCGCACCAAAAATGACCATGTGCGCAGGCCTGAGAAACAGAGGTTCTTTTTTTTATGGCCTGTCAGTTATATTTTTTGCACTTTTTTTTAAAAATAAATACCATCCCATAATTTTTAGCTCACCTGAGCGAAGCTCAAGGGGAGCTTTACTAATCACTTTCTGTCCGTCGTCGTCCGTCCGGCGTTAACTTTACATTATCGACTTCTCCTCCTAAACCACTAGCCCAATTTTATTCAAATGTTGGCTAAATGTTTATTACCTAATGCCAATTCAGATTTGTTCAAATGAAGTTGCCCCTCCTCCTGGGTGGTGCCACACCCCCAAGGGGCACCAAAATCTTTGTAAATCTTCTTCTCATGAACCAGCAGTAGCAGAGACTTGATATTTGGTGTGCAGCTTCCTTTTGAGGTGTAGACTCAGATTTGTTCAAGAGAAGTTTGTGGGGCTATACTTGGCGTTGTTATGAGAGGGGCAAAATTTTTTGCCCCGCCCAAAATTTCTATTTTCCAAACCGAGAGGCTGATTTGAACCAAATTTTATGTGAGGGCTTATTGGGTCATGAGTACTTGATTTATGCAAAAAAAAATTTTCCCGCAGCCCCGTGGGAACTGCAGGAGCTAAAAATAGAAAAAATTTAAAACGCCCATATCTCCAAAACTGCACGGCACTGAGAATTTTTATTTGGTGTGCAGCTTCCTTAGGACCAACAGAAAGGATTGGTAAAAAAAAATTGCCATCGGTTTTATCATAGGGTACAGTTTCGGGACTTTGAAAAAGTGCTGAGTCAGCACTTTTTAACACTGTAGGCAATGGGAAAAACATTAAAAAATCTTCTTCTCCAGATCCAGCAGGCAGAATCTTTTGATATTTGGTATGCAACATTGTAGGGTGGATCTGATTCAAGTTTGTTCAAATCGGCCCCCTGGGTTCATATTTGGGCTCAGTATAGGAGCCCGATTTCGAACTTAGTGCATTTCAGGCAAATTTCTTAAAAAATCTTCTTCTCCAGATCCAGCAGGCAGAATCTTTTGATATTTGGTATGCAACATTGTGGGGTGGATCTGATTCAAGTTTGTTCAAATCGGCCCCCTGGGTGTATATTTGGGCTCAGTATAGGAGCCCAAATTTGAACTTACTGCATTTCAGGCAAATTTCTTTGAAAATCTTCTTCTCCAGATCCAGCAGGCAGAATCTTTTGATATTTGGTATGCAACATTGTGGGGTGGATCTGATTCAAGTTTGTTCAAATCGGCTCCCTAGATTCATATTTGGGCTCACTATAGGAGCTCGAATTCGAATTTAGTGCATTTCAGGCAAATTTCTTCAAAAATCTTCTTCTCCAGATCCAGCAGGCAGAATCTTTTCATATTTGGTATGCAATGTTGCGGGGTAGATCTGATTCAAGTTTGTTCAAATCGGCCCCCTGGATACATATTTGGGCTTACTATAGAAGCCCGCATTCGAACTTAGTGCATTTCAGGCAAATTTCTTAAAAAATCTTCTTCTCCAGATCCAGCTTCAGAATCTTTTCATATTTGGTAAGCAACATTGTGGGGTGGATCTGATTCAAGATTGTTCAAATCGGCCCCCTGGGTTAATATTTGGGCTCAGTATAGGAGCCCAATTTCGAACTTAGTGCATTTCAGGCAAATTTCTTAAAAAATCTTCTTCTCCAGATCCAGCAGGCAGAATCTTATGATATTTGGTATGCAACATTGTAGGGTGGATCTGATTCCAGTTTGTTCAAATCGGCCCCCTGGGTTCATATTTGGGCTCAGTATAGGAGCCTGATTTCGAACTTAGTGCATTTAGGCAAATTTCTTAAAAAATCTTCTCCAGATCCAGAAGGCAGAATCTTTTGATATTTGGTATGCAACATTGTGGGGTGGATCTGATTCAAGTTTGTTCAAATCGGCTTCCTAGATTCATATTTGGGCTCACTATAGAAGCTCGAATTTGGACTTAGTGCATTTCATGCAAATTTCTTAAAAAATCTTCTTCTCCAGATCCAGCAGGCAGAATCTTTTCATATTTGGTAAGCAACATTGTGGGGTGGATCTGATTCAAGTTTGTTCAAATCGGCCCCCTGGGTTTATATTTGGGCTCAGTATAGGAGCCCAAATTTGAACTTAGTGCATTTCAAGCAAATTTATTAAAAAATCTTCTCCAGATCCAGCAGGCAGAATCTTTTGATATTTGGTATGCAACATTGTGGGGTGGATCTGATTCAAGTTTGTTCAAATCGGCTTCCTAGATTCATATTTGGGCTCACTATAGAAGCTCGAATTCGAACTTAGTGCATTTCAGGCAAATTTCTTAAAAAATTTTCTTCTCCAGATCCAGCAGGCAGAATCTTTTGATATTTGGTATGCAACATTGTGGGATGGATCTGATGCAAATTTGTTTAAATCGGCTCCCTAGATTCATATTTGAGCTTACTATAGAAGCTCGAATTCGAACTTAGTGCATTTCAGGCAAATTTCTTAAAAAATCATCTTCTCCAGATCCAGCAGGCAGAATCTTTTGATATTTGGTATGCAACATTGCGGGGTGGATCTGATTCAAGTTTGTTCAAATCGGCCCCCTGGATTCATATTTGGGCTCACTATAGAAGCTCGAATTCAAACTTAGTGCATTTCGGGCAAATTTCTTCAAAAATCTTCTTCTCCAGATCCAGCAGGCAGAATCTTTTGATATTTGGTATGCAACATTGCGGGGTGGATCTGATTCAAGTTTGTTCAAATCGGCCCCCTGGATTCATATTTGGGCTTAATATAGAAGCCCGAATTCGCACTTAGTGCATTTCAGGCAAATTTCTTCAAAAATCTTCTTCTCCAGATCCAGCAGGCAGAATCTTTTGATATTTGGTATGCAACATTGCGGGGTGGATCTGATTCAAGTTTGTTCAAATCGGCCCCCTGGATTCATATTTGGGCTTAATATAGAAGCCCGAATTCGCACTTAGTGCATTTCGGGCATATTTATTAAAAAATCTTCTTCTCCAGATCCAGCAGGCAGAATCTTTTGATATTTGGTATGCAACATTGTGGGGTGGATCTGATTCAAGTTTGTTCAAATCGGCTTCCTAGTTTCATATTTGGGCTCACTATAGAAGCTCGAATTCGAACTTAGTGCATTTCAGGCAAATTTCTTAAAAAATCTTCTTCTCCAGATCCAGCTTCAGAATCTTTTCGTATTTGGTAAGCAACATTGTGGGGTGGATCTGATTCAAGTTTGTTCAAATCGGCCCCCTGGGTTTATATTTGGGCTCCGTATAGGAGCCCAAATTTTAACTTAGTGCATTTCAGGCATATTTCTTAAAAAATCTTCTTCTCCAGATCCAGCAGGCAGAATCTTTTGATATTTGGTATGCAACATTGTAGGGTGGATCTGATTGTGATTCATGAACGTATTTATTTGTAAAGTTGATAGAATCTTAGACAAAATTTGCAGAAAAGATCTACTATAGAAGGGGTGGTATCCAGGGTGAACCGTTTACCCAAATCTAGCAGTACTAATGCATTATTCACACAAATCTTCGTTCAAATTTTATGACCCCTCATTGGAACACACGCATTCAGCTCATTCCAACAAGCATATGCCATGTTTTCGAGACAAAAGAATAAAAATTTTAGTTATTCATGAAATTTTTAGGCAACTGTTGTCTGTTATTCACATTGCTTCATGAAATTTCAGTACTTTTAGAAGTTACCTCAGTAATCAAGGGTTAATTCCCTTTAATTAAATGTCGCCTCTAAAAAACAACCACTTTGCATATCTTACCTTTTTACCAGCATAACTGCCAAAACTTGTCAGCATTCTTCGCAAAAATCGCTATTCAAATTTTTATTTTTGTCTCTTAAACATACATGTACTTATCGCTTGTAAATACCCCATTGGAATGAGCTTTTTGAGCTCGTTCCAATGAGAGGTCGCACACCATGCTTTTTGAGTCAAAAAAGCAATTTTTTTAGTTATTCCAAAATTTCGTACGTAAAACACAGCTTTATGACTTCACATTGAAATGAGCTCTCTAAGCTTGTTCCAATCAACATTCACGCACTATGTCTTTCACACAAAAAATAAAATTTTCCATTTATTCAGGAATTTTGTTTGTAAGAACACTCTTACCCCCCCCCCCCCCCCACACACACACACACACACACACAAACACACACACACACACACACACACACACACAAACACAGACACACACATCTAAAAGTTCGTCAGCAAAAAAACAGTTACTTCAATTTTTAAATGCATTATAGGAACAACTTGCCTAATCAAATTTAAATACTTTTGCATCATTCTGTATCTAGAACAAACCATTTACCATATCTTTACGCAAAATTCTCCAGCATCATTCACAAAAAAACACCATTATTTATATATTCACATTTCTGTCTCAAAAATATACCTGATCTTCCCGTACCCCTATTGGAATAAGCTGTTTGAGCTTGTTCCAATGATGATAAAAAAAAATAAAATTTGTGAAAATTTTTGTTTTCTTGCATGCAAATATATACATGTAGCACATGGAAGATATCCACAGTTGGGGAGAGATGTCCAAGGCTATCTCTTCACATTCCTTGTTTGTGCTTCATGCTAAAACAGTTTGTCTGCAGAGATAAATTTGCTTTATTAAAAATCATTGGAGATTGGCCACACACCAATGATTTTAAATAAAACTAATTTTAGGTAACAAATGTTGAACTTCAAACAAAATCTATCACTCAACCAGTTAATGTTGATGAGGCATGACATGGTGAAGGTGACCTAAAATACTTCTTAGAGTCACTTTGTCAGGTGAGCGATTAAGGCCACGTGGGGCCTCTTGTTTAGATATTCTATGCAGAACAGAGCAAACTGGATGTTTACCAAACAAATATAATAAATATAGAAACTATTTTAATCGTGCTTTGTGGAAAACATGTGCAAATGAATATAGAGTCAAAAAGCTGTAAAATTATAGACTCTCATGATTTTATACTAACTTTCAAAGACACTGCAAGTCAATAAAAATTTTAAATTAGCCCAATTTATTTAATCACTCCTATGTTAGCTGTTTATTGTGTTTGGATTTTAGAGGGAACCAGTTTGTTCGTCACATTAAATTCTATGACATTGTTTCATTGGATAGAACCATTTTGTTATGTGGTCTGACCCTTCTACCAGTTGATAAGCATATTCATTAAAAGCGGTTATGCACAGCCCATCAATCCCCAGAGAATAATAGTAGATTCAGACTCTGGAGACCCTTCATCTTGTTGATAAGCACATTCGTTTAAAATGGTAATGCACGGCCCGTCAATCCCCAGAGAATAATAGTAGATTCAGACTCTGGGGACCCTTCTTCTAGTTGATAAGCACATTTGTTTAAAGTGGTAATGCGCAGCCCATCAATCCCCAAAGAATAATAGTAGATTCAGACTCTGGGGACCCTTCTTCCAGTTGATAAGCACATTCATTGAGAGTAGTAATGCACAGCCCATTAGTCCCCAGAGAATAATCGTAGATTCAGACTCCTGGGAATGAGGAATGATAAACATTAGTTTTCTATGACAGATGTTTATTTGAAAGTTATTTCTTTAAATTGGTCTCATTAAATACTTCACAATCTATACTTTATTGGGGAATAGCAGGGTTACCCAGTGTTGCTCGGGCTGAGGAGAGTATTATAACTGTTGGTGCCCCTCTACACCCCCCACCCCACCCCAGCACTTTTTTGAACCTCACCATTAGATTCCTGGTGAAAAAATTACCCCTAGTAGACCCCTTTGAAGACCTATATCGGCGAGAAAAATTTTGGTCATAACTTATGGTGCCCCTCTACACCCCCACCCTCACCCCGATACTTTTGTAAACCTCACCATTAGATTCCTGATAAAAACGTACCCCTAGTAGACCCCTTTGAAGACATATATCGGTAAAAAAAAAATGTTGGTCATAACTTATGGTGCCCCACTACACCCCCACCCCAACCCCACACACATTTTTAAACCTGACGATGACCTCCACCATAAAAAAGTACTCCAAGGAGACCCATTGTGGACACCCGGGGTGGCCCCATATTCATTTCTATAGTGGACAGTCAGACATACATACATACAGACATTCTAAAATATAGTATAAAAGAATAGGGGCGCGGTGGCTCAGTTGGTAGAGGTGCAGGCTGCAAGCTGAGAGGTCCTCGGTTCGAATCCCACCTGCGGCAATCGCACTGTGTCCTTGGGCAAGACACTTCACCCCCCATTGCCCATGTGGGGGCATGGTGACATTGTGTACTAAGGCATACTGCACGTCGATGGTGCACCTGTCTTCAACCAATGCTAACCCTGCTTGCGTGGAGTTAGTATGTTGGGGAGCTGACAGTTGCTCAGTGGTTCTCTCTGGGTACTCCGGCTTCCTCCACCCATGAAACTGTCATGGTCATGATTAGCCATTGTGCAGAAATATGTGACCTTAAACACCAATAAATAAATAAATAAGTATAGAAGACTAATTCCACATTTAAGTGTCTTTCGTGGGTTTTTTTTCCATTTAATTGTCTTTTGTGAATTTTTAGCTCACCTGAGCAAAGCTCAAGGGGAGCTTTACTAATCACTTTCTGTCCGGCGTCCGTCGTCGTCCGTCCGGCGTTAACTTTACATTATCGACTTCTCCTCCTAAACCACTAGCCCAATTTTATTCAAATGTTGGCTAAATGTTTATTACCTAATGCCAATTCAGATTTGTTCAAATGAAGTTGCCCCTCCTCCTGGGTGGTGCCACACCCCCAAGGGGCACCAAAATCTTTGTAAATCTTCTTCTCATGAACCAGCAGTAGCAGAGACTTGATATTTGGTGTGCAGCTTCCTTTTGAGGTGTAGACTCAGATTTGTTCAAGAGAAGTTTGTGGGGCTATACTTGACGTTGTTATGAGAGGGGCAAAATTTCTATTTTCCAAACCGAGAGGCTGATTTGAACCAAATTTTATGTGAGGGCTTATTGGGTCATGAGTACTTGATTTATGCAAAAAAAAATTTTCCCGCAGCCCCGTGGGAACCGCAGGAGCTAAAAATAGAAAAAATTTAAAACGCCCATATCTCCAAAACTGCACGGCACTGAGAATTTTTATTTGGTGTGCAGCTTCCTTAGGACCAACAGAAAGGATTGGTAAAAAAAAATTGCCATCGGTTTTATCATAGGGTACAGTTTCGGGACTTTGAAAAAGTGCTGAGTCAGCACTTTTTAACACTGTAGGCAATGGGAAAAACATTAAAAAATCTTCTTCTCCAGATCCAGCAGGCAGAATCTTTTGATATTTGGTATGCAACATTGTAGCGTGGATCTGATTCAAGTTTGTTCAAATCGGCCCCCTGGGTTCATATTTGGGCTCAGTATAGGAGCCCGATTTCGAACTTAGTGCATTTCAGGCAAATTTCTTAAAAAATCTTCTTCTCCAGATCCAGCAGGCAGAATCTTTTGATATTTGGTATGCAACATTGTGGGGTGGATCTGATTCAAGTTTGTTCAAATCGGCCCCCTGGGTTTATATTTGGGCTCAGTATAGGAGCCCAAATTTGAACTTACTGCATTTCAGGCAAATTTCTTTGAAAATCTTCTTCTCCAGATCCAGCAGGCAGAATCTTTTGATATTTGGTATGCAACATTGTAGGGTGGATCTGATTCAAGTTTGTTCAAATCGGCTCCCTAGATTCATATTTGGGCTCACTATAGGAGCTCGAATTCGAATTTAGTGCATTTCAGGCAAATTTCTTCAAAAATCTTCTTCTCCAGATCCAGTAGGCAGAATCTTTTGATATTTGGTATGCAATGTTGCGGGGTAGATCTGATTCAAGTTTGTTCAAATCGGCTCCCTGGATACATATTTGGGCTTACTATAGAAGCCCGAATTCGAACTTAGTGCATTTCAGGCAAATTTCTTAAAAAATCTTCTTCTCCAGATCCAGCAGGCAGAATCTTTTCATATTTGGTAAGCAACATTGTGGGGTGGATCTGATTCAAGATTGTTCAAATCGGCCCCCTGGGTTAATATTTGGGCTCAGTATAGGAGCCCGATTTCGAACTTAGTGCATTTCAGGCAAATTTCTTAAAAAATCTTCTTCTCCAGATCCAGCAGGCAGAATCTTTTGATATTTGGTATGCAACATTGTGGGGTGGATCTGATTCAAGTTTGTTCAAATCGGCCCCCTGGGTTCATATTTGGGCTCAGTATAGGAGCCCGATTTCGAACTTAGTGCATTTAGGCAAATTTCTTAAAAAATCTTCTTCTCCAGATCCAGCAGGCAGAATCTTTTGATATTTGGTATGCAACATTGTGGGGTGGATCTGATTCAAGTTTGTTCAAATCGGCTTCCTAGATTCATATTTGGGCTCACTATAGAAGCTCGAATTTGAACTTAGTGCATTTCATGCAAATTTCTTAAAAAATCTTCTTCTCCAGATCCAGCAGGCAGAATCTTTTCATATTTGGTAAGCAACATTGTGGGGTGGATCTGATTCAAGTTTGTTCAAATCGGCCCCCTGGGTTTATATTTGGGCTCAGTATAGGAGCCCAAATTTGAACTTAGTGCATTTCAAGCAAATTTATTAAAAAATCTTCTTCTCCAGATCCAGCAGGCAGAATCTTTTGATATTTGGTATGCAACATCGTGGGTTGGATCTGATTCAAGTTTGTTCAAATCGGCTTCCTAGATTCATATTTGGGCTCACTATAGAAGCTCGAATTCGAACTTAGTGCATTTCAGGCAAATTTCTTAAAAAATCATCTTCTCCAGATCCAGCAGGCAGAATCTTTTGATATTTGGTATGCAACATTGCGGGGTGGATCTGATTCAAGTTTGTTCAAATCGGCCCCCTGGATTCATATTTGGGCTCACTATAGAAGCTCGAATTCAAACTTAGTGCATTTCGGTCAAATTTATTCAAAAATCTTCTTCTCCAGATCCAGCAGGCAGAATCTTTTGATATTTGGTATGCAACATTGCGGGGTGGATCTGATTCAAGTTTGTTCAAATCGGCCCCCTGGATTCATATTTGGGCTTAATATAGAAGCCCGAATTCGCACTTAGTGCATTTCAGGCAAATTTCTTCAAAAATCTTCTTCTCCAGATCCAGCAGGCAGAATCTTTTGATATTTGGTATGCAACATTGCGGGGTGGATCTGATTCAAGTTTGTTCAAATCGGCCCCCTGGATTCATATTTGGGCTTAATATAGAAGCCCGAATTCGCACTTAGTGCATTTCGGGCAAATTTATTAAAAAATCTTCTTCTCCAGATCCAGCAGGCAGAATCTTTTGATATTTGGTATGCAACATTGTGGGGTGGATCTGATTCAAGTTTGTTCAAATCGGCTTCCTAGTTTCATATTTGGGCTCACTATAGAAGCTCGAATTCGAACTTAGTGCATTTCAGGCAAATTTCTTAAAAAATCTTCTTCTCCAGATCCAGCTTCAGAATCTTTTCATATTTGGTAAGCAACATTGTGGGGTGGATCTGATTCAAGTTTGTTCAAATCGGCCCCCTGGGTTTATATTTGGGCTCCGTATAGGAGCCCAAATTTTAACTTAGTGCGTTTCAGGCATATTTCTTAAAAAATCTTCTTCTCCAGATCCAGCAGGCAGAATCTTTTGATATTTGGTATGCAACATTGTAGGGTGGATCTGATTGTGATTCATGAACGTATTTATTTGTAAAGTTGATAGAATCTTAGACAAAATTTGCAGAAAAGATCTACTATAGAAGGGGTGGTATCCAGGGTGAACCGTTTACCCAAATCTAGCAGTACTAATGCATTATTCACACAAATCTTCGTTCAAATTTTATGACCCCTCATTGGAACACACGCATTCAGCTCATTCCAACAAAGGTCATATGCCATGTTTTCGAGACAAAGGAATAAAAATTTTAGTTATTCATGAAATTTTTAGGCAACTGTTGTCTGTTATTCACATTGCTTCATGAAATTTCAGTACTTTTAGAAGTTACCTCAGTAATCAAGGGTTAATTCCCCTTAATTAAATGTCGCCTCTAAAAAACAACCACTTTGCATATCTTACCTTTTTACCAGCATAACTGCCAAAACTTGTCAGCATTCTTCGCAAAAATCGCTATTCAAATTTTTATTTTTGTCTCTTAAACATACATGTACTTATCGCTTGTAAATACCCCATTGGAATGAGCTTTTTGAGCTCATTCCAATGAGAGGTCGCACACCATGCTTTTTGAGTCAAAAAAGCAATTTTTTTAGTTATTCCAGAATTTCGTACGTAAAACACAGCTTTATGACTTCACATTAAAATGAGCTCTCTAAGCTTGTTCCAATCAACATTCACGCGCTATGTCTTTCACACAAAAAATAAAATTTTCCATTTATTCAGGAATTTTGTTTGCATGAACACTCTTACCCCCCCCCCCCCCCCCCCCCACACACACACACAAACACACACACACACACAAACACAGACACACACATCTAAAAGTTCGTCAGCAAAAAAACAGTTACTTCAATTTTTAAATGCATTATAGGAACAACTTGCCTAATCAAATTTAAATACTTTTGCATCATTCTGTATCTAGAACAAACCATTTACCATATCTTTACGCAAAATTCTCCAGCATCATTCACAAAAAAACACCATTATTTATATATTCACATTTCTATCTCAAAAATATACCTGATCTTCCCATACCCCTATTGGAATAAGCTGTTTGAGCTTGTTCCAATGATGATAAAAAAAAATAAAATTTGTGAAAATTTTTGTTTTCTTGCATGCAAATATATACATGTAGCACATGGAAGATATCCACAGTTGGGGAGAGATGTCCAAGGCTATCTCTTCACATTCCTTGTTTGTGCTTCATGCTAAACCAGTTTGTCTGCAGAGATAAATTTGCTTTATTAAAAATCATTGGAGATTGGCCACACACCAATGATTTTAAATAAAACTAATTTTAGGTAACAAATGTTGAACTGCAAACAAAATCTATCACTCAGCCAGTTAATGTTGATGAGGCATGACATGGTGAAGGTGACCTAAAATACTTCTTAGAGTCACTTTGTCAGGTGAGCGATTAAGGCCACGTGGGGCCTCTTGTTTTTTATGCCACTGACCTTCGAAGGAGGATTCGGGGTATCTGGTGAAGCTGTCTGTCCATCCATCTGTCTGTACAAACATTTTGCATTGTAATTCCAAAGCCATCAGTTGGATTTGGATCTCCTTTGTATGCTGATAGACCTGCACGGGGGAACGGATTTCCGTCCAATGATTTTTCCCAGTGTTATGGCACTTTTTTCACTTCCTGTCTGTCTGTGAAAACGTTTTGCATTGTAACTTCAAAGCCATAAGTCAGATTTGGATTTCCTTTGGTATGGTAATAGACCTGCATGGGGGAATGGTTATGCACAAGGAACAGGTTCCGTCCAATAATTTTCTCCAGATGCATGGGGGAATGGATATGCACAAGGAACAGGTTCCGTCCAATAATTTTCTCCAGAGTTATGGCCCTTTTTCCCTTCTGTCCATACAAACGTTCTGCATTCTAACTTCAAAACCATCGGTTGGATTTGGATCTCCTTTGGTATGCTGATAAACCTGCATGGGGGAATGGATAGGCACAAGGAATGGGTTTCGTATAATAATTTTCCCCAGAGTTATGGCACTTTTTCACTCTTTTGACTTGTAAATTTTTTTATGTCCCATAATACCTATAAGGCTACTTCAAACATGTCTGCGGGTCGGGGGTAGTGGCCCATGCTTTGCATTGACCTTGTATTGTATAATAATGAGAATCTTCTCCTCGTCCTCAGTTTGTATCAAAATTTACAGAACTTTGTCCAATAAATTAGGTCAGAATCTTGCTAAAGCTCAGTCCAGGCCTAATTCACTGAACTCATTTGGTAAACTTGGTTATAAACTGGGGACTTGGGAGATCCTCTATTATGAGGCCTCATAAGATAATTGGAAATGTCTAACAAATATGTCTCGATAGTATCGATTGTCATGTGAGATATATAAATATTATCGGTATAGTGAAGTACAGGGCTGTATCACATCGCATTGAGGACCTTCAACCAAGCAGTATCACATGCGTTAACAAGTGCATACTGCTTATTGAAGGTTCTCAATAAAATGCAATACAGCATACCAGAAAACTTCAATGCTCTGATCTTTTGGTTGTACACATGCCCTCAGGTAATGATTAAATCTCGATTTTGGAATGTGTCAAAACCATTTTGTATGAAATTGGATGGCAAACTTTTTGTTGTAGTTATTGCTATAGCGTGTTCTTTATTGCCAATCTGGACTGGGTGGACTTGATAGCCCTCATCATATTGGTGTATCTGGCACAAATCTAATGAAGGTTCTACAGCATGCATTGAAAAATGAGTTGATGCATTTGTAAGATGTTAAAAATATAGCTTGAGGTGAAAGTGGAGGACTCAGTTCTCACCCAGCCTCGTTTTCAATTTTTAGCTCATCTTGACAGAGTCCAGCTGAGCTAATCTCATCGCTTCCCGTCCGTCGTCTGTCGTCCGTCGTCCGTCGTCCGTCAACACCATGTTTTGGTCTTCTCCTCCAAAGCCACTGGGCCAATTCAAGTGAAAGTTTGTGTGAGTGATGGTCCCAAAGGGGCATTTCATTTTTGTTCAACTCGGCATGCCCAGCCCCATAGGGAGGGAGTGGGGGAAAATGCTCCAAAATATTTTAAAAATCTTCTTCTCAAGAACCAGTGTGTACAATGACTTGATATTTGCTATGGAGCTTCCATATGAGGTGTAGAATCAAGTTTGTTCAAACAAAGTTCGTAAAGTAATATTTGGCTTTGTAATAGGAGGGGTAAGATTTTTGGCCCCGCCCAAAATTTCTATTTTCTGGACCGATGGTCCGGTATGAACCAAATTTGGTTTGTGGTAGTATTGGGTCATAAGTACTTGACCCATGCAAAAAATAAAATTCCCGCATCCCCATGGGAACTCTGGGAGCTAAAAATAGAAATATTTTCAAACGCCCATATTTCCCAAACCCCACGGAACAGAGAGCTTTTATTTTGTATGAAGTATCCTTATGACCAGTAGAATTGAATGGTAAAAAAAAATTGCCATCGGTTATGTTAGGGTGTTCTGTAATGGGCATCGAAAAAATGCTGAGTCAGCATATTTGCAAAAATTTTTAAAAATCTTTTCTCCAGAACCAATCATCAGAATCTTTTGATATTTGGTATACAGCATTCATAGGGGGGTCAGATAAAAGTTTGTTGAAATAAAGCTCATTGGTTCATATTTGGGCTCTCTACAGGAGCCCGAAGTTTTAACATAGGGTAATATGGGGAATATTCTTTAAAAATCTTCTTCTTCAGAACCACCAGTCAGAATCTTTTAATATTTGGTATACATCATTGTTATGAGGGTCAGATTCTAGATTGTTCAAACCAAGTCCCTAGGTTAATATTTGGGCTTCCTATGGAAGCCCAAATTTTATCTTTGTTCAATATGGAGGGTAATTTAAAAAAATCTTCTTCTTTAGATCCATCAGTCAGAATGCTTTGATATTTGGTATGCAACATCTCTATGGGGGACAGATTCAAGTTTGTTCAAATCAAATCCCTAGGTATATATTTGGGCTCACTATGGTAGCCCAAATTTTTACTTAGTGCAATATGAGAAAATTTCTTTAAAAATCTTCTTCTTCAGATCCACCAGTCGGAATGCTTTTATATTTGGTATACAACATCTCTAGGGGGGTCAGATTCCAGGTTGTTCAATTCGAGTGCCTAGGTTAATATTTGGGCTCCATATGGGAACATGAAATTTAACTTAGTACAATATGAGGGAATTTCTTCAAAAATCTTCTTCTTCAGATTCACTTGTCAGAATGCTTTCACATTTGGTAAACAACATCTCTAGGGGGGTCAGATTCAAGTTTGTTCAAATCGGATCCATAGGTCAATATTTGGGCTCACTATGGTAACCCACATTTGAACTTAGTGCAATTCGAAGAAATTTCTTTACAATTTCTCTTCTTCAGATCCAACAGTCAGAATGCTGTCATATTCGGTACACAACATCTCTAGGGAAGTCAGATTTAACTGTGTTCAAATCAAGAGCCTGGGTTAATATTTGGGCTCTCTATGGGAGCCGGAATTGGCCATTTTGCTGAAGAATTAAAAATTTTGTATTCAATACCCTCTAGAGGTACTAAGATTAATCCACATAGGTTGTATCAAGGGGCTTCATAGGGGAGCTCTACATTTTACTTTTGATCAACTGAAGAAAAGGCATGATGCCCAGATTATTTTTGTCACTCCTGAGGGACTCAAGGATTGACAGTGTAGCCTATGGAGATGGCTTGCTTAATGTAGACTCATTCTTGGACTCTGTTTAAATTGTGTTCTGTACAAGATGAGCGCTTCAGGCCCCGTGGGGCCTCTTGTTCATTATCACACTGCACTCATTTTAACAGTATCACACTCCATCTGATTGCAGGGTATTTTTGATGACAGAAATTGTGTCTATCAATAATAGGAAAATAATTTTAAAAATTATCTCTCGGGACGTTATGCACCTTACACAAGTATAGATCTGACTTTATCAATGTGATGGTTCCTGAATGACTGTAACAAAGCAATTCCATATTTTCTTTGTTTCCTGCCATAAATAATCCAGTGGTTCTAACCACCACTTTGTCCTCACCGGTTTGGTAAATGTTGTTTCCCTTCACAACGATGGATGATAAAACTCTATTAGACCTCTCAAAGTAGATCTATTTCTCAGGCCATTTTTTGTAAAATTGCATGCGGGCGTTTTTTTTATTTTTTTATTTTTGTAATTATTTCTTTACCATAAAAAGTTAATATTCTTGGTTTGTTGTAAAGCATTGCAAAGCCTTGTTGCACTCAAGGGACAGTTTTATTGACTTGGGTAAAATGTCAGACATAAACCTTTTGATTTTTAGCTCAACTGAGCAAAGCTCAAGGTGAGCTTTACTGATCACTTTCCGTCCGTCCGGCATAAACTTTACAAAACCAACTTCTCCGAAGAAACCACTGGCCCAATATTTTTCAAATGTTGGGTAAATGTTTATTACCTAATGTCAATTCAGATTTGTTCAAATGAAGTTGCCCCTCCTTCTGGGTGGGGCCACGCCCCCAAGGGGCACCAAAATCTTTGAAAATCTTCTTCTCATGAACCAGCAGTAGCAGAGACTTGATATTTGGTATGCAGCTTCCTTTTGAGGTGTAGAATCAAGTTTGTTCAAGAGAAGTTTTTCGGGCATTATTTGCCTTCGTTATGGGAGGGGCAAAAATTTTGGCCACGCCTAAAATTTCTATTTTCTGAAGCGTGAGGTCGATTTGAACCAAATTTGATATGAGATGATAATGGGTCATATGTAGTTGATTGATGCAAAAAAAAATTTTCTCATTGCCCCCTGGGAACCTCGGGAGCTAAAAATGGCAAAAACCTTAAAACTGCCATATCTCCAAAACTACACGGCACTGAGAATTCTTATTTTGTATAAAGCTTACTTTTATCTAGTAGAATAGAATGGTTAAAAAAATCTGTATCGGTTTGATCACAAGGTACTTTTTTCAGGACTTTGAAAAAGTGCTGAGTCAACACTTTTTAACACTGTAGGCAATGGGGAAAACATTAAAAAATCTTCTCCAGATCCAGCAGGCAGAATCTTTTGATATTTGGTATGCAACATTGTAGGGTGGATCTGATTCAAGTTTGTTCAAATCGGCTCTCTAGATTCATATTTGGGCTCACTATAGAAGCTCGAATTCGAACTTAGTACATTTCAGGC
The DNA here is from genome assembly GCA_031216915.1 of Pictodentalium vernedei. Lineage (NCBI taxonomy): Eukaryota > Metazoa > Mollusca > Scaphopoda > Dentaliida > Dentaliidae > Pictodentalium > Pictodentalium vernedei. Next base: position 223,857,099 of record CM062296.1, read on the forward strand.
AAATTTCTTCAAAAATCTTCTTCTCCAGATCCAGCAGGCAGAATCTTTTGATATTTGGTATGCAACATTGCGGGGTGGATCTGATTCAAATTTGTTCAAATCGCCCCCCTGGGTTCATATTTGGGCTCAGTATAGGAGCCCGATTTCGAACTTAGTGCATTTCAGGCAAATTTCTTAAAAAATCTTCTTCTCCAGATCCAGCAGGCAGAATCTTTTGATATTTGGTATGCAACATTGTGGGGTGGATCTGATTCAAGTTTGTTCAAATCGGCCCCCTGGAGTCATATTTGGGCTCACTATAGAAGCCTGAATTCGAACTTAGTGCATTTCAGGCAAATTTTTTAAAAAATGTTATTCTCCAGATCCAGCAGGCAGAATCTTTTGATATTTGGTATGCAACATTGTGGGGTGGATCTGATTCAAGTTTGTTCAAATCGGCTCTCTAGATTCATATTTGGGCTCACTATAGAAGCTCGAATTCGAACTTAGTACATTTCAGGCAAATTTCTTCAAAAATCTTCTTCTCCAGATCCAGCAGGCAGAATCTTTTGATATTTGGTATGCAACATTGCGGGGTGGATCTGATTCAAATTTGTTCAAATCGCCCCCCTGGGTTCATATTTGGGCTCAGTATAGGAGCCCGATTTCGAACTTAGTGCATTTCAGGCAAATTTCTTAAAAAATCTTCTTCTCCAGATCCAGCAGGCAGAATCTTTTGATATTTGGTATGCAACATTGTGGGGTGGATCTGATTCAAGTTTGTTCAAATCGGCCCCCTGGAGTCATATTTGGGCTCACTATAGAAGCCTGAATTCGAACTTAGTGCATTTCAGGCAAATTTTTTAAAAAATGTTATTCTCCAGATCCAGCAGGCAGAATCTTTTGATATTTGGTATGCAACATTGTGGGGTGGATCTGATTCAAGTTTGTTCAAATCGGCTCTCTAGATTCATATTTGGGCTCACTATAGAAGCTCGAATTCGAACTTAGTACATTTCAGGCAAATTTCTTCAAAAATCTTCTTCTCCAGATCCAGCAGGCAGAATCTTTTGATATTTGGTATGCAACATTGTAGGGTAGATCTGATTCAAGTTTGTTCAAATCGGCCCCCTGGGTTTGTATTTGTTTTGTATTCAGTATAGGAGCCCAAATTTGAACTTAGTGCATTTCAGGCAAATTTCTTTGAAAATCTTCTTCTCAAGATCCAGCAGGCAGAATCTTTTGATATTGGGTATGCACCATGCTTAGGGGGGTGAAATTCAAGTTTGTTCAAGCCAAGTCCCTGGGTTCATATTTGGGCTCAGTGTGGTAGACCGAATTATAACTTAGTTGAAAATGAGGAATTTTCTTTAAAAATCTTCTTCAGATCCAGCAGTCGGAATGTTTTGATATTTGGTATGCAGCATCCTTAGGGGGGTGAGATTCAAGTTTGTTCAAGCCATGTCCCTAGGTCCATATTTGGACTCACTGTGGGAGCTCGAATTGTAACTTAGGACAAAATGAGGAATTTTCTTTAAAAAATCTTCTTCTTTAGATCCAGCAGTCGGAATGTTTTGATATTGGGTGTGCAGCATCCTTGGGGGGGGGGGGGGGGGGTGGGGGAGATTCAAGTTCATTAACGCCAAGTCCCTGGGTTCATATATGGGCTCCTTGTGGGAATCTTTGGATATTTGGTATAAGCTTTTCTTAGGAGGAGCAGATGCAAATTGTTGAAATCAATTTTCTGGGTTGATATTTAGGCTACCATGCAGCAGCCGAAAGGACCATGTGGGTGGGCAAGAGAAACAGATTTTTAATTTCTTTAGGCCTTAAGCTCAGTTATTAAGAGTTTCTTGCAACTATTTTATTCTTACGCATTTTCTTAAAAATAAGATTCTTAATGTAAAATATAAAACCTGAGAAGTACATAAATATTCCATGAGGTCTCAAAGTCATATTGTAGTTTATGGACCAGCATGTCAACATGAAATGTGTGTATTGACCGAAGCAAAGCTGAAACATAGGATATGATCCCTCATTGGAACAATCTTGTTCCAATGAGGGCTCATAAGCTCATAAGCTGTGTTTTTTTTAAACAAAAAATTCAAATAATATTATTTGGATGGCATATTTTGTGAATAGTGCTGCCAGTTGTTTGTCACTAACTTTAGGAAAATGCCAGTTGCTTATTGCTTACAGAAGAAATTCTTATCAACTGCCTTCATTGTTTTCTTGGCAGGGAAGTATAGACTTTGGCATCAGTACTCTTAACTATTATGTAATTTTAAATTGTAAACTGAAAGGTTGACTGTTCGATCCTGACCAGTGGTAGCTGCATTGTGTCACATAATCTTGATTGGCCTTGTTGGGCAATGGTGGTGCTGGTTCAAAGTCATACTGCACATCGATTTGGCACTTGCCTTCACCCCTGTTAACACTATTTGTGCTCAGTAAGTTGGGGAGACTGACGGTTAACCATTTGCCACTGCTCAGTGGATCTCTCCAGGTACTCCAGCTTTCCCCATTAAACTGCCTGACATGATGTGATCTTGGCTGTAAAAAGTGTTGTTAACCCTTTATCCAACGTAATGGTCAAAACCGGCCAGCATTATTCTAAAAAATTGGCAATTAATTTTCATTTTTTGTCCCAAAAACATGCCCCCTTATTGGAACGAGCTCGTTCCAATGAGGGGTCATAACCTATGTTTTTGAGACATAAAATTAGTTATTCAAGGAATTTTTTTTTGCAAGTGTCGTGTGCTTTTCATGTTAGTTAAAGGGTTAAACCCCTATAAACAAACACAATAATCAGTGATTTATCATCAATTGGTTCTTTTTCTTTTTATTTATGAACTTATGATGTATGAACTTATGATGTATATTTGATATTCACTCACTTCTAATAACTATCCTGAGTCCCCCATACAATTATTGTCTCTTGCTTTTTTTAAAAAAACGGAAATATTAAATTCAGGGTGTCCTTCCATCCTTCCGTATTTTTTCGTTTCCAGGCTCTAACTTTCCATACAGTGACCGCATTTCGATGAAATTTGGGTAGTAGATCACTTTCATCAATTGTGGGTCCAAGTTCGAATATGGGCATATTTTTATACTGTACCAATGACCCAGACATAGCTGGTGCTAACTCTTAAAAATCTAGGGCCAAACACAAATTTTGCCCCCCAATCCCCCAAATTTGCATCTAAAACCAAAAGAAATCATGTCCTGAAGGACCTCCATACTTTGCCCTTACTGCGCATGCGCAGTGTCAAGGACGTTCCGAAATTGGCGCCAATTATCATTCTCTGTTTGGCCCTTCATCAGTCAACATCTCACTGATCTTTGTGCTTGTAAATCTCAGTTTAAAGGATGCCAGACACGTAATTATTGGAGAAATGGTGATTCTAAGGAGGATATAGAAGGAGGAGAGGAAAAAGGAGTGACAAAAAATAATCAGGGCTGTACTTAAAATTTTTTATGAAATTATGTTAAGTTGCCTATTTTCGAGGCATGGGCCTGTTGTTGTCATTCTTGCTATAAAGTTGCACTGCTTATTCAGTGTTTCCTCTCCCCTGGTCTTCCAAGTCCCCCCTTGCTATTCTCCCATGCTTTTGGCATATTTTTGAGAAAGATCATTTCTAAATTCTCTTGGGAGAATTAGCTTGGTTACAGAATGAATTCTGTTATTTTCCCCATAGTTACGTTTTCGCCCATGGGTGCATAAACGTTGTGTTCTGCATCTTCCATCTGATGTTCTGCAGATTCTCCCCTGGGAGTCTCTGTCTTGCATCAGATAGTGTGTAATTTTGATGACTGATTTCGGGCCAGTATTGTCAGTGCCTTGAGTCATGTTTTCTGGTGTTTTTACACTGTTTGTTTACATTGGCAACAGTCTCTTTTGAGGGGGGCTGTTTGCCTTTGGAGTAGTTTATCTCACTATAAGATACATTATTATTATCCGTAAGTGTTGCATTAATTATTTAATATAATTTTAAAGTTTTTGACCACACTTAGCCTTGGGATCCATTGGGGGCTCAACATTACTTTTCAGAAACTTGGGCTTAGCTGAAAAAATATTTTTCAAAAATTATTTTGATTTTCAATTGTTTTTTCAATATTAATGGGTCATGTTATTATGTATCTTTGTGTTTAGGGGTTTGTGCGAGTACTAGGACTTGTTGTTGACTTTTCACAATGAAAGGATATTCTTCAAATTGTAATAGGAAGAAATCTTCCTCTGACTTTCATGATCATTGTATTAATTGTAGTCAGTGTACTCGCACTAATCCCTGTTCAGTATGTCAATATTGGGATGACAAACATTGGAAACGTGTGTCACGATATGTTAGTGGAGAAAGGGCTATGCCGGCTCTTTCTCTGCAGGGTCACTCTACTCTACCAGTTTCTATTTCAGAGGAACAAGAACAGGGTGATGTTTCCATGTTATCTTCCGCAAGTGCGCTTCCGTCGTCACAAATGAATACAGAGCTAGCGGCAAAAGTGCTCATGGAGATAAGACAAATGTCGTCCGCTAGCTCGCCCGGTGTAGCGTCCATTCACCGAATGGTTCGGCAGCCGGGTTCGTCCGATGCGGTCCAGGAGGAAATGTTGGGTGATGCGTGCACTATAAACATTCAACGTGCACACCCAGTGACGGCGGATAGTAGGAGAGATCGGTGGAAGCCTTCGAGTCCGGTTCCTAGCTCGTACAGGTCCAGCTGGGCCGTGAGTGAGAGAGGCCCCTCTCTCGTACAACAACATCTGGGACCAGATGTGGTACAAAATGTGTCGCAAGCGGAGCACACGTCCGTCGCTCGGAACGCTCCGTTGTATAGGCAGTCCGCTGAGACTGCTCAGGCTTCTTCCTCTCACCAGCGCACACGACCGCACCTTGGCTACGTGACCGCCGATATTTTGCCAGCTTCGCCGATCAGGGATTCATCGGCGACCAGGTCACGCCATCCGGTAGCCAGGGACACGAGGCCGGTTGACTCCGGACGTTCGCATAGGAAGAGTATGCGGGAGTCACCAGATGCGGAGCTGCCCTCGGAGAAGCAGCGAAAGACTGCGCCTCCGCAGGCCTCGATGTCGGACCTGCTTGTTCAAATAGCACAACTTATCGCAGCATCCCAGCAACCGACAGAAACGGTGTCGGATCGGGACTTATCCGACAGCGCTGGGTCAGTACGCTACGCCAAAGCATCGGGTGCGGACGACCGGGAGCATCATGAGGTCTGACCGGATGGTGAAAGGGATGCGGAGGACTTGGAGCTATCCCTTTCGGAACAACATAAAGCTGCCGTGGATTTCATCCGGCACTTTCTTCCTCAAGTTGTTCCGTCGGGCCAGACTGCTGCGGTACCGGACAAGAGAATTATAGCGTCATTGGACACTGATTTCTTTGAGCGGTTCTGGGACATCGCTCCCGAGTTTCCGTCTCAGTCCAATAATGTCACAAGAACATTTGAATTATTGAACGACGCTATATTCAAACTTGCTTCCAAAACAGGAAAAGCGGGTTTCTTGTCCGCCAATACTCTTAACCTGCCTTTCATTAATGCAAGGAATAAATTCGATACGGCAGGACAGGGTATTCCGAGAGTTCCTCTGCGTATGGACGACGAGCTGAAGACTTAGAATTATCATTACCGTCGTCTGCGTCTATTCCAACCGCGGTGTTGGAGATGACTATTTCGTATAACAGAGCCAGTTTAGATACTTTATCTTACGCAGACCACCTTACTAAGGCTTTATCACTGCGTCTTCAAGGGAAAGAATTCCAGGATATACAATCCTCTTTAAGACTTCTTTCAAGGGCAGTAGCTTATTCCACGTGTAACTCCGCCCTTTCAGTGGCAAACCTGGAGTTGGTTAGACGTGACGCAGCCCTAGCTACATCCACACTCGTGGATAGTAAGGTGAAGAACTCTCTCAGAGTCGCTTCGGTCTCCGGAGAACTTCTCTTCGACGGCAAGCTTTCTGCAATTTACGATAAAATTACTAAGAAAGCTTCGGATTCTCTGCTGTTTAAATCTGCTTCTAAGAAGTCGGACACGGCAGATAAGCGTAAGACAGGCACTTCTGGGTCTAATGTGCCCAAGAGAGGTTCCTATAGAGGTTCCGGTGCGTCCTCTTGGTCTTATTCAAGAGACCGTCAAGGCAGCAACTCACGTGCGGGACGTCCTTCGGGCCGGGACTACCGGTCGGACGCCCCAAGGTCGACGGGACGAGGTGCGGGTCGTGGAGGACGTTGTTTCTCCTCTCGCAGGTCCAGGAGGTGATGGCTTCAACCTCTATCGCGTGCCGGTTGGCGGAAGGTTGTCGAGTTTTTCACAAGAGTGGGCGTCGATTACGGACGACCCTTGGGTGAGAGGGGTGATTTCGGAAGGTCTAAAGATATCCTTCAAGCGAAAGCCTCCACTAACTCGAAGTCCAAAATGGACTCAACTTCCGTCAAATCCGCAGAAAAGAGACGCTCTGTTATCAGAGGTGCAGTCTCTTTTAAGGAAGAACGCGGTAGAGGTCGTAGAAAACCAGGAGACACCGGGATTCTACAGCCATCTGTTTCTGGTTCCGAAACCAGACGGCTCGTTCCGTCCAGTCATAGATCTGAGCTGGATAAACAAGCTGATCGTCGCTCCGAAGTTTTATATGGAGACGATTCGATCGGTCAGAGCGAGTATTCGGGTGAACGATTATGCAACAAGCATAGATCTCAAAGATGCGTACTTTCACGTCATGGTACATCCGACATTCAGAAAGTATCTACGCTTTGCAGTCCTAGGAGTGGTGTATCAATTCCGGGCGATGTGCTTCGGATTGAACCTAGCACCCTGGGCTTTCACTCGGGTAATGAACTCGGTAATGATGTATTTCCGAGCTCATTCGTCTGCGGTAACGTCGGCCTACCTGGACGACATTCTTCAGAGGTACGGCAACGAGTTAACGCTTCAGAACGATGTGCAGAATCTGTTTCTATTGCTCCGATGTCTCGGTTTTATAATAAACGAGGAGAAGTCGGATCTGGTGCCGTCCCATTCACACATCTGGGAATGAGCTTCGAGACGCACAACAATCTCGTTCGTTTGCCGTTAACCAGAGCGAAATTAGTCAGTTGTTACGCTCGCTATTGTCTGCACGTGGACAAAGTCACAGCGAGGGAGTTCATGAGACTGATAGGTCTGTGCGGAGCCGCTGCGGATCTCATTCCGATGGGGCGGTTACGCACGCGTCCTCTCCAAATTTTCTTGACTCAGAATTGGAGTGTGAAAATTCATTCGCTCGACATAGAAGTTCTCTTGTCAAATCAAGTGAAACGAGAGATTCAGACTTGGGCAAACATTCAGTGGTTAACTCAGGGAGTTCCGCTGCAGTTGCCGGATCCGAGTTTCACCATTATGACGGATGCCAGTCAAACAGGTTGGGGTGCATCATTGATCCCAACGGATTCGAGATGCCAGGGTCTTTGGGATCCGCAATTCCTGGGCAAGCACATAAACATCAAGGAAATGATGTCAATTTGGCTTGCGTTACGTCATTGGATGGACATTATTCACAATGCTCATGTCCAAATCCTATCCGACAATACGACAGTAGTGGCGTATATACGGAATCAGGGAGGCACTCATTCAGTTCCGTTGTTCAATCTAACGGAAAGAATCCTTCTGTTTGCTCTAGAACATCAAGTTCTACTTTCGGTCCGTCATATACCGGGTCGTCTGAACGTACTAGCACACTCCCTTTCACGAAAGGGTCGCTTGTTGCCGTCGGAGTGGACTCTCAACAAACAAGAATTCAATCAGATTTGCTACCAATGGGAACAGCCAATGACTTATTTGCGACACATCTCAACAATCAGTTGCAGACGTATGTGTCTCCGTGTCCGGATCCAAGAGCATTTGCAGTAGACGCTCTGTCGATCCCGTGGGACGGAATGATAGGATATGCGTATCCTCCAGCGCCGTTAATTCAGCAAGTATTGCTAAAGATAAAACAATCTCAATGCAAGATTCTGTTGGTAGCATCTCTGTCTCCACAGAGACCGTGGATAAATCTACTCAGGTGTCTGTTGTGGGACCTACCGCGAAAGCTTCCTCCACGGGAGGATCTTCTTTCGCAGGGGAAACCGCGTCAACTTCATCACAACCCGCAAGGTCTCAACCTTCACATTTTTCCATTGTGCGGTCCTTCTTGCATGGCAAGCACTTTACAGGACGAGCAGTGGACGCGATTTCTAACTGTAGGAGGACCTCCTCTTCGCTAAACTATGCGGCTAAGTGGAAGGTTTTTCGTCGTTGGTGTAGGGATCATTCTGTTGATATTTTTGATCCCTCCATACCAGACATTGCAAACTTTCTAGTATACTTGTTTGACGAAATCAAACTGCAGCCTGTTACTATTAAGGGTTATAGGTCTATGTTATCTGATACCTATGCAGATCATGATAATGTCTCTTTATCTAAGTTAGTTAGAAACTTCTCGATAAATAGACCCAGAACTCTTAGGTTAATTCCTAAGTGGAATTTAGCTTGGGTTCTTCTTAAACTGAAGGAAAAGCCATTTGAACCTCTTGGGACAGTAGATTTCAAATTCTTGTCTTATAAGACAGCTTTTCTCTTAGCTTTCTCTTCTGCTAGAAGAGTCAGTGAGCTTCATGCACTGTCGGTGGATGATTCTCACTATCGTAGTGTCGGGAACACTATCACCTTCACTACTAATGTGGGATTTTTAGCTAAGAATCAGGCTCCTAATAAATATCCGGAACCTATTGTTATTAAGGCCCTTCCGTCTTCAGACGGGCGTAGGCCTTTACTCTGTCCTGTTAGAGCGTTACGTATCTATAAAGAGAGATCTCAGTTTATCAGAAAGGGACGAAAACGTTTCTGTCTCTGATGCCTAATAGAAAGGACATTTCGGTCCATTCTATTGCTAGATGGATTCAATTAACTATCCGTACTGCTTATGAAAATTTATCTTCTTCTCAGCAGTCTGTGCTTAAGATTTCGGCTCATGAAGTAAGAGCTCTTTCTACATCTTGGGCTTACGCTAATAGTATTGCTATTACAGATTTAATGAAGGCTGCTTATTGGTCTCCGCCATCCACATTCACGTTTTTTTATCTCAGAAATATTGAGTCCATTTCTGGAGACCTGCATTGTTTAGGTCCGTTATCTGTTGCTCAGAATGTCGTCCACTAAACAGTTGCAACTATAGTTATGCAGGCTTTCTGTTCCGGCAGTGACTCCGTCCGGCTGCCCTCTTCGCTCTGGGCTATTTGACCCAGGGCAAGGGGAAGGGGAGGGGAGGGTGTTCCCTTAGGTCACCTGCTTTATAGTGAAAAGCAAGGGAATGCCTCCTCCGAAGTCAGTATTTCTGAGTCGTTTCTGGGATGGTTTTAAAGTGTAATATTAATGTTAAAAATTCATTCATGTCATATTTTTAAAGTGTAGCTCGGTGTGAAGCATTTGTAAATGTCAAGTGTCAAACGGGCGTTAATATACAATCCTCGGACACTTTTAAAGAATATAAAGAGTCTCAATTCTCTGGACTAACTTTATTTATTGGCTTACTTTAAAAATAATTAGTATAAAGGGTTATACTGGATGTTAATAGAGAACATGAATGTTATTGTGCTCAATTATGAAGGGTATTGTATCTTTCTAATTTAACATAAAATAAGAAAGATACATGTAAAGCCTAATACTCCTTTTCTCCTTGAGGGGTTGACTCTATATTATATAGTTGAGCTTATTGGATTTTCCTCTATGTCCTAGGTCCTCCAGCCTTTTTACTATTCAGCTATGTCTGGGTCATTGGTACAGTATAAAAATGTTAAAAAATTTATAGTAATTTATATATTTTTTATACTTACCAATGACCCAGACGGGGATGGCCCTCCCAGGAGTTGGGAACTCATACCTCCCCGCTGAGTACATAGCGCTGACCAGGCACTGCTTGTAAGAATGATAATTGGCGCCAATTTCGGAACGTCCTTGACACTGCGCATGCGCAGTAAGGGCAAAGTATGGAGGTCCTTCAGGACATGATTTCTTTTGGTTTTAGATGCAAATTTTGGGGATTTGCCCCCCAAGATGCAAATTTTGGGGGGCAAAATTTGTGTTTGGCCCTAGATTTTTAAGAGTTAGCACCAGCTATGTCTGGGTCATTGGAAAGTATAAAAAATATATAAATTACTATAAATTTTTTAACTTTCTGCGCATATTTAATTAGGTTGCTGAAAATTGATTGGCTGACTCAACTATATTCCATTGGATGCATTAATTCCCCTTGAATTTGCTGCCCAGCGGGAGACATGAATTCACCGAATTTGCTTGTTTTGCTTATTTTGGAAACATGTTTGTTTTAACTCTCTGCGCACTGATGTCAAAATACCGAAAAAGGTAAATGAAATTCAAAAAATACAACTTGGATTTTTTCCAATTCATTCTGGTTTGACAGAGCTTGGTGACATCTAAAGTAAGATTGATATGGTACTTACCTTGCTATATTATGGGAAAAATTTGCTGAATGAAGTTTTTTTGGTTTTGATATCAGTGTGCTGAAGGTTAATTTCATCCCCTTACTGGATGGCCATTTAAATCTTAATTTTGTGTAGATTCAGACATAAACAGTACTTTTTCATGACATATGCCTAATTTGCAACAAGGCATATTTTAATTGGTCATCTCTTTCAGGGAAGGAGAAAAAGCAGAGATGCTCTCAGAGGAGCTTGGCTTTGCAAACTGTATGTGTAGCTCTACCAATTTTATGTCGTCTTTCATATGCAAGTTGACTTCCCATAACTGATAGGTTTTCACTGATAGGTTTTCTTGTTTGCAAAAATGTCACTGTCCTATTCACAATCCTATAATGTATTGCAGCACCCAGATTTTGTATCGCAAATTGAAATTAGAAGCCAAACTAATTGATCCCTGCTGATATAGCCAGAAGTAATGAAGGGAACCCAATAACAAAACCATAAACTCAGGAATATTTATTATGAACGAGAAAACTTAAAAGAAAAAATTCAATGACTGGGTGTTTATTTCCCTGAGGTGTTGACTTAAATAACTGTTTTGTTTTGTTTTTTTTGCAGATACTCACAGAACGGTGTTGAATCAAATTTTGCGTCAATCAACAACTCCATTAGCAGATGGCCCCTTTGCTGTTTTAGTTGATCATACAAGAATTTTGGACTTTGATGTGAAACGAAGGTATTTCAGGCAAGAACTGGAACGACTGGATGAGGGAATGAGAAGAGAAGACCTTGCTGTTCACATAAGACGTGACAATGTTTTTGAAGATTCATATAGAGAATTATTCAGACGGTCACCTGATGAATGGAAGCACAGATTCTACATTGTTTTTGAAGGTGAATTTGTTACTGTCTGTATCGAACGTGCCTGTCATCTAGGATTTTTTTTATTTTCATTTTTCTGAGCAAAAACACCACTGAAAGGGTATCACATTTCTGATCTGTAAGTTGAGAAAAAGAAGAAACCTAATTCATATTGAAATTATGTTATGTGTATTAACATATTATAGCATGTTATTTATTAAATGTCCCCCTCACGCAGTGAGTTGTGGGGGAGTATACTGGAATCACCTTGTCTGTCCCTCCGTCCATAAACATAATTTTGTCCAGAGATTTTCATAAACATTTATGGACCAACCTGCTCAAAACTTGGTATCAATGTTCACCACCATGGGAACCTGTGCACCTGCGATTATAGTTCCAGTCGAATTATTTTTGTCAGAATTATGCACCTTTTCGACTTGAAAAAGCAGGTCTAGAATTCTGTCCCGAGATTTTCTCAGATGTTTGTGGGTCAATTCCTTTGAAACTTGGTATGGATGTTTACTGCCATGGGAACTTGTGCACCTGCGATTATAGTTTTGATCGGAATTTTTTGGCCATATTTTTTGCCAGAATTATGCCCCTTTTCGTCTTGGAATGTCTGAATTTTGTCCAGAGAGTTTCTCAGATGTTTATGAATCAATTCCTTTGAAACTTGGTATGGATGTTTACTATCATGGGATCCTGTGACCTGTGATGATCGTTTTGATCAGACTTTTTTTTTGCTAGAGTTATGCCCCTTTTCATCTTAGAATGGCTAAATTGCCTAGAATTTTGTCCTGATCTTTTCTCAGATGATTATGGATTGATTTCGTTGAAACTTTGTAAGGTTGTTCACTGCCATGGGAATGTGTGCACCTGCAGTTATAGTTTTGAGTGGACTTTTTTCCCCAGAGTTATGTCCCTTTTCATCTTAGAATGCCATCCCCTCAGGAACCTCGGGGAGTGAAGCAGTGCCTGTTCACTGCGGTAAACATGCTCTGTTTTACTGGTAAAATAGGACCCAGTCACCAATGCTTGGGAGGTGCACCCACCAACCCCAAAGCAATATACAGTTAAAACTAGAAGTCCTTTCACGATTTGTGCAGAAAATTCTTGTTGTTATTTTGTTAACTAGTACAGAACAGTCAAGTAAACCAAGTTAAACATGCGATACCTCCTGCACTATGTAACACAGAATGTAGTACGCTACTCACGAGGTCAATAACTTTGCACTCTGATGCATATCATTAGGAAAAGAAATGTGTTTTTACTGCACTTGGACATTCGGCGATATTTCAAATCCAGTTTGCCTGGTAAATTACTGATGACAATGAATCAATTAATACCTGTGATCAGTAAGGCTTTCTGATTTAATCCACACCACTCCCTGGCTGAACAGTTACCCGGAATATTTCGGCTGACGACTGATAATAAAAGAACAAAAGATCTGTGGAAATGTAAATTTTACACCTAATTGTTTGCCTTTGTCATCTGGTCATTAACCCTTGGGTCCACATATACCACTTATAGTACATTTAGTATTGTTTACATTGAGAAGGATGAAGATCAGTCATATTTATTGGTGCTTAATGTCTCATCAGCAGCTGTCTCCATGATGTAGCTTCAGCTGCTGATGTAGCATTAAGCATCAATAAATAATAATCATATTTGTCCCGTAAATGAGGAGCAAGAACAGAGAATATTCAAAATGAACAACGACCTGGTGACAGTGTGAAAATTAAAGCATGACATGCCTTCTCTCCAGAAGTGAAAGTACAATAATTTGAGCTGACCAAGTAGGCTTACATCCACAGTTTGTTGAAGAACAAAGTATTTACGATAAGTAAGACTGAACAACTAAAAATGCACAGGTGTCTATTTGAGGATGGCTTGAGGTCCAAGCATCTTAGTCTTCAAGTGTGTGTGGGTGAAAACTCCACCATGTAGGTGATTTATTGGCAATACATTCTAAACAAACTGTACATATATTACATTACCTGGGGGTCTTTGGTGAATGGATTCATAAATTCCCCCATGCCTCCATTTGAGATATCTGGCTGGAGCCTTGCAAATTTCAGCTTCATGAAATGCCACTTCACTCACCCGATGACCAGGGTTATTCTTCAAATTTAGCTTAATTTTGGACAGTCTACCCAATTCTTCCCATTTTTAGCTCAACTTTGACGTAAATCAAATTAGAGGTTATGCCATGGCCCGTCGTCCATCTGTCCATCAACAATTCAATATGGCTCGGGCTAGAGGCCGTATTTATGAACCGATCTTTACGAAACTTCTTGAGTAACTTTGTTATCACCGTGGGACGAGAACGATTGTTTTTAGGTGTGGTCCGAAATTCAAGATGGCCACCAGCAGCCATTTTGTACTTTTAGTTAGTGCAATCAGTTTTTAGCTCACCTGAGCAAAGCTCAGGATGAGCTTTACTGATCACTTTCCGTCCGTCGTCGTCGTTGGGCGTCAACAATTATCTCCTCCCAAACCACTAGGCCAATTTTAATAAAATTTTGTGGGATTGATCATTAGGTGGAACACTCGAAGAATTGTGTTCGAAATCTCCGTCGCCCATCTAATATGGCTGCCTTGGCTGCTGATTGGCAAAACACATTAAAATCTTCTTCTTCAGAACCGCTGGATCAATTTGAATAAAATTTGTTGGGGATAACCAGTGGGTGGTCCTCTCTCAGAATTGTGTTTGGTTTGTCCGCCCGCCATCCAACATGGCTGCCACAGCTTCTGATTGGCTGACGCTCCACCCCTAAATTTCTATTTTTTGAATCAAGAGATCGATTTGAACCAAATTTTTTTTTAGGACTTATTGGGTCATAAGTATCTAATTTATGCTGAAAAAATTTTTCCCATATCCCCGTGGGAACCTCAGGAGCTAAAAATAGAAAAAATTAAAATCGCTCATATCTCCAAAACTGCACGGCTCAGAAACTTTTTATTTACTGTGCAGCTTGCTTATGACCAATGGAAAGGAATGGTAGAAAAAAATCGCTAACGGTCTTTTTCTAAGGTACTTTTTCGGGACTCTGAAAAAGTGCTGTCTCGGCACTTTTTAACACTGAAGGTAATGCAAAAACATTAAAAACTCTTATTCTCACATCAACAATCATCTCCTTCAAAACCAATGGGCCAATTTCAATAAAATTTTGTGGGCTTGATCATTGGGTGGAACACTCGAAGAATTGTGTTCGAAATCTCTGTCGCCCATCTAATATGGCTGCCTTGGCTGCTGATTGGCAAAACACATTCAAATCTTCTTCTTCAGAACCGCTGCATAAATTTGAATAAAATTTGCTGGAGATAACCAGTGGGTGGTCCTCTTTCAGAATTATGTTCGGTTTGTCCACCCGCCATCCAACATGGCTGCCACAGCTTCTGATTGGCTGACGCTCCACCCCTAAATTTCTATTTTTTGAATCAAGAGATCGATTTGAACCAAATTTTTTTTGAGGACTTATTGGGTCATAAGTATCTAATTTATGCCGAAGAAAATTTTCCCGTAGCCCCGTGGGAACCCCAGGAGCTAAAAATAGAAAAAATTAAAATCGATCATATCTCCAAAACTGCACGGCTCAGAAACTTTTTATTTGCTGTGCAGCTTGCTTATGACCAATGGAAAGGAATGGTAGAAAAAAATCGCCAACGGTTTTTTTCTAAGGTACTTTTTCGGGACTCTGAAAAAGTGCTGACTCTGCACTTTTTAACACTGAAGGTAATGGAAAAACATTAAAAAATCTTTTTCTCGCGTCAACAATCATCTCCTCCCAAACCACTGGGCCACATAAAATTTTCTGGGATTGATCATTAGGTGGAACACTCAAAGAATTGTGTTTGAAATCTCTGTCGCCCATCTAACATGGCTGCCATGGCTGGTGATTAGGAAAACACATTAAAATCTTCTTCTTCAGAACTGCTGGATCAATTTGAATAAAATTTGCTGAGGTTAACCAGTGGGTGGTCCTCTTTCAAAATTGTGTTCGGTATGTCCGCCCACCATCCAGCATGGCTGCCACAGCTTCTGATTAGCTAACGGCCCACCCCTAAATTGCTATTTTTAGCTCACTGAAGGGAGCTCAACTTTATCACTTTCCATCCGTTGTCCGTCGTCGTGAACACTTTTCAAACAACTTCTCCTCCTAAATCACTGGTCCAAATTGAACCAAATTTGGTTGGTATCTTCTTTAGCATGTGTCATTTAGAAATTGTGTGACTAAAGTTACCGCGCCCAATGGGGACCCCAGAAGGGGCGGAAAGGTGCAAAAACCTTTAAAAATCTTCTCCAGAAACAGTAAAGTAAAAAAAATTAAAATGGCCATATCTCAAAAATTGCACGGCTCAGAACATTTTTTTAAGCACTGAGCTTCCTCATGACCAGCCGCATTGAGCTGTACAAAAAAAAAAAATCAAAAATAGTGGGGGAGATTTATAAAGGGGTCTGGGTTTAAGTACCTTGGTCAACAGGGCGGAATGAGGGTGACCATGGTTTACCTCATTGGAAGAGGTTAAGTTGTTGGTACAGAAATAAGAATTTCCTGTCAGCAAATGGAGATGGAGTATGGTAAATGGTTTTGTGTTTCAAAATTATGGGCAGACACCCCCAAAGGCAATTCCACTCTGCAAGTTTTGTGGAGATCAACCTAAGCACCATTGAGAAAAGAATAACTGAAGTATGGTAAATGGTTTCAGGTTTCAAAATTATAGGCAAATACAACAGAAGGACAATCTGGGTCAACCATTCAGACAACGTGCAAGTTTGACAGAATTGCCTGGGCACCTTGAGGAATAGTTGGTCAAACAAATGGAGAGACTTAGTTTGACTGGTGTATGGTTTTGTGCTTCAAAATTGTAGACAAATAACTAACATGAGCAAGCCTAGGGCTTCAACCAAAAATTCGCTATTCAGAATTTTTCAGATTCTCATTTTGTGCTTTTGGAACATGGGTTGTAATACCTGACGTGCGCCGGATATTTGTGGTTTGTACTATGCGCTTTTTGGTGACACCTGTTCTAAATCATAAAGCCGGATATGTGTGGTTTGCAGTAGGCGCTTTTTAGCGACACCTGTTCTAAATCATCAATCGAGTGTACCTCTTCGTTAGCTCTTATGAAATCGAGTATCACATGTTATTGTGTTTTAGAGAAAAAGGTAACATCATGTTAACAATTGATCTGCGATCACTTTATTTGCTTTGTTTCTCGTCCAGAACTTCAATCGCGTGGAACATGATGAAAATGCTTGGTTTTGTTCAACAGACGGATGAAAACGACAAATGATTCTGAAGACAACAGAAAACAGCTTTATCGTTTTGCGTCCCACGTCCATACGTTTCCGAGACGTTTCGGCCTTTAGGCTTTACTAGGCTTTAGACGTTTCAACATGGGACGTTTCGGCCTCCTCGAAACACCCGAGACAAAAAGGCCGAAACGTCGCACTTCTTCGAGACAAAACTTGTTTTAGATAAATACACAATTTTAAATTCAACTTTGTTCCATGAAATCAGCCACAAATTTAAAAGTTTTTCTGCTGTAGTCCCTGGAAAAGTTCACAGGGAGAGTATCGGGAAAAGAACTTAAACACAGGCAGTTTTAATCAAGAAATCTACGGGGGAAATATGGAGTTTTGTAGCACAGATGTTTTGTTTGATGGCGCCTTAAAACTTATCTTTCTTTGAAAATTGAAAAATTAAAAAGAGTCACAGATCATAAGTCCAGTGCCATAGTTCAGCTATCCGAACATTGTGGCTGCCCACTACATTCATATTCAGTACAGTGAAATCAGTGACAGTTTCCCCCGATGCTATCACCGGGAGATATAGCCGATGTCTGAATGCGAAAATGGGTTTTATATCAATTGTTTTCGATTAGTGAATTACTTATGTGTGGTATTTTCAACCGAGTGGGGATTTTATTCATTTGATACACACAACGAGACGTAAATTTCCATCGACATTCTGCTGTTGTTGCTTTTAATTCTCAAAACAATAATCGGGCAGTCTGCTGAGACCAGTACTCAAACGATTAGTCGACTAGTCGATGTCGACTCTGGGCAAGCCAGTAGTCGACTCTCAATTGTACAGTCAACTAGTCAGAGGATTTCAAGCTTTTAGGTAAATAGTATCACCTCTCTGCCACTGTCAGCCAGTTTGAACAGCAATATTGGGCAATCAATGTATACATCTATTGCCATCTAATAGTAGTGACAGTAGTTTGTTTTAACTGGTACTAGTAGAGTGCTGAATTATTTTGGGCTATCAGGATATGTTATTAATTTGCCTTGTTGCAATTTATGGGAGAGTGCCTATAGGCACTATCCCATAAATCACAACAAAGCAAATTAAATAAGAGTGTATAATTTCACTCTTAGCATAATTAGAAGCACATTAACAGAATAGTTTTCCAGTAAGTTGCTGTATATGAATGCCCAAGTGAAGCCAAATTTGGACCTTCAGCACTCTACCGGAACACCAACACTGTTATAAGGAGACAAGTTTAGAGCTGAAATGATTAACCGGTTAATCGATTAACCGACGATCAACAGCATGATCGATCAAAAAGTCCTTGATTGATTAACCGTTACCTTTGAACTACCGCATTTTCAAGTGTTAATACTGTAAAAAACATTCCCCGACTTACGTAGACATTGCCACACTCACTCGGCGGCGAATTGTCAGTTTCAAATGCATGCAGTACTCGCTATGATGTTGTTAAAACTTATAACATCAGTGAAGTCGGCATGTGTTTTATCCTGATAACGTTGTCTCTATGATTCCGTTTGATGTCATTGGAATGTGTGGGCAGTGTGCCTGAAATGCGATACTATGGCGAGAGTTATTGTTTTGAGGTAATCAGCATGCAATGAATGGTTGATTACTTATCAGGAGAGCACGTGCGCAATTGTTCTGTATGTGCCAGAAACTCTTGATAAAGTTTTCAAACGGCTGTTGACTAGCATGGACATTTAAAGGGAACTTTTAAAAATGGAATATGGGCGGATCAAGGCGTGAGTATGCTTGGTATATATTAGCGTCACTTTATTGTAAAGCAGTCTGGCGAGGGGGATTTTTCACCCTTGCAGATTTTTCAGAACGCCAGCTCTGCGCCCCCCTCCCCCCCCCCCCCCTCCA
Source organism: Pictodentalium vernedei (assembly GCA_031216915.1). Lineage (NCBI taxonomy): Eukaryota > Metazoa > Mollusca > Scaphopoda > Dentaliida > Dentaliidae > Pictodentalium > Pictodentalium vernedei. The sequence continues at coordinate 223,875,564 of CM062296.1, forward strand.
ACGAAATTACAGATCACGTTAGCAACTTCTCACACTTGACAAGTCGACATTCTATGTACTTGTTTTAGATCCACTGGTCAGAATCTTTGGATATTTGGTATAAGCTTTTCTTAGGAGGAGCAGATGCAACTTGTTTAAATCAATTCTCTGGGTTGATATTTTGGCTGCCATGTCAGGTGAGCGCCCTCAGGCCCCTTGGGGCCTCTTGTTAGTAAAGAACTTCTGTATGAAAGTTCTGCTTCAAATAAATTTTTGTCTGAATGTTTAGTAACATGGAATACATCACATATAATACAGGTTTTTTTCTCGTGCAGAAATTCTGCAAATTAGATGAACTTTGATTTTTTCAGTGCTACTTACACACAGTAAGTACACATGTCAATACGGCTCAGGCTAGAGGCCGCATTTATGAACCGATCATTACAAAACTTCTTGGGTACCTTTGTTATCACCGTGGGATGAGAACAAGTGTTTTTGGGTGCGGTCCGAAGTTCAAGATGGCTGCTGGCAGCCATTTTGTACCAAAATTAGTGCAATCAGTTTTTTGTACAGAACTTCTGTATGAATGTACTGATTTGAATAAATTTTTGTATGAATGTTTAGTAACTTCGAATACATCACCTATAATACGGGTTTCTTTCTCGCGCAGACAATATGCAAATTAGATGGACTTTGATTTTATTCATTGCTACTTGTACACAGTAAGTACACATGTCAATACGGCTCAGGCTAGGGGCGGGCTGTATTTATGAACCGATCTTCACGAAACTTCTTGGGTACCTTTTTTATCACCTTGGGATGAGAACGAGTGTTTCGGGGTGCGGTCCAAAATTCAAGATGGCTGGCAGTGGCCATTTTGTACCGAAATTAGGTCCAATCAGTTTTTAGCTCACCTGAGCAAAGCTCAGGGGGAGCTTAACTGATCACTTTCTGTCCGTCCGTAGTCCATCGTTAACTTTACATTATCGAATTCTTCTCACGAACTGCTGGACCAAATTCAACACAATTTGCTGTGCATGTTTCCTATCCTATGTCAATCCAAGTTTGTTCGAATCAAGTTGACCCGCCCCTTGGTAGAGCCACACCCAAAAAGTGTGCTTAAATCTTAAAAAATCTTCTCATGAACCAGCAGTAGCAGAGACTTGATATTTGGTGTGCAGCTTCCTTTTGAGGTGTAGACTTAGATTTGTTCAAGAGAAGTTTGAGGAGCTATATTTGCTTTCGTTATGGGAGGGGCAAGAATTTTTGAATTTTAGCTGGTGCTAACTCTAAAATATTTAGGGCCAAACGCAAATTTTACCCCCCAATCCTCAAAATTTGCATCTAAAACTGAAAATTACATGTCCTATATGGTCCTCCATACTTATACTCCACTGCGCATGCGCAGTGTCAAGGAGGTCTCGAAATTGGCACCAAATGTCGTTCTTTGTTTGGCCCTCAATACAGTTACACTTCACTGTTATTTGTGCTTGGAAATCTCAGTTTTAATGATGCCAGACATATAATTATGAGAGAAATGGTGGATATAAGGAGGAGAGGAAAAAACAGTGGAAGGAAATGTTCAGGGTTGTAACTTATAATTATTTTACGAAATTATTTCATGTTACCTATTTTCGAGGCATGACCTTGTTGTGGTCATTCTTGCTATGAATGTTCCATTGTTTAATCAGTGTTTCTTCTCTCCCTTTCCTTTATGGCTTGGAAACAGAATTATTTTCTGTTTTTTTTTCCATGTTTACGTCCTCACCCTTAGGTGTTTAGGCGTTTTGGTCTGCATCTACCGTCTGATGTTCTGCAGTTTCTTTTTTGGAAGTCTCTGTTTTGCATCAGATAGTGTGTAAAATGGTAACTGATTTCGGGCCATGTTTATCAGTGCCTGGAGTCATGTTTCTGGTTTGTTTACACTTTTTGTTTATGTTGACAACGGTTACTTCTTATAGTGATTACTTGTCCTCTGCTTAGTTCAGTTCATAGCAAGATACATTAATATTTTCCGTAGGTGTTACATTAATTTTTTGAAATGATTTTAAAATTTTTGTCCACAGTTAGGCTTTTTTGGGATCCATTTGGGCTCATTGTTCCCATTGGGAACTTGGGCTCTTCTGAAAAATTTTTCAAAAAATTTTTTTTTTTAAATTATTTTCTTTTGAAATGTTATAATGGATTATAATATATTATGTATATTTATTTCAAGGGTTAGTGCGAATAATATGTCTGTGTATATTTTTTCATGTTGAAAAAATATTGTTCAATTGTAATGCGAGGATATCTTCCTCTAAATTCTCAGGTTCATTGTATTTCTTATAGTCAATGTATTCGCACTAATTCTTGCTCTGAGTGTGTTGATTGGTATGACAACGTTGGAGATGCGTGTCACGGTATTTTGTTAGCGGTGAGGGGTCCATTACGACCCTCTCTCTGTAGGGTCACTCTATATTATCAGTTTCTTTTTCAGAATTCAGAGTGATGTCTTCAAATGTGTCTCCGTCGTTGCAATATTAGGGCTATCGGGAAGTGCTCAAGGTGTTACGACAATTGCCGGGAGTTCCCTAGTTGGATCAAAGGCATTGATCTCCCGCTAGTCCGCCCGGTGTCGCGACCATTCACCGAATGGCCCAGCACCTGGGTTCGTCCATCGTGGTCCAGGGAAGCAGATTGGGTGATGCGAGCACTATAATACATTGGATGTGCACACCCAGCAACGACAGATCCAAGGATAGTACGGAGGAAGCCTGTCAGTCTGATAGCTAGCTCGTCCAGGTTGTTGTATGTTTGTTCGCTTAGTCGGAGCTTACGTCCACTCCTCCTGCTCGGGACGCTCCATCGCATGACAGTCCGACGCGGCTGTTATATTGGCTTCCTCATCCTCGTCAACACACACGACCGCACCTTGGCTATGTGACCACAGATTTCCAGGGGACGTTCGCATATTATATAAATGCAGGATTGAACGTCCCTGGTGCTCCGCTTCGCCGACCAAGGAATACACGTCGACCAGGTCACTCCATCTGCTAGCCAAGGATACGAGACCTTTCCAGTTGGGACGTTCGCATATTATCTAAATGCAGGAATGAACGTTCCTGGAGCTTCCAGCGGATAATTTACGTAGGACCGCGGCTCCACAGGTCTCATAGAGTAACATGAACAAGATGTTGTTACCCTGATGTCTTCGTAAAGTGTGCTTCCGTCGTCACAGTCAAATGAAGAGTTAGCGGCAAAAGTGCTCATGTAGATGCGTCAGTTGCCTGGAGTTCCCTAGTAGGATCGATGGCTTTGGCGTCTGCTAGCTCGCCCGGTGTCGCGACCATTCACCGAATGGCTCAGCACCCAGCTTCGTCCGTTGCGATCCAGGAAGGAGATTTGGGTGATGTGAGCACTATAAAATACAATGTGCACACACAGTGACGACGGATACGAGGATGGTACAGAGGAAGCCTATTAGTCCGGTTCCTAGCTTGTCCTGGTCCATCCGGGCTGCAAGCGAGAGAGGTCCCTCTCTCGTACTACAACATCTGGGCACAGATGTTGTGGTACAAAACGTTCCTCAGTCGGAGCATACGTCCACCACTCGGGATGCTCCGTTATATAAACAGTCCGGAGAGACTGCTCTTTCGGCTTCTTCAACTTCATGGCAGCACACGCGACCGCTCCTGGCTACGTGACCAGTCATATTCAACCAACATCGCCGACCAGGGATTCTACGGCGACCAGGTCACGCCATCCGGTAGCCAAGGATACGAGGCCTTCATACTCCGGACGTTCGCATATAAGAAATATGCAGGAGTCAATGTCCAAGGAGCTTCCAGCGGCTAAATCCTGTAAGACCGCAGCTCCACAGGCCTCTGTTACGGACGTGCTATCACAGATAGTACAAATTATCCCAGCACCCGACAGTAACTCTGTCGGATCAAGAATTATCCGAGGAAGCTGGGTTGGTACGTTCCGCTGCAGGTTCAGGCACGGATGACCAAGCATTACAAGTGGTCCGACAGGATGGCGAAAGGGATACGGATGAGTTGTATTTTCCCTTTCGGAACAACATAATTGCCGTAGAGTGCATCCGACATTATCTTCTGACGTTGTTCCTCCGGACCAAATTGCTGCGTTGACGGATAAAAGACTGATAGCGCCACTGGACTCAGAATTCTCATCGGTTTAGGGACATCATCATTCAGTTTCCGACAAAGTCCAGAAATGTCTCACGGACATTTGAACTGTTGAATGACGCTATATATATACATAACTTGCTGCCTAAATGGGCAAGTCAGGTTTCTTATCGGCAAATGCTCTACATCTGCCTTTCATCAATTCAAGGAATAATTTGAAACGGCAGGACAGAGCATTCCGAGAGATCCTTTGCGTCTAGTCGACCAGGCCAAGACCTAGTATTGTCTATACCATCGTCAATGTCAATTCCAACCACGATGTTGGAAACTACAATATCGTCTAGCAGGGTTAGCTTAGATGCACCATTGTACGCAGATCACCTTACCAGAGTGTTATCACTGCGTCTCAAAGGAAAAAGAATTCCAGGATGTACAATCTCCTTAAGAGTTCTTTGAAGGGCCTCACGTAGAACTCTGCCCTTTTAGTGGCGATATGGAGTTGGTTAGTCGTGCCGCGGCCCTGGCTACATCCACGCTTGTGGATAGTAAGGTGAAAAACTCTCTCAGAGTCGCTCCGGTCTCCGGAGAGTTTCTCTTCGACGGCAAGCTTTCCGCAGTCTATGATCAGATAACTAAAAAAGCTTCAGACTCTCTGCTATTCAAATCCACTTCCATATAGTCGGATTCAGCGGAGAAAAGTAGGACGGACACTTCTGGGGAGAATACGTCCAAGGGAAGTTCCTATAGAGGTTCCTATTCGTCCTCGAGGTCTTACTCTAGAGACCGTCAGAGTAGCGACTCAGGTAGGGGCCGTAATACTAGCCGAGACATCCGGTCAGATGCCCCTAGGTCGATGGAGCGACGTGCGGGCCGTGGAGGACATGGTTTCTCCTTCCGCAAGCCTCGCAGGACCAGGAGGTAATGGTATTATCCTCTATTGTGTACCAGTGAGCGGAAGACTGTCGAGTTTCTCAATCAGTTTGGAGTAGATTACGGACGTGTCTGGGATTCGAGGGGTGATTTCGGAAGGACTAAATTGTCCTTCAAACAAAACCTCCGTTAACTCGAAGTCCAAGATGGACTCAGCTTCCGTCAAGTCCGCAGGAAGAGGCTTGCTTCCATCAGAAGTCCAGTCTCTTCTGGAATGATCGCGAGATCGTAGAAATCCAGGATTTTCCAGGTTTCTACAACCATCCTTTTCTGGTTCCAAAACCAGACGTCTTGTTCCGTCCACTCATAAATCTGAGCTGGATAAACAAGCTGATTGTGGCTCTAAGTTTCTATATGGAGTCCATCCGATCGGTCAGAGCGAGTTTTCGGGTGTACGACTATGCTACATACATGGATCTCTAGATGCGTACTTTCATGTCATGGTACATCAGGCGTTCAGAAAGTATCTTCGCTTCTTCATCGTAGGAGTCGTGTATCAGCTCCGAGCAATGTGCTTCGATCTGAATCTAGCCTCCTGGGCTTTCACTCGAATAACAAACTCGGTAATGACTCATTTCCAAGCTCATTCGTCTGCGATAACGTCGCCTACCTGGACGACATTCTTCAGAGGTACGACAATGAGTTAACGTTTCAGAACGATGTGCAGAATCTGCTTCTATTGCTCCGACGTCTCGGTTTCATAAGTAAACAAGGAGAAGTCGGATCTTGTATCGTCCAAGTCATTCACCCACTGGGGGATGAGCTTTGAGACGCACAACATTCTTGTTCGTCTGCCGTCAACCAGAGCGAAATTAATCAGTTGTTATGCTCGCTATTGTCTTTGCTCAGACAACATCTCAGCGAGAGATCTCATGAGACTGATACGTTTGTGCGGAGCTGCCACGATTTTATTCCGATGGGGCGGTTACGCACTTGTCCTCTCCAATTTCTTCTGATCCAGAATTGGAAGGTGAAGATTCTTTCGCTCGATACGGACATCTTCTTGTCAATCAAGTGAATAAGAGATTCAGACTTGGGCAGGTTTTCAGTGGTTAACTCGAGAGAGTTCCACTGCAATTGCCGGATCCCGAGTTTTACAGTTTTGACGGATGCCAGTCAAACAGGTTGGGTCGTATCATTGAGCGCAATGGATTTGAGGTGCCAGGGTCTTTGGGATCCGTAGTTCCTAATCAAGCACATAAACATCAAGAATGATGTCATTTTGGCTTGTATTGGCTACGTTATTGGATGAACGTTATTCAGAATGCTCACATGCTAATTCTGTCCGACAATTTGACGGTATTGGCGTATTTTTGGAACTAGGGAGGCACTCTTTACATTCTGTTATTCATGTTAATGGAAGGAATCTTTCTGTTTGTACTAGAACATCAAGTTCTCCTATCGGTCCGTCATATTCCGGGTCGTCTGAACGTATTAGCGGACTCCCTTCACAGAGGGGCTGATTGTTGCCACCAGAATGGACCTTCAACAAACGAGTATTCAATCAGATTTGCTACCAAGGAGAGCGGCCAATGATCGACTTATTTGCGAGGCATCTCAACAATCAGTTGCAGGCGTATGTGTCACTATGTTCGGATCTTCGAGCGTTTGCAGTAGATGCTCGATCGATCTTGTGAGACGGAATAATAGGATATGCGTATCTTGCAGCGCCATTGATTCAGCAGATATTGCTCAAGTTAAAAATCTCAATGCAAAATTCTGTTGGTAGCATTTCTAGCTCCACAAAGATCATGGATTAATCTACTCAGGCGTCTTGTGGGACTTGCCGTGGAAGCTTCCTCCACATTTCGTGGTGTTCCCGTAGATCACCTGCTTTATAGTGTAAAGCAAGGGAATACCTCCCTTGGAGTCAGTAATTCCGAGTCGGTACCGGGATGGTTTTAAAGTAAAGCTAATGTTTACTCACCTACGTAATATTTTTTAAGTGTTGCTCGGTGTGAGACATTTGTATATGTCACGTGTTAATCGCGCGTTAATATACAATCCTCGGGCACTTTTAAATGATTATATAGAGTCTCATTTTGCTGGACTTCCTTATTTATTGGCTTTCCTTTAAAAAATATTAGTATAAAGGGTTATACTGGATGTTAATAGAGATCATTGATGTTATTGCGCTCAATCACAGAATGGTGTTGTGTCTTTCTTTTTGATACAAATAAGAAAGATACATGTAAAGCCTATCTCTCCTTTTCTCCTTGGGGGGATAGTTCTGTTATATATAATTGAGTCTATTGGATTTTCCTTTATGTCCTAGGCCCTCCAACCTTTTTACTGTTCAGCTAAGTCTGGGTCATTGGTACAGTATAAAAAAATTTATAGTAATTTATATATTTTTTATACTTACCAATGACCCAGATGGGGATGGCCCTCCCATGAGTTGAGAACTCATACCTCCCCGCTGAGTACATAACGCTTACCAGGCACTGGTTGTAAGAATGACATTTGGCGCCAATTTCGAGACCTTGACAATGCGCATGCGCAGTGGAGTAAAAGTATGGAGGACCATATAGGACATGTAATTTTCGGTTTTAGATGCAAATTTTGGGGATTGGGGGGTAAAATTTGCGTTTGGCCCTAAATATTTTAGAGTTAGCACCAGCTAAGTCAGGGTCATTGGTAAGTATAAAAAATATATAAATTACTATAAATTTTTTAACTTTCCAAATCGAGAGGCAGATTTGAACCAAATTTGATATGGGGCTTTTTGGGTCATAAGTACTTAATTTATGCCCAAATGGGATCCGCAGGAGCTAAAAATAGAAAAAAATTAAAACGCTCATATTTCCAAAACTACATGGCACTGAGAATTCTCATTTGGTGTGAAGCTTCCTTAGGACCACCAGAATGGAATGGTCAAAAAAAATTGCTATCGGTTTTATCATGGAGTACTTTTTGGAGACTTTGAAAAAGTGCTGAGTCAGCTTTTTTTTAACGCTGTGGGTAATGAGGAAAAACATTTAACACTACTTTTCTCCCAAACTACTGCTCCAAAAGCTTTCAAATTTCACATATAACATCTTCGGAAGATTGTTTCACATGTTTTTTGAAATCAATTCCCTGGGTCCATATTTGGGCTCTCTATGTTGGTGCAGTATGAGGAATATTCTTTAAAAATCTTCGCCTGATCTACCAATAGAAATTTTTTGATATTTGGTATGCAGCATGCTTAGGGGGGTGAGATTCAAGTTTGTTCAAGCCAAATCCCTGGGTTCATATTTAGGCTGAAAATTTGGGAAATTTGTTTTTTGGTTTTTTATGCGTTTTGGTCAATTTTAAGAAGAATAAAAAATAATTTTGGTCTGAAAATATTTTGTTTGGGAATTTCCAAACAAAAATAAAAAAAAAAATTTTTTTTATGCGTTTATCTCAATTTTGGGACGTAAAAGTGCAGGAACTGAAAATAGAAGGAAAATCCTGTGTATTGTGTGGGCACAATCGCGTCATCTAGTTGGTATATGCTTTTCTTAGGAGGGGCATATGCAACTTATTCAAGTCAAATCCCTTGTTTGATATTTATAGAACGAGTGTTTTTGGGTGCCTTTGTTATCACTGTGCCATGAGAACAAATATTTTGGGGTTCAGTCAGACCCACTCTGGGACTCAAAGATATCTTTTCTTGTTTAGCATCTGACTGTTGCCCACCTTTACAATACTTTACCTATACATTTGTTACAGGCTACGGTCAGCATATATGTACAGACCATTACAATACTTTATATGTACCTTTGTTATCAGGTCATTACCTAAATGGTTGTCCTATCTGTGTCACATAGAAGTACATGTACATGTCTTACACAAGTTGAGCTACAGTGTCATTGACACTTTCATTACATAACATAGAGCCCCAAAATGGTTTCCAGTATAGGCTACAATGCTTCAAATGCTTCAGATTTGCTCATAAAGCACTGAGTTTCGCAAAAGTTTTATGGGGGAGGCCCCCTATCCAATAACCATGGTATTCCGAATATCAGCCCCCCCCCCCCCCCCCCTCCCGATCCCTTTCCTCCAAAATGCCAAATAAAAATAAAGTTCTGGCTGAGCACTATAGAATATTGACTACACTCTCAGTGACCATGCACCGAACTCGCAATCATTATAACCTTGGGATGTCCGCAAAAAAACTATGGGTGGAATATCCACTCAAATGATATACTCTTGGGTTCTGTGCAAACTTAAGGAACTCGGTATTTTTCACTAGATGGGCTTTTGGAATTGGTTTAAAGTTCACTTGTAGTTGAGAATGTTTTTTTCGCATAAAACAATCCGGTATGTGTGGAAATTCCACTCTGTTGTTTCTGTACCAAAGCATTTTCCGTGTACTGTGGATGGATTTTAAATATGTCATAGAAAGTTTCTGCTCATATTGAGCAGAGTGGTGGGGAAAAAATGGCCAAATTTTTTTAAAATCTTCTAATGAACCACCAGTAGCAGAGTCTTGATATGTTGTATACAGAGTCCTTTTGAGGTTTAGAATCAAGTTTGTTCAAGAGAAGTTTGTCGGGCATTATTTGCCTTCGTTATGGGAGGGGCAAAAATTTGGGCCACGCCTAAAATCTCTATGTTCAGAACCGTGAGGTCGATTTGAACCAAATTTGATATGTGATGATAATGGGTTATAACTAGTTGATTGATGCAAAAAAAAATTTTCTCATTGCCCCTTGGGAACCTCAGGAGCTAAAAATAGGAAAAACCTTAAAACTGCCATATCTCCAAAACTACACGGCACAGAGAATTCTTATTTTGTATGAAGCTTACTTTTATCCAGTAGAATAGAATGGTTAAAAAAAATCTCTATCGGTTTGGTCACAAGGTACTTTTTTCAGGACTTTGAAAAAGTGCTGAGTCAGCACTTTTTAACACTGTAGGCAATGGGAAAAACATTAAAAAATCTTCTCCAGATCCAGCAGGCAGAATCTTTTGATATTTGGTATACAACATTGTAGGGTGGATCTGATTCAAGTTTGTTCAAATCGGCCCCCAGGGTTCATGTTTGGTCTCAGTCTCGGAGCCCGATTTCTCTCTTTGTGCATTTCAGGCAAATTTCTTCAAAAATCTTCTTCTCCAGATCCAGAAGGCAGAATCTTTTGATATTTGGTATGCAACATTGTGGGGTGGATCTGATTTAAGTTTGTTCAAATCGGCCCCCTGGGTTTATATTTGGGCTCAGTATAGGAGCCCATATTTGAACTTAGTGCATTTCAGGCAAATTTCTTCTCAAGATCCAGCAGGCAGAATCTTTTGATATTGGTTATGCACCATGCTTAGGGGGGGTGAGATTCAAGTTTGTTCAAGCCAAGTCCCTGGGTTCATATTGGGGTTCACTGTGGTAGCCCGAATTATAACTTAGTTCAAAATGAGGAATTTTCTTGAAAAATCTTCTTCAGATCCAGCAGTCGGAATGTTTTGATATTTGGTATGCAGCATCTTTAGGGGGGTGAGATTCAAGTTTGTTCAACCCATCCATGTACCTAGGTCCATATTTGGACTCACTGTGGTAGCCCAAATTATAACTTAGTTCAAAATGAGGAATTTTCTTTAAAAATCTTCTTCAAATCCTGCAGTCGGAATGTTTTGATATTTGGTGTGCAGCAGATCCACTGGTCAAAATCTTTGGATATTGGGTTTAAGCTTTTCTTAGGAGGAGCAGATGCAACTTGTTGAAATCAATTCTCTGGATTGATATTTAGGCTACCATGTCAGGTGAGCGCCCTCAGGCCCTCTGGGGCCTCTTGTTCATGAATAAAATAATAAATAATTGATACCCACTTTCGATTTTTCTCAGTCCTTTGAAAATGTTTTCCCCCCATCCTATTAACCCATCAAATGTACCGCATCAGAATATTAATTAATAGTTTTTGGTGTAAATCTGATAATTTGATCCTGTGATATTAACCCTTTATCCTTCAAATTGAGAACTCCTCCAATCCATTTCTTTGACATGCGATAACTCAAAAAATATTAATCCGATTATAAGGTTACTTTATATATGTATTCAGGTTACTGATGTGCTGTGCTGTATAGTTTTTTATGTAAATCTAAAAATTTGTTCCGGAGATATTAACCCTTTATCCATCAAATTGGGCACTACTCCAATCCATTTCTATATGTACCCTACCATGTGTGGTGTACACAATGTCGGCATCTGGGGTGGCCCTCCATCATACAGCTTTCTACTAGTAGCGCATACGGGTACACATCTGACTATTTCGTCGTCCTATTTTTAATTGATTTCTAGAGTTAGAATGAAGACAATTTTAATTTTTGTCTGCTTTTTTGAACAGTCCACAAAACATTGACAAAGATTGTTGGAATGGTTTCATGGAAATCTTTCTAAAAATGTCAAGGGTTGTTTATTAGTCTATTAGAGAGAAATTTAAAACCACCGATTTGTGAATTATTCTAATAACTGACTACTTGTAAAAGAGTAGGAATGTTGACCCTTGAAAAAAGTGTTGTTAATACAGCACCTCATCGAACCTGTGACAGAAACGTGAGGGTGGGCACAATTTTCTCAGAGATATATTTTGCCTCCCCTCACAAACTCACATGCACTTCTGATGAATAAAATAATTACCTATCTAACTCTTTAACACTGATAGAAGGTGACGCCAGAAATTTCTAGAATAATCATAATTTTTATGCCCCTGCGACGAATAGTTGGGGGCATATTGTTTTAACCCTGTTTGTCCAGCCACAGGCACAGGCACAGGCCGCCAACAATAATGTAGAAACAGTATTAAGTCAGCTGCAGTACAAGTATATACAATAGTTATTATCATAAAATTAATTTGGGAATTAGAGGGTTAATACCATGTTTGGGGTTTGCATAAAAAATATTACTTTTTACAAACATTGGAAATATCTAAAAGTTACCAATGAATGTCTTCAGGTAAGAAGATAAGGGTTAAAAATGCCAGTTTTCTTCAGGAAGATACTGTGATCTAATGAAGAATTATTATTCCAGGTGAAGAAGGGCAGGATGCAGGAGGCTTGTTAAGGGAGTGGTATGTTATCATATCGAGAGAAATATTCAATCCAATGTATGCTTTGTTCAAGATTTCACCTGGAGATCGTGTAACATACACCATCAATCCTTCTTCTCATTGCAACTCGAACCATTTGAGTTACTTCAAGTTTGTTGGAAGAATCATCGCCAAAGCCATTTATGATAACAAGCTGTTGGAGTGTTACTTCACCAGATCATTTTATAAACATATAATAGGGCATCTTGTCAAGTAAGTGCTCAAACTTTTTACATTCTCAAATGCTTGATTTTATGTATCATTTTGCAACAGAAGTACCAAAATTCAGCTGAAGTCATTTCTTCTACTTTTAGAGTGTAAGATTAATTTTTATAAATAGAATTTCTTTGTGTGGATTTGTTTAAGATTTATTTGAAAGTGCATACAGGCACTCTCCAGTAAATTGCAATCCGACCTGTTTTAATAATTCTAATTATTAAAAACATGACAAAAAGTGGGGCCTGTTCATACCATAAGGAGTGGAGGGAATTAATTCCATTCAGTTCAACAAGATTCCAAATGAGAATCCTGCTATATATTTCCACTGAATGTCCATTTTTACGAGAATCAGATTCAGAATTTTAAACCCTGGAAGTGTATGGTTTTTAGCTTGGAGACCCATATAGTTTTGTAACATTGTATGAATCCCAGTCCCTAGAGTTATGTCACATATTTTGTTTTTCATTCACAGTTGTAACCCTCAAAGTCGATTTTTTTTTTTTTTCTGGAGATGAGCAATCAACAGAATTTTTGCTTCAGTTTTGGTGTTTCCAAAAGGGAAACTTTGAACAATTTTGGTAATCTGCCATTATTCCCAACTCCAGATGCTATTTTAACTCTGGATCACAACAGCTGAATCATTTCTCCAAGTGATGCTTTTAAAAACTAAAATAATCCCCAAAAGATCACAAATCAGAGCATGGATTACTTGAAAACGGGTTATTTATGTGACTCTTTTTTTGTTTTACACTGAATATGTTGAAAATAGGTGATATATAATACCAGATTGCACCAAAGTTGACGGCAACATTTTTTGCTATTGTGACTCTTTTTTTTGTTTTACACTGAATATGTTGAAACTAGGTGATATATAATACCAGATTGCACCAAAGTTGACGGCAACATTTTTTGCTATTGCAAACTGTAGCTGCAGTAATTTTTTTTCTTAATTCAAACATTTGTTTCCAACAGAACGCATCATCCAACCTCATTTAAAATATTTTTTTAAAACGATTTGATTTATCATGTTAATATTAAGTGTGATTAACATTAGTTTGAAAAATTTTCAACATGTTAATCACCCATTGTTTCATTCATTTCTGACTTTGTTTTTAGCTTAACTTGACAGAGTCAGGATAAGCTATTGCCATCACGCGTGCAGAAGTCTGTTAGTCTCTTCACATTTTCCTTTAGCACAGGCTACACTCCGTAGTTCTTGTCCGATCATCACAAAATTTCATATGCAGGTTTGGGGTCAGGTCTAGATGAGAACGTCCCCTTTTGGTCACGATCGGTCAACCGTGATGGCTGCCCGAGCCCAAAAACCCTTAGCACAGTCTACAGGCCGTATTTATGAAGGGATTTCATTGTAACTTGGTAAAATGCCTCTTTATAATATCAAGATGAGAACGTCCCCTTTTGGTCATGATCTGTCAGCCGTGACGGCTGCCCAAAACCTTTTAGCAAAGTCTGCAGGTCATATTTAATATGGAGGGATTTCATTGTAACTTGGTAGGATGACTCTGTATGATGTCTAGATGAGAACTACCCCATTTGGTCGCAATCTGTCAACCGTGACGACTGCCCAAGCCCAAAACCTTTAGCACAGTCTACAGGTGGTATTTATGGAGGGATTTCATTGTAACTTGGTGGGTTGACTTCATATAATGTCTAGATAAGAACGTCCCCTTTTGGTCACGATTGGTCAGCTGTGATGGCTACAATGGCCTAAAGCCCGAAAACCTTTAGCACAGTCTACAGGTCATATTTATGAAGGGATTTCATTGTGACTTGGTAGGATGACTCCAAATAATGTCTAGATGAGAACGTCCCCTTTTGGTCGCCATCATTTAGCCGTGATGGCTGCCCAAGCCCAAAACCCGAAAACTTTTAGCATCGTCTATAGGTCGTATTTATGGAGGGATTTCATTGTAACTTGGTAGGCTGACTCCATATAATGTCTAGATGATAACATCCCCTTTTGGTCGTTCTTAGTCAACTGTGCCGGCTACATGGGCAAGAAGCCCGAAAACTTTTAGCACAGTCTACAGTTCATATTTATGAAGGGATTTCATTGTAACTTGGTGGGATCACTCCAGATGAGAACGTCCCCTTTTGGTGGCGAACATTCAAACATGATGGCTGCTCGAGCCCAAAACAAATAAACCTTTAGCACAGACTACGGGTCGTATTTATGAAGGGATTTCATTGTAATTTGGTAGGATGACTCAGTATAATGTCTAGATGAGGACGTCCCCTTTTGGTCGCGATCGGTCAGCCGTGATGGCTACACAGGCCTGAAGCCCGAAAACCTTTAGCACAGTCTACAGGCCATATTTATGAAGGGATTTCATTGTAACTTGATGACTCAATTTGAAATAATTTCACTGTAACTTGGTAACTTTGGTTGACATACATTAACTATGAGAGCCACATTAACCCACTCCTCAATTCTTTAGTACAGTCTACACCTCATATTATTTTTATTGTAAACTTAGCATACAGGGAACAGAAATTAACATATTCTCAATTATCACAATTCTTGTCTTATTTCCTAATCCTTTCATAAACATTGAACATTAGGCCACACAAAGTAGATCTTCTGTTTCTCACGCCATTATTTGTGAAATTGCATGCGGGCGAGCAGATTTTTAATTTATTTTTTATTTCAGTAATTTGTTCTTTGCCATCAAAAGTTCATGTTCTTGGTTCAAGTTTTAGGCCTCATAATCTACAGAATAGCATGGGTGTTGGTGTATTTCATCCCTTGAGTGCAAGAAGACTTTGCAATGCTAAAGCATTGCAAAGCCTTCTTGCACTCAAGGGACAAATTCATCAATTTTTTTAACTTGGGTAAAATATCAGACATAAACCATTTAATTTTTATTTTTTTTAAATTTAAATTGGTTATAAAAAGAGAGCATGCGGCAGCCAAAAGGACCATGCGGGAGGGCCTGAGAAACAGATTTTTTATTTCTTTAGGCCTTATCCATTTCATCAAACACAACATTCAGACAAGTTAAGCTGCAGTGTCATTGACACTTTCATTATCATTTTGACATCACACAGTTCATAAATAGAGCTAATCAAATGCCTCAGTCGACAGAATAAAAGAGAATTCGCTGCTAATTTCCATGTAATAAGCAATGCAGCAGTTCTGTTGGACCAGAACAATGAGCATGTGCAGAGTGCACATGCTTCCTTTCAAATTTAAATCTTTTGTTCCTTTGCATGTTAACAATCAATTAATAAAACATGTCAAGTTTCCCATCAAGTCTTGCACCTATATAAAGCAAGCATTGATTTCATGTTTGACCCATTCTATTAAAATAGTAATGTTTGTCAATTACGAAACAACATGAAAACTGGTCAAATCGCCTGCATATGGGCACATTGCTCTACAAAAATTGGTGACATTTTACTACCAAAATCAATTGTTTTTGTCCATACCTCAAATTTGTCATTTGTTATTTTGCCTTCTATATGCATTGGCTTCACTTCATAGAAAATACTCTCAAGAAACTTGGAAATGCGACTTGCAAGTTTACTTGAAGACACAATGTTGGGGTGGTGGGGGTCTGCTTTTTAAGTCGGAATTAGGTCACTTAAGGGTTAATTCATTTAATCAGAAATGGTCAGTTATAATGATGTATTGGATATAGACAGTGATGTAATGAATAAACTATGATGTCAGTATTTTTTTTCTGTTTTAGATATATCGATATGGAAAGTGAGGATTATTCATTTTATCAGGGCTTAGTATTCTTACTGGAACATACCGTAAATGAACTCGGTTATGATTTGAATTTTAGTACAGAGGTAAGACATCTGTAGTTATGAATATATTTGGTATAGATCAAACAGTATCAAAAGAGCAGGATGGTTAACCCTTTTTCTAATTCCCAGGATTAATTTTACGATAATAACGACTGTAAATCACATTGAGTGCCCAATTATTTTTCAAAGGTGATTTGAAACGCAAGTATCTTTTTTTACAGATGCCATGCAACCAGCAAGGGAAGCCTTAGATTAGCAAGATTTTGTTCATGAACAATTGTTTTGTCACAGTTTAATGGAGAGTGCCTGCTGAAATTCCAATAAATTGTAACAAAATAATTTTATATAAAGATTTATTTTCTATTGCTAAGAAAACATCAAGCCTATGCAAAGGATGTAAAGCCACTAACGTGGCTTTTAGCACTTTTCAATAGAGCCATGATAGTGGCTTCTAGCACTGTTACATGTACACAGCTACAGAGGACTTAACATTGTTTCTACATCATTGTTGAGCCACACAGATTTAAAAACAAAGCCAATGTAAATGCTGCCTATGAGTAGAGGTGGGTCGGTGGTGAATTTTCAAGTCATGTCGGTGTTTTTTGAGAAGTAAAATCGCAGTGCTGTGGTGGAATGGCCAAGTTCATTCATCGAATTCAGGTTGATTTTACAAACTTGCTTACACAGTGCAGTGTGTGAATAACGTCGAAACGTCAGTCCTTTACAAAGATAAATTAACAGAGCTGAAAAGAATGTTTGGCTTATTGATGTATACTGTAAAGTTCAAATTACGCACAAATTTATAGAGTTCAGGTTGGGTTTCAACTTTCCATTCGGCGAAAATGCACTCTTTCCTTTGAGTGTCTTTCAGTTCCAGGAAAATGGAAGAAGTTATAAAACACTGTCAAATTGAATATTATTCAAAGTGAATTTGGAAAGTGTCAGTTACAGGAAAAAGTATTCTGCTGTGTATGGAATGAATTTCCTTAATCTGGGTTTTTTCTCCTGAGTAAATATATATTTTTATACTGTACCAATGACCCAGACATAGCTGGTGCTAACTCTTAAAAAATATAGGGCCAAACACAAATTTTGCCCCCCAATCCCCAAAATTTGCATCTAAAACTAAAGAAAACATGTCCTGAAAGGCCCTCCACACTTCGCCCCTACTGCGCATGCGCAGTGTCAAGGACGTTCCGAAATTGGCGCCATTTATCATTCTAAGTTTGGCCCTTCATCAGTTAACATCTGACTGATCTTTGTGCTTTTAAATCTCAGTTTAAATGATGCCAGACACATAAATATTAGTGAAATGGTGATTCTAAGGAGGATAGAGAAGGAGGAGAGGAAAAGAATGTGTGACAGAATATTATCAGGGCTGTAACTTAAAAATTTTTAATGAAATTATGTTAAGTTACCTATTTTCAAGGCAGCAGCCATTTTGTTGTCATTCTGATTATTTAGTTACACTGTTTTTTCAAGTGTTTTCCTCTCTCCCTGTCCTTTAAGTTCCCCCTTGCTATTCTCCCATGCTTTTGGCATAGTTTCTGTAATTATTATTACTAAAATTTCTTGGGAGTTTTAGCTGAATAACAGAATGAATTCTGTTCTTTCCCCATGTTTACGTCTTCACCTACAGGTGGTTAGGCGTTGTGTTCTGCATCTACCATCTGATGTTCTGCAGTTTCTTCCCTGGAAGTCTCTGTTTTGCATCAGATAGTGTATTTTTGGTAACTGATTTCGGGCCTGGGTGCCTGGAGTCTTATTTTAGTGTTTTTACACTCATTGTTTACATTTACAACAGCCCTCTGTGTGAGGGGGGGATTTCTAAAAAATAATATCTTTATGTTATTTTAATCATAACTAGATACATTATTATTGTTCGTAAGTGTTGAATAAATTGTTTAAAATATTTTTAAAATTTTTGTCCACACTTAGGCTTGGGATCCATTGGGGCTCAACGTTACTTTTCAGAAACTTGGGCTGTTCTGAAAAAATATTTTTTCAAAATATTTTGATTTCAATTATTTTTTCTATATTAATGGATCTTATTATTATTATGTATTTTGATTGCCAGGGTTTAGTGCGAGTACCAGGACTTGTTTTCTTTTCACATTGAAAGGATATTGATCAATTGTTTTAAGAGGAAGTCTTCCTCTGACTTTATTATCATTCTATATGTGGTCAGTGTACTCGCATTAACTCCTGTTCTGTATCGTATGATTTCGATGACAATATGGGAAGCGTATGTCACGGTATGTTGTTGGGGATTTGGACACTCCGGTCCTTTCCCCGCAGGGTCACTCTACTTTATCAATTTCTATTTCAGACGATCAAGATTAAGGTGATGTATCTGTGATGTCTTCCAACAGTGTGCCTCCGTCGTCACAATTAATGAAGGGCTAGCGGAAAAGTGCTCATGTAATACGCCAATTGCCTAAGAGGACCCTAGTAGGTTCGACGGCCTTTGACGTCCGCTAGCTCGCCCGGTGTAGCGTCCATTCACCGAATGGTTCGGCAGCCGGTTTCGTCCGTTGCGGTCTAGAAGGAATTTTGGGGTGATGCGAGCACTATAAAATTAACTTAATGCACACCCAGTGACGGCGGATCGGAGGGAGAACGGAGGAAGCCTTTTAGTCCGGTTCATAGCTCGTTCCGGTCCATCCGGACGGCAAGCGAGAGAGGCCCCTCTCTCGTTCAACAACATCTGGCCCCAGATGTTGTGGTACAAAATGTGTCACTAGCGGAGCATACGTCCGTCGCTCGGGACGCTCCGTTGTATAGGCAGTCCGCTGAGACTGCTAAGGCTTCCTCTTCTCGTCAGCGCACACGACCGCACCTTGGCTGCGTGACCGCCGATATATTACCAGCTTCGCCGATCAAGGATTCTTCGGTGACCAGGTCACACCATCCGGCAGCCAGGGATTCGAGACCGATGGACTCCGGACGTTCGCATAGGAAAAGTATGCGGGAGCCATCTGATGCGGAGCTGCCCTCGGCGAAGCAGCGATAGCCTGCGCCTCCGCAGGTCTCGACGCCGGACATTCTTGTGCACATAGCACAGCTTATCGCAGCATCCCAGCAGCCGACAGAAACGGTGTCGGATCGAGAATTATCCGACGGCGCTGGGTCGGTAGCCGGGGACTCGAGGCCTGCAGACTCCGGACGTTCGCATAGAAGTGTGCGGGAGTCAACGTACACGGAGCTTCCGGCGGCAATGCATCGTAAGTCCGCTACTGCACAGGCCTCGGGAACGGACGTGCTTTCCTTAATAGCACAGTTTATCGCAGCATCCCAGCATCAACTGAATCTGTCGCATATATTTTATCCGACGATGCTGGGTCGGGACGCTCCGCGGAAGCGGGTACGGACGTCCGAAAGTTTCATCCGGTCCGACGGGATACCGAAAGGGATTCGGATGATTTCAAGCTTTCCCTTTCGGAACATCATATGCTGCGATGCCGGATAAGAAACTGATAGCGTCGGTGGACTTAGAAATTTTTGGTTCGGTTCAGGGACATCGTCTTTCAGTTCCGACATAGTCCAATAATGTCACACAAACTTTCGAATTATTGAACGACGCTATATATATTATTTTATGCTTGCTATCCAAGCATTTCTGGTTTCTTGTTCGAAGAGTTATGGAGATGTCTTTCAAAAGTGTGCCTCTGTCGTCATAGTTAATGAAGAGTTAGAGGCAATAAGTGCTCATGGAATATGTCTATCGCTTACGGAGTGACATTCGCTAGCTCACCCGGTGTAGCGTACATTCATCGAATGGTTCGGCTGCCGGGTTCGTCCGTTGCGGTCTAGGAAGGAGATTTGGGTGATGCGAGCACTTTAATTACTTTAGTACTCACCCAGTGACGGCAGATTGAGGACAGATCGGAGGAAGCCTGTTAGTCCGGTTCCTGGCTTGTCCAGGTCCGTCCGGGCTGTGAGCAAGAGAGGTTCCTCTCTCGCCCAACAACATAGGGGACCGCATGTTGTGGTTCAGATATTTTACATTCGGAGCATATGTCCGTTGCTCGGGACGCTCCGTTATATTGACAGTCCGAGAGACTGTCTTTAATGCTTCCTCATCCTCACAGCAGGGCACACGACCGCACATTGGCTACGTGACCTCGAGTATCCGATCAGTTTCGGCATTCAGTGATTCCACGGCGAATAGGTCGCGCCATCCGGTAGCCAAGGGACACGAGGCCTATACACTCCGTTCGCTCGCATATTGGAAGTATGCACGGGGTAACGATCATGGAGCTTCCAGCGGCAATGCATCGTAAGACCGCTTCTCCTCAGGCCTCAGTGACGGACGTGCTATCCGAGTTAGCACAGTTGTTTTGCAGCATCCCAGCAATTGACAGTTTCTCGGTCGAATCAGGAATTATCCGACGGCGCTGGGTCGGTGCGGTCCGCGGTTGCATCAGCTACGGACGACCGAACGCTTTATAGGGTCCGACAGGATGGCGAAAGGGATTCGAAAGATTTCGAGTTTTCCCTTTAGTAGTATCGGAAGATGCCTTTCATATCTTCTGGCATTTCTTCCAGTGATTATTATTTCGGACTTCATTGCTGCGATCTTGGATAAGAGACTTATAGCGTCATTGGACTCGGATTTTTCGATCGGTACAGGGACATTGTCCCTGACTTACCGACGCAGTCCAATATTGTCATTACAACATGTGTTTTATTTTTCGACGCTATATATATATACAAGCCTGCTACTAAGCATGATAGTTTAGTTTCTTGTCCGCGTTGCTCATTTCTGCCATTTTATCATTTTTACAAATAGTTTATTTTGGCAGAGCAGGGCATACCGAGAGTTCATATGCGTCTAGACGGTGTGATTAAAGACTGCATATATTCTTTTTCGCCGTTTATGTCTTTTCCAATTTCAATGTTGGGAACGACATTATGTATAGTAGGCTTAACGCTTTATTATACGTAATCCGCCTTACTGAGGCGTTATCATTACGTCTTCAAGAAAAGATTTACGGGATATTATTCTCAATGTAATTTCTTTTGAGGGCAGTAGTTTGTTCACGTATAACTCCGCCCTTCAGTGGCTGATTGGAGTTGGTTAGACGTGACGCAGCCCTAGCTACATCCACACGCGTGGATAGTAAGGTTAAGAACTCTCTCAGAGTCGCTTCGTTCTCGGAGGAGCTTCTCTTCGACGGCAACTTTCCGGCAATCCATGAATTGCTCGATTTATACGTTCTCTTGTCTATCTAGTGTTACAAGAGATTCAGACTGGGGCAAACATTCGGTGGTTGACTCAGAGAGTGCCGCCGCAGTTGCCGGACCCGAGTGTGGCTGTTATGACGGTTGCCAGTCAAACAGATTGGGATATATACTGATCCCTACGGATTCGAAGTGCCAGGGTCTTTGGGTTCCGCAGTCTTTTAGCTATCAGTTTAACTTCCGCGGAATAATGTTTTTTAGGCTTGCTTTATGTCATTGCATGAACATTATTCAGAAACGCATGCCCAAATTCCTGTCCTTTAATTCGACAGTAGTGGCGTATCTCCGGAACCAGGGAGGCACTCTTTCGTTTCCGTTATTCAATTTAATGGAAAGAATCCGTCTGTTGGTTATAGTACACCAAGTTCAGTTTTGGTCCATCATATTCCGGGTCGTCTGATTGTTTTATCGGACTCCCGTTCTCTTACGGGTCGCTTGTTGCTGTCAGAATGGACTCTCAACAAACAAGTATTCAATCAGATTTGCTATCTATGGGAGCGCCCAATGATGATTTATTTATGACACAGCTTGCTAATCAATTGCAGACGTATGTGTTGGCTTGTCCAGATCTCTGAGCTAATAGTGTTAACGCTCTATTGATCTATAGGACGGAATGATAGGATACGCGTATCCTCCGGCGCTGTTGTTTTAGCAGGTATTGCTAAGATAAACAACCACAATACATTTCTGTTGATAGCATCTCTATCTTCACAGAGATCATGAGTAATTTACTCTCTTGTCTACTGTGGGTCTTAACGTGAAATCTTCCTCTATGTGAGGATCTTTTTTCACTGGGTAAATCGTGTCATCTTTATCACAACCAGCAAGGTCGCAACCTTCATGTATTCCGTTGTGTGGTCCGTATTGCATTGTAAGCACTGTACTGGACGAGCTTTGGACGCGATTTCTTACTATAGGAGATCCTCTTCTTCGCTATTCTATGCGACTAAAGTGGAGGCTCTTCCGTCGTGGTGTAGGGATCATTATGTTCATATTGTTGATCCCTCCATACTGCTCATTGCTATTTTTTTTAGTATACTTGTTTCACAAGATCTACTGCAGCCTGTTATTATTTAGGTTATAGGTTTATGTTACCTCATACCTATGCACTCTACGATAGTTTACAATTGAGTCTTTTGTCTCTTTATCTAAGTCAGTTAGTAACTTTTTGATAAATAGACTTAGAATCTTTAGATTAAATTCCTATACGGATTTTAACTTCGTTCTTATTTAGCTAAGTAATCATTTGAGCCTCTGGAAACAGTAGTTTTCAAATTCTGACCTTTTAGACAGTAATTCTGTTGGTTTCTCTTTTACTGTAGAGTCAGTGAGTTTCATGCACTATCGATGGATGATTTTCACTTTCATAGTTTCGGAATCAATACTTCCATTACTATTTAGGTTGGATTGTTGCATAAGAGTTAGGCTCCTATTATCCGGAACCTATTATTTTAAGGTCCTTCCGTCTTCGTATGGGCATAGGCCTTTACTCTTTCCGGGTACAGTTTATGTATTTATAAACAGATATCTGTTTATTACAAGGGCGTAAGCTTCTTCTGTCCTTGATGTCTAGTAGAAGGACGTTACGCTCCATTTTATTGTTAATGGATTCTATTAACTATCGGTACTGCTTATGGTATATCATTGACTTAGCAGTTGTGCTTAAGATTTCGGCTCATGAAGTAAGAGTTCTTCTACTTCTTGGGCTTACATTAATAGTGTCGCTATTATAGATTTTTTAAGGCCGCTCATTGCGCTCAGCCATCCACATTCATGAATTTTATCTTAGAAATATCGAGTCAATTTCTTGAGGCCTCTTTTGTTAGGTCTATTATCTACTGCTCAGAATGTCATTCACTTAACAGTTGCTACTATAGCTAGGTAGGCTGTCTGTTTCGGCAGTGTCTCCGTTCGGCTGCCCTCTTCGCTCTGGGCTATTTGACCCAGGGCAAGAAAAAGGGGGGGGGGGAGGGTGTTCTCTTGGGTCACCTGTTTTACTATGAAAACAAGGGGATACCTCCTCCGGAGTTAATAATTCTGAGCTGTTATTGGGATGGTTGTTTAGTGAGAAGTTTAAGTTTTTAAAATTCATTCAAGTCTTAGTTTTTAAAGTATAGCTTTTGAATATTGCATATGTCAACGGACATGATTATGCAATTCTCAGACACTTTTAGGAGTATAAGAGTCTCTATTCTCTAGACTTACTTTATTATTGGCTTACTTTAAAAATTATTAGTATAAGGATTATATTGGATATTAATAGAGTACATGGATGTATGAAGCTCAATTTTGGAAGGTGTTGTATCTTTCTAATTTATCATAAATAAGAAAGATACATGTAAGGCCTATTACTTCTTTTCCCTACAGGGGATGACTCTATTTTATTTTATTGAGCGTATTCCATTTTGCTCTATGTCCTTGGCCCTCCAGCCTTTTTACTATTCAGCTATGTCTGGGTCATTGGTACAGTATAAAA
This sequence comes from Pictodentalium vernedei, assembly GCA_031216915.1. Taxonomy (NCBI): domain Eukaryota; kingdom Metazoa; phylum Mollusca; class Scaphopoda; order Dentaliida; family Dentaliidae; genus Pictodentalium; species Pictodentalium vernedei. The sequence goes on from CM062296.1 coordinate 223,899,359, forward strand.
ATGTTAAAAAATTTATAGTAATTTATATATTTTTTATACTTACCAATGACCCAGACGGGGATGGCCCTCCCAGGAGTTGGGAACTCTTGCCTCCCCGCTGAGTACATAGCGCTTACCAGGCACTGGTTATTAGAATGATAAATGGCGCCAATTTCGGAACGTCCTTGACACTGCGCATGCGCAGTAGGGGCGAAGTGTGGAGGGCCTTTCAGGACATGTTTTCTTTAGTTTTAGATGCAAATTTTGGGGATTGGTGGGCAAAATTTGTGTTTGGCCCTATATTTTAAGAGTTAGCACCAGCTATGTCTGGGTCATTGGTAAGTATAAAAAATATATAAATTACTATAAATTTTTTAACTTTTTAATTTAGACTGAAAATACCCACAATGAATTGTCCTATTAAAAATATGGGACGGGAGAAGGTAACAAAGTTCCCAATAATGTTTCACTGACGTTTTGGCCTCTCTTTAAACCCAAATAAATGTCTCGGAGTCGGAAATCTGGTGAAATTGTTTTCATGGAGTTATTGGAATCAATGCCAAACAGTAACCCACAGACTTTTAGCTTGTTCCACCATTGTTAAATATCTAAACTATAAAAATGCAGAATGGAGAACGGATTTTGCCTGCCACCAAAAATGTCGGGTGTTTTCAAATTAATGCGATGCGGTTTTTCGGAGGTGGACCAAAACCGAATCCGCACTGAAAATACCGACACCGACCCAGCTCTACCTATGAGTAGAGTTCTAAATGAAAATACACTTGGGGCAACTTTTTAAAACTAATATAAAAGTTGCAGTTTGTGACTGTTGGGACCTCAGGGTTAAAACAACCAAACTGTTTGCAAAAAATACTTTGTGATTTCTGCTCCACTTCTGGAAAGACAATCAAAATCATAAATGAACCTTTTTATATCCCCACAAAACGAAGTTTAAGGGGGGGGGGTGGGGGGGGGGGGGGGGGGGGGGGGTATATAGGAGTCAACTTGTCCGTCGGTCTGTCGTCGTCGGTCCGTTGCACATGTAAACATGTGGAGCTAACTACTTCCACAGTTTTAGTCGCATTTTCATGAAACTTCACAAAAATGATCAACATGATGAGGGGAAGTGTGTGACCTAATTTTTTTGCAGATCGGATTCAAGATGGCAGACTGGCGGCCGTATTGGATTTTGCAAAATACTTGTGGCTCGAACAACTTCTACAGTTTTTGCTGTATTTTCATGAAAGTCAATATAAATTGATCGACATGATGAGGAGCAGTGCGTGTCATAATGTTTTTCCCGATCTGATTCAAGATGGCCGACTAGTGGCCATATTGGATTTTGCAAAATACTTGTGGAGCGAACTATTTCCACAGTTTTAGTCGTATTTTCATGAAACTTCTCCAAAATGATCAACATGATGAAGAGCAGAGTGTGACATAATCTTTTTCCCCGATCTGATTCGAGATGGCTGACTGGTGGCCATATTGGATTTTGCAAAATACTTGTGGAGCGAACTACTTCCACAGTTTTAGTCGTATTTTCATGAAACTTCACCAAAATGATCAACATGAGGAGGAGCAGAGTGTGACATAATCTTTTTCCCGATCTGATTCAAGATGGCCGACTGGTGGCCATATTGGATTTTTTTTGGACTTAGATAAATTGAATGCCCCTTTTCAGTCACCCACACTAGGAGGTATGCCATGGTGGGGGTATACCGGGTGACAGACCATCTCTAGTTATCATTTACAACAGTAAAATTTGAGTGAAATGGTCACGAGTCATTTGCCTGAATACTTTCAGCTCTGCAAGTTTATGCAACCACATGCAGCTCCCACTTTTTCAACATTTTGGCTATTAAAAAAAGTTTCTCAGGCATTTCCTCATAATAGAAAACCTGCCTCATGACTTTTTCTTCACCTGGAAATCTCTTCTATGACACTATTTTTCACTAGGGCTGGGCGGTTTTGAAATTTGCATTTCGGTTCGGTTTCGGTTTTGTACAAAAACTCGGTTTTCCGGTTCGGTTTTCGGTTTTTCATAATATATTGTTGAAATCCACATTTTAGAGGGTAATGTACACATAAAATCTGTCTGTATTTGTCATCCAAGTCATGAGGCTCATATAGTGAGTTGAGTCATTCGGGTTAATCAGTGTTCACCACTCTTCTCAGCAAATGGACATAATGTGTTGGGCTGCTGTAGTGGGCAACAGTGGTGGAGCGGTGGAGCCATGAGGTATCTAGGGAGACCAGCCCCCCCCCCCCCCCCCCCACCCTCCACTCAAAATCCCACTTGCTTCTCCCATCCCCAAATTTGAAAAAATTATTTTTGATTTTCTGCCCTCAGTACAAGTACAGTCCCCTCAGTCCTGAGATCCCCCCCCCCCCCCCCAAAAAAAAAAAAAAACATCTCCACTAGCATGGTCCACAGGATTTCAAACCATGGCTCCACCACTGGTGGGAGCTGCCTTGTTCTGTCAGTGAGATTTGGGACCTTGTCAAGACAAGATGCAGAAATTCACAAGAAAAGCTACATTTTAGCAAAAATCAACATTTCCTTATTTTTTATGGAGTTGCAATGCTCTCATCCTGGTTTTGGTGGATAATGTGCAATTGTTGTGCTTATTTCGGTAATTATCACATCGCTTGAAAATAGACGTGCCCCGTGTTTCTTGATGGTTCCTGCTTCAAATGACAGTGGAATAAGAGGAACACAAATCATATTTTTTCTGATTTTGATAACTATTGTTGAAGTAAGTCGTGATATACGAATCACTTTTATTGGTAACTCACTCCAATGCTTTCACAATATCTCTCTTAATTTCGACTGTAGATGTTCGTTTTTTACTTTGATTCTGCCCAAACATAGAAATTGGGCGAAATGGGCGGTGCCAAGGCAAAGATATTACCAACTTTACTTTGCCCTCTTGGCTTATCCCTGCGTTGATTTCATCTTATTCAAGACAGGCGATTGATGATTTTGAAGGGAGGGGAGACTGCTTCATAATGGGGGTTGAAAGAAAGTTTGCAATATTGCATCTTGGGATTTGTTGTGTTTACAAAATACACATGGTCATGACACGTGCTGATTATAACATCGTATTGGGAATGCAGCGAGTGTACCTGACAGACCTGCAGTACTGCGCGATTCCTTAAAGTAAGTTCAAATAGTATACAAACAATTCCCAATAAGTTTTAAAAAAACTTTCAATAGTTACCTGCCATCCATTTAATTGGATGTGTTCTATTTTAATTTAATCATTTTATTGTTGACAAAAAACATAACTGCCAATGCGCAGCGTTATCTCTGAGCATGTGACTTCAGAGAACGTGCCAGTGGTCGGTTAATTAACATAATTTACTCGTCATTTTTCCCATGTGAACTTTGAGGTTTTAAAACTCAATAAATTTTATGTTTACCACCAATCTAATTTACAACGTGCTGTACGCAGATGATTTTAGGTCAAAGGTAATTTATAATACTTTTACACCACATATTGTCAGGTAACTTGCAATACCTCTTTGGTCGAATATGCCCGGTTCAGTAAATTTACTTAACAATTCTTGAATTGCATGTGTGGATTTTTACGTACGACTTTTTAATTTTTCATATTCCATCTGCTGGTGGTTCTGTAGATATTGTTTAAGATACAAGAAATTTGCTACCACTATTTGTGGGGGGAGGGCGGGGGGATTTGTTGTCAGTCCTCTCGAAGTAAGCACAAATGGCACAGCATTTACCTTTGCCTGACATTTAAGCCTTTGGCGTGCGGAAAGCAAGTGATTGAGTGGTCATAAACTTAACCAATTCTGGGAAATTTGTTGAAACCGAAAGTCTCGGTTTTTTGTTAAGGCGGCGGTTCGGTTTCGGTTTTAAAAAAAAAACCGAACCGAACCGATAAACCGCCCAGCCCTATTTTTCACTTGTAGGACAAATATTTAACAAACTATACTTTGTTTGACAGAGCTCAGTCAAACAAGATGTAGTTTCTTGAATTTTCAATTAATTGTGGGAAATTTTCACTGCGGAAAACATTGGTTTTGCACATAATAATTAAGTAGTTAAACTTCTGATTCCAACAATTTGCAGAACTGTTTTGTGAATAAACAGAAGAAGAGAAAAGGCCTCCCTCCCTCATCATAAAATTGCGGAAAAATTGCCAGAGAAACAAGAATTTTTTTTATTTGTAGGCATTATCACTCTTTTTTTTTCAAATCTGTTATACTGGTATTTGGAGGTGTAACACATCGATAATTATAAATTTGATCTTCATAGAATTTTGTTTCATTTAAAATCAGTATATGACCATGTAGGTTAGGCTACATGAACTGTATTTGTTATCTCCACAGCCCTCTATTATTATCTTATTTTGTGTATTTAGTGCATTGTTTTATAATCTGTTTTCAGCTCACCTACTACAAAGTAGAGGTGAGGTAATGTCATGACACCATCAGCATTGGTGTCAATGTCAAATTTTTAAGAGTTTGTATTTAAGTAAATTTTTTTGAACCCAGTGACCTCAGGGCTTTCAAATTGCAGTTGTGGGTTATTTGGGACCATCACTACAATACTTAACCCTTGTTAGTCCCCTACCGGCATCGCCGGAGGGGACTGTAGGTTTGCACTCTGTCCATCCATCAGTCTGTCAGTCACACTTAAGTTTTCCGGAGTTTTTCTGGAAATGCTTCAACGGAATGATTTCATTTTTGGTAAACTACTATAGAACGATGACTTACAGATCAAGTTTGAGTTTCATGCTGATTGCGGCCCTTGGAAATATGGAAAAGCACCAAAATATCAGTATTTTTATACTGTACCAATGACCCAGACTTAGCTGGTGCTAACTCTGACAAAACCAGGGCCAAACACAAATTTTGCCCCCCAATCCCCAAAATTTGCATCCAAAACAAAAAGAAATCATGTCCTAAAGGACCTCCATACTACGCCTCTACTGTGCATGCGCAGTGATGCAGTCGTCCCGAAATTGGCGCCAATTATCATTCTCTGTTTGGCCCTTCATCAGTCAACATCTCACTGATCTTTGTGCTTGTAAATCTCAGTTTAAAGGATGCCAGACACGTAATTTTTGGAGAAAATGTGATTCTAAGGAGGATAGAAGGAGGAGAGGAAAAAGAAGTGGCAAAAAATAATCAGGGCTGTACTTAAAATTTTTTGATAAAATTATGTTAAGTTGCCTATTTTCGAGGCATGGGCCTCTTGTTGTCATTCTTGCTAATTGTTGCACTGCTTATTCAGTGTTTCCTCTCCCCTAGCCTTCTAAAGTCCCCCCTGGCAATTCTCCCATGCTTTTGGCATATTTTTGAGAAATTTCATTTCTAAAATTTCCTGGGAGAGTTGCTTGTTTACAGAATGTTTTCTGTTATTTTCCCCATAGTTACGTTTTCACCCATGGGTGTATAACGTTTGTGTTCTGCATCTTCCATCTGATGTTCTACAGATTCTCCCCTGGGAGTCTCTGTTTTGCATCAGATAGAGTGTAATTGATGACTGATTCCGGGCCAGTTTTTTCAGTGCCTGGAGTCATGTTTTCTAGTGTGTTTACACTGTTTGTTTTCATTGGCAACAGCCTTTTTTGAGGGGGGCTGTTTGCCTTTGTGGTAGTTTATCTCATTATAAGATACATTTATATTATCCGAAAGTGTCTCATTAATTATTTTATATAAATTTAAAATTTTTGACCACACTTTGCCATCGGATCCATCGGGGCTCAACGTTACTTTTCAGCAACTTGGGCTTCTCTGAAAAAATATTTTTTCAAAATTATTTTGTTTTGCAATTGTTTTTTCATTTATTAATGGATCATGTTATTATGTATCTTTGTGTCAGGGGTTTTTGCGAGTAACTAGGACTTATTGTTGTTCTTTCACAATGAAGGGACGTTGTTCAAATTGTAATAGGAAGAAATCTTCCTCTTACTTTCATGATCATTGTATTAATTGTAGTCAGTGTTCTCGCATTAATCCCTGTCCTATATGTGAACATTGGGATGAGAAACATTGGAAACGTGTGTCACGATATGTTGTTTCTGGAGAAAGAGAGATGCCGGCTCTTTCTCCACAAGGTCACTCTACTCTCTCAGTTTCTATTTCAGAGGAACCAGAACAGGGTGATGTTTCCATGTTATCTTCTTCAAGTGTGCGTCCGTCGTCACAAATGAATTCAGAGCTAGCGGCAAAAGTGCTCATGGAGATTAGACAAATGTCGTCCGCTAGCTCGCCCGGTGTAGCGTCCATTCACCGAATGGTTCGGCAGCCGGGTTCGTCCGATGCGGTCCAAGAGGAAATTTTGGGTGATGCGAGCACTATAAACATAATAGATGCACACCCAGTGACGGCGGATAGTAAGCGAGAACGGAGGAAGCCTTTTAGTCCGGTTCCTAGCTCGTCCAGGTCCAGCCGGGCCGCGAGCGAGAGAGGTCCCTCTCTCGTACAACAACATCTGGGACCAGATGTTGTGGTACAAAATGTGTCTTTAGCGGAGCATACGTCCGCCGCTCGGGACGCTCCGTTGTATTAGCAGTCCGCAGAGACTGTTAAGGCTTCCTCTTCTCGTCAGCGCACACGACCGCACCTTGGCTGCGTGACCGCCAATATATTACCAGCTTCGCCGATGAAGGATTCTTCGGCGACCAGGTCACACCATCCGGCAGCCAGGGATTCGAGACCGATGGACTCCGGACGTTCGCATAGGAAAAGTATGCGGGAGCCATCTGATGCGGAGCTGCCCTCGGCGAAGCAGCGAAAGACTGCGCCTCCGCAGGTCTCGACGCCGGACATTCTTGTGCAGATAGCACAGCTTATCCCAGCAGCCGACAGAAACGGTGTCGGATCGAGAATTATCCGACGGTGCTGGGTCGGTACGCTCCGCCGAAGCATGGGGGGCGGACGATCGGGAACATCGTGAGGTCCGACCGGATGGTGAAAGGGATACGGATGACTTGGAGCTATCCCTTTCGGAACAACATAAAGCTGCCGTGGACTTCATCCGGCACTTTCTCCCTCAAGTTGTTCCGTCGGGCCAGACTGCTGCGCTTCCGGACAAGAGAATTATAGCGTCATTGGACTCTGAATTTTTTGAGCGGTTCAGGGACATCGCTCCCGAGTTTCCGTCGCAGTCCAATAATGTTGCTAGAACATTTGAATTATTGAACGACGCTATATTTAAACTTGCTTCCAGGACGGGGAAAGCAGGTTTCTTGTCCGCTAATACTCTCAACCTGCCTTTCATTAATGCAAGGAATAAATTCGATACGGCAGGACAGGGTATACCGAGAGTTCCTCTGCGTATGGACGACGAGGCGGAAGACTTAGAGCTATCATTACCGTCGTCAGCTTCTATTCCAACCGCGGTGTTGGAAACAGCTATTGCGTCTAACAGAGCCAATTTAGATGCCTTATCTTACGCAGATCACCTTACTAAGGCGTTATCACTGCGCCTTCAAGGGGAAGAGTTTCAGGATATACAATCCTCTTTAAGACTTCTTTCAAGGGCAGTAGCTTATTCCACGTGTAACTCCGCCCTTTCAGTGGCAAATCTGGAGTTGGTTAGACGTGACGCAGCCCTAGCTACATCCACACTAGTGGATTCTAAGGTGAAGAACTCTCTTAGAGTCGCTTCGGTCTCAGGAGAACTTCTCTTTGACGGCAAGCTTTCCGCTATTTATGATAAAATTAAAAAGAAAGCTAATGATTCTCTGTTGTTCAGATCGGCTCCTAAAAAGTCGGATACAGCAGACACGAATAAGACAGGCACTTCTGGGTCTAATGCGCCCAAGAGAGGTTCCTATAGAGGTTCCGGTGCGTCCTCTTGGTCTTATTCGAGAGACCGTCAGGATAGCGACTCTCGTTCGGGACGTCCTTCAGGCCGGGACAATCGGTCGGACGCCCCGAGGTCGACGAGGCGAGGTGTGGGTCGTGGAAGACGTGGTTTCTCCTACCGCAGGCCTCGCAGGTCCAGGAGGTGATGGCTTAAACCTCTATCGCGTTCCGGTTGGCGGAAGGTTGTCGAGTTTTTCACAAGAGTGGGCGTCGATTACGGACGACCCTTGGGTGAGAGGAGTGACTTCGGAAGGTCTAAAGATATCCTTCAAACGAAAGCCTCCATTAACTCGAAGTCCAAAGTGGACTCATCTTCCGTCAAATCCACAGAAAAGAGACGCTCTGTTATCAGAGGTGCAGTCTCTTTTAATGAAGAACGCGGTAGAGGTCGTAGAAAACCAGGAATCTCTGGGATTCTACAGCCATCTGTTTCTGGTTCCAAAACCAGACGGCTCGTTCCGTCCAGTCATAGATTTGAGCTGGATAAACAAGCTGATCGTCGCTCCGAAGTTTTATATGGAGACGATTCGATCGGTCAGAGCGAGTATTCGGGTGAACGATTATGCAACGAGCATAGATCTCAAAGATGCGTACTTTCACGTCATGGTACATCCGACATTCCGAAAGTATCTACGCTTTGCAGTCCTGGGAGTGGTGTATCAATTCCGGGCGATGTGCTTCGGGTTGAATCTAGCACCCTGGGCTTTCACTCGGGTAATGAACTCGGTAATGATCTACTTCCGAGCTCATTCGTCTGCGGTAATGTCGGCCTACCTGGACGACATTCTTCAGAGGTACGGCAACGAGTTAACGCTTCAGAACGATGTTCAGAATCTTTTTCTATTGCTCCGACGTCTCGGTTTTATAGTAAACGAGGAGAAGTCGGATCTGGTGCCGTCCAAGTCATTCACTCATCTGGGAATGAGCTTCGAGACGCACAACAATCTCGTTCGTCTGCCGTTAACCAGAGCGAAATTAGTCAGTTGTTACGCTCGCTATTGTCTGCACGCAGACAAAGTCACGGCGAGAGAATTTATGAGACTGATAGGTCTGTGCGGAGCCGCCGCGGATCTCATTCCGATGGGGGCGGCTACGCACACGTCCTCTTCAAATTTTCCTGACTCAGAATTGGAGTGTGAAAATTCATTCGCTCGATGTAGACGTTCTCTTGTCAGATCAAGTGAAACAAGAGATTCAGACTTGGGCAAACATTCAGTGGTTAACTCAAGGAGTTCTGCTGCAGTTGCCGGATCCGAGATTTACCGTTATGACGGATGCCAGTCAAACAGGTTGGGGTGCATCATTAATCCCAACGGATTCGAGATGCCAGGGTCTTTGGGATCCGCAATTCCTGTGCAAGCACATAAACATCAAGGAAATGATGTCAATTTGGCTTGCGTTACGTCACTGGATGGACATTATTCACGATGCTCATGTCCAAATCCTATCCGACAATACGACAGTAGTGGCGTATATACGGAATCAGGGAGGCACTCATTCAGTTCCGTTGTTCAATCTAACGGAAAGAATCCTTCTGTTTGTGTTAGAACATCACGTTCTTCTTTCGGTCCGTCACATACCGGGTCGTCTGAATGTGCTAGCAGACTCCCTTTCACGAAAGGGTCGCTTGTTGCCGTCGGAGTGGACTCTCAACAAACAAGTATTCAATCAGATTTGCTACCAATGGGAACGGCCAATGATAGACTTATTTGCGACACATCTCAACAATCAGTTGCAGACGTATGTGTCTCTGTGTCCGGATCCAAGAGCATTTGCAGTAGACGCTCTGTCGATCCCTTGGGACGGAATGATAGGATATGCGTATCCTCCAGCGCCGTTAATTCAACAAGTATTGCTAAAGATAAAACAATCTCAATGCAAGATTCTGTTGGTAGCATCTCTGTCGCCACAGAGACCGAGGATAAATCTACTCAGGTGTCTGTTGTGGGACCTACCGCGGAAGCTTCCTCCACGAGAGGATCTTCTTTCGCAGGGGAAATCGCGCCAACTCCATCACAACCCGCAAGGTCTCAACCTTCACGTTTTTCCGTTGTGCGGTCCTTCTTGCATGGCAAGCACTTTACAGGACGAGCAGTGGACGCGATTTCTAACTGTAGGAGGACCTCCTCTTCGCTAAACTATGCGGCTAAGTGGAAGGTTTTTCGTCGTTGGTGTAGGGATCATTCTGTAGATATATTTGATCCCTCTATACCAGACATTGCAAACTTTCTAGTATACTTGTTTGACGAAATCAAACTGCAACCTGTTACTATAAAGGGTTATAGATCTATGTTATCTGATACCTATGCACATCATGATAGTTTACAAATTGGATCTGATGTCTCTTTATCGAAGTTGGTTAGAAACTTTTCGATAAATAGACCCAGAACTCTTAGATTAATTCCTATGTGGAATTTAGCTTGGCTCTCCTTAAATTGAAGGAAAAGCCATTTGAACCTCTTGGGTCAGTAGATTTCAAATTCTTATCTTATAAGACAGCTTTTCTCTTAGCTTTCTCTTCGGCCAGAAGAGTCAGTGAGCTTCATGCACTATCGGTGGATGATTCTCATTATCGTAGTGTTGGGAACACTATCACCTTCACTACTAATGTGGGTTTTTTAGCTAAGAATCAGGCTCCTAATAAATATCCGGAACCTATTGTTATTAAGGCTCTTCCGTCTTCAGACGGGCGTAGGCCTTTACTCTGTCCTGTTAGAGCACTACGTATCTATAAACAGAGATCTCAGTTTATCAGAAAGGGACGGAAACGTTTCTTTCTGTCTTTGATGCCTAATAGAAAGGACATTTCAGTCCATTCTATTGCTAGATGGATTCAGTTAACTATCCGTACTGCTTATGAAGATTTATCTTCTTCTCAACAGTCTGTGCTTAAGATTTCTGCTCGATGAAGTAAGAGCTCTTTCTACTTCCTGGGCTTATGCTAATAGTGTTGCTATTACAGATTTAATGAAGGCTGCTTATTGGTCTCAGCCATCCACATTTACAAATTTTTTTCTCAGAAATATTGAGTCCATTTCTGGAGACCTGCATTGTTTAGGTCCGTTATCTGTTGCTCAGAATGTCGTCCACTAAACAGTTGCAACTATAGTTATGCAGGCTTTCTGTTCCGGCAGTGACTCCGTCCGGCTGCCCTCTTCGCTCTGGGCTATTTGACCCAGGGCAAGGGGGAGGGGGGGGGGGGGGGGGGGGGGGGGTGTTCCCTTAGGTCACCTGCTTTATAGTGAAAAGCAAGGGAATGCCTCCTCCAAGTCAGTATTTCTGAGTCCGGGATGGTTTTAAAGTGTAATATTAATGTTTAAATTCATTCATGTCTTATTTTTAAAGTGTAGCTCGGTGTGAAGCATTTGTATATGTCAAGTATCAAACAGGCTTTAATATACAATACTCGGACACTTTTAAATGATTATAAAGAGTCTCAATTCTCTGGACTACTTTATTTATTGGCTTGCTTTAAAAATAATTAGTATAAGGGTTATACTGGATGTTAATAGAGAACATGAATGTTATTGTGCTCAATTATTAAGGGTAGTGTATCTTTCTAATTTAATATTAAATAAGAAAGATACATGTAAAGCCTAATACTCCTTTTCTCCTTAAGGGGTTACCTCTTTACTATATAGTTGAGCTTATTGGATTTTCCTCTATGTCCTAGGCCCTCCAGCCTGTTTACTATTCAGCTAAGTCTGGGTCATTGGTACAGTATAAAAATGTTAAAAAATTTATAGTAATTTATATATTTTTTATACTTACCAATGACCCAGACGGGGATGGCCCTCCCTGAAGTTGGGAACTCTTGCCTCCCCGCTGAGTACATAGCGCTGACCAGGCACTGCCAGTAAGAATGATAATTGGCGCCAATTTCGGGACGACTGCGTCACTGCGCATGCGCAGTGGAGGCGTAGTATGGAGGTCCTTTAGGACATGATTTCTTTTTGTTTTGGATGCAAATTTTGGGGATTGGGGGGCAAAATTTGTGTTTGGCCCTGGTTTTGTTAGAGTTAGCACCAGCTAAGTCTGGGTCATTGGTAAGTATAAAAAATATATAAATTACTATAAATTTTTTAACTTTTCGGAGTTTTTTTTTAGAAACGCTTCAACAGAATGATTTCATTTTTGGTAAACTACTATAGAACGATGACTTACAGATCAAGTTTGAGTTTCATGCTGATTGCATTATTCTTGTGTGAGTTATGGCCCTTGGAAATATGGAAAAGCGCCAAAATATCAGTTTTCCGGACTTTTTTTGGAAACGCTTCAATGGAATGATTTCATTGTTGGTAACCTACTATAGAACGATGACTTAAAGATCAGGTTTGAGTTTCATGCTGATTGCCTTATTTTTGTGTGAGTTATGGCCCTTGGAAATATGGAAAAGTGCCAAAATATCAGTTTTCCAAACTTTTTCTGGAAACGCTTCAACGGAATGATTTCATTTTTGGTAACCTACTATAGAACGATGACTTACAGATCAAGTTTCATTTACACTCTGTCCATCCATCCGTCAGTCTGTCAGTCAGTCTGTCAGTCATACTTTAGTTTTCCGGACTTTTTTTGGGAACGCTTCAACAGAATGATTTCATTTTTTGTAACCTACTATAGAACGATGGCTTACAGATCAAGTTTCATTTGCACTCTGTCCATCCGACAATCTGTCTGTCAGTCATACTTTAGTTTTCCGGATTTTTTTTGGAAATGCTTCAACCGAATGAGTTCATTCTTGATAACCAACTATAGAACAATGACTTACAGTTCAAGTTTGAGTTTCATTTTGATTGCATTATTCTTGTGTGAGTTATGGCCCTTGGAAATATGGAAAAGCGCCAAAATATCAGTTTTCTGTACTTTTTATGTGTACCCATACTATGTATGGTACACATAATGCCGGCATCCGGGGTGACCATCCGTCGTTCGTCCATCCTTTGTCCGTCCGTCCATCTGTCCGTCCGGCATCCGTATCCATTTCTTTGGCATTCGATAACTTGAAAAATATTGCCTGGATTGTTAACTTACTTTATATTTGTGTTCAGGTTACTGATGTGCCGAGCTGTATAATTTTTGGTGTAAATCGGATAATTTGATCCTGAGATATTAACCCTTTATCCTTCAAATTGAAAATTCCTCCAATCCCTTTGGCATTCGATAACTTGAAAAATATTGCTTGGATTATCAAGTTACTTTATATTTGTGTTCAGGTTACTGATGTGCCGAGCTGTATAGTTTTTGGTGTAAATCTGTTATTTTGATCCTGAGATATTAACCCTTTATCCTTCAAATTGAAAATTTCTCCAATCCCTTTGGCATTCGATAACTTGAAAAATATCGCTTGAATTGTCAAGTTACTTTATATTTGTGTTTAGGTTACTGATGTGCTGGGCTGTATAGTTTTTCGTGTAAATCTGATAATTTAATCCTGAGATATTAACTCTTTATCCTTCAAATTGAAAATTCCTCCAATCCCTTTGGCATTCGATAACTTGAAAAATATTGCTTGGATTGTCAAGTTACTTTATATTTGGGTTCAGGTTACTGATGTGCCGAGCTGTGTAGTTTTTGGTGTAAATCGGATAATTTGATCCTGAGATATTAACCCTTTATCCTTCAAATTGAAAATTCCACCAATCCCTTTGGCATTCGATAACTTGAAAAATATTGCTTGGATGTCTAGTTACTTTATATTTGTGTTCAGGATACTGATGTGCCGAGCTGTATAGTTTTTCGCGTAAATCTGATGATTTGATCCAGAGATATTAACCCTTTATCCTTCAAATTGAAAATTCCTCCAATCCCTTTGGCATTCGATAACTTGAAAAATATTACTTTGATTGTCAAGTTACTTTATATTTGTGTTCAGGTTACTGATGTGCCGAGCTGTATAGTTTTTGGTGTAAATCTGTTATTTTGATCCTGAGATATTAACCTTTTATCCTTCAAATTGAAAATTCCTCCAATCCCTTTGGCATTCGATAACTTGAAAAATATTGCTTGGATTGTCAAGTTACTTTATATTTGTGTTCAGGTTACTGATGTGCCGAGCCGTATAGTTTTTGGTGTAAATCTGTTATTTTAATCCTGAGATATTAACCCTTTATCCTTCAAATTGAAAATTCCTCCAATCCCTTTGGCATTTGATAACTTGAAAAATATTGCTTGGATTGTCAAGTTACTTTATAATTGTGTTCAGGTTACTGATGTGCTGAGCTGTATAGTTTTTGGTGTTAATCTGATAATTTGATCCGGAGATATTAACCCTTTATCCTTCAAATTGAAAATTCCTCCAATCCCTTTGGCATGAGATAACTCAAAAAATATCAATCTGATTGTCATGTTACTTTAAATATTTTTTCAGGTTACTGATGTGCTGTGCTGTATAGTTTTTTATGTAAATCTATTAATTTGATCTGGAGATATTAACCCTTTATCCATTAAATTGGACATTCCTCCAATCCATTTCTATATGTACCCATCCCTTGTATGGTGTACATAATGTTGGCATCCGTGGTGGCCCTCCGTCATACAGCTTTCTACTAGTTGCGCGTATGGGTACACATCTGACGATTTCATCGGCCTATTTTTTTGGAAATGCTTCAACGGAATTCATGCTGATCACATCTAGGTTATAACATTTGTATTAATTATTAATGCTCATTAGTCCGGTAGGGGACATTGTATTGCTTCAGCGATACGTGCGCTCTTGTTTCTGTAAATTTTTGTTCATTTATTTATTTTTTTTAGGTGAAAACTTAGACAATTTTCTGTTGTAAGAAATTGCTTTAAAATAAACTTTATTGCACATTATTGTCATCTATATTGCTTATAGGTGTGTTTTATTGCAAGTGTAGTTTCTCTTAATCCTTATACTAAGTATATGTGCTGTTATTTTGCCCGTTTTTCCTTTTTTTTCCCCACCTGTTTTTCAGCAAAAAATCTGTGATTGTGTATTTTTAACAATTAATAAGTATATGTGCTGTTATTTTGCCCGTTTTTCCTCCTTTTTTTCCCCACCTGTTTTTCAGCAAAAAATCTGTGATTGTGTATTTTTAACAATTAATATTTCAGTCAGTTCCAATATCCAAATTGTAAAGAGTTTGTGTTTCAGTTGGTTTCTTCAAAACCAGTGTGACCGGGACTTTTACATTGTAGTTACTGGTTGTTTGGGGCCATGTCTCCCGTACTTGACCCTCAATTTCGGGAAATTTTTCTTAAAATTTCTTCTCTTTTTCATTTGAAAATTTGGGTCATTTTTCTGTTGTAAACTTTATTGCACATCTGACAATTTTCAGAAAAACACTGTGCTAAAAGCCCTTGCCCTTCCCATTTTAATAGACGTCTTAACCGTTCTACCAAATCCGCCCAAGTATATATTCCCAAAAATTCAGTCATGGTTCTACAACCTTTTATGGTCAGGAAAAACTGATAAAATTAATCGTAGGGTATTTATTAATACAATAGACAATTGAGGCATAAAACTCACACATGTTAAGCCCTACTGTTCCACTCTTAAAATGTCCTGGATAAAAAAACTTATCAATCCCGCTGTGCTAGCATCTTGGAAAACACTTCTTCTGGATGATCTTGAATATATTGAAAGTGAAAAAGTATGGTATATGCATAAAGAGGGATAAAGTAAAGTGAGTGATTGTACAAACTCTTTCTGTAGTGACATTATAAATGCATGGTCTCTTTTGGACACAAAAACAATAAACACACCAGCAAAAATTCTTTCAGAACCACTCTTTTACAATAAAAACATAAAGGTGGACAATAAATTAGATTTTTTTACGAAACCTGGTGTGATAAAGACATTTTTTTTTGCAACAACCTATTTTGTACTGACAAACAATTTTTATCTCATGCAGATTTCTGTGGAGAATACAATATAACAACCTCTTTCACTGTATACTGTGGATTACTCAACTCTATATCAAATTCATAGAAAGTTTGTGTAAAAGTTTGCAATAAATTACAAACAACACCTTGCCCAAATTTAGATACTTTAAAAAAAAATGCCAAGATGTTTGTCAGACTTTTTACCTGTAATTTTTTAAAATGTTTACCACAGCCCCTACACAAACCCAAGAAAAATGGAATAACCTTTTAGGTTTTAGTTTACAACCAGACGACTGGCTGCTAATATACAGACATTCATTTTCATTTACTGATGATACATACCTGAAAAGCCTGCAGTATAAAATTCTGCAATGTATTTTATATTCAAATTCAAAACTTTTTAAATGTAAACTTTCAGAAACCGAACTATACACCTTTTGTGGTAATACACGAGAGAATGTTTGGCACCATTTTTTTTAATGCGCCCATGTAAAGACAATTTTATTATTACTTCAAGAACAATTAAGTGAGAAGTGCAATATGTCACTTTCACTTACACCAGAATTTATTCTCATAGGACACCCCACTCGTAAGAAACACTGGTGACGAAATAATAAATTTACTTCTTTTCAAAACTATCATTTATTCCTGCAAAGTGGGAGGATGCAAACCAAATTATACGTCCCTTATTGAAGAAGTTAAATATTACCATACAACTGAAATGTATTGCATTATGAACACCAACCAAAAAAATCAATGACTATACAAAAGCGATGGGCAAAAGAAAATAGTTCCGCTTTTTAGTTATAACA
The DNA here is from genome assembly GCA_031216915.1 of Pictodentalium vernedei. Classification (NCBI taxonomy): domain Eukaryota; kingdom Metazoa; phylum Mollusca; class Scaphopoda; order Dentaliida; family Dentaliidae; genus Pictodentalium; species Pictodentalium vernedei. The sequence goes on from CM062296.1 coordinate 223,915,843, forward strand.
CATAGTCTTTTAAAATTGAGTTGGTGTAGTGAAGGTAGAAAGCAGATAATCTTGTTCCTCAGTCTTTTCAGGAATAATAGGAAACAAATACAAAAGTATTTTGTTTTCGTTTGTTGTTTTTAACGCAAGTAAAAAGTTAACACAAATAGAACTACCGTACTCATATATAAAAAAATAGAAAACAGTGTAATACCCTAAATTCTAATAGTCCTACCGGTAGTTATTCAGATGATAGGGTTACTCTCATATTAAAATCATACAAAACCAATCTGCAAGACCGATGAGATTTGAAGGGAAAGTATACATCAACCATATATATATGTATATAAGCCAGCCCCCCCCCCCCCCCCCAACTACTTTTATAGAAATGTTCACAAGGACTCCATCAGTTGTATTTGTTATTGTTTAGTTTTGTGTTTGTATTCCTTTTTTTCAGCAAAAAATCTCTGAACTTCATAGAATTTTGTTTCCTGTTTACTTGTAACAAATAAAGTCGGCTCCAATACCCAAATTATAAGAGTTTTTATTTGAGTTTGTTTGTTTCTTTAAACTCAGTGCCCCCCCCCCCCCCCCCCCCCCCCCCCCGGGCTTTCAACATGTAGCTGGGGGTTACTTACGACCATGACAACAGTATGTAAACCTTATTTTGTTTTATTTTTGGTCAAGTTGTGTTAACAACTGAGACCTATGGCTTGGCAACAGTCGGTGCAGATGGGCATCTCTGGGCATCCTCACACTGTGAGCATTTAAGAATTGAATGCAATTTTTATGATCTTTATTGGAGTATGAACGTGTGGGAATGGGTACAAATTGTATGAATCCCGGATTCATACAATTTGTACCCATTCCCATATGTTCATACTCCAATAAAGATTATAAAAATTGCATTAAATTCTTATAATTACATTCCGTAACTGTTTAAACTACTTTTTACCAAACAACAAAGCAGAAAGACGAGCGGCGCTAAAAGTTCAAAACCCGCCCAAACACTGCCCGAATTACATTCTGTCAACTGCGCCCTACCGTAAATGCGGGTCAAAGTTCGACCAAATGTATTCATTGGAAAATGAATTACATTTGGTCATGACGTTTTTAGCCAGCTGACCAATGGGAATTGAGTATTTGAACCCAAAACGTATAACTACATTAACAATGTAATTATAATAAATTGAACAAACGCTCTTCCGATTTGACTAATATTTGCCATACAGGTCTTTTGCAATAATATCTCAAGTGAGTCTGAAAACTGGCCTGGCCCAATTTTTTGTTAAAGTTATGGGCCTTAACTGGTTGAGTGCTAGAAGCCACTATCAGTGCTTTTGAAAAAAGAGGGTACCAGAGCAAAAGCTAACTAACATTTGCCTTAAACATGTTTCGCATTCAGTGAAATGCAAATAATATATTGTTTATATGAATTTGTTTTATTACAAGTTATTGACGAGTGCCTGTGGACACTCCAGTAATTTGTAATAAAACAAACTGAATAACAAATTCAGACCACCAAAATTAATCGAACTCTCCACCAGTTAATTAGTCAGTTTTTACGACTTTTGAGCTCGTTAGAGCAAACTTTCTCCAATTTGACTAATATTTGCCATACAGGTCTTTTGCAATATTTCAAGTGAGTTCGAAAACTGGCCTGGTTTTTTCTTACAGAGTTATGGGTCTTAATTAGTCAATTTTTATAAACTGAGTGCATTAGCATTACAACTTGAACAAAAGTTCCAGATTTGACAACCGGATTATGGACATGCATTGTCATGTCCTGTCATTAGCCATTGTGCAGAAGTATATGACCTTAAACAACAATAAATAAATGGACATGCAAAACTCTGATGTGCACCTCTTGTTTTGTTTTGTTTTTTAGATGAAAACTTATTTAGTTTTCTGTTCTAAGAAAGTAAGTTAAAAGTAATTTTTAGCTCACCTACTTCAGAGAAGTGGTGAACTTGTGTGGTGACTCGGGTGGCATCTGCATCAGACATGTGTCCAATTTTGTAAGAGGTTTATGTTTAGGTTATTTTCTCAAAGTCCACTGGGGCCAGGGCTTTTATCATACATGAGATTTTTCCGCGGATTTCCGCTTTTGCGTATTTTCCGATAATGAAGTGTAAAAATATTACGGTAAAAAGCAAAATTTCCACGCAAAGAACGTCCAAAAAGACGAAGGGTACGAAATATTGGGGCGAATCTGTTGGGAGCGTTTTGAGAGTACCACTCTTCTATTGATTATGCACAATCGAACGCACCATCGAGAGCACATGTTTTATGTTCTGCTGCTAAATATTATGCACTTTTTATTTGTAATTCTACTTGGATTTCCAATACTATTAAGCAAAATGCGGAGTGACATTATTGAGCGAGAAAGTGATTCATTAATTGATGAAAAGGGGATAAAAAATTCTTGGAAATGGTCATGGATGGAATTAAAAATTATCAATCATGACGAAACGGAATATGTCAATGAACACGTACGAAAAATTCGTGCCAAAGGGAAAGCTTATTGTAAACTCTGTGATTTGGAGATAAAGTACGGAAGCCGTGGTAAGCCGGCATTAATCGACCACATTAAGTCTGCAAAGCATCAAATTAAAAGGAAAATAATTTCCCAGGTATGTAACCTTCACTTTTAGAGGACCCACTGCCATATTGGCTCGCTTTTGCGGGTCCAGGTCGTTTCGTTTCCGGGACGTTTCGTCCCCATGGCAGGGTGGGATTTTTTCGTACCCAGCTGGGGACGAAACGTCCCAGTTAGTTTGGGACAAAATACTTAATCGTTTTAATATCCTTGAAAAATACTTGTGCAGACCTTATTGTTCCGAAATATTTAAAATATTTCGGAACAATTAGTTCTGCACAAGACAAGTACACCACATGTCCTGTCACAAGATGGGTTGGAAGAAAACTGACACAGATTCTTTTGTCTCCCTAAAACGTTTTGTGTCAGTTCAAGGGATGAGGGTTCCCGTACCCCGTGGGTGGGTGTGTGTGTGTGTGGGGGGGGGTCTTGCTACATACGTAACACTGGTTGGTGCCCTGTTAGGTAGGACCCACTCTACCAGGCAGGCAAGCTTTTCACCACTGGTTAACTTGAAATTATTTTCCTCCAACCTGGCTCACAATCATTTCTCTTGATTTTATGTTTATTTGAAATAAACATAAAATCAAGAGAAATGGTTGTGAGCCAGGTTGGAGGAAAATTTAACTTTAAGATATTAAATAAATTTATAGCAATGAAATATACCACGGTTAGTTATTTACATGAATTTGCACTCTCGCTTTTACATGAGATTGCACTGGGGACGAAACGTCTCGCCAATAGGGGACAAATCATCCCGGGGACGAAACGTGCAACGGCATATGGCAGCAGTTCCCCTAAAAGTAAAGATTACTCATTTTCCAGAATTATTCACTCCCTGGAATTGTTTGTGGTGAAGCTTCAGACTCGGAAAATAAACTATATGGTGTCCACCCCATTTTCAAATGTTTAGCTTCAGTTACTGCCAGTACTAGTTCAGCTACATGTTCAAAGTTGCCAGCAGTACCAGTGACAGAGTGGCAAATAATGAGGCAATGATTTTGGGATTTCTAGCTGAAAAATCTCTACCGTTTACTATTGCACCTGACTTGATAGAGCTCACAAAAACTCTTGCCACAGACAAAAAGGCACTCAGTTCTCTTTCGATGGATCGAACTTCGGCTGCGTACAAAATGAGGTTTGGACTTGCCAAAACGTTTGAAGAAGAGTTGCTGAGTTGTGTCAGGGAAACATTTTTTTCATTAAATATTGATGAAGCAACTAGCTCTAACCATCAACGAGTCATGGCTGTTCTTATTTCATATTTTTCACTCAAGCAGAGGAAAATTGTTGTGGAACATTTGCGTTCATTTCCAATGACCACAGTAAATAGTGAGTCAGTGTACACTATGATATGTTCACTTTTTAATGAACTGTGCATACCTTGGAAGAATCTCATTTCAATATTAATGGATTCATGTTCAGTGATGCGCGGGACAAAAACAGGCTTTGAAAAAAGAATTCGAGACAGTGTGGCCCCACAGTTGATTGACATAGATGGTGACACATGCCACCATGCCCACAATGCAAGCAAGAAATTCTCTCAGCCATTTGATTTCTATTTGGAAGGCTTGTTTGGTGACATTTTTAATGATTTAAAATGGTCTGTAGACCTCCGAGAGTATTTAGAAGAACTTTGCTCACTCTTAAACATTACATACAGAATGCCACATAGATTTGTGAACCATCGTTGGTTATCGGCGTATGATTCAACAATATCAACACTTTTTGACGCATTCACAGTTTTCTATTTTGCTTTCCTGTCTAAGAGGGACAGATCTTTGTACTTGTGTAACCTTGTAGAAATTTATAAAAAGAAAGCAGTGAGTCCAGAATCGAGAGCTCGTGTCAAGGAAATAATACAAAAACTTGATTCAAAAAACCTTACATCTGATGGTCAGAACAGAAAAAACAGAATAGTGAACAAGTTGTTTTTTAAGAGAACAGACACTCTGTTACAGATGTACTTATATGAGGCTGTTTTACCAACCCAGAAAAAGTATGTTCTAGTGTTGGAAATGAAAAAGCCCCTCATACACACAATGTATGATTATATACTTGGACTTATTCGTGACTTTTTAACTTGTTTTGTAAAGCCAGAATATTTATCTGAAGCCACAAATGCAAAGCAGCTTAGTCAGTTAAGTCAACATATTGAGGGAGGTGAAGCTGTCTTGAATAAGAAATCTATGTTCTTTGGCTCCAAAGCATTAAAGATTATAAAAGAACAGACAGGAAAGAAAGACTCTGCCATAGGCATATTTTTGGACAATGCATCAAAATCGTACATTCAGTGTGGACTATATCTACTTAAGAAAATGCCAATCAACAACAAAGCCCTGGAGTGCTTCTCCAGCATTGATCCCATATGTAGAAGCCATACTTCATCTCTCAACCTGATGTTGAAAATTCCAGAAGTAGTATTAAAGAATGTGATCAGTGAAGCCGAAAAAGATGAATATGATAAAGAGGTACGGCACTATCACAGCATTGTATCATTGCCTAAATTTGACCCACATGAAGACAGGGTTGATGTCTGGTGGGCTACTGTATTAGAGACTAACAAGTACTGCACACTACAGAAAGTTATCACTGCCATATTAAGTTGTTTCCATGGTCCCATGGTAGAGGGATCTTTTAATGTTATGGGGGATGTGATGGATAAGCGCTCTGGGAGAATGAATATTCAAACTTATAGTTCCATACAGAGCGTAAAATACAAACTAAGATCTTGTAATGCTTCGTCAGTCCAGTACTTTAAAAGAGCAGATTTCCTGAATTCTAAAGTGGATGGAAAGTTAGTTAGAAACATTCAGACTGCCAGCAAGAGCTACAAAGAGGAGTTAAAAGCCGAAGAACAAAAGGCTGTTATAAGAAGAAGAGAATTGCAGTTGAACACTGTCAAACGGATAACAAAAAAGCGTGCCAAAGAACTATCTGTTAAATCTGTGCAAAAGGCTCGAAAAAGATTTATTCAAAAACTACAGAGCAACACTTCATCAAACAAACTATCTAAAAAGAGAAGGATTGAATGACAATATGAACTTGGTTCTCAGGGTTCATGTACACATTCACAGGTATTAAATTAATTTAAATTTAATCCTTCTCTTCATTTCTTTTAACTGTATATCTCAATAAAACAATGCAAATATCGAAGTCACTGGAACTAGCTCCTTGAGCCAGTTCCAGTGACTTTCATAGCTGCATTGTTTTAATCGGATGCTTGCATTTTAGTGGCATTAAATGTCATTAGGTGATAAACATTAAACAGTGAATGTTGATTGTTGAAGCCTGTACAGACATTGCAGGTACATTTTGGTGAGCAAGCAACAGCATTGTGGAATGCATAAATACACCAAGTTTCACTTTTATCCAAAAGAATTTACAAATATTTCCCTAGCTAAGCTTACATGTACAATGAAACAGAATATTATTCCTAGAGTTAATTGTAAAATTATGCCATGGCTGCTGAGAAGCAGCCATGACATAATTTGTCAATGAACTCTGGTAATGGTGAAAGGGTTTAATTCAAAAAAATTAAAACAGATTGTCTGCCTACTATTGCAACCAGCCTACTATTGCAACCATCAGTCCTTTTTCATAGCAGAAGTTCTTGATGAAAGTTGTAAAAGAATATGAATTCTTTTACAACTTTGTCAATGAACTCTGGTAATGGTGAAAGGGTTTAATTCAAAAAAATTAAAACAGATTGTCTGCCTACTATTGCAACCAGCCTACTATTGCAACCATCAGTCCTTTTTCATAGCAGAAGTTCTTGATGAAAGTTGTAAAAGAAATCAAAGTTTTAAATTAATTTACACTCAACTGGTAAACAAAAAAATGCTTGAGCCTACCAATTTAGAAGTTGTTGAATATTGTGAAAAAAATGGCACTGGAGATACTGTCAACTGGCTGTTAGGTTTAAAGAGCGATATTGCTACATCAAGCTCATACAAATATTCAGAGGTTTAATCTAAGGCCCCAGGACCGTGTGGAGATATGGGTACATGTAGCTTGGATATGCCACAGACTACGGACTTCTTAAGATCCCAGGTGCTGACACGACATGATAACATAATAGAGATTGAAGAACTTGAACACACACGGTCAAAGGCAAAATTGGCTCAAACAATTGAACAACTTGAAGAGCAGATGAAGGAGAATAAATTTGTAAACACCAGACTGGATAGCAATACCTCCAAGTTGAAGCGAACATCTGCAAGAGAAAATTATTATAGAGAGAAATCTGCCAGGTTAGAAGTCAACTCTGCGGATAACTCTGTAGCCCAGCTAAATGATGAACTTGCATTGGCAGGGGAGAAAATTAAGAAGCTCCAAAATGATAAGCTTGTCTTGGAAGTAGAATTCAAGACAATGCACATAGATTTTGAAAATATGAAATCCCAGAGAGTTGAAACTTTTGATGTTGATACAAACTGCTACACAGACTTTCGACGACTGGTTTATAAATTATTGGAACAACACGTCAGTCTTCAGCACATAGGACCTGTCATAAATACTGTTTTAGAATTTGCTGAAAAAAAAGTGTCACATATCCCTTCTTCCAAATCAATCAGGAGAATGAACATTGAGAGGTTAGGCTTGTCACAAACTCAGATAGGAGAGGTATTCAGTGAAAAAGAGAACACCACACTGTACAGCGACGAAACAAGTAAGTATGCTGAGAAGTATATGGGATTTCATGCCACTGATGATGAACAGAGACACTGGGTACTTGGTATCAGAGACCTCGCAACAAAATCAGCAGGAGATACTCTGAAAACATTTAAGAAAGTATTGCAGGATATAGATGACGGGAAAGAGGAGACCAATTCAGACATAGGTAAAAAAATATTGTGTAATATGGACAGGGCAGCTACAGTGTTAAAGTGGCATGAGATGTTGGAGAATTATAGAATGAATATCCTTCCAGATGTAAAACCTTCCTGGAATGAGATGGTTGTGGCAGATCAAAAAGTCGTAGAAAATATGAATAACTTCTGTGGGCTACATAGTTTCGTACAGATTGCTGAGGTGTCTCAGCAGGCAATGTTGACATTAGAAAGGGTGCAGGATAATCCAAAACCATCAGGACCACAGATATTCAAACCAACAGAACCAGGTACTGTGCAACTTGTAAGAACAGCTGCAAAAGCTTTTGCAAGAGGGAGGGGGATGAAAAATCAGGCTGTCATGGAGATTTTAAATTATATATTGCAGAGGAGCTAAAAAATAATGATATGCGATTTCTGCCTATTGTACCATTCAGAGGCAATAGATTTAACATTATATTTTTCAATGGAGCATATGTTTACTTTTTCCACGAAAAGATGATATCCCTTTTGGAAGTCATTACAGTCGTCTGTATTGTCTGATCTTGCATTTTGTAATCATGGCAAAGAAAGTTCTGTGTGTCCATTTGTCACTTTGCCTGTAAGAGTCCCGGGAAGTGAAGCAGTGCTTGTTCACTGTGGTAAACAAGCTCAGCTTTACTGGTAAACTGGACTCAGTCAGCAATGCTTGCAGTAGAAATCCTCTAAAATGGGCAACATTGGTATAAATGATTGGCTAAATTTGTCATTATCTCCACTTGTTCTATGTAATCTATCTTTAGGCCTTAAAGGCCAGAACAATTTTCCATGAATTTTGCTACACGTGACATGCTTTGTCCTGTGGCTCTTTTGTGGCTTCTAGTTAAGTCTTGCCTATACAGGCTGCCAATACTTCAACAAAATTCTCTCTCAGTAAAGCTATTAAAAAAGATTCTTGTTTCTCAGGCAGACAGGCACCTCCCTCATAGAAAATCTGCCTCATCACCATTTTTTGTCACTTGGAAATCTCTTCTATGACACTATTTTGCACTTGTAGGACAAATATTTAACCAACTATACCTTGTTTTACAGAGCTCACGGAGCAAGATATAGCTGGTTAAAATTTCAACTACATTATGGGAAATTCTCACTGCTGAAAAACATTGGTTTGCCACATAATAGTGAAAATAGTTAAAATTCTGATTCCAACCATTTTCAGAACTGTTTTCTGAATAAACAAAAATAAAAAACTCTTCATAACATTGAAAAATTGCCTGAAAAACAAGAAATTTTTTTATAGGCCTAAACTTTGAATTTCACTTGCAAGTGGGCACAAAAGTCTGCAGGTTGCACCACTTGTTCTGGAATAGAAAAATTGGCCATAGTCAAAATTCGGCCTCTAAGGGTTAAGTAAAAAGAAATTAAAATAATTATAGATGCATTTGTTGCTTGCCATGTTCAAATTAGTCTCCAAACAATGGTTATTGGTGAAAAACATTTACTCTAATGTTATCTTTTGGTTTTCAAAAACAGTAATTCGATGTTAGTTACCAGGTGTTGTCAAAAAGGTTATTGGTGAAAAACATGGACCTTCATTTCATCTAGTGAAGAGCAAATAGTCACTTTTTGTTACCTTTGTCCAAATTAGCAGTCTCCAAACTACATTTATTGATGAAAAACATACAAGTTGATGTCATTTATTGAATTACAACAATGCCTATATGACATTGAGGAGTTGAAATGTCTAATCTGATGTTGAATTTTGTTTCAGATCCAAGAGTTTGGTGTGACTGAAAACAAGGATTTGATTCCAAATGGCAGTAAGATATTAGTTACTGAGGAGAATAAAAAAGATTATGTAAAACTGGTTTGTCAGATGAAAATGACAGGTGCCATTCGTAAACAGCTGAATGCTTTCTTGGAAGGTTTTTATGACATTATTCCGAAAAGACTGATATCAATATTCAATGAACAAGAGTTAGAACTATTAATTTCTGGATTACCAACTGTTGACATTGATGATCTCAAATCAAATTCTGAATATCACAAGTACCAAGCAACATCATTGCAGGTGAGTAAAGAAGAGAAAGTCCAAAAAGCAATGTGAAAATGGACAGTGGGGACTTTTTTTGTGGAGAACCTCATACAATGGGCTTTCCTAAGAAATGCAGTCACCTTGCCTAGTAACACAAGTTGAGATCAAAGGGCAAAGAGGGGTGCAGTGGCATTGCGGTCAGATCACCAAAGTTAAGCAATGTCGAGCCCGGTTAATCCTTAAATGGGTGACCATCTGAGCAAACGATTTGGTCTCACACATGTCCTTGGGCAAGGCACTTATCCCCGATTGTCCACATGGGGGCACAATGATGCCATGTGCTAAGGCGTACTGCACATCGATGGTGCACATGTCTTCAACCAATCTAACCCTGCCTGTGCTGCAATGCGGAGTTACAATGTTGGGGAGCTGGCAGCTGCTCGCCGTTGCTCGGTGGTTCTCTCCGGGTACTCCGGCTTCCTCCACCCGTAAAACTGTCACGGTCATGATTAGCCATTGTGCATAAGTATGTGACCTTAAACACCAATAAATAAATAAGGGGAAAGAACCCAACCAGTCGAGAATAAATGGTTTTCAGCACAACTGGTCTGAAGATTGCAAATTATTATTAAGGACAAATTTTCTTGGAAGGTTTTTTTGTTTCTTCTTTTTTTTCTTCTTTTCTTGGGGGGGAGGGGGGTGTTCGAAAAAAAATTGCAGGTTTTTAACAGCAAATATGCATACATTGATGTGGCAATTCCCCAAGTTGGAGCGCAGTGTGCCAGGATGTACTGAAAATCGATGGTGCATTTGCTTTCGACCGATTCTGGTTCTGCTCGGTCAGTAAGCTGGAGAGTCTGAAAGTTACTTTCCACTGCTTGATGGTTCTCTAGAAAATCTGGTGTGCTTAGATATCTTCAACCAGGGGTAGGGGGGTGATGGGGGAGAGATAGACTAAGCTTAACTATTTTATCTTCCCACACATGTGGGGGTGAACTAATTTATCTTCCTCACCCTGATTATCACACCTCCACCCTCAGCAGGAATATCTCTCCCTGATTACTTATTTGTAGCGGGAGGTTCCTTTTCTCAATCAGTGCCAATTTGTGATTCAAAAAATGTTTTGTATGTGACCGTAACACATGCATCTTCAGCAGCCAGTGTGAAACCAAATAGAAATCGTGAAAATTGTTTCATGTATCATCATTTTTTTTTAAAGAAAAATGTTCCTATGACAGACAACTCATTCTTCTAAAAGCAGAAAATGCCTGTCTATCAACTTTTTGATAAAACAAATTACACGTTGATTCAGTGTTTGATGACATCTTATACTATATTGATTTATCTGAGGGTGGGTGGAAGATAACCTAGTTTATCACCCCCACCTGGAGTTCTCTTCCTTTATTACAAATCCAAAAATTAGTTTCCTTTCCTCATTCAGTGCCGTTATCTGATTAGAAAAATGCATTGGTGGTGACTGTAATGCATGCCTCTTCAGAAACCAGAGTGAAAAGAGGTCAAGAAAAGTTTATTCATGCATTATCATTTTCTTTCAAAGGAAAAATGTACCTATAACATAACTCATTCTTCTGAAAGCAGAAAATGTCTATCAGCTCTTTGATAAAGATATTACATGTTCACTGAAGAATTAGATGACTTGTCATACAATATTGATTTTTTGCAAAAAATGTCCAGACTATAAGGGACAATAAAAGTTTATATAGCATCGTAACAACTCTTTGCCAAGCTTTCGGCACTAGGCCTTCATCAGGATGCGACAGATAACACAGCTACACCATCACTGCTTAGTGATGATGTAGCTGTGTTATCTGTAGCGTCCTGATGAAGGCCTAGTGCCGAAAGATTGACGAAGAGTTGTTACGATGCTATATAATATTGATTTATATTGTTTTATACGTCATGGGGAAGGGGAAGAGGAGGGGGAAAGATAACTTAGTTTATCCCTCCCCTGGAATTTTCCTCCCTCATTACCTAATCCAAAAATTTTCTTTTTTTTCTCATTCAGTGCCATTATGTGATTACAAAAATGTATTGGTGATGATTGAGGTGCAGGCATCTTCAGCAGCCACAGTGAATCAGTTTCTCTCAAAGGACAAAACTCATTCTTCTAAAAGCACAAAATACCTCTATCAACTCTTTGATAAGAAAATTACATGTAGTTTCAAAGAGTTGTGACATCTTGTCATGCAATATCTGCACCTCCCCCCTCCCCCCACCTGAAATTTTCCAACTTGCCCCTAAAGTCCCATATTCCACAGAAAATTTGATAACACGATTATACATTCATAATTGATTGCCCTGATTCAGTAGCAGAGTGGGATAATTATATTCACGGCCTGTTAACAAAGCATTTTAATGATTGACTACAATTGCTAATTGCATCACGTAATAGATGAATCGTTTCAACACTAGTTTTTGTGATGATAGTCATAGTTTTATAGACTCTTTGAAGTTAGTTGAATGTATTTAATTCTGCATCTCAACTTGACATGAACATAATGGTTTTGGTTTAACTATATTAATTTCTTCCCAACAAAATTAAACAATGTAACATGTTCACCAACTAACTGATATAAAGGCAAAGCTTAAGTTGTAGTTTTTCAAAATTTTACATTGAGTAGAAGTTTAACAAGTATGTTTTTTTTTGTTTAACAGATACAGTGGTTCTGGAGGGCTTTACGATCATTTGATCAGGCAGATAGGGCAAGGTTTTTACAGTTTGTGACTGGAACATCAAAGGTGCCATTACAAGGATTTGCCTTTTTGGAAGGAATGAATGGCATTCAGAAATTTCAAATTCACAGAGATGACAGGAGTACAGATAGACTACCTTGTGCCCATACTTGGTAGGTTTCAAAAACTCTTCTTTTATAGTTTCTTTGCAATAATTTCTGATTGCTCATAAAAATCCGAATTCCTTCAGTTATAAATAGTTTGGGTTTCAGTTCTAAATGGGTTCAGTTTTTACATGCAAGGTCTAAGTTCGATGACCACCGATTTTTCTTGAAAATTATGGGAGTTATGGCCCTTCGCTATAAAATATCTTGTTTATGGCATAACTTGAACAATAGTTAACAGATTTCAATTCTTTTTGGTATATGTCTCAATAGCAACAATGTCTATGTCAAGTTCGATGACCACTGATATCTCCAGAAAATTATGGGATTTATTGCCCTTTATTATAAAATTTATGTTAAGTTACCTATTTTCGAGGCATGGGCCTGTTGTGGTCATTCTTGCTATAAAGTTACACTGCTGGTTCAGTGTTTTCCTCTCTCCCTTTCCTTTAAGTCCCCCCTTGCTATTCTCCCATGCTTTTGGCATATTTTCTGTAATATTATTACTAAAATTTCTTGGGTGTTTTAGCTGGGTAACAGAGTGAATTCTGTTCTTTTCCCCATGTTTACGTCCTCACCCATGGGTGTTTAGGCGTAGTGTTCTGCATCTACCATCTGATGTTCTGCAGTTTCTTCCCTGGAAGTCTCTGTTTTGCATCAGATAGTGTATTTTTGGTAACTGATTTCGGGCCTTGGTTATCAGTGCCTGGAGTCATGTTTCTGGTGTTTTTACACTTCTTGTTTACATTGACAACAGTCTCTGTGGAGGGGGATTTCTTGTCTTTGTGTTAGTTTAATCATAACAAGATACATTATTATTATTCGTAAGTGTTGCATTAATTTTTGAAAATATTTTTAAAATTTTTGTCCACACTTAGGCTTAGGATCCATTGGGGCTCAACGTTACTTTTCAGAAACTTGGGCTTTTCTGAAAAAATATTTTTTCAAAAAATTTTTTTGATTTCAATTATTTTTTCTATGTTAATGGATCATGTTATTATGTATCTTTGTTTTCAGGGGTTGGTGCGAGTACTAGGACTTTTTGTATTCTTTTCACAATGAAAGGATATTGTTCAATTGTAATAAGAGGAAATCTTCCTTTGACTTTCATAATCATTGTATTAATTGTAGTCAGTGTACTCGCACTAACTCCTGTTCAGTATGTGTCAATTGGGATGACAAACATGGGAAGCGTGTGTCACGGTATGTTAGCGGGGAAATGGCCATTCTGGTCCTTTCTCCGCAGGGTCACTCTAGTTTATCAATCTCTATTTCAGACGAACAAGAACAGGGTGATGTATCCGTGATGTCTTCCAAAGTGTGCCTCCGTCGTCACAATTAAATGAAGAGCTAGCGGCAAAGTGCTCATGGAAATAGGTCAATTGCCTAAGAGGTCCCTAGTAGGATCGACGGCCTTTGACGTCCGCTAGCTCGCCTGGTGTAGCATCCATTCATCGAATGGTTCGGCAGCCGGGTTCGTCCGTTGCGGTCCAGAAAGGAGTTTTGGGTGATGCGAGCACTATAAATCAACTAAGTGCACACCCAGTGACGGCGGTTCAGAGGAGAGAACGGACGAAGCGTATTAGTCCGGTTCCTAGCTCGTCCAGGGCTGCGAGCGAGAGAGGCCCCTCTCTCGTACAACAACATCTGGGACAGATGATGTGGTACAAAATGTTTCGCATTCAGAGCATACGTCTGCCGCTCGGGACGCTCCGTTATATAGACAGTCCGGAGAGACTGTTAATAAGGCTTCCTCATCCTCACGGCAGCGCACACGACCGCACCTTGGCTACGTGACCTCGGATATCCAGCCAGCTTCGCCAATCAGAGAATCCACGGCGACCAGGTCTCGCCATCCGGTAGCCAGGGACACGAGGCCTGTAGACTCCGGACGTTCGCATAAGAAAAGTATGCAGGAGTAAACGTACACGGAGCTTCCAGCGGCAAAGCATCGTAAGACCGCTACTCCACAGGCCTCAGTGACGGACGTGCTATCCCAAATCGCACAACTTATCGCAGCATCCCAGCAACGACAGAATCTCTGTCGGATCAGGTAGTATCCGACGACGCTGGGTCGGTACGCTCCGCTGAAGCATCAGGTATGGACGTCCGAAAACTTCATAGGGTCCGACAGGATGGCGAAAGGGATTCGGAGGATTTCGAGCTTTCCCTTTCGGAACAACATAAGCTGCAGTACATTTCATCCGGCTTTATCTTCTAGAGGTTGTTTCGTCGGATCAGAATGCTGCGATGCCGGATAAGAGACTGATAGCGTCTGCGGACACAAGAATTTTTTGATCGGTTCAGGGACATCATCCCTCAGTTTCTGACACAGTCCAATAATGTCACAGGAACTTTCGAATTATTGAACGACGCTATATATATATATGCTTGCTATTAAACAAGCAAGTCTGGTTTCTTGTTCGCAAAAGTTACAGTGATGTCTTCCAAAAGTGTGCCTCTGTCGTCATAGTTAAATGAAGAGCTAGCGGCAGTAAGTGCTCATGGAAATACGTCAATTGCCTAAGAGGTCCCTAGTAGGATCGACGGCGTTGACATCTGCTAGCTCGCCCAGTGTAGCGTCCATTCATCGAATGGTTCGGCAGCCGGGTCCGTCCATTGCGGTCCAGGAAGGAGATTTGGGTGATGCGAGCACTATAATTAGACAAAAGTGCACACCCAGTGACGAGGGATCAGAGCTGAGATCGGAGGAAGCCTATTAGTCCGGATCCTAGCTCGTCCAGGTCCATCCGGGCTGCGAGCGAGAGAGGTCCCTCTCTCGTACAACAACATCTGGGACCAGATGTTGTGGTACAAAACGTTTCATATTCGGAGCATACGTCCGCCTCTCGAGACGCTCCGTTATATAGACAGTCCGAGAGACTGTCGATAAGGCTTCCTCATCCTCACAGCAGCGCACACGACCGCACCTTGGCTACGTGACCATGGATATCCAGCCAGCTTCGCCAATCAGGGATTCCACAGCGAACAGGTCATGCCATCCGGTAGCCAAGGGACACGAGGCCTGTAGACTCCGGACACTCGCATAATAGAAGTATACACGGGTCAATGTACATGGAGCTTCCAGCGGCAAAGCAACGTAAGACCGCTTCTCCACAGGCCTCAGTGACGGACGTGCTATCCAAAATAGCACAACTTATCGCAGCATCCCAGTAAACGACAGAATCTCTGTCGGATCAGGAATAATCCGACGACGCTGGGTCGGTACGCTCCACTGAAGCATCAGGTACGGGCGACCGAGCTCTTCATAGGGTCCGACAGGATGGCGAAAGGGATTCGGAGGATTTCGAGCTTTCCCTTTCGGAACAACAGAAGCTGCCATAGATTTCTTCCGGCATTATCTTCCAGAGGTTGTTCCGTCGGACTAGAATGCTGCGATGCGGGATAAGAAACTAATAGCGTCATTGGACACAGAATTTTCTTTTGATCGGTTCAGGGACATCGTCCCTGAGTTGCCGACACAGTCCCAATAATGTCACAAGAACATTCGAATTATTGAACGACGCTATATATAAGCTTGCTACCAAAACAGGCAAGTCTGGTTTCTTGTCCGCAAATGCTCTAAATCTGCCTTTCATCAATTCAAGGAATAAATTTGTAACGGCAGGACAGGGCATACCGAGAGTTCCTCTGCGTCTAGACGACGAGGCTGAAGACTTGTAATTGTCTATATCGCCGTCTATGTCAATTCCAACCACGACGTTGGAAACGACAATAATGTCTAACAGACTTAACTTCGACGCTTTATCATACGCAGAACACTTTACTAAGGCGTTATCTTTACGTCTTCAAGGGAAAGAATTCCAGGATATGATCCTCAATGAGATTTCTTTCAAGGGCAGTAGCTTTTCCACGTATAACTCCGCCCTTCAGTGGCAAATCTGGAGTTGGTTAGACGTGACGCAGCCCTAGCTACATCCACGTGCGTGGATAGTAAGGTGAAGAACTCTCTCAGAGTCGCTTCGGTCTCGGAGAAGCTTCTCTTCGACGGCAACCTTTCGGCAATCTATGAATTGCTCGATATGGACGTTCTCTTGTCAATCAAGTGTAACAAGAGATTCAGACTTGGGCAAACATTCAGTGGTTGTCTCAGGGAGTTCCACTGCAGTTGCCGGATCCGAGTTTTACGATTATGACGGATGCCAGTCAAACAGGTTGGGGTACAACATTGATCCCAACGGATTCGAAGTGCCAGGGTCTTTGGGTTCCGCAGTTTCTAGGCAAGCACATAAACATCCAAGAAATGATGTCAATTTGGCTTGCACTACGTCATTGGATGAACATTATTCCGAAAGCGCATGTCCAAATCCTGTCCGACAATACGACAGTAGTTGCATATATCTGGAACCAGGGAGGCACTCATTCCGTTCCGTTATTCAATTTAACGGAAAGAATCCTTCTGTTTGTTCTAGAACACCAAGTTCTGGTTTTGGTCCGTCATATTCCGGGTTGTCTGAATGTATTAGTGGACTCCCTTTCACGGAAGGGTCGCTTGTTGCCATCAGAATGGACTCTCAACAAACAAGTATTCAATCAGATTTGCTACCAATGGGAGCGGCCAATGATAGACTTATTTGTGACACAACTCAACAATCAATTGCAGACATATGTGTCACCATGTCTGGATCCCCGAGCATATGCAGTATAAGCTCCATCGATCTCGTGGGACGGAAGGATATGCGTATCCTCCAGCGCCGTTGATTCAGCAAATTTTGCTCAAGATAAACAATCTCAATACAATTCTGTTGGTAGCATCTCTGTCTCCACAGAGACCGTGGATAAATCTACTCAGGTGTCTGCTGTGGGACTTACCGTGAAAACTTCCTCCACGAGAGGATCTTCTTTCGCTGGGGAAACGTGTCAACTTCATCACAACCCACAAGGTCTCAACCTTCACGTATTTCCGTTGTGCGGTCCTTCTTGCATGGCAAGCATTGTACAGGACGAGCAGTGGACGCGATTTCTAACTGTAGGAGGACCTCCTCTTCGCTATACTATGCGGTTAAGTGGAAGGTCTTTCGTCATGGGTGTAGGGATCATTTTGTTGATATTTTTGATCCCTCCATACCAGACATTGCAAACTTTCTAGTATACTTGTTTGACGAGATCAACTGCAGCCTGTTACTATTAAAGGTTATAGGTCTATGTTATCTGATACCTATGCACACCATGATAGTTTACAATTGAATCTAATGTCTCTTTATCTAAATTAGTTAGAAACTCTTCGATAAATAGACCTAGAACTCTTAGATTAATTCCTAAATGAATTTAGCTTGGGTTCTTCTTAAACGAAAAGAAAACCATTTGAGCCTCTTGAGTCAGTAGATTTCAATTCTGGTCTTATAAGACAGCATTTCTCTTAGCTTTCTCTTCTGCCTGAAGAGTCAGTGAGCTTCATGCACTATCTGTGGACGATTCTCACTATCGTAGTGAAGGGAACACTATTACCTTTACTGCTAATGTTGGATTTTTGGCTAAGAATCAGGCTCCTAATAATATCCGGAACCTATTGTTATTAAGGCCCTTCCGTCTTCAGATGGGCACAAGCCTTTACTCTGTCCGGTTAGAGCTTTATGTATTTATAAACAAGATCTCAGTTTATCAGAAAGGGACGTAAACGCTTCTTTCTGTCTCTTATGCCTAATAGAAAGGACATTACGGTCCATTCTATAGCTAGATGGATTCAATTAACTATCCGTACTGCTTATGATAATCTATCTTCAACTCAGCAGTCTGTGCGTAAGATTTCGGCTCATTAAGTAACAGCTCTTTCTACATCTTAGGCTTATGCAAATAGTGTTGCTATTATAGATTTAATGAAGGCTGCATATTGGTCTCAGCCATCCACATTCACGAATTTTTATCTCAGAAATATTGAGTCCATTTCTGGAGACCTGCTTTGTTTAGGTCCATTATCTGCTGCTCAGAATGTCGTTCACTAAACAGTTGCAACTATAGTTATGCAGGCTTTCTGTTCAGGCAGTGACTCCGTCCTGCTGCCCTCTTCGCTCTGGGCTATTTGACCCAGGGGAAGGGGGGGGGGGGGGTGGGGAGGGTGTTCCCTTGGGTCACCTGTTTTATAGTGAAAACAAGGGGATACCTCCTCAGGGGTCAGTAATTCTGAGTTGTTACCGGGATGGTTTTAAGTGAAAGTTAATGTTTTAAAAAATTCATTCATGTCATATTTTTAAAGTATAGCATTTGTATATGTCACGTGTCAAACGGGAGTTAATATTCAATCCTCGGACACTTTTAAAAGAGTATAAAGAGTCTCAATTCTCTGGACTAACTTTATTTATTGGCTTACTTTAAAAATAATTAGTATAAGGATTATACTGGATGTTAATAGAGAACATGAATGTTATGTTGCTCAATTATGGAGGGTGTTGTGTCTTTCTAATTTATCATAATTAAGAAAGATACATGTAAAGCCTAATACTCCTTTTCTCCTCGAGGGGATGACTCTATATTTTTATACTGTACCAATGACCCAGACATAGCTGGTGCTAACTCTTAAAAAACTAGGGCCAAACACAAATTTTGCCCCCCAATCCCCAAAATTTGCATCTAAAACCAAAAGAAATCATGTCCTGAAGGACCTCCATACTTTGCCCTTACTGCACATGCGCAGTGTCAAGGACGTTCCGAAATTGGCGCCAATTATCATTCTCTGTTTGGCCCTTCATCAGTCAACATCTCACTGATCTTGTGCTTGTAAATCTCAGTTTAAAGGATGCCAGACACGTAATTATTGGAGAAATGGTGATTCTAAGGAGGATATAGAAGGAGGAGAGGAAAAAGGAGGGACAAAAAATAATCAGGGCTGTACTTAAAAATTTTTATGAAATTATGTTAAGTTGCCGATTTTAGAGGCATGGGCCTGTTGTCATTCTTGCTATAAAGTTGCACTGCTTATTCAGTGTTTCCTCTCCCCTGGTCTTCTAAGTCCCCCCTTGCTATTCTCCCATGCTTTTGGCATATTTTGAGAAAGATCATTTCTAAATTCTCTTGGGAGAATTAGCTTGGTTACAGAATGAATTCTGTTATTTTCCCCATATTTACGTTTTCACCCATGGGTGTATAAACGTTGTGTTTGCATCTACCATCTGATGTTCTGCAGATTCTCCCCTGGGAGTATCTGTTTTGCATCAGATAGTGTGTAATTTTGATGACTGATTTCGGGCCAGTATTGTCAGTGCCTGGAGTCATGTTTTCTGGTGTTTTTACACTGTTTGTTTACATTGGCAACAGTCTCTTTTGAGGGGGGCTGTTTGCCTTTGGAGTAGTTTATCTCACTATAAGATACATTATTATTATCCGTAAGTGTTGCATTAATTATTTAATATGATTTTAAAATTTTTGACCACACTTAGCCTTGGGATCCATTACTTTTCAGAAACTTGGGCTTCGCTGAAAAAATATTTTTCAAAAATTATTTTGATTTTCAATTGTTTTTTCTATATTAATGGATCATGTTATTATGTATCTTTGTGTTTAAGGGTTTGTGCGAGTACTAGGACTTGTTGTTGACTTTTCACAATGAAAGGTTATTGTTCAAATTGTAATAGGAAGAAATCTTCCTCTGACTTTCATGATCATTGTATTAATTGTAGTCAGTGTACTCGCACTAATCCTTGTTCAATATGTCAATATTGGGATGACAAACATTGGAAACGTGTGTCACGATATGTTGTTGGTGGAGAAAGGGCTATGCCGGCTCTTTCTCCGCAGGGTCACTCTACTCTATCAGTTTCTATTTCAGAGGAACAAGAACAGGGTGATGTTTCCATGTTATCTTCCATTCACTGAATGGTTCGGCAGCCGGGTTCGTCCGATGCGGTCCAGGAGGAAATGTTGGGTGATGCGAGCACTATAAACATTCAACGTGCACACCCAGTGACGGCGGATAGTAGGAGAGATCGGAGGAAGCCTTCGAGTCCGGTTCCTAGCTCGTCCAGGTCCAGCCGGGCCGCGAGCGAGAGAGGCCCCTCTCTCGTACAACAATATCTGGGACCAGATGTTGTGGTACAAAATGTGTCGCAAGCGGAGCACACGTCCATCGCTCGGGACGCTCCGTTGTATAGGCAGTCCGCTGAGACTGCTCAGGCTTCTTCCTCTCACCAGCGCACACGACCGCACCTTGGCTACGTGACCGCCGATATTTTACCAGCTTCGGCGATCAGGGATTCTTCGGCGACCAGGTCTCGCCATCCGGTAGCCAGGGACACGAGGCCGGTTGACTCCGGACGTTCGCATAGGAAGAATATGCGGGAGTCACCAGATGCGGAGCTGCCCTCGGCGAAGCAGCGGAAGACTGCGCCTCCGCAGGCCTCGATGTCGGACATGCTTGTTCAAATAGCACAACTTATCGCAGCATCCCAGCAACCGACAGAAACGGTGTCGGATCGGGAATTATCCGACGGCGCTGGGTCGGTACGCTCCGCCAAAGCATCGGGTGCGGACGACCGGGAGCATCATGAGGTCCAACCGGATGGTGAAAGGGATACGGATGACTTGGAGCTATCCCTTTCGGAACAACATAAAGCTGCCGTGGACTTCATCCGGCACTTTCTTCCTCAAGTTGTTCCGTCGGGCCAGACTGCTGCGGTACCGGACAAGAGAATTATAGCATCATTGGACACTGATTTCTTTGAGCGGTTCAGGGACATCGCTCCCGAGTTTCCGTCTCAGTCCAATAATGTCACAAGAACATTTGAATTATTGAACGACGCTATATTCAAACTTGCTTCCAAAACAGGAAAAGCGGGTTTCTTGTCCGCCAATACTCTTAACCTGCCTTTCATTAATGCAAGGAATAAATTCGATACGGCAGGACAGGGTATTCCGAGAGTTCCTCTGCGTATGGACGACGAGGCGGAAGACTTAGAATTATCATTACCGTCGTCTGCGTCTATTCCAACCGCGGTGTTGGAGACGACTATTTCGTCTAACAGAGCCAGTTTAGATGCTTTATCTTACGCAGACCACCTTACTAAGGCGTTATCACTGCGCCTTCAAGGGAAAGAGTTTCAGGATATTCAATCCTCTTTAAGACTTCTTTCAAGGGCAGTAGCTTATTCCACGTGTAACTCCGCCCTTTCAGTGGCAAACCTGGAGTTGGTTAGACGTGACGCAGCTAGTGATGAACCGATATGGTAAACAAACCATTGGCCGATACCGATGTTAAAAATTTAATAATCGGCCGATACCGATGCCGATTCCGATGTTTTAAATTCCATGAAAATGTGTGATCGAACCCTGAAAAGTTGCAATTAGAATGTCAATGCGGGGTTGTGTTTCTTGGTTCTTGGTCAACTCGCCACCAAATCAACTCCCCAGACAATTTATCCGATCGTTTTATGCAGTCCATTCTTCAGTGGGAAGAACGGAATCACCCGTGTCAGATTGACTCTCCCTGCATGGAATACTACATATTCTCCCAATAAGATTAAATCCTATATACATGTATTTAAAACTCATAGCAATCCTGTGGGAACTCGTACACAGATCGACAGACACTGTCCTGACTCTGGATAAATCCGACTTATTCCTTTCTTCTCATGCCAGTCATAAGCCCAATATTCCATATGTACGTTCAGAATAGATACTCTCCATTTGACCATTTTGAAAATCATGTCCTAGGGGGGTTTGATCATCCCCTACTAGGCGGGTCCTCGGGTGGCGGATAGAGGACGGCCTGCTCAATTGGGCAGGTTTGCTAATTTCTAATTGGCAGGTTTGCTCAATTGAGTTGGTTCGCTGCGAAATACATAAATACGCAGCCCCGGACCAAAATGATCAATCCTGCTAATACCATCTGGCAGGCACCTTGTTCTCCCGTGAGGTGCATTCCGAAGGCCCCGGAAGAAGGAATCCTGGCAGTTGAGGACTTGTGGCCCCGGTTAGGGCAGTCTCCGGGATGGAGCCCTGGTCTCCATTTCGGAGATAATCTTGTTCAACACACTGCTTTGGCCCCAATTTCGGGAGTAGAAGGATGGTCGGATGGTCCGTTCTGGCCAATCGGGAGCCCCCACCCCAAAAAGTACTGGGTGTCACGTCGGGGGGCATTTGGTGACCATTCATTCAATCATTTCTTTTATTCACATAACATAATTGCCATTGTGTACTGTTTTTAAACACTTTATTATACCCCCGCTTCGAAGAAGTGGGGGCTATATAGGAATCGCCCTGTACGTCCGTCCGTCCGTCCGTCCGTCCGTACGTCTTTCCGGACATGAAATTCTTGTGTGCGCAACTCCTCCTACATTTATCAATCAATTTGGACAAAACTTTTCAGACATCATCACTACTAAGTGAACATGCGCATATTCCAAGATTTTTGATCTACGACAATTTTAACCAGGTTTTCTCCCTTTGACTTAGATTTATTGTGTCTTTCCATCCGAACAAATTCTTGTGTGCGCAACTCCTCCTACATTTATCAATCAATTTGGACGAAAGTTTACAGACATCATCACTACTAAGTGAACATGCACATATTCCAAAATTTTTGAGCTGTGGCAATTTTAACTAGGTTATCTCCCTTTAACTTAGATTTATTATGGGTTTCTACATGAAATTCTTGTGCGTGCAACTCCTCCTACATTTATCAATCAATTTGGACAAAACTTTTCAGACATCATCACTACTAAGTGAACATGCGCATATTCCAAGATTTTTGATCTGCGACAATTTTAACCAGGTTATCTCCCTTTGACTTAGATTTATTATGTCTTTCCGTTCGAACAAATTCTTGTGTGCGCAACTCCTCCTACATTAATGAACCGATTTTGATGAAACCTTTCAAACATCATCTCTACTAAGTGAACATGTGCATATTCCAAACTTTTTGATCTGCGACAATTTTAACCAGGTTATCTCTCTTGAACTTTGATTTAATATGGGGTTCTGCATGAAATTCTTGTGTGCGCAACTCCTCCTACATTTATCAATCAATTTGGACAAAAGTTTACAGACATCATCACTACTAAGTAAACATGCGCATATTCCAAAATTTTTGAGCTGTGGCAATTTTAACTAGGTTATCTCCCTTTAACTTAGATTTATTATGGGTTTCTACATGAAATTCTTGTGCGTGCAACTCCTCCTACATTTATCAATCAATTTTAACGAAACCTTTCAAACATTATCACAACTAAGTGAACATACGCATATTCCCAAATTTTTGATCTGCGACAATTTTAACCAGGTTATCTCCCTTTAACTTGGATTTATTATGGGTTTTCAAATGGGATTCTTGTGTGTGCAACTCCTCCTACATTAATGAACCGATTTTGAATACATGTTGCACATTGTAAATGTGTTTTTCCAAATGTAAACCATATATGTGTGGGCTCTTTAAGTATTCAGTGCTGTTCTGTGGAAGGCCACATGCAAATACAAATTTCAACAACAAAAAATGATCTTTATGTATACATTTCCTTATGGCCTTCGCCTACATGATCAGAAGTGCATTCCTCTGAAAACCCAAAGCGGGGGTATTAATCACCTTCAGTGATAGTTCTAGTATTTTAATAGCCACTTAGTTTTGCTGCGCTGTCTGTTTCGGTTATGCATGGCAACCTTTTATTACGGTGTTTTATACAGTGATTGGTTGGATGGCCGCCATCTGAAGACCTGGCACTTCCACACACGGGCCAATCAGCCAGTGGCATACTTCGGTATCAACACTGGCTGAGTATACTGCCCCATACCAGGTATGTGGGAATACCGGCAACCCGGTGGGTTCACTGCATGGCAGTAACCCTACCCCTTGTTGGACTCCGTGGTGGGTGGGAGCCGGGGCAGTGAACGCCTTAAAAATCAAATATGGACTCCACAAATAAAAAACAAAAACGAGGTCGGGAATTACTTTCTACTGACTCGGATTCTGACTCAGATTTTGAACCTACGACACATACTTGGCCAAAATTCATTATAATGTATGCAGCTGACGAAAATAAAAGACTATCAGATATGAACCCATTTCTAATAGAAAAATCAATTAAAGGGATTGCTGGAACAGTTAAAGACGCCAAGAAATTAAGATCTGGCGCTTTACTGATAGAATGTCAAAGGGAAGTTCAAGCGACAAATTTACTTAAAACACAAAAACTAGCAGATATTGAGGTGAATACTTTTCCACATAAAATTTTAAACAGCAGCAGAGGTGTAATAAGAACCAGAGAATTAAATGGCATTGATATAATGGAAATAAAAAAGGAATTAGAACCCCAAGGAGTGACCGATGTTAAAAATATACAGATTAAAAAGGATAACACAATAATTAAAACAAATACTTACATTTTGACTTTCAATTCTACTCAACCGCCTAAAGCTATTAAAGTTGGATATATGAACGTCAAAGTGGATTTGTATATTCCAAATCCACTTCGATGCTTCAAATGTCAGAAATATGGACATGGACAGAACAATTGTAGAGGTCAACAAATATGTTTCCGATGTGGCCTGCAACATCAAGATCCATGCAGCAATCCCATCAAGTGTGTTAACTGTCAGGGCAATCACATGTCATCGTCCAAAGATTGCCCTGTCTGGAAACGGGAGAAAACTATTCAAAAAGTCAAATGTGAAAAACAAATAAGTTTTAAAGAAGCCAGGGAAATCGTGTCATCAATGCCAGGTATGTGTGCATCATCACCATCATATGCCACAAAATTATCCCAAAAATTACCAACTCAATCAGTAGCATGCCAAACACAATATACATGGCTCAAAGGTACAATACCATCTTCAGTACAGTCATTTACAATAGAACCTCCATCCACTCAAAAGAATACAGCTGCCCAAACTACAGAAAAAATAACAACAGACAAAAAGGAACACCACCCTAAAAATCCACCTCAAGCAGAACAAAATAAAGAACCAAAACACAAACCTGAAAAAAATAAGTCAATTAAACAAAACCAAGACATACAACATAGCTCTCAACAAAATCTGAGTCAGAGAAGGAAACAGTCACAACAAGATAAGAATAAAGAAAAGGAAAAACAGAAACTAGAATCCAACAGAATATCTAAACGTCTTCAAAATGTTGTCACAAGCAACATGTTTGAAGGCATTGAGGCAATGTCAGTTGATGAGTGCATCGATGACACGTTCTCAAACAAACCACCCCTGAGTTCATCTCAGGGAAAATCCCCACGTAAACCATCACCTAGAAGAAACACTGGGGCAATTTCGCCCATACGTCCACCTTCTAATTCACCACTCAAACATGGATAATACATCCAAACAAAATATTATACAGTGGAATTGTCGAGGTTTTAGAGCGAATTTTAATGAACTGGGCCTTTTGAGCCAAAAGTATAAACCTGCTGCTTTTTGCCTGCAGGAAACTCTTTTAAAGAAACCCGAGTCTCAAGATTATTCAGTCTTTAAGCATTATACTTCGTATAATGCCTGGGCAGATGAAACTGATCTTCATATTCGTGGAACATCCGTCTTAGTTAGAAACGACATTATTCACAGTTCTGTATCTTTGCAATCAAATTTACAGGCTGTAGCGGTACGCCTAACTTTAGACAAGACAATTACATTATGTTCTGTATACGTTTCACCAAGTAAACCCCTACAACTGAATGAGCTTGAGCTGCTAGTCCAACAGCTCCCAACCCCATACATTTTGTTGGGTGATTTTAATGCACATAGCCCCCTTTGGGGTAATTCCTGCAGTCAAGAGGATGCAAAAGGTAAAACTGTAGAAGAGTTCATGACAAAATATGATTTGTGTTTGTTTAATGATGGTTCAGACACTTATCTGCACCCCGCATCTGGTTCGTATACATCGATTGATCTTTCAATTGCATGCCCTTCTACCTTCCTCGATTTTTCTTGGAAGGTAGAAGATGACTTGTGCGGGAGTGACCACTTTCCAATTGTGTTGGAAAGCGTTGTTCCGGCAGATGATGAGAGGGTGCCCCAGTGGAACTTTAAAAAGGCTGACTGGGACACTTTCTCGTCGCTTTGTTCTGAACGCCTCACACGGGAGAAATTTCAGGACAGTACTGACCAGATTGAACACTTCACCACAGAGTTGATTGACATTGCAAGCCAAGTCATTCCTAAAACCTCGGCAAATCCAAAACGTTTCACTAAACCATGGTTTGATACCGAGTGCAAACAGGCTATAAAAGATCGCAAGAAATTTGAGAGGGAATTTAATAAGTCACCAACTACACAAAATTTGGATAGATTACGTATAAATCGGGCAAAAACAAGACGACTTTTAAAACATAAAAAGAAAAGTTCATGGGAAACTTACGTTTCGAAACTAAATCAAAACACCCCCATCACTAAAATTTGGAAAATGATTAAAAAAATTAAAGGAAAAGAAACAAAATCAGCTGTACAACACCTAAAAGATAACAACACACTCATAACATCAAAACAGGAAATTTCAAACAAGTTGGCCTCTACATTTTCTAAACATTCGTCGTCTGAAAATAGTAACCCAGAGTTCCTCAAACTTAAAAAACAACAAGAAAAACAAAAGATTAAATTTATATCCAATAACTTAGAGGACTACAACGAACCTTTCTCTATGGAAGAGTTAAGTAACTCTTTGCATAGAGCAAAGGATTCTGCCACTGGACCTGATCAAATACACTATCAACTTTTAAAACATCTGCCTCAAACTTCACTTGCACTTTTATTATCTATTTTTAATGACATTTGGGTGACTGGCCAGTTTCCACCTTCCTGGCGAAACGCTACTGTAATTCCTATTCCTAAGCCTGATAAAGATCACAGCAACCCAAGCAATTACAGGCCTATTGCCTTAACCAGTTGTCTGTGTAAAACCATGGAGAGGATGATCAATGATCGACTTGTCTGGTTTCTGGAATCGAACAATCTGCTTGCAGATGTTCAGTGTGGTTTCCGAAACCAGAGAAGTACTGTGGATCATTTGGTCAGACTTGAAACGTTTATAAGAAATGCCTTTGCTAGAAAAGAACATGTGGTCGCCATCTTCTTTGATCTAGAGAAGGCATATGATACAACGTGGACGTATGGGATTTTAAAAGATCTTTTTAACATGGGGTTGAGAGGGCGTATGCCTCTTTTTATTGAAAACTTTTTGAGGGACCGCCAGTTTCAGGTTCGTGTTGGGTCAACGTTATCTGATCCTCACGGGCAGGAATTGGGGGTTCCTCAGGGTAGTATTTTATCCGTTACCCTGTTTTCGGTAAAAATTAACAGTATCATCGATGCAATTGAAAATATGGTAGACTCTTCATTGTATGTCGATGATTTTTTAATCTGTTATAGCAGTAAAAATATGAATGCTATCGAGCGCAAACTTCAGCTGTGTTTGAATAGGATTCAAAAATGGGCCACAGAAAATGGTTTTAAATTTTCAAAGTCAAAAACGAACTGTGTTCATTTTTGTAAACTTCGGAAACATCACCTCGATCCGGAGTTAAAAATCGATGGGAGTCCTATTAAAGTTGTTAAGGAAGTGAAATTCTTAGGTTTGTTGTTTGACAACAAACTGAATTTCACTTCCCACATAAAACAACTAAAAGTTAAATGTAAGAAAGCTCTGAACCTGCTGAAAGTTGTTGGTAGCGCCGATTGGGGTGCTGACCAAAAAACTTTGCTCCATCTGTATAGATCACTTGTTCGGTCAAAATTAGATTACGGTTGTGTAGTTTACGGTTCTGCAAGGAAATCATATCTGAAATCACTTGATGCAATTCATAATAGTGGTATTAGAATTAGTCTAGGGGCTTTTCGAACATCCCCAATAGACTCGATGCTTGTTGAAGCAGAGGAACCTTCTCTTGAGAAGCGTAGAATTAAATTGTCTCTTCAATATGTGTCTAAACTTTTGGCCAATCCTTCAAATCCTGCTTATAATTGTGTTACAGACCCTCAAAATGTTGATTTCTTTAACCGACATCCGAAACATATTCCTCCATTGGGAATTAGAGTTAAACCCCACATGGAGTCCACCAAAATTGAACCACACACAATAAAGGAAAATCGTAAAACACATATTCCTCCTTGGCATCTTAAAAAACCTACAGTCATTTTGGACCTTGCTTCTACCAAAAAATCTGATACCAATTCCTTACAGTTCAAACAAAAATATGCCGAAATAAAGTCCAAGTATAGTACATATACAAGGATCTATACGGATGGATCTAAGGATGGTGATAAAGTATCATCAGCTGCTGTTACTGGTGGTCATGTCACCTCAATCAGAATACCGAATCAGGGTTCTATTTTCACAGCTGAAGTTAAAGCTTTACAACTCGCTCTTGAACATATCGAGAATTTTCAGGAAAAGAAGTCGATTATTTTCTCCGACTCTCTTTCCTCTTTACTTGCTTTACTCAACCCTAAGTTGAAGAACCCTCTAGTTTTGGAACTTCGTGAGAAGTTAACAACTCTCATGTCTGACCAATGTGATATCGTGTTTTGCTGGTTACCCGGACATGTAGGTATCGCTGGTAACACCAGGGCAGACAGTGCAGCAAAACAGGCTTTAACAAAGCCTCTTACTGATTTTAACATCCCTTTCAGTGATTTCAAACCACATATTAGTAGCTACATCAAATCTATGTGGCAGGCGGAATGGAATGGGGCAACTAATAACAAGCTTCATCGCTTCCGACCAACTGTTTTTGATCACTACCCATCTAGTAACCTTTGTAGGAAAGATCATGTTATTCTGACACGATGTCATATTGGTCATACAAGACTAACACATTCCTTTCTGTTAGAGGGTAATTTGCGACCAGAGTGTGTTCCATGTCAGCAAGTGTTGTCAGTGGAACACATTCTTTTACATTGCACTGATTTTAATCTTGTTAGAGGGCAGTACTTCACAGCTGGATCCCTTAGAGATCTATTTTATAATACGAGCCCACACAAAATTGTGTCATTTCTAAAAGTAATCAACCTTTTTACAAAATTTTAAAATTGTTTTTATTCTTTTAATCTCGAATCATCAAGTCTCAGTTCTATAGGTTGATTTATAATGTTTTTTCTCATCTCATTACTCTTTGCTTTTCTAATCATTTTTGTCTCTGAAATGATTTTTTTGGTTATTTTCATTTCATTCAATTTTTACTTCATTCTTGATAATGACTTTTTATATACCTCTGTTTTCTTGCCACGATATAGCCCTAGCTGCTGATGTGGCGTTAAGCACCAATAAATAAATAAATAAATATATGAAAATCATGTGATTCTGCCCCACCATGAAATGGGGCTGGACGTTTCATACACTTGTAGGACGTTTCGTGCACAAGCTATGATGTTTCGTACACAGGGTTATGACTTCCTTGAGCCAAGTAAAGATAACAACCCTGTATGTAAAAATAATTTATACTGGATTATAATACCTTACAGTCTATTATTTCATATAAAAAATACTTAAAAACCCCCAAAATGTGCCTGTGTACTAGTGATGATATATGTACGAAATGTCTTCTTTTGTATACGAAAGTCAGTATACGAAATGGGATCAGGGACAACCCGCCCCAGGGACAAACTGCCTGACGCCTATTTTGGGGGTGGGTTGTTCCACTTTTTGGGGTGGGTTGTCCCGATTTTTTTCTGATTTTTTAAGAAAAAGTTTTTGGGGATACATGTAGTAATATATAAAACAAATTTTTACTCACTTTTTTATCGAAAAATTATCCAGGTTTATCGAAAATTATCCACGGTGATCCTATTAAAACATCCCAGAATGACTGAATTAAACTAATAATAGTTGTATACTGAATTTGTTGCATGTAGAGACAAGTCAGAAGTGGAGTGTTGTTTTAGTCATGTTGTTTCAGTCGGGTACCCTCTAAGGGGAATGATATTTGTTTGATGAGAAAAAATCAAATGAACAGACATGTCGTTTCAGCGTGATATGGATTCCTCACAGCGTTGATCGCTTTTCCTTTATCTAAAACTAATAAGACAATAAATGTGTCTTTTAAGCTGTCAACAATCATTGACTTAGATGAAGCCATGGACACGTCCGAGACAACAAACAGTCAAGCCACTGAAACATCCATTAATGAGACTCCCACAGATACCATTACCACAGATACTTCTGATAATAATAATTCATTCGGAATTATTCCTGATATTACTTTTAATATCATCATAATTAAGTCCAATAAACAAATCTATTGTCCGCTAATTAATAATGATCATATTATAAGTAATAACAGCTGAATAGTTCATTTGTTATTACTTATAATCCAATCAGAGTCCAATACCATAGTCAAATAGCTCATAACTGTGGCGCATGAAAAACTTGGGGCGAGTTGTCCCAGCTGGTTTTGGCCTTCGGGGGGTTCGTCACGTTTCGGCCTTGAGAGTTGAGACGTTTCGGCCTGGGATGTTTTGGCCGGGACGTTTCGGCCACATAGTTATATAAAAGGCCAAAACGTCCCACATTGGGAGGCCGAAACGTCTTACTTTTTAAGCTTTTACCAAGTCATTTCGGCCCCAATAAATAAATATTTGCGTAAGACGCAATAAATATTTTCAAATATAATTCAACATTTACACCTCTGGAGTTTTTTTTCACAGCTCAGTACATAATTAAACACAATGACAAGCTGTCAGCTGTCACCCATATAGATGATTCTTGAGTTTGGTTTTCACAACTCGGTTTGTTTTGAAAAACAGCAAAGAATCATATGTCAAACTTGAAAAACGACTGAAGGAAGCTTGGGGTAAATGGGAGCATACAAACCCCCCCCCCCCCCCCCCCACCACCCGACACTCTCTTAAATGAATTTCTCGTTGTTTGGCAGTGACTAAAATAAGCTACAATTATTCGATTTTTTACTGATTTCATTTAATTTAATAAATTGCCAGATTATGCCCAGATAAGTCTGTACCATTGTTATTTATATTTGTCTCAAGTAACTTTGCGTAATTATTCATTGAAGTGGCTCCATTCAGCTTTTTCCACGAATAAACGAAAAATTATTTCATTTTTTACGAGATTTTGTTTAATTTAATATATTGCTAGATAAGTCTAAATTTGTCGCGTAAATATTCATTGAAAGGCTTCAATGAATCAACGCAAAATTATTTCAATTCTATCAGATTTAATATAATTTAATGCATTGCTAGATAAGACTAACCCTAATTTTTATATGTATCTGTCACAAATAATTTCGTGTTTATTCATTGAAAAAGCTCCACTGCAGCGTTTTCAAAGAAAAAACGCATATTATTACACTTTTTCAGATTTAATATTATTTATGTCGTATAAACCCATCTTCTTTCGAATTAGTGAAATAAAATTCAGGCGGTAAATCAGTATATACACATTGTCAGAGCATTCTTCGGCTGAATCTATTTTATTTACGTTGTCCCTCCACCCTCTTTCTTCGAGGCCGAAACGTCCCAGGGTCGAAACGTCTCAAGGCCGAAACGTCCCAAGGCCGAAACGTCCCGATCCCGTTTCGGGTGGGTTGTCCGGTTCCCTACGAAAATGCCTGTGAACGAAACGACACTAATCCTCCATGGAATGCGCACGGTGTATTGTTTTCAAAGAAGCTGCCTTGTATAGTTTTCTTCACTTGTTTCCCACCAGATTTTTTTTTGTAATACAGTACTTATGAATAAATGAAAATTGAAACCGGCACCGACAGTCTGACATGATTTGTTTTAATAAGAATTGTGCGATTTCCAAAATGGAGTAATATAGGAAGGCTAAATTTTAAACAATGATGACTGATGTCACAACTTAAGAAACTGGGCCGAGATTTCCAGGTAATAAGAATCATACATGACCGTGTGACAAACTGAAATTGCGGTTTAGCTTTAAATTATTCATAGAATATTAAAATGCACAAAAGTTTAGAATCAGTAGTGTTGACACGTTCCCCCAGACATTTCAGGTGTAAACACTGTTTTCGACGATATGGCCATGAGTAAAAAAAAAAACGACCGTTTATTTTTACCTTGTAACAATCGGCGCACCCCTATCGGCATATGATGCCCTTTTTGCCGATGCCGATGATTCACCGATTACCCCATTATCGGCCGATGCCGATAATAGGTTCATCACTAGACGCAGCCCTAGCTACATCCACACTCGTGGATAGTAAGGTGAAGAACTCTCTCAGAGTCGCTTCGGTCTCCGGAGAACTTCTCTTTGACGGCAAGCTTTCTGCAATTTACGATAAAATTACTAAGAAAGCTTCGGATTCTCTGCTGTTTAAATCTGCTTCTAAGAAGTCGGATACGGCAGATAAGAGTAAGACAGGCACTTCTGGGTATAATGCGCCCAAGAGAGGTTCCAGTGCATCCTCTTGGTCTTATTCAAGAGACCGTCAAGGCAGCGACTCACGTGCGGGATGTCCTTCGGAGCGGGACTATCGGTCGGACACCCAGAGGTCGACGGGACGAGGTGCGGCTCGCGGAGGACGTGGTTTCTCCTACCGCAGGCCTCGCAGGTCCAGGAGGTGATGGCTTCAACCTCTATCGCGTGCCGGTTGGCGGAAGGTTGTCGAGTTTTTCATAAGAGTGGGCGTCGATTACGGACCACCCTTGGGTGAGAGGGGTGATTTCGGAAGGTCTAAAGATATCCTTCAAACAAAAGCCTCCATTAACTCGAAGTCCAAATGGACTCAACTTCCGTCAAATCCGCAGAAAAGAGACGCTCTGTTATCAGAGGTGCAGTCTCTTTTAAGGAAGAACGCGGTAGAGGTCGTAGAAAACCAGGAGACACCGGGATTCTACAGCCATCTGTTTCTGGTTCCGAAACCAGACGGCTCGTTCTGTCCAGTCATAGATTTGAGCTGGATAAACAAGCTGATCGTCGCTCCGAAGTTTTATATCGAGACGATTCGATCGGTCAGAGCGAGCATTCGGGTGAACGATTATGCAACAAGCATAGATCTCAAAGATGCGTACTTTCACGTCCTGGTACATCCGACATTCAGAAAGTATCTACGCTTCACAGTCCTAGGGGTGGTGTATCAATTCCGGGCGATGTGCTTCGGATTGAATCTAGCACCCTGGGCTTTCACTCGGGTAATGAACTCGGTAATGATGTATTTCTGAGCTCATTCGTCTGCGGTAACGTCGGCCTACCTGGACGACATTCTTCAGAGGTACGGCAACGAGTTAATGCTTCAGAACGATGTGCAGAATCTTCTTCTATTGCTCCGACGTCTCAGTTTTATAATAAACGAGGAGAAGTCGGATCTGGTGCCGTCCAAGTCATTCACACATCTGGGAATGAGCTTCGAGATGCACAACAATCTCATTTGTCTGCCGTTAACCAGAGCGAAATTAGTCAGTTGTTACACTCGCTATTGTCTGCACGCAGACAAAGTCACAGCGAGGGAGTTCATGAGACTGATAGGTCTGTGCGGAGCCGCTGCGGATCTCATTCCGATGGGGCGGTTACGCACGCGTCCTCTCCAAATTTTCTTGACTCAGAATTGGAGTGTGAAAATTCATTCGCTCGACATAGACGTTCTCTTGTCAGATCAAGTGAAACGAGAGATTCAGACTTGGGCAAACATTCAGTGGTTAACTCAGGGAGTTCCGCTGCAGTTGCCGGATCCGAGTTTTACCATTATGACGGATGCCAGTCAAACAGGTTGGGGTGCATCATTGATCCCAACGGATTCGAGATGCCAGGGTCTTTGGGATCCGCAATTCCTGGGCAAGCACATAAACATCAAGGAAATGATGTCAATTTGGCTTGCGTTACGTCATTGGATGGACATTATTCACAATGCTCATGTCCAAATCCTATCCGACAATATGACAGTAGTGGCGTATATACGGAATCAGGGAGGCACTCATTCAATTCAGTTGTTCAATCTAACGGAAAGAATCCTTCTGTTTGCTCTAGAACATCAAGTTCTACTTTCGGTCCGTCATATACCGGGTCGTCTGAACGTACTAGCATACTCCCTTTCACGAAAGGGTCGCTTGTTGCCGTCGGAGTGGACTCTCAACAAACAAGTATTCAATCAGATTTTCTACCAGTGGGAACGGCCAATGATAGACTTATTTGCGACACATCTCAACAATCAGTTGCAGACGTATGTGTCTCCGTGTCCGGATCCAAGAGCATTTGCAGTAGACGCTCTGTCGATCCCTTGGGACGGAATGATAGGATATGCGTATCCTACAGCGCCGTTAATTCAGCAAGTATTGCTAAAGATAAAACAATCTCAATGCAAGATTCTGTTGGTAGCATCTCTGTCTCCACAGAGACCGTGGATAAATCTACTCAGGTGTCTGTTGTGGGACCTACCGCGAAAGCTTCCTCCACGGGAGGATCTTCTTTCGCAGGGGAAACCGCGTTAACTCCATCACAACTCGCAAGGTCTCAACCTTCACGTTTTTCCGTTGTGCGGTCCTTCTTGCATGGCAAGCACTTTACAGGACGAGCAGTGGACGCGATTTCTAACTGTAGGAGGACCTCCTCTTCACTAAACTATTCGGCTAAGTGGAAGGTTTTTCGTCGTTGGTGTAGGGATCATTCTGTTGATGTTTTTGATCCCTCCATACCAGACATTGCAAACTTTCTAGTATACTTGTTTGACGAAATCAAACTGCAGCCTGTTACTATTAAGGGTTATAGGTCTATGTTATCTGATACCTATGCACATCATGATAGTTTACAAATTGGATATACTGTCTCTTTATCTAAGTTACTTAGAAACTTCTCGATAAATAGACCCAGAACTCTTAGGTTAATTCCTAAGTGGAATTTAGCTTGGGTTCTTCTTAAACTGAAGGAAAAGCCATTTGAACCTCTTGGGACAGTAGATTTCAAATTCTTGTCTTATAAGACAGCTTTTCTCTTAGCTTTCTCTTCTGCTAGAAGAGTCAGTGAGCTTCATGCACTGTCGGTGGATGATTCTCACTATCGTAGTGTCGGGAACACTATCACCTTCACTACTAATGTGGGATTTTTAGCTAAGAATCAGGCTCCTAATAAATATCCGGAACCTATTGTTATTAAGGCTCTTCCGTCTTCAGACGGGCATAGGCCTTTACTCTGTCCTGTTAGAGCGTTATGTATCTATAAACAGAGATCTCAGTTTATCAGAAAGGGACGATAACGTTTCTTTCTGTCTCTGATGCCTAATAGAAAGGACATTTCGGTCCATTCTATTGCTAGATGGATTCAATTAACTATCCGTACTGCTTATGAAAATTTATCTTCTCAGCAGTCTGTGCTTAAGATTTCGGCTCATGAAGTAAGAGCTCTTTCTACATCTTGGGCTTACGCTAATAGTATTGCTATTACAGATTTAATGAAGGCTGCTTATTGATCTCAGCCATCCACATTCACGAATTTTTATCTCAGAAATATTGAGTCCATTTCTGGAGACCTGCATTGTTTAGGTCCGTTATCTGTTGCTCAGAATGTCGTCCACTAAACAGTTGCAACTATAGTTATGCAGGCTTTCTGTTCCGGCAGTGACTCCGTCCGGCTGCCCTCTTTGCTCTGGGCTATTTGACCCAGGGCAAGGGGAAAGGGGGGGGGAGGGTGTTCCCTTAGGTCACCTGCTTTATAGTGAAAAGCAAGGGAATGCCTCCTCCGAAGTCAGTATTTCTGAGTCGTTTCCGGGATGGTTTTAAAGTGTAATATTAATGTTAAATTCATTCATGTCATATTTTTAAAGTGTACCTCGGTGTGAAGCATTTGTATATGTCAAGTGTCAAACGGGCGTTAATATACAATCCTCGGACACTTTTAAAGAATATAAAGAGTCTCAATTCTATGGACTAACTTTATTTATTGGTTTACTTTAAAAATAATTAGTATAAAGGGTTATACTGGATGTTAATAGAGAACATGAATGTTATTGTGCTCAATTATGAAGGGTATTGTATCTTTCTAATTTAACATAAAATAAGAAAGATACATGTAAAGCCTAATACTCCTTTTCTCCTTGAGGGGTTGACTCTATATTATATAGTTGAGCTTATTGGATTTTCCTCTATGTCCTAGGCCCTCCAGCCTTTTTACTATTCAGCTATGTCAGGGTCATTGGTACAGTATAAAAATGTTAAAAAATTTATAGTAATTTATATATTTTTTATACTTACCAATGACCCAGACGGGGATGGCCCTCCCAGGAGTTGGGAACTCATACCTCCCCGCTGAGTACATAGCGCTGACCAGGCACTGCTTGTAAGAATGATAATTGGCGCCAATTTCGGAACGTCCTTGACACTGCGCATGCGCAGTAAGGGCAAAGTATGGAGGTCCTTCAGGACATGATTTCTTTTGGTTTTAGATGCAAATTTTGGGGATTGGGGGGCAAAATTTGTGTTTGGTCCTAGATTTTTAAGAGTTAGCACCAGCTATGTCTGGGTCATTGGTTAGTATAAAAAATATATAAATTACTATAAATTTTTTAACGTTTATGGCATAACTTGAACAATAGTTAACAGATTTCAATTCTTTTTGGTATATGTCTCAATAGCAACAATGGCCATGTCAAGTTCGATGACCAGTTATATCCGATGAAAATTATGGGAGTTATTGCCCTTTATTATAAAAAATATCCTGTAAATCATGTTTATGGCATAACTTGAACAATAGTTAACAGATTTCAATTCTTTTTGGTATATGTCTCAATAGCAACAATGTCCATGTCAAGTTCGATGACCAGTTATATCCGATGAAAATTATGGGAGTTATGGCCCTTTGTTAAAATATATCATGTAATGTTTGTTTATGAAATAACTTGAATAACTTGAGCACAGTAACCAAATATCAATTTTTTATACCCCCCGCAATGAATTGGGAGGGGGGGGGGGGGTATACTGCAGGCCTGGCCTTATGAGGTGGGCGATCGCCTCCGTCTGTATTAAAAATAAGGAGGGCAGGTGTGGCTCTCCTCGTGTAAATTGGGGTGGACGATCGGTAAAAATTGATTTGCCCTGATCTCCGACTCCGATATCTAAAACGACAATGAACTGTCAAAAGAATGCAAATTAATGTCGCTAACTGCAGCAACGATAGTGTTACTATATTTTGAAACAGACTACAGTATAGTAGCATTATTGGTTTTCTTGTGCCTTATGTAATTACTATGTACGCATATTACCAATAAACGCGTATGCATCTAGATTTTTTTTTTTTTACAAATCAAAATGGACTACGCCGAAAAAGGTAATCGCGTTAAACTTGCCACATTCACCATGTGGAACACACGATGCGGAGCAATCAGGCATCAAATTAAGAGAATTCAAAATACCGATTTTGTGGTTAAAATTTGGTGTAAGATATGTGCCAAGCACATCCATAAACTGCGCGCTGATCTGAGAATATCGAGGAATCGCTCATGAATGCTTCCAAGGGTGCTTACAAAACTTTGATGACTGATGCTTATGTGCTTGCTGTAGATGGACAACCCTTACCCACATTTTGAACAATTGTTAGGGCCCAGAAAGCCACAGGAACATTACTGATCAAAGGAATAGATAGCCATAAAAAAGCAAGGGACTGTGTAGGTGTGTTGGCTACAACAATAAAAAATAAAATTAAAAGACTACTCATGTTATCAAAACGAGCATTTGCAGTCTTAAGTGATGGGTCCCAGGCGAGGAAAACCGGTAGAGAAAAGGAACTGGTCCTAGTACGAATGGTCGATGAGGGGGATCTGAAATATTATGTAATAGCCCTAGAAGATATCGATGAGTATGGGGATTCTACCGGGAAACATTTGAAGGAATCGATTGATCACGCTTTCTTAAATAAAATGTGTGCAGAGAGAGATAATTACATCAAACTGATGGTGGCTGCAACAGCTGACGGTGCAGCTGTGAACACTGAATATATAAAGGACTTTTGACCAGACTCGGAAATGAGAGAGAGTGGTTAGTTACCATTCATTGCATTTCCCACCGAGTGGAACTTGCAATAAAGGACAGTTTGAGAAAAGACATTGACTTTAAAACAATACAAGAGCTCATGCAGGCTATATATAAAATTTGTAAGCAGAGTGGTAAATTCAAGGTACTATTCCACCGAACAGCTAAAGCTTTAAATGTCGAGTCCTATACTTTTCCAAAAGTTGCAGGTACACGATTCATATCACACCAGTTAAGAGGCATTGACAACCTCCTTAAAAATTGGATGGTGTTGATTATTTCACTTGAAAATTCTATTGCAAATCGGGAGCTACCCGAAAGTTAATGCGAAGTTGGGGGGGGGGCTGAGTCATGTGAAACCGGCAATTGAGAGAACGGTCAACTCTTTTGGAAACCGCACTGGAAGAAACCGATTTATATAAAATGATGCACGGTGTGGGTATGGTTTTCAAACAAACTGAAACAAACTCAGTTCTCCAATTTGAGGCACCTAAGATTGGGAACATGCGCAAAAACCCTGCCAATCATGAATTTGTAAACCTCTCTTATGACCGTATGCAGAATACAGATATTATTCTCGTGAAGGAACACGAGCGATTGAAGCGATGAGTCATGCCAATTGTCGTCGAATGTTTACGTGATTGTTTTAGCATGGAGCTGTTCGACAGTATTAGTAAACAAGACAATACAGATATAACAAAGCCAAATGAACTGACAGACAGAATGACAATATCTCTACTAAACTGAAAATACCACCCAAGGTGGCACTACATAAACAAATGAGATTACTAATTGATCTGTCTAACTGGGTATCAAAGGACGATGAATATGCAGCTCTGTTCGCGGTCGCGAAGCATTTCCAGCAAACGTTAGAATGCACACTTAATGAGTATAATGACTTTGACATTGAAAAACTAAAAACTGAGTGGAAAGACCTGAAAAGGTGTGTGAAATACAACTATCCAGCAACGAAGGCTAGAGAATTGTAGAAAAAGATACTTGTATATAGGAAGGACGAATATCCAAACTTATGCGCAATTGTAGAAATTATTTTATGTATTGGCATGAGCAATAGCACAGTGGAGAGGGGGTTTAGCTCTTTGACATCTATGCTGACTGATCGAAGGTTGTCACTCAGTCACCAAACAATGGAAGACCTGATTATGATTAAAGTTAATGACCGGGTGAGGAGGAACGGTGTTCTATCATTGGCGATGCAGTTGATAACTACCTGCTGCAAGCAGAAGATGGTGTCTGATGTGTCTGCAGAGAGAGCTAAACATCTCTCTAAGAGGGTGCGTCATTCTGACAGTGATTCATCAAGTTCTGATGACAGTGACAGTTCAACGGTCGATTCTGACTCAGATGAAAGTTTGATATATGTATCTGGCGGGGGTGTATGTTTTTCATCAGAAGAGTCCAGCGCCAGCGGCGATGAACACTTACAAAGCCCCCCCTCCCCCCCCCCCCCCCCTCCCGGAGAATCAAACCGTGAGGCTGATTTGGCTTATGCTTGTTACATTACTGAGTCTGACATCACATGCAAGGGTATGTCTCTGTTCCTTTAAATGAATGTGTTCTGTTTGATATAAACATTAACATTTTAATATTCATATATTGTTCTTTTAAAGTAAGTTTTGTTATACACAAAATACGACAAGTTAACACCATTGCATGTTTCATCTATGATCCAAGACTTTTCTTACAGTACTTATGACCCGCCCCTCACCCCCCCCCCCAATATGCAATATGGGGAATTATCGTTTAAAATCATTTCCTTCAGATCCAGCAGTCAGTTTCTTTTGATATTTGGTGTACAACACCTCTGGGAGGGTTAGATTGAAGGTTGTTCAAATCAGGTCCCAGGGTTAATATTTGGAAGCCCAAAGTTTAACTTCGAGCAATATGAGAAAATTTCTTGAAAATTCTTCTTCTTCAGATCCACCAGTGAGAATCCTTTCATATTTGGTATGTAACATCTCTAGGGGTGTCAAATTCAAGTTTGTTCAAATCGATTCACTTGTTTTTTCTTGTTTTTACCTGCGTCGCCAGCGGCAGAGCAGGTCTAGTAACTGCTCTACTCCGTCCGTCAGTCCGTCCAAAACACTTTTTCCGTCAAGGTTTTCTTGGCTTCTATGAAAGGGAATGATTTTATATTTGGTGTGCTGCTTCATAAGGATGAGTTGTATCATGTAAGCAATTTTCAGATCTGCCGTGCAGCCACATCCTGTTTGCCGAGACTTTGAAATTTTACTGTACCCACTGAACATTGAAATTTTTCGTC
Source organism: Pictodentalium vernedei (assembly GCA_031216915.1). NCBI lineage: Eukaryota > Metazoa > Mollusca > Scaphopoda > Dentaliida > Dentaliidae > Pictodentalium > Pictodentalium vernedei. The sequence continues at coordinate 223,956,278 of CM062296.1, forward strand.
AAACTTTTCTCGGCTTCTATGCAAGGGATTGATTTTATATTTCATCTGGAGCCTGATAATGATCAGTTGTATCGTGTATGCAATTTTCAGATCTGCCGAGTAGCCACTTCCTGTTTGCCGATTCAATTGCATGCAGCGACGCAGGTCCAAACCCGGTATTGATCTTGGCTTGTTTTTTTTATACGCCCTTTTTGAAAAAACGGGTCGTATTATGGTATACCGCTGTCCGTCCATCTGTCCATCCGGTCATATGTCGTACGATAACTCAAAAACGCTTTGAGAGATTTTCGTGATTTTTGGGTAGGTGGTGTATATCGATGGAGGGAAGCTCCCTTTCGTTTAGTGTCGCCGTTTGATTAGTCATTCCAGAGTTATGGGACTTTATTACTTAGAAAATTGTTGATTTTTTACACGTCGTACGATAACTCAAGAACACTTTGAGAGATTTTCGTAATTTTTGGGTAGATGGTGTATATCGATGGAGGGAACCTCCCTTTCGTTTAGTGTCGCCGTTCGATTAGTCATTCCAGAGTTATGGGACTTTATTACTTAGAAAATTGTCGATTTTTTACACGTCGTACGATAACTCAAGAACGCTTCAAGAGATTTTCACGATTTTTTGATAGGTGGTTTATATTGATGGAAGGAAGCTCCCTTTCGGTTGGTATCGCCGCTTGATTAGTCATTCCAGAGTTATGGGACTTTATTTTTCACATGTCGAACAATAACTTGAAAATGCTTAGAGCAATTTTCATGATTTTTTGGTTGCAAGTATATGTTGATAGAAGGAATCTTCCTTTCGATTTGTGTCGCTGTGCGATTTGTCAATCCAGAGTTACAGGACTTTATTAATCAAAATATAGGCAATTTTCCACATGTTGGACTTTGAGCAATTTTCATGATTTTTTGGTGGCAAGTATATGTAACCTGATAAGTACACATGTATACTCATATTGTGTGGTTCCCTCTTGTAATTAATAACGGGCGCTCATGGCACAGCTGTTTATTTTTTTTTGGTGGGGGGGGGGGGGGGGGGGGGAGAGAACCACAGTAGTTTATAACAAAACAAAAATTTCGTTCCGTTGTTGTTTTTTAATACTTAATAGAACAGAGCTTACTAGGAAGCTTTCCTAGGACCAGCAAAAAATGAATGGCCAAAAAAGTTGCCTTTGGTTGTGTCATAGCAAATCAAAAAAATTGCTCTTGCTGCTGATCACTTACTGATACACTCATCTGTTTGGACAGTTTGAGCCAGGTGAGTGTTTTTTTCAAATCGGGGAGGGAGGGTTTTATTTTCATTTTTTTTTTTTTTTTTTCTTGTGTATAATTATGGACGAAGAAGCTTTACAATATTTTTTCACGCATAGAATATACAGAACGTGCATAATTCTACAAATTAACTCGTTTAATATTAACCCTCAAGGGATAATTCTGCCTTGGATAACTTTTTATTTCAACAGGTGCTCCAACATGCTGTCTCTGGGGAAGCTTGCAAGTTACAAAGTGTCTTGGTTGTCATTTCTAGGAAAGTCTCTATAAAGGCAGCCAAGACTTGCTTAGAAACAACTACAAAGCCACATCAACCAAAAAACATAAGTTTTGATGATCCTGATTTTGTAGTAATATTGGATGACACTACAAGACCATAAGAATGTTGAATGAGGAGGTTCTGTTTCAGTGAAGGATTACCTGGGATTCAAATACTTATTTTTGGGGGCCTAAACATCAATAAATAAATTTATGAGACCCCATCCCATCGTTGGCTTTATTTAAATATCCATCAGTGTTGCTATCGATTTTCCCATATGGGAACTCCGGGAAGTGAAGCACTGCTTGTTTACTGTGGTAAACAACCTCTTTTACTGGTAAAATAGAGCCCAGTCACCAATGCTTGGGTTAGAAGTCCTCTAAAATGGACAATATGGGTATAAACGATGGACTGAATTTGACTTTATCTCTGTGTTGCTGTCATGATTAGCCATTGTGCAGAAGTATGTGATCATAACCACCTGCACACTGATGTTGAAATATCAAAATTCAACCCCAAAATTTTCCCCATAATGCAACTAGGAATTTAATCAGTTCAATCTTGTTTGACAGAGATCATTGAGCCCTGTCAAACAAGACTGAATTGGTTAAATTTCAAGGTACATTATAGGAAAAAATTGCTGCATGAAAATTTGATATTTTGACATCAGAGTGTAGGGGGTTAAACACCAATAAATAAATAAATGCTATCAATATTGAATTTCATACTGGTTGCAACTCTTGTAATGTCACTAAGCCTGGTGGAGAACTTATCTATAGATATGTTTATTTGTGCAGAACACACTATTAGAATGGGCTCTCTGAACCCTTCCCAAACAGTGTGTAGGATTTGTGCCAGCCTTTGAAATGATAAAACCAGTTGAATTTGCAGAATATTTTTCTCAAGAAAATCACTGAATTTGTGTAGGGCATAGTAATGGAACCTTAAATATTGGAGTCACAGTGAATGATTCAAGACAAGGTTGATAAGGATGTATTTATCACAAGAACATATTTCCCTAATACAAGTAAAAAGTCTATAAAACAAATATGCTTTTAGGGTAGCAGCCACATGTGTGATCATTTGATTCAGAAAAACATTTTTACTTGTACTCAATTGGCATTGGTGTTGTTACACATGTCAAGGCCACCATTTTGATAACAGTACTCAAATGATAAATAAATCACTATATCAACGAAATAAATTATATTTTTATACTGTACCAATGACCCAGACATAGCTGGTGCTAACTCTTAAAAATCTAGGGCCAAACACAAATTTTGCCCCCCAATCCCCAAAATTTGCATCTAAAACCAAAGAAATCATGTCCTGAATGGCCCTCCATACTTCGCCTCTACTGCGCATGCGCAGTGTCAAGGAGGTCCCGGAATTGGCGCCATTTATCATTCTTTGTTTGGCCCTTCATCAGTTCACATCTGACTGATCTTTGTGCTTGTAAATCTCAGTTTAAATGATGCCAGACACATAAATATTAGAGAAATGGTGGATCTAAAGAGGAAATAGAAGGAGGAAAGGAAAAATGAGTGACAGAAAATAATCAGGGCTGTAACTTAAAAATTTTTAATGAAATTATGTTAAGTTACCTATTTTCGAGGCAAGGGGCTGTTGTGGTCATTCTTGCTATAAAGTTACACTGCTGGTTCAGTGTTTTCCTCTCTCCCTTTCCTTTAAGTCCCCCCTTGCTATTCTCCCATGCTTTTGGCATATTTTCTGTAATATAATTACTAAAATTTCTTGGGAGTTTTAGCTGGATAACAGAATGAATTCTGTTCTTTTCCCCATGTTTACGTCCTCACCCATGGGTGTTTTGGCGTAGTGTTCTGCATCTACCATCTGATGTTCTGCAGTTTCTTCCCTGGAAGTCTTTGTTTTGCATCAGATAGTGTATTTTTGGTAACTGATTTCGGGCCATGGTTATCAGTGCCTGGAGTCATGTTTCTGGTGTTTTTACACTTCTTGTTTACATTGACAACAGTCTCTGTGGAGGGGGATTTCTTGTCTTTGTGTTAGTTTAATCATAACAAGATACATTATTATTATTCGTAAGTGTTGCATTAATTTTTAAAAATATTTTTAAAATTTTTGTCCACACTTAGGCTTGGGATCCATTGGGGCTCAACGTTACTTTTCAGAAACTTGGGCTTTTCTGAAAAAATATTTTTTCAAAAAAGTTTTTTTTGATTTCAGTTATTTTTTCTATGTTAATGGATCATGTTATTATGTATCTTTGTTTTCAGGGGTTGGTGCGAGTACTAGGACTTTTTGTATTCTTTTCACAATGAAAGGATATTGTTCAATTGTAATAAGAGGAAATCTTCCTCTGACTTTCATAATCATTGTATTATTCATTATCATTGGTCAGTGTACTCGCACTAACTCCTGTTCAGTATGTGTCAATTCAGATGACATGGGAAGCGTGTGTCACGGTATGTTAGCGGGAAAATGGCCATGCCGGTCCTTTCTCCGCAGGGTCACTCTTGTTTATCAATCTCTATTTCAGACGATCAAGAACAGGGTGATGTATCCGTGATGTCTTCCAAAGTGTGCCTCTGTCGTCACAATTAAATGAAGAGCTAGCGGCAAAGTGCTCATGGAAATAGGTCAATTGCCTAAGAGGTCCCTAGTAGGATCGACAGCCTTTGACGTCCGCTAGCTCACCCGGTGTAGCGTCCATTCATCGAATGGTTCGGCAGCCGGGTTCGTCTGTTGCGGTCCAGAAAGGAGTTTTGGGTGATGCGAGCACTATAAATCAACTAAGTGCACACCCAGTGACGGCGGATCAGAGGAGAGAACGGAGGAAGCCTATTAGTCTGGTTCCTAGCTCGTCCAGGTCCATCTGGGCTGCGAGCGAGAGAGGCCCCTCTCTCGTACAACAACATCTGGGACAGATGTTGTGGTACAAAATGTTTCGCATTCGGAGCATAACGTCCGCCGCTCGGGACGCTCCGTTATATAGACAGTCCGGAGAGACTGTCAATAAGGCTTCCTCATCCTCAAGGCAACGCACACGACCACACCTTGGCTATGTGACCTCGGATATCCAGCCAGCTTCGCCAATCAGAGAATCCACGGCGACCAGGTCACGCCATCCGGTAGCCAGGGACATGAGGCCTGTAGACTCCGGACGTTCGCATAAGAAAAGTATGCAGGAGTAAACGTACACGGAGCTTCCAGTGGCAAAGCATCGTAAGACCACTACTCCACAGGCCTCAGTGACGGACGTGCTATCCCAAATAGCACAACTTATCGCAGCATCCCAGCAACGACAGAATCTCTGTCGGATCAGGTAGTATCCGACGACGCTGGGTCGGTACGCTCCGCTGAAGCATCAGGTACGGACGTCCGAAAACTTCATAGGGTCCGACAGGATGGCGAAAGGGATTCGGAGGATTTCGAGCTTTCCCTTTCGGAACAACATAAGCTGCCGTACATTTCATCCGGCTTTATCTTCTAGAGGTTGTTTCGTCGGATCAGAATGCTGCGATGCCGGATAAGAGACTGATAGTGTCTGCGGACACAAGAATTTTTTGATCGGTTCAGGGACATCGTCCCTCAGTTTCCGACACAGTCCAATAATGTCACAGGAACTTTCGAATTATTGAATGACGCTATATATATATATATGCTTGCTATTAAACAAGCAAGTCTGGTTTCTTGTTCGCAAAAGTTACAGTGATGTCTTCCAAAAGTGTGCCTCTGTCGTCATAGTTAAATGAAGAGCTAGCGGCAATAAGTGCTCATGGAAATACGTCAATCGCCTAAGAGGTCCCTAGTAGGATCGACGGCGTTGACATCCGCTAGCTCGCCCGGTGTAGCGTCCATTCATCGCATGGTTCGGCAGCCGGGTTCGTCCGTTGCGGTCCAGGAAGGAGATTTGGGTGATGCGAGCACTACAATTAGACAAAAGTGCACACCCAGTGACGACGGATCAGAGGAGAGATCGGAGGAAGCCTATTAGTCCGGTTCCTAGCTCGTCCAGGTCCATCCGGGCTGCGAGCGAGAGAGGTCCCTCTCTCGTACAACAACATCTGGGACCAGATGTTGTGGTACAAAACTTTTCGCATTCGGAGCATACGTCCGCCGCTCGGGACGCTCCGTTATATAGACAGTCCGAGAGACTGTCGATAAGGCTTCCTCATCCTCATGGCAGCGCACACGACCGCACCTTGGCTACGTGACCACGGATATCCCGCCAGATTCACCAATCAGGGATTCCACGGCGAACAGGTCATGCCATCCGGTAGCCAAGGGACACGAGGCTTGTAGACTCCGGACACTCGCATAATAGAAGTATGCACGGGTCAATGAACATGGAGCTTCTCCACAGGCCTCAGTGACGGATGTGCTATCCAAAATAGCACAACTTATCGCAGCATCCCAGTAAACGACAGAATCTCTGTCGGATCAGGAATAATCCGACGACGCTGGGTCGGTACGCTCCGCTGAAGCATCAGGTACGGGCGACCGAGCTCTTCATAGGGTCCGACAGGATGGCGAAAGGGATTCTGAGGATTTCGAGCGTTCCCTTTCGGAACAACAGAAGCTGCCATAGATTTCTTCCGGCATTATCTTCCAGAGGTTGTTCCGTCGGACTAGAATGCTGCGATGCGGGATAAGAAACTAATAATAATAATAATAATAATTGATTTTGTAAAAGCGTAAAACCACGAAGAGTACCCTTAACTTAGACGCTTTATCATACGCAGACCACCTTACTAAGGCGTTATCTTTACGTCTTCAAGGGAAAGAATTCCAGGATATGAACCTCAATGAGACTTCTTTCAAGGGCAGTAGCTTTTCCACGTATAACTCCGACCTTCAGTGGCAATCTGGAGTTGGTTAGACGTGACGCAGCCCTAGCTACATCCACGCGCGTGGATAGTAAGGTGAAGAACTCTCTCAGAGTCGCTTCGGTCTCGGAGAAGCTTCTCTTCGACGGCAACCTTTAGGCAATCTATGAATTGCTCGATATAGACGTTCTCTTGTCAATCAAGTGTAACAAGAGATTCAGACTTGGGCAAGCATTCAGTGGTTGACTCGGGGAGTTCCGCTGCAGTTGCCGGATCCGGGTTTTACGATTATGACGGATGCCAGTCAAACAGGTTGGGGTGCAACATTGATCCCAACGGATTCGAAGTGCCAGGATCTTTGGGATCCGCAGTTTCTAAGCAAGCACATAAACATCAAGGAAATGATGTCGATTTGGCTTGCATTACGTCATTGGATGAACATTATTCAGAAGCTCATGTCCAAATTCTGTCCGACAATACGACAGTAGTGGCGTATATCCGGAACCAGGGAGGCACTCATTCCGTTCCGTTATTCAATTTAACGGAAAGAATCCTTCTGTTTGCTCTAGAACACCAAGTTCTACTTTCGGTCCATCATATACCGGGTCGTCTGAATGTTCTAGCAGACTCCCTTTCGGAACAGTCGCTTGTTGCCGTCAGAGTGGACTCTCAACAAACAGGTATTCAATCAGATTTGCTACCAATGTGAACGGCCAATGATAGACTTATTTGCGACACATCTCAACAATCAGTTGCAGACGTATGTGTCTCCGTGTCCGGATCCAAGAGCATTTGCAGTAGACGCTCTGTCGATCCCGTGGGACGGAATGATAGGATATGCGTATCCTCCAGCGCCGTTAATTCAGCAAGTATTGCTAAAGATAAAACAATCTCAATGCAGGATTCTGTTGGTAGCATCTCTGTCTCCACAGAGACCGTGGATAAATCTACTCAGATGTCTGCTGTGGGACTTACCGCGAAAGCTTCCTCCACGGGAGGATCTTCTTTCGCAGGGGAAATCGCGTCAACTTCATCACAACCCGCAAGGTCTCAACCTTCACGTATTTCCATTGTGCGGTCCTTCTTGCATGGCAAGCATTTTACAGGACGAGCAGTGGACGCGATTTCTAACTGTAGGGAGGACCTCTTCTTCGCTAAATTATGCGGCTAAGTGGAAGGTCTTTCGTCGTTGGTGTAGGGATCATTCTGTTGATATTTTTGATCCCTCCATACCAGACATTGCAAACTTTCTAGTATACTTGTTTGACGAGATCAAACTGCAGCCTGTTACTATTAAGGGTTATAGGTCTATGTTATCTGATACCTATGCACACCATGATAGTTTACAAATTGGATCTAATGTCTCTTTATCTAAGTTAGTTAGAAACTTCTCGATAAATAGACCTAGAACTCTTAGATTAATTCCTAAATGGAATTTAGCTTGGGTTCTTCTTAAACTGAAAGAAAAGCCATTTGAGCCTCTTGGGACAGTAGATTTCAAATTCTTGTCTTATAAGACAGCTTTTCTCTTAGCTTTCTCCTCTGCTAGAAGAGTCAGTGAGCTTCATGCACTTTCGGTGGATGATTCTCACTATCGTAGTGTCGGGAACACTATTACCTTTACTACTAATGTTGGATTTTTAGCTAAGAATCAGGCTCGTAATAAATACCCGGAACCTATTGTTATTAAGGCTCTTCCGTCTTCGGACGGGCGTAGGCCTTTACTCTGTCCTGTTAGAGCTTTACGTATTTATAAACAAAGATCTCAGTTTATCAGAAAGGGACGGAAACGCTTCTTTCTGTCTCTGATGCCTAATAGAAAGGACATTTCGGTCCATTCTATTGCTAGATGGATTCAATTAACTATCCGTACTGCTTATGATAATATATCTTCTACTCAGCAGTCTGTGCTTAAGATTTCGGCTCATGAAGTAAGAGCTCTTTCTACATCTTGGGCTTACGCAAATAGTGTTGCTATTACAGATTTAATGAAGGCTGCTTATTGGTCTCAGCCATCCACATTCACGAATTGTTATTTCAGAAATATTGAGTCCATTTCTGGAGACCTGCATTGTTTAGGTCCGTTATCTGTTGCTCAGAATGTCGTCCACTAAACAGTTGCAACTATAGTTATGCAGGCTTTCTGTTCCGGCAGTGACTCTGTCCTGCTGCCCTCTTCGCTCTGGGCTATTTGGCCTAGGGGAAGGGGGGGGGGGGGGGAGGGTGTTCCCTTAGGTCACCTGCTTTATAGTGAAAAGCAAGGGGATTCCTCCTCCGGAGTCAGTAATTCTGAGTCGTTACCGGGATGGTTTTAAAGTGTAATATTAATGTTAAAAATTCTTTCATGTCTTATTTTTAAAGTGTAGCTCGGTGTGAAGCATTTGTATATGTCAAGTGTCAAACGGGCGTTAATATACAATCCTCGGACACTTTTAAAAGAATATAAAGAGTCTCATTTCTCTGGACTAACTTTATTTATTGGCTTACTTTAAAAATAATTAGTATAAGGGGTTATACTGAATGTTAATAGAGAACATGAATGTTATTATGCTCAATTATGAAGGGTATTGTATCTTTCTAATTTAACATAAAATAAGAAAGATACATGTAAAGCCTAATACTCCTTTTCTCCTTGAGGGGTTGACTCTATTTATATAGTTGAGCTTATTGGATTTTTCTCTATGTTCTAGGCCCTCCAGCCTTTTTACTATTCAGCTATGTCTGGGTCATTGGTACAGTATAAAAATGTTAAAAAATTTATAGTAATTTATATATTTTTTATACTTACCAATGACCCAGACAGGGATGGCCCTCCCAGGAGTTGGGAACTCATACCTCCCCGCTGAGTACATAGCGCTGACCAGGCGCTGCTTGTAAGAATGATAATTGGCGCCAATTTCGGAACGTCCTTGACACTGCGCATGCGCAGTGAGGGCAAAGTATGGAGGTCCTTCAGGACATGATTTCTTTGGTTTTAGATGCAAATTTTGGGGATTAGAGGTCAAAATTTGTGTTTGGCCCTAGAATTTTAAGAGTTAGCACCAGCTAAGTCTGGGTCATTGGTAAGTATAAAAAATATATAAATTACTATAAATTTTTTAACTTTTCAGAAAGAAATTTGCGAGAATCATTACGAGAATCAGATTCTTTGATTCTTGCAAAATTATATCCCTGCAAGAAATATTAGGGTGAGAGAGAGAGTACAGGAACCAGTTATAGGTTAAGGCATGATTGGCCACATGAATATACATAGGGTTGATATTTTCCAAGAAAAGTGTGTGATGGAGAGATAATTCCCCTCTCCATGGTTACATCTCTGCTGCACTATATACATATGTTTGCAAAACTGTATTTATAATTTTTTACTGAAAGTTGTGTACAGGGATCCTGCAGGGCCTTGGATTCAAGGAACAGCCTTCAATTTGACTAAGGGCCATTTAAGGCTTTGAAATCCTATACAATGTACCAGGAAGCCTTGAAAAGTCTTGAATATTCATGAAATAAAAATGCTAACAAAGCACCTAAGGCCAAAAAAATAAAAAATCTGTTTCTCAGGCCCTCCCGCATGGTCCTTTTGGCTGCCACATGCTCTCTTTTTATAACCAATTTAAACTTAAAAAAAATAAAAATTAAATGGTTTATGTCTGATATTTTACCCAAGTTAAAAAAATTGATGAATTTGTCCCTTGAGTGCAAGAAGGCTTTGCAAAGTCTTCTTGCACTCAAGAGATGAAATACACAACCACCCATGCTATTCTGTAGATTATGAGGCCTAAAACTTGAACCAAGAACATGAATTTTTGATGGCAAAAAAGTAATTACTGAAATAAAAAATAAAATAAAAAACCGCTCGCCCGCATGCAATTTCACAAATAATGGCCTGAGAAACAGAAGATCTACTTTGTGTGGCCTAATCATAACAATATACTTTTATATGAGAGAGTTTGTGAAGGCAAATACCTCCTTGAATAGCTTTGAATTTTATCAGTCCTTGCCTGCAGGAACCCTGGGTGTGAAAAGAAAAGTCTATTACATGCCTCCCTTTTTGCAAACACTTGTGTTTTTATCTAATTTGTGCATATCTTTTTCAGCTTTAACCAGTTGGATTTGCCTGCTTATGAGACGTATGATAAATTAAGAAAAATGCTGTTACTGGCTGTAAATGAATGTTCAGAGGGATTTGGACTTGCATAAATTATGTTGCTTCATGTGGTGCTAAACACACTTCATCAATATTTATTTAAGAATTGAAGACATGAATTTGTACATCAATATTTATTTAAGAATTGAAGACATGAATTTGTAATATCTTTTCATCCAGATATAAATGTAGCCAACTTATGAATGAGAAATGTTTTTTTTTTTTTTTTTGACATTCCTTTAAGCTGTTTAGATTTTGCCGTGTTTTGTTTGCATCAGTTCTGGTTCTGATCGGTTTCATTCTGTGCTCATCATCTTGAAAGAATGGTCACTTCCTCATTTATTTAAAGACATTGACTGTTATAGGGTCAAGGCCATTCCGAATGGCTCAAATTATTCCCGATAATTCTTGAGAGTTTTTATTTTTTGTCTCCAGGATGTTGATTTGTTGGTGTTAAAGTATGCACATGGTTATTTAGTGGTGGGTGGCAGATGTGCTGTCACCTGCAATGGGAGGGGGCAACCTAACTTTTAACTCAGTGTCTGTGTTAGTGCTTGGAAGTGCTTTAATTTTGAAACTAAAATTACAGATCCTTAAAATTACTTTAAAATCAAGACTTTCTTGGAAAAAGTCTTTGAAATCCTTGAAAAATATACTTAGGTTTGCTCCCAAACTGTGATATTTGTATTTGCTGCTTAAGGTCACACAAAATAAATTGAATCTCTGCCATTTTTTTTTTTTTAAGTAAAACTGTATTGCATAGTTGGTTCTGCACCTTTCACTGATCGCTGAGAATTATTCTTCCTCTCCATCATTCGTAAAATTTACAATAGTTGGAAATTAGAATCCCACATTGAAAAAAAGTTGGAAATTTGCGACAGGTCTCTTGTGGTATTTTTCCAAACTTGTCTTGAATTTGGCCAAAATATGGAGTTTTCAGACTGAAAAGTAGTGAAAGTCCACCAAATATTGATTGAAAAGTAAAAAAAAACCCTCCCAAATATTGATTTGTAGCTGGAATTTGTGACATTCCAGAGCCTCACTTAGATAATTTACAAGGGGGTGTACAAATGCAATTCTGCATCTAAACTGGTTGGGTGCTGAAAGCCCATATTTGGGCTTTATTCTGGGATGCAGGTAACACAGATTAACTCTTTCTTCAACATGAGAGACTGCTTTTCCGGTCCAAGAACATGATACATCATAATTTCATTAAGTAGGATGGCTATTAAGTGAATGTGTGAGGTAGAACAATTAATATTTTCAACATGCATTTAGACTGCACGTTGAAAATATTAATTGTTCTACCCTCAAATAATGGATATGGACTCTTCCAATTTCTGCCATTTAACTGGCATGGAAGATACCACCAGTGTTCAAAGGGTTAAGGGTTTCATATTCTATGGATGTGCTTCATATTATCTTTGACTTGAAGTTATTTACTCTGTGTGGATTTACCTTGTTAAAATTTATAGGAAAGTGTCTGTGGGCACTCTCCCCTAATTTGTAACAAAGGCATGTGAACACATTTTGATTGAGAATAATTTAAATAGCCCTCTGCCAGTTAAAACTGGTAGTTGGAAAATGTTGAAGGGGGTGGGGTTGATAAATGGAATCCCCCACTTGTTGGAAATTTCATATGCAGGTTTGGGGTCATGTCTAGATGAGAACGTCCCCTTTTGGTCGCGATCAGTCAACCGGTATGGCTGCCCGAGCCCAAAAACCATTAGCACAGTCTACAGGTCGTATTTATGAAGGGATTTCATTGTAATTTGGTAGGATGCCTATGTATAATGTCTAGATGAATACATCCCCTTTTGGTCATGATCTGTCATCCGTGATGGCTGCCAAAACCCAAATACTTCTAGCAAAGTCTGCAGGTCATATTTAATATGGAGGGATTTCATTGTAACTTGGTAGGATGACTCCGTATGATGTCTAGATGAGAACTTCCCCATTTGGTCGCGATCTGTCAACCGTGACGACTGCCCAAGCCCAAAACCGAAAACCTTTAGCACTGTCTACAGGTCATATTTCTGGAGGGATTTCATTGTAACTTGGTAGGTTGACTTCTTATAATGTCTAGATGAGAACATCCCCTTTTGGACGTGATTGGTCAACTGTGACGGCTACAGGGGCCCGAAGCCCGAAAACCTTTAGCACAGTCTGCAGGTAATATTTATGAAGGGATTTCATTGTAACTATGTAGGATCACTCCAGATAATGCCCAGATGAGAACGTCTTCTTTTGGTCGCGATCATTCAACCATGATGACTGCCCGAGCCCAAAACCCGAAAAACTTGAGTGCAGACTACAGGTCGTATTTGTGAAGGGATTTCATTGTAACCAGGTAGAATGACTCAGTATAATGCCGAGATGAGGACGTCCTTTTTTAGTTGCAATCAGTCAACTGTGATGGCTACACAGGCCTGATGCCCGAAAACCTTTAGCACAGTCTGCAGGCCATATTTATGAAGGGATTTCATTGTAACTTGATAGGATGACTCGTTTTGGATTAATTTCACTGTAACTTGGTAACTTTCATTGACATACATTAACTGTTAGGGCCACATACATTAACTGTGAAGGCCACATTAACCCACCCCTCACTTCTTCAGTACAGTCTACACCTCATATTATTTTTGTTAAAAACATAGCATACAGAGAACAGAAATTAACATATTCCCAATTATCACAATTCTTGTCTTATTTCATAATCCTTTCATAAACATTGAGCATTATCCTTTTCATCAAACACAACACACAGACAAGTTGAGCTACAGTGTCATTGACACTTTCATTACTAGTGTAAAGTAAGTATAGATAGATGTCTACCTGTGGTATTACTGTACACCAAATTACAAAACTTAAGGACCCAATAAGTAAATGTGTGGCTTGTGGACCACTATATGTCGCCTGTCCAGCCATATACAGGCTCGAGATTTGATCATTGGATTTTCATTAGCCAGTACAGGTGCTGTTGTTCATGAGTGGCTATTTACCAAATTACTAAACTTGAAGATTCAATAAGTAAATGTGTCTCTCATGGACCATAAGGTAGACTACCTTGTGGTATGTTAACAACCTCTTGGGTCACCAGTCCATTTCTGTAAGGAATTTGACACTGTTTTGCATTGTTGGTTTACTCTCTTTTCGAGGAGTTTGTGCACAGACTACTGTGTTGATTTAGTGTGTTCCTTCATAAACAGAGATAGGCAGATATTCTTTCATGTCTCAGTTATAGATATCCCAAACAATAAGCATTTAATTCACCTGGAAACCAAGATATTAACACAATTAGTGGAAGAATATGGTGTAATCATAAAACTGGCTGTGGCGAGTCAAAAATTAGGTCAAATCAAGTCTCGATTGAGCAACATTTCTAACCTTGATTCAAAGAAAATAAATGTTTATGGTGTTTTTAGATTCAGTTGTCTGGAATTTATCGGTTGGAAAAGCGAACCATTTTTAGCTCAACTTGGCTTTGCCACACCTCACAGGTTGCATTTATGATCAGATCGCTTTGAAACTCGGTATGCTTGTTTGGAATGACCTCTAGATGGGAGCTATCAATTTTCTTCAATTTCCGTCGAAAAATGTTGCCGCGGCCAATGTTCTTAGAACTTAGTTTAGTCAGACCTCAATATTTCGCTTTTGCACACCCCACAGGGAACATTTATGATCGGATTGGTTTGAAACATGGCATGCTTGTTTGGAGTGACCTCTAGATGGGAGCTATCGATTTTCCTCCATTTCCGTCAAAAAATGTTGCCATGGCCAACGTTCTTAGAACTTAGTTTAGTCAGACCTCAATATTTCCCTTTGGCATACCCTACAGGGCACATTTATGATCGGATTGCTTGGAAACCTGTCATGCTTGTTTGGAGTGACCTCTAGATGGGAGCTATCGATTTTCTTCCATTTCCGTCTATCAAAATATGTTGAAATGGCCAACGTTCTTAGAACTTAGTTTAGTCAGACCTCAATATTTCCCTTTGGCATACCCTACAGGGCACATTTATGATCAGATCGGTTTGAAACTTTGTATGCTTGTTTGGGGTCACCTCTAGATGGGAGCTATCGATTTTCTTCGATTTCCGTCAAAAAATTTTGACACTGGCAATGACCTTCATTGAACTTGGTAAAAACTTAATGCAGTTAAGCTTCAATATTTCACTTTGACGCACCCTGCAGGGCACATTTATGATTGGATCACTTGCAAACTTGATGTGCTTGTGTGGGGTGACATCTGTATGGGAACTGTCGATTTTCTTCCATTTCTGTCAAAAAATGTTGCCGCTGACCTTTGAACTTAGTTTAGTCAGACCACAATATTTCCCTTTAACACACCCTTCAGGGCACATTTATGATCGGATCACTTTGAAACTTGGTATTTCCATAAAAAATTATTGTCGTTATCACCAGCCTTTGAACTTACTGCATTTGTACATCAACTTTTGCACTCTCGGCAGGGTATATTTATGAATTTTCATAAAAAAAAACCCCAAAAAACATTGCCACAAGCAATGAAGCAATGACCTTCTACTTAGTGCATTTGTGCATTAACATCTTCCTTTGGCATGCCTCAGAGGGCACATTCATTATCCGGTTGTTTTGAAACTTTGTATGCTTATGCAGGGTGACAAAGATAGGAGCTATAGATTTTCTTTTCATTTCCATCAAAAACTGTTGCTGTTAGCAACAATCTTTGAATTTATTGCATTTGTGCATCAACATTCTTTGACATGGCCTACAGGCCACATTTATCATAGGATTGCTTTTGAACTTGGTGTGCTCATTCGGCAAGAACTTCCGATAAGAGCTATTGATTAGCATTCGTTTCTGTGAAAAAAGTTGCCATTTACAATAACCTCTGAACATACTGCATTTGTGTATCAGCATTCTTCCTTTAGCCAGTCTTAGAGTTTACATTTAAAAATGCATGGATTACTCTGACGTTGTGCGCACACAATGCCGTTATGTTGAAATTTCATCAAATAACATTGGTACCAATGATCTTCAATTTTGCCATTTCATTTTTACTCACCAAGTTCCAGTTTGTCAAGTTGAGCTACAGTGTCATTGATACTTTCATTTTCTCCCCCAACCCCCCCAAAAAACCTGAAATATTCCATACAAGTAAATCTAAACGTAGATGATTTAATATTTAAAAGGTAAACTGGTTCCAGGCCAAAACAGTCTCACAGAATTAACTTATGGCCCAAAAGTTAGTGTTTTGCAGGCACTGCAAGGGTGTGTGGAGGGGGGAGTAGAATTTCCAACCCTACTCTTTTTTTCGAAGGTGTCAATGCTTTTTTACAAGTTAGTGGCCATCTTGGATTTGGATATAAATTGTCCAACAATTCTTTTAGCACACCCTACAGGTCGCAGCTCTCACCCGACCTGTCCCAAATTTCATATGTAGCTTTGGGGCAATGTCTAGATGGGAGCTATCGATTTTTTCCGAATTTTGGTGAAAAACATGCCCCATCCTCCCCTCCCCAGTGGCTATCTTAGGTTTGGATATAAATTTTCCATTAGCACACCCTACAGGCTGCATCTCGCACCCAGTCTTTTTCAAATTTCTTATGTAGCTTTGGTGTGATTTCTGGCCATTTTTAACAGGTCTTGAAACTAAAACAGTTACCGTTAACAACCAAACAATTCTATCTCTATCCCCATGGAAATCCTGGGAAGTGAAGCAGTGCTTGTTTACTGTGGTAAACAAGCTCTGTTTTACTGGTAAAATAGGCCCCAGTAACCAATGTTTGGGGTAGAAGTCCTCTAACATGGGCAACATGGATATAAACGATTGGCTACACTTGACTTCACATTCATGTTGTGGTCATGATTAGCCAATGTGCAGAAATATGTGACCTTAAACACCAATAAATAAATAAATAAATAATAATAATTCAATCTGTCAAGATCAGTACTTGTTTTCTCTCTTGATGAAGTGCCAGTCAGGGTATGTTTTGTTGTATTCAAGCATCCATTGTCTCAACATCTGTTGTAAATGTTTCACTTTTGCAAAGTTGTCTTATCAAGATTCAGGTGTAATAGAATGTGGAGATTTTTTGATTCAATAAAAATCCCAAGCTGAAAAGCGTATAACTTGATATATTTTTTTATGTAGGTACAAATGTTCATAATTAAACAATACTGTGAAATGAGGAAGAGGGTGGAGGTGTTACTGCTAATCGATTTTTCTAATAATATGACTCCAATCGTTATAACTCCCTCTACTTCCTTATTTTAAAAAGTGGGGTATACTGGATTGCCTCCAGCCATCCGTCTGTCCACCCTCTGATGTCTGTTAGAGTTACAACTTGAACATTACTGCTCCGATTTCTATGAAATTTCATACAGATGTTCACAATCATAAGATCTTTCAGGAAAATCAGCTGTTTTGATGTTGAAATATTTTTTCTGTGAGTTATGGCCCTTTGAATATATAAAATAGCCATTTTTTTTGTCTGTTCGCCTTGTATCTATGGTTTGGGTTATCTGGATCTCAAGTGAAATTTGGAATGAAGATTGCTTATGGGAAAGGCTTTCACAGTATCCTGGTTAATTTCTTCTCTTGCCATTGCTTGGGGGTATGCACCAGGGTGTGGCCCACCTCTTGTTTAATTTACAGTACATGGATAGTGGATTACCACTAAAATACTTGTGGAGATTCCAAGCAAATAATTGTCAGGTTTTGGCCAGTGGACCTCTGGGTTTAACCCAGAGATCCATTGGCTGAAGCTGAAACTTTGCTTGTCATTCTTGTCATTCTTATATTTTTTTCAGCGTGGAAACTCCTCTTTACAAATGTTTTAATGGTTATGCACTCTACACGTACTGTATAAAAGTGATAGAAGCATCTCTTAGTTATAAATAGTCAAGTTACCCAAGATAGACTTAGAGAGGCCAGCATGGCCACCTTTATGGGTTCTCTGTGTTTCTGAATTTCCAAGGACTTAATGTTTTCAGTTGATAGTTCTAATTTACAGTTACATTACAGTAATCAGCATTAGCATCATCTACAAGTCAGGACTTGAGCCATTCCAGCCCACGAAATAATCACACAGAAGATCAATTTTTATTAGCTCAACTTTGACGAAGTCAAATTTGAGCTATTGTCATGGCCCATTGTCCGTCCGTCCGTCTGGCCGTCTGTCCGTACGTCAACAATTGGCTATGGCTCGGGCTAGAGGTCGTATTTATGAACCGATCTTTACGAAACTTCTTGTGTACCTTTGTTATGACCCTGGGACGGGAACGAGTGTTTTTAGGTGTGGTCCGAAATTCAAGATGGCTGCCAGTGGCCATTTTGTACCGATGATGCAAAAATCAGTTTTTTGTACAGAACTTCTGTATGAAAGTTCTGATTTGAATAAAGTTTTGTATAAATGTTTAGTACCATGGGATACATCACATATAATACGGGTTTTTTTCTCGTGCGTAAATTATGCAAATTAGACTGACTTTGATTTATTTAGTGTTACTTTCAGAGCTGTAAGTGCCAAGCTGCTATGGCTCGGGCTAGAGGCCGTATTTATGAACCGATCTTTACGAAACTTCTTGGGTACCTTTGTTATGACCGTGGGACGAGAACGAGTGTTTTTGGGTGCGGTCCGAAATTCAAGATGGCTGCCAGCTGCCATTTTGTACCGACGATGCAGAAATCTGTTTTTTGTACAGAACTTCCATATGAAAGCTCTGATTTGAATAATTTTTTGTATGAATGTTTAGTACCATGGGATACATCACATATAATACGGGGTTTTTTCTCGTACGTAAATTGTGCAAATTAGACTAATTTTGATGTTTTTTGGGGTTACTTTCAGCACTGTAAGTGCAAATGCCAATACGGCTCGGGCTAGAGGCCGTATTTATGAACCGATCTTTACGAAACTTCTTGGGTACCTTTGGCATCACCGTGGGACGAGAACGAGTGTTTTGGGGTCCGGTCCGAAATTCAAGATGGCCGATGGCAGCCATTTTGTACAAAATTAGGTGCAATCAGATTTTTGCACAGAACTTCCATATGAAAGCCCTGATTTGAATAATTTTTTTGTGTGAATGTTTAGTACCATGGGATGCATCACATATAATACGGGTTTTTTTCTCGTGCAGAAATTATGCAAATTAGATGAACTTTGATTTTTTCAGTGCGACTTACACACAGTAAGTACACATGTCAATACGGCTCAGACTAGAGTCTGTATTTATGAACTGATCTTCACGAAATGTCTTGGGTACCTTTGTTATCACCTTGGGACGAGAACGAGTGTTTCTGGGCGCGGTCTAAAATTCAAGATGGCTGCTAGTGGCCATTTTGTACCGAAATTAGGTCTAATCAGTTTTTTGTACACAACTTCTATACAGCTCAGACTAGAGGCCATATTTATGAACCAATCTTTACGAAACTTCTTGGGTACCTTTGTTATCACCGTGGGATGAGAGCGAGTGTTTTTGGGTGTGGTCCGAAATTCAAGATGGCCACCAGCAGCCATTTTGTACCAAAATTAGTGCAATCAGTCTTTTGTATAGAACTTCTGTATGAAAGTTCTGATTTTAATAAATTTTTGTATGAATGTTTAGTAACATGGAATACATCACATATTGTAAGGGGGTTTTTTTCGTGCAGAAATTATGCAAATTAGATGAACTTTGATTTATTCAGTGCTACTTACACAATGTAAGCACACATGTCAATACGGCTCAGGGTAGAGGCTGTATTTATGAACCGATCTTCACAAAACTTCTTGGGTACCTTTGTTATCTCCTTGGGATGAGAATGAGTGTTTCTGGGTACGGTCCAAAATTCAAGATGGCTGCCAGTGGCCATTTTGTACCGAAATTAGGTCCAATCAGTTTTTTGTCACAAGTTCTATACAGCTCGTATTTATGAACTGATCTTCACAAAACTTCTTGAGTACTTTTGTTTTCACCTTGGGACAGGAACGAGTGTGTTTTGGGGTGCCTTTGTTATCACTGTGCTATGAGAACAAATATTTTGGGGTTCAGTCAGACCCACTCTGGGACTCAAAGATTTTTTCTAGTTCAGCATCTGACTGTCACCCACCTTTACGATACTTTACCTATACATTTGTTACAGGCAACGGTCAGTATTTATGTACAGACCGTTACAATACTTTATATGTACCTTTGTTATCAGGTCATTACCTAGATGTTTGTCATTGCTGTGTCACATACTATACATGTACATGTCTTTGCCTTGACAAGTTGAGCTACAGTGTCATTGACACTTTCATTCACTGTGGAATAGAAATTGCATCTTTGCAGCCATTTTTTTTTTTTTTTTTTTTAAATCATCCAGACAATGAAATCGTGGCTTCCCCACTCAGTATTCCAACTCCGTAATCTTCATTATAGTATGTAAGTCAGCATTTCAGGAGTGCAGTGGCTCAGTGGTAGACTGTTGGACTTGTATGCTAGAGGTCCCGAGTTCGATCCTCGTCCGGGACTACCCGCGTTGTGTCCTTGGGCAAGGCACTTTATCCCGGTTGTCTACATGGGGGCACAATGATGCTGTGTACTAAGGCGTACTGCACGTCGATGGTACACATGTCTTCAACTGCTGTAACCTTGCTGTAACCCTGCTTGAACGGAGCTTGAACAGAGTTAGAATTTTGTGAAGCTGACAGTTGCTCGACGATGCTCGGTGGTTCTCTCTGGGTACTCTGGCTTCCTCCACCTGTAAAACTGTCACGGTTATGATTGGCCATTGTGCATAAGTATGTGACCTTAAACACCAATAAATAAATAAATAAGTCAGCATTTGCACTGTCACTGCCCAAGAAAGATTCTAAATATACCCTGAGATGGAAGGAAATCACAAATAGGAGAGACGTATTGTATTAAAAATTTCTCAAAAGGGTTAAGTTTGATTTTCAGAATTTATATTTTGCAAATTAGATGTAATTGAAGAACAGCAATTTGATATCTACTCATCACAATTGGTTTCCTTCGCTATCAACCCTGTTCAATCATCTCAACCTGCAAGTTGGCATTAGCTGTCGGCAGTGTTCGCACTGGATCATAACTGTCTGGTGCCACATTTTAGCCATTCTGGATATTTTACTGCCAAACAAAGTTCAATTTTTAGAAATTGAACAGGCAACTATTTTAAGAGTGAATGGAGAATTGGTACAGAAAAAAATCTGACAGAACACAAACATTCTGATAAAATCCTTAGTAGGCAAAAAGAGCAGTCACCCAAATTATATCTATGCCACTAATTCCATTAACGGTCAGGCTGAATGATGTCGGTACATATATATCTGATGTTGCAATTTGATAATAACAGATTAATCAACTAATTACTCTTAACCCTTTACCTAACATGAAAAGCAGACGACACTTGCAAATAAAATTCTTGAATAACTAATTTTTTTCATTTTTTGCATCAAAAACATAGCTTATGGCACCTCATTGGAATGAGCTGGTTCCAATGAGGGGTCATTAGCTATGTTTTTGAGACAAAAAGTAATGAAAATTGAATGGTGATTTAGGTGAACAGCGCTGGCCTATTTTGGCCGTTACATTGGGTGAAGGGTTAAAACACAGGGCTTGGCAGGTCACAAGTCTTTACAAAAGGCAGTATTTAATTAGATAAATACTTTATACCTTCACAAGTCATTTGCTACAAAAGGAGGTATTTATCTAATCAAATGCATCCTTTTTGTAAAGTTGATAACCGACATTGTTTTATTGAAGAAAAAACAACTTGTTACCACTTACTGACTGTTAACATTGATAGTTTGTACAAACACAATTTCCAGTACATTGAGAAAAGAAGTAAGAATATATTTTTTTGTTTCATCATCGATCATGCTCTTCACTGCAGCAATAGCTTTCTTTCACAAGCAAAAGAAACTTTTTGGTGTCAAAATTATAGCCAACGAAGATTTTTTGGTGGCAGATCAAAATTTATAGTGCAGTTGACTAAACTGGCACCAGAGAGTGTGAACACTAGATGTTAGTGTAAATCAGGTTTGCAACTCCCGGTGTCATCCCAACAAGACAAATTCCAATAAGACGAATAGGTAAAATATCTTAAGACGAATCTCAACAAGACAAAAACATTTTTTTATTGATTATAGTTGAAATTAATAATAAAAAACTAAATAAAATGTGTCTATTTACAATATTTGAGATATTTTGGTGTGATTTTTACCTTTTTTTAGCAGTTGCTCAGCAGCTATTAATTTTTTTTCTTTTCATTTCTTGATCGCCTACAATCACTGTGTAGCTTGAGCAAGAGTTTACTGCTGTAGTAATTTCAGTAGTTATATCTTTATTTTGTTTTATTTTTCTTCTTTTTTATGTGTATTTCTTAAGTTTGATAAAAAGGTACAGAAACTTTTGCAAAACAGCATTGCACCTTTGTAAATTGAAATCGCTCAAGACTCACATGTGACACTAAAAGGCGAATTTTGAAAGAAAATGATATTGCCAACAAATTTGCGAAGACGTGTCAGAAAAATAGATTTTATATAAATGTTTAAAAATATTAAATTGTATGGAACAAGATGTAAACTCCTTTTTCTTTCATTACGAGGGTGTGATTTTATTTCGGGTTGGTTTATAATAATTGAAATATCTCAAATACATCTTTTTTCTTGGAAAATAAAATTCCATTTCAAAATACCCTTCTCATGTACAAATTTTCTCCAAACCTCAAAACAAATGGTGTTATGTAGTCATTTTAATTAAATTCTTCATGTTGGATGACCATTTTTGACATTTGTCTTGTTGGAAATAATCCCACATCCTACTCCAAGCATTCATCCTTCTGATGCTCTTTAATATCACACTCTGAAGGATCAGTTTTCTATTCTGAATATTGTGGCTTGTTATTTATTTCCTCATTTGTTTATGATTCAGTTTAAATCAGATTTATGTTGGAAGTGTTGCTTAATAATATTAAAACAGTAATTATAAATATGCAGAAATGAAATGAAACATTAAATTACTATGCCTCTACTTGTCATATTTCAGTTTCATATGGAAAGAATTGCATGTCTATCGGTGTACATATAGAAATGATTTTCTAAATCATTATTTTTTTCTTGCCTCCACTTGTGATATTTCAGTTCCATATGGAAAGAATTGCATGTCTATCAATATACAGGTAGAAATGATTTTCAAAATCATTCTTTTTTTTTGCTGTAAGAAATATCAAAATTTCCATCTGCAATTTTTTCCCATAATGCAACTAGGAATTTAACCTATTCAATCTTTTTACAAAGCTTTTGATCTCGGATAAATAAAATTGAATTAGTAAGATTATTAGTTTCATTATGAGAAAAACTTGTCTATTGAAATTTGAGTATTTTGATATATCTGTATATGGTTAAGTAAATTATGTAATATGGTAGTTTGTAGTGCTTGATATGTCATTCCCATCTCAAATGGCTATAAGATACAGGGCTCCTGGTGAAAATGCCTTAAACTACTCAAACAGTGAAAAGTTCAGGATGGAAAGTCCTTGTAAAAACTCTTATCGTCCATATTAAGATCCAGCTGAGGTTTTTGAAGATGCCACTATGACACCGTTTTTTACTCTTGAATTACTTAACAACAGATGTTGAATTAGCAATACCTATTGACAAAGCCTATTATAAAAATTGTTTCACAGGCAATTTTTCCTCAATTTTATAATGATAGAGGAAGACATATTTTTTTTAAATTCATTAAACAGTACCAATGATTGTTGGATTTGTCTCACACATTTAATTCTGATGTTAAAAAAAAAACCTTGTTTTCCGTTGCAAAAGTTAACTATAGTCCAATTGCAAAATCATCCAAATGTATCTTGTTTGACAGAGCTCAGTCTGCTGCAAGTGCCTTTAAACATCAGTAAATAAATTAGGGCCCCCATCTACCAATACCTGGTGTAGGCAAAATGGCTATAACAATTAACCGTGACTTGTTTTGAATTTGAGTTGAGATATATTCATAGATGCTGAAAGTGGCCTTTAACACCAATAAATAACAATTAAAGAAGGTGTCAACACACAGGGACTTGAGCCTGAGAGGGATAAGTAGAGCTCAACCCAATAATGTAAGCCATGATTGCACGGTTTATTCCCAGTAAAACGAATCACAACAAGAAGAAGGTCGAAAATGGTCATCCCAACAAATCGAATCCCTGCGAGACAAATTGAATTAAAATGACTATATAAACTTTTTTTTTTTATTTTGGGGTTTGGGACAAAAATATAAATGAGAAGGGTTTTTTTTTAAATGGAATTGTACTTTCCAAGAAGAAAATCAAATGTATTTCAAATATTTCATGTATTATAAACCAACTCGAAACAATAAAATCACACTCTCGTAACAAAAAATAAAGAAATTTAGTTTCACAAGTGAGTCTTTTCACAATAGCTGACTGACTGCACTGCATTTAGTGAACACAAAGTGTTGCCAAGACAAGATACAGATAGATAAGACTTTGTGCTGTTTGTTAGTTATTATTGCACCATAACTGCTAGCACGACTTACTGTCAGAGAGATTTCAGTTAACAAAGGCGCCACACATTGTTATAAGACGCCGTTTGCTAAAGTTTGTCTACCTTTTTATTAATCAAACTTTTCAAAAACAACACAAAAAGGGGGAAAAACAAATGATATAACTATTGAAATTACCACGGAAATAAACTCTTGCTCGAGCTAAACGGTGATTGTTTGTGAGCAAGAGATGAAAAAGAAAAAAAAAACAAATAACTGCACGGCAACTGCTCAAAAGAGGTAAAAACCACCCCCAAAATACCTCACATAGCACAAATATACACATTTTATTTCTTTTCTTTTTTTTAATTTCCCCTGTAATTAATAAAAAGGGGTTTTCGTCTTGTTGGGATTCTTCTTGTTGGGTTTACCCATTCGTCTTGTTGGGATGATACCGATTGGACATCTTAGAAATAAAACTACAAAATTTATAAGGGTAGTGTTTAATTTCCAATTTGGTTTTAGTTTATTTTAATTCTCTTAGTTTGAAAAGTCTGGCAGTTTGGTGACATCTAAAGACAATTTTTTTTATTTACTGGGTTCATATGTAAATGAAAAGTGCTTGAATTTAGACCCTTTCGTTGAAAAGTCTTGAATTTGTTTATATCCTTGGATTTTAAACCACCTTTCTTGAAGAGTACTTGAATTCAGTTTGCCTACAACCATTTAGAACACAACTTATTGCATTTGTGTGATGAATAAATCTGTCGGAGACACACACAGGGAGCCACATCTCTTTCATCTATGCAATGTCATGAACTAGAATTCCCAGAATTTCTGTTACGTCATAATTTTGTCCCAACAAGAAACTCTCTCCTTCTGGATTCTCCAGGAAAAGTTGACCAATTAGAATCATCCAAATTGACATATGTCATGAAAAACTGTTGTTTACGTTTGCTTTTACACCCTTTTTTTTTCTTTTGATTTAATTGCATAATGACATACATGGAGCAGACGAATTCAAGTGATATATGCTTCTAAAAAATCAAAACATTTGTTTTTGGGACAGAGGATAATTATTGGAAGTGATCGTAATTAAAATACACAGCTTTTTATTGATACGTGTATATTTAAATAGGGGTGATATTTGATGATCAAGTATGTGCATTGAAAGTGGGTTTTGGAAAGAAAAGGCAAGCCTCTCAACTTCACTCAAAAACAAGTTGAGTGGGATTTTTTCTAGCATAATTGAAATATTCCTAGATGGGTTACTGATTCACTGAGTTGTGGTAATGTGGAAAAAATTCAGATTTAGTTTAAACAATAGTTTTATTTCAAGAAATCTTGTTACATGTATACATATCAGAGAACATGAACAATGAATAACAAATAATAAAAACTAAATAATTGTACACAATATAACAGAGACAAGACGAGAGGCACAAAATGTAAGGAAGGGATTCGACAGTAAGCTTGAAGCTTTTAATAGTCGTCTCCCTGATAAAATAAATGATTTGCACCAATGGGAGGCTTTTGTTAATTTTCAGACATTGTTATGAATGTTTAAACTAAGATAAAAAAAAAAATTAGACAATCCGGAAAAATAAGACACTCAGGGATTCATATTTACAATTTATAAGGTAGATTGTGAGAAGAATTTTGCATTCAGTCAAATAATTTTTTTTTAAAGTTCACTTTAGGCATTTTCTAATTTCCTGTCATATTAAATATGTTACAAAATCAACTTGATAACAGTATGCATCTTAGCATGCAATAATACTCCTTGAAAGTCGTTAACACATTTTTTTTAAATTTTAAAATGATGCTTGATATTGATTCTCGGATATCCATACGAACCCTGATTTAAAGTCTGTTGAAAAAGGGAGCAGCATATCTATAAACAATTGGCTGAACTTACACTTGTGTTGTAGTCATGGTGTAGCAACAGATGCTGAAAGTGATCTCAAACAGCAATGAATAAATAATTGAATGAATCATCTGTGACATCCTAAGGGTTGTGTTTGGGAAGGTGATGGATAAAGCGGTTCTTTGCCTTAAGTTTAATGTGATCCAAGTCAGAACTGAGGAAGAAGTCTGAGTAGAGCAGATTCCAGCCTGTATTGAAGTCTTTTTCAATGCTTCAATTTTATTTATTACATGCCTGTTCTATGAAATCCCCCATCTACAGCAACACTGAACCATGCGGAAAATTAAAATCGTTGACAGACTATTTTTAAATAGAAGCAAAATTTCACTGGAATTTTCTACAAATTGTGCAACACAATTGCAATTTTAATAGCTAGCGATAGCTGAAAATTGTCCCCTGAGTTCCAATGTATTGTATTTGCCAGTAGGCACCTTGGAACTCAGAGTACGAAACAGTAACACGTGTTCCCTTCGCAGATTTGGTTGGCAATAAAATGTGTTCTTTTTGTTGATAGTTGTCAAATGAATTGCTGAGTGTCCTTCTAATAATTGTTTTTTATATACATGAAGGCATGTAATAAACACAGAATGACACGTGTGTGAATGGGTTAATCGATATGGCACTTGTGTCATATCGATTAATCCATTCACATGCATGTGTCGTTCTGTGTTTATCCTACAGTTAAAACTAGAAGTCCTGTCTCGAATAGTGCACTTATGTAGGCTTAATTGCGCGTTGGAATTGCACGCAATTGCCATATCAAATGGCATCCAAAGCACGGCAGGTTCTCCTGGTTACTCGCAGCAAACACATGCAATGTTTCTGCACTGGCTGAAACATTGCTTGTGCACAGGCCATATGTACAGAATTTGATAGCTTTACTTGGGCCATAACGCGCACATTAACGCGCATATCAACGTGCTATTTGTGCACATTTCATGACAGGACTTCTAGTTTTAACTGTAGTTTTAAAGGTGTTGAAATCCTAGAAACTTGCCATAGGAACCCTTGGAAGTGGAGCAGTGCTTGGGAGTCCTTTAGCCTTGTAGCCAGTGCACAAAATATAAAAATTTATTAAATTATTATTTTTTATATTTCACAAAATTTCAACACAACCATATCATGTAAACCCTCACTGGCATGAGCTGCCCGAGCTTGTTCCATTGAGCCACATGATATGCTTTTGTAAAAAAAAAATTTCAACTGCTCAATTAGTAAATTATATCGGTAGATGCAGCCAATTCATTAGGAAAAGGGTTAAAAGTGGGTTGTATTGGAATAAACAATGGACTTCATACATTGTTGCAGTCATGATGGAGCAGCCATGGATGCTGAAAGTGACATTAAACAATGAATCAAGAGAAGAAAATTCAGTCTTAGTGTGTTTAGTTTAATCCTTTACCTAATGAACCGCCCGCATAATTTGGAAATGCAGCAGTTGAAAGAAATAAATTTTTAAAAATATTTCAACTAAACCATATCATGTGACCCCCTCATTGGAACGAACTCATTCCAGTGAGGGGTTACATTATATGATTTTGTTGGAAAAAAAAAATTTAATTTTAAAAAATAGTAATCAGAATAAATTTTGATATTGTCTGTGTTGGGTAAAGGGTTAAAAATATTTATTCCCAATTTTCGAGAAATACATGATCTAACAAAGATAATATGTATTGATTCAACAGAAAGCTTACGCACTGTCATTTCCACTCATAGTTGAATTACAGATATAAAATTGCTGAAATGGCAACAGAATAGCTGTTTTGACACCAAACAGTTGATTTTAATCTTTGCATATGTAACATTGTTAAGTTCAGCAAATTACCAATAACTAGGTAGGCTGTAGTCGGAAATAAATTAGTAGAATTTGAAATCAGAGTAGATGGAGAGAAAATAATGGAGGGGTGATGATAGCAAAAACTTAGTAAAATGACTCCAAACCAGAACAACTTTGAAGAAATGTACAAAGTAATTTCTTTTACAAAAATTGCAGTTATAACACAGCACCACTATTGCAAAATAATTATACCAAAAATTCCTAAGTAGAACATTGACAAACTGACAGCATTTCAGAATCCATGCTCCAACATCCATCTTCTGTCAGGCAGGATCCCTAAGGGCCATGTTTGTGTTTGTTTGTATAGGGTAATCTGCACTGTTTGTCTTATTATACATGCCGAAGTTACATGCCTTCTTATACTTGAAAAACTGTGCCAATGAATGAAATGTTTTACATTATAACACAAGCACTGGACGTCGGGTTTTTATGTCCTTTGGTATGGGGGAATGGATAACTCCATATTGTGGGTTTCATTCATGCATACTTACCACAGGTATACCCCTTGTTAGAGTTAGAAAAACTTTCCCCAGGAACTTTTTGCATTGTTTTTTTTTTTTTTATTGAATGACTGTAGAATATTGAATAATCTATATCTCCCATGTTGAATGGATATGCACGGGGAGTTTAATCATGCTAGTCTGCATGTGTGTTTATTTGTATGTTTAAAATGGCAGACACTTATGCCATCTCCAACAATGAGCAGCATAGACTATCCATGGTATTTCAGGAGGGAGTATATATGCAAGGTTCTGCCTTGCTCTTTTTTCTTGTTTGGCATGCATGTTATTATGTACGGTACCATGTGTGTTTTTTTATCAGCTTAAATTCTGGTTCCTCCATGGGAAGTGAAACAATGCTTTTTACGTATCCACAACAAAATAAAATCTTTGAAAGTCCACAAGTGTTGAAAACCAGGGTCTGGAGAGTTTAATTTACTTTCTTGTTGATTAGCTTCAGTCTAACCCTCCTTCAAATCGCAGACCATTATACACAAGATCCTCTACTCAAACTTTAGTATTTTTTTTCCCTTCATCTTTTACGTTTGAAATACAGCTTATGATCCCTCATTGGGCTTAGGTCACTGGCCAAGTTCAAATGAATGGCCTTAACCCTTTCAATCCAATGGCATCTTCCATGTCTGTTTAATTGCTTCAGTTTTGAAGAGCCCATATTCATTATTTGGGGGTGGACCAATTAATATTTTCAATGTGCAGCCATAGGGCTGCGCATTGAAAATACTATTGGTCTTCCCCTCACATTCACTGAGCAGCCATTTACGCTTTATGAGCCCATATTTGGGCTTTATTCTAAACTGAAGGTACAGCAGCTTGAAGATTTCATTGAATTATTCAGCTGTATAGATTTGCCTTGCTACATTTTATGGGACACTCTCCTATAAATGGTAACAAGCAAAAACGTGAACAAACTAACAATCCAAAATAACTTAGCACTCGACCAGTTAAGCGACCTGTGAATAATTAAAGTTGTATCATAACTGTAATATACTTGGGAGATAGTCGAACATTTGTTCCACAAACGTATTCTTTTCTGTTTTGTGTTTAGCTGATAGTGTTAAGAAACTTGTATAATGTGTTGTTTATATAATTTGTAATATAACATTTGACATGTTGAGAAAATGTTTAGATCTTTGTCAATTCTTCTGATTATTAAGATTATATTGCATTCAACTTCATTTGATTAAAATGCCAACAATGATGTAACTTGTCTCTCTTAGCTTACTGAAATGTCATGAATACACAGAATGGCATGAATACACAGAATGGCATGTGTGTGTGAATCGGTTAATCGATATGGCACGAATGTCAGTCCAGAAGGATAGAACTAAAGGCACAAGTGTCATCGATTAACCCATTCACACACGCTTGTCGTTCTGTGTTCGTGATATGCCTTCAGGTGTATAACAAAATTATTAGAAGGACACCCTACAATTCATTAGACAACTATCAACAAAAAGAACACATTTTATCACCAACCAAATTTGCGAGGGGAACCCATGTTACTATTTCGTCCCCTGAGTTCCAATGTGTTCTAATGGCACATAGAACACACTGGAACTCGGAAGACAGTTTTCTGTTGTCACTAGCAATTCAAATTGTAATTACGTTACACGATTTGCAGGAAATTCCAGTGAAATTTCGCTTCCATTTAAAAGTAGTCTGTCAACAATTTCCATTCCGCACATGTGTGTGGAACAGATTTTCATTTTCTGCACGTTTTAGTGTTTCTCTAGATGGGGATTACATAGAACAGGTATGTAATAAAAACAAGGGGCTATGGAGTGACTTGGGGCGCGGTGGCTCAGTTGGTAGAGGTGCAGGCTGCAAGCCGAGAGGTCCTTTGTTCGAATCCCACCTGCGGCAACCGCGTTGTGTCCTTGGGCAAGACACTTCACCCCCATTGCCCACGTGGGGGCACGGTGACGCTGTGTACTAAGGCGTACTGCACGTCGATGGTGCACCTGTCTTCAACCAATGCTAACCCTGCTTGTGTGGAGTTGGTATGTTGGGGAGCTGACAGTTGCTCGCCGTTGCTCGGTGGTTCTCTCCGGGTACTCCGGCTTCCTCCACCCGTAAAACTGTCACGGTCATGGTTAGCCATTGTGCATAAATATGTGACCTTAAACACCAATAAATAAATAAATATATCGCTCTCCCAGAAGAGCATGTAAACATTTCGTGACCTGAAACCAGGGTTCCCACTCAATGACAAGCCCTTGAATTTTGCCCCCTTACTTGAAAAGTGCTTGAAATTGTTTCTGGCTTCGAAAAGTCCTTAAATTCAGTTTACCTATAACTTCAGAGAAAATACGTCTTAGGATAACCCTCCCCACATACGCGCAATGTCACAAAATCGGTCAGGAATCACATTTATTTGATCTTTATATTGTCCCTTGAGAGCAACAGGGCTAAAGCATTGCAGATGGCTCCTTGTTGAACTCCAGGAACGATCTTTTTAGTCCCCTACAGGAACCGTAAGGGGACTATAGGATTGCACTCCATCCGTCCATTCGTCTGTCCGTCTGTCTGTCTTTTTAGCTCATCTTGACAAAGTCAAGCTGAGCTAATCTAATCGCTTCCCGTCCGTCGTCCGTCAACACCATGTTTTGGTATTCTCCTCCAAAGCCACTGGGCCAATTCAAGTGAAAGTTTGTGTGAGTGATGGTCCCAAAGGGGCATTTCATTTTTGTTCAACTCAGCATGCCCAGCCCCATAGGGAGGGAGTGGGGGAAAATGCTCCAAAATATTTTTAAAATCTTCTTCTCAAGAACCAGTGTGTACAATGACTTGATATTTGCTATGGAGCTTCCATATGAGGTGTAGAATCAAGTTTGTTCAAACGAAGTTCGTAAAGTAATATTTGGCTTTGTAATAGGAGGGGTAAGATTTTTGGCCCCGCCCAAAATTTCTATTTTCTGAACCGATGGTCTGGTATGAACCAAATTTGGTTTGTGGTAGTATTGGGTCATAAGTACTTGACCCATGCAAAAAAAAAAATTCCCGCATCCCCATGGGAACCCTGGGAGCTAAAAATAGAAATATTTTCAAACGCCCATATTTCCCAAACCCCACAGAACAGAGAGCTTTTATTTGGTATGAAGTATCCTTACGACCAGTAGAATTGAATGGTAAAAGAAAATTGCCATCGGTTATGTTAGGGTGTTTTGTAATGGGCATCGAAAAAATGCTGAGTCAGCATATTTGCAAAAATTTTAAAAAATCTTTTCTCCAGAACCAATCATCAGAATCTTTTGATATTTGCTATACATCATTCATAGGGGGGTCAGATAAAAGTTTGTAGAAATAAAGCTCATTGGTTCATATTTGGGCTCTCTACAGGAGCCCGAAGTTTTAACATAGGGTAATATGGGGAATATTCTTTAAAATCTTCTTCTTCAGAACCACCAGTCAGAATCTTTTAATATTTGGTATACATCATTGTTATGAGATTCTAGATTGTTCAAACCAAGTCCCTAGGTTAATATTTGGGCTTCCTACGGAAGCCCAAATTTTATCTTTGTTCAATATGGAGGGTAAATTAAAAAAATCTTCTTCTTCAGATCCATCCGTCAGAATGCTTTGATATTTGGTATGCAACATCTCTATGGGGGTCAGATTCAAGTTTGTTCAAATCAAATTCCTAGGTATATATTTGGGCTCACTATGGTAGCCCAAATTTTTACTTAGTGCAATATGAGAAAAAATTTTTAAAAATCTTCTTCTTCAGATCCACCAGTCGGAATGCTTTTATATTTGGTATACAACATCTCTAGGAGGGTCAGATTCCAGGTTGTTCAATTCGAGTGCCTAGGTTAATATTTGGGCTCCATATGGGAACATGAAATTTAACTTAGTACAATATGAGGGAATTTCTTCAAAAATCTTCTTCTTCAGATTCACTTGTCAGAATGCTTTCATATTTGGTATACAACATCTCTGGGGGGGTCAGATTCAAGTTTGTTCAAATCGGATCCATAGGTCAATATTTGGGCTCGCTATGGTAGCCCAAATTTGAACTTAGTGCAATTCGAAGAAATTTCTTTACAATTTCTCTTCTTCAGATCCAACAGTCAAAATGCTTTCATATTCGGTACACAACATCTCTAGGGAAGTCAGATTTAACTGTGTTCAAATCAAGAGCCTGGGTTAATATTTGGACTCTCTATGGGAGCCGGAATTGGCCATTTTGCTGAAGAATTAAAACTTTTGTATTCAGTACCCTCTAGAGGTACTAAGATTAATCCACATAGGTTGTATCAAGGGGCTTCATAGGGGAGCTCTACATTTTACTTATGATCAACTGAAGAAAAGGCATGATGCCCAGATTATTTTTGTCTTTCCTGAGGGACTCAAGGATTGACAGTGTAGCCTATGGAGATGGCTTGCTTAATGTAGACTCATTCTTGGACTCTGTTCAAATTGTGTTCTGTACAAGATGAGCGCTTCAGGCCCCGTGGGGCCTCTTGTTTTTTTATGCTACCACCTCTCCCTCCAACATGCTTTAAGCTACACCTTTCATATTTGGTACATGGATAAATGGTTCTGAGGGGATGATGCACGCTCAAAATTTTTTTTCAAAATCTAAGATGGCAGAATGGCGGCCATTTTTGTTGTATTTTTTAAGCTTTTTTTTCTCTATTTTCATGTTACCACCCCTCCCACCAACATGGTTCAAGCTACACCTTTCATATTTGGTACATGGATAAATGGTTCTGAGGGGATGATGCACGCTCAAAATTTTTTTTTGAAAATCCAAGATGGTGGAATGGCGGCCATTTTTGTTGTGTTTTTTAAGCTTTTTTTCTCTGTTTTCATGTTACCACCCCTCCCACCAATATGGTTCAAGCTACACCTTTCATACTTGGTACATGGATAAATGGTTCTGAGGGGATTATGCACGCACAAAATTTTTATTTCAAAATCCAAGATGGCGGAATGGCGGACATTTTTGTTGTGTTTTTTAAGCTTTTTTTCTCTCTATTTTCATGTTACCACCCCTCCCACCAACATGGTTCAAGCTACACTTTGCATATTTGGCACATGGATAGAGGGTTGGGAGGGGATGATGCACGTTCAATATTTTTTCTTCAAAATCCAAGATGGCGGCATGGCGGCCATTTTTGTTGTGTTTTTTAAGCTTTTTTCTCTATTTAATGTTACCACCCCTCACTCCAACATGGTTCAAGCTGCACTTTTCATATATGGTACATGGATAAAGGGGTTGTGAGGGGATTATGCACGCTCAATATTTTTTTTTCAAAATCTAACATCTGTCTGTCTGTCCGTCTGTCTTTCTGTCTGTTTTTATGTTACCACCTCTCCCTCTAATATGCTTCAAGCTACACCTTTCCTATTTGGTACATGGATAAATGGTTCTGAGGGTATGATGCACAGTCAATATTTATTTTTCAAAATCCAAGATGGCAGAATGGTGGACATTTTTGTTGTGTTTTTTAAGCTTTTTTCTCTATTTTATGTTACCACCCCTCCCTTCAACATGGTTCAAGCTACGCCTGTCATATATGGTACATGGATAAAGGGTTGTGAGGGGATTATGCGCGCTCAATATTTTTTTTTCAAAATCCAAGATGCTTATATACTCTAGTGTCTTCTGTGACAAAAACACCTTATGTCACAAAAGCGCCGTAGGGGACTAATACCACCTCGGTGGTCAAACACTTGTTCTAGCTAGCTAGCTTTTCCAGATCAGGTCTTCAAGACTGAAATTCATTGTGTTGCTATGGTGTTGTAAGTTCATATCAAAATTATAACAATCCTTGAAAATCATGGTCCGAGTCCTTGAAAAGTGCTTAAATAGTGTTTAAAATTGATTTTCTCATATCAGTGGGAACCCTGTGAAAAGCAACTTTAGGGAATTAGCCAGTAGTTCACTAATGCCCTAAATTTGCACAATAGACGACCTATATTGTGTAATTTGACATCCTGTTTTCTGTGGTAAACAAACTGTTTTGTCTTGTCGGTAAAATAAGACCGGTTACCAATGCCTGTGATTGGAGTCCTCGAAAATGGACAACATGGGTGTAAATGATTGTCTGGAATATTTCTATTTGTGTGTTGTGGTGACTATTAGCCATTGTGCAGAAATATCTGACCTTAAACACCAATACCAAAATAGACATACTGCTGAGGTTGTTACTACTAGAGTGCCAACAATGACTTGAAAAGTAAATATATATTTATTGGGGTTTAACGACACTTTCAACGGCAAGGGTCACCTCATATCAGACAGTTTTACGGGTGCAGGAAGCTGGAGAGAACCACCGAGCTATAGCTATGGCTATGGCGAGCAACTGTCGGACTCCTCAACGTTCTACCTCCACACAAGCAGGGTCAGAATTTGTTGAAGACAAGTGCACCATCGACATGTAGTACGCCTTAGTATGCAGTACCGCTGTTGCCCCTGACGGGGATAAAACTGTGGACATATTGATTTGAAGTCCAATGCTGTAAGTACAGCTACCACGCTCCCTTGAAAAGTAAATGCTTTGGTATTACATTGGAGCCCACCTAATTGGATATCTCTTAATTGTATATCCCTGCTAATTGAATATAATTTCCCAACACAAAACCATTTACCATACCTCCAGGACAAATTTGACCTGCTAATTGAATATAGGTTATAGAGTAAATTCCTTTTAATTGAATAACCTGTTGAGAAATTACCCTGACTCTCCCCAGTTTTCCTTTGTTTATAGACCTATTTGTCCTCAGTACATCCAATACAGGCATTTGATCTATTATATCTTGTTTGATAGAAATCTGTCAAACAAAGTATAATAGAATAAATGCTAAGTTTATCTCTAGAATACAGGAAAGTGACAGTCCCTGTTAATTGAATACTCCTGTTAATTGAATAATTTTCATTGGCAAAGTAGCTATTCAATTAACAGGGTTCCACTGTAATGATGGCAAGTAGAATAACGAGCAGTCAAGTGCACCAACACATCAGCTAGGATAAGCATGTCCAGACTCATTCATGTACTATTTTCAAGATCGTTGGCCAAAGAACCCCCTCCCGAACTGACACTGTGGCCCTTTAACTGGTTTAGTGCTAGAAGCCATTATCATGGCTCCACTGAAAAGTGGTGTAAGCACCTTTAGGGACTTGACACTGCATGTACTAGATTGTTTGCGAGGCAGTTGCAAGAAAAATGTTTATATAAAATTGTTTCCTTACAGTTCATTGGAGAGTTCCAGTGCCTTTCGTCAACCATGGTCACCTCGTGTCTGACAGTGCCTTGCCCGTGGACACCGCACAGTTACCCTTGGTGGGGCTCGAACCGTGGATCTTTCGGTTTGAAGTTCATCACCCTTCTGTGATACTTCTGTCTCTTTACTCCGGCTTCCTCCACCCGTAAAACTATCACTGTCATGATTAGCCATTGTGCATAAGTATGTGACCTTAAAAACACCAATAAATAACTGGTAAATAGGACCTCACAAAATTTCTACAAAACCATGTGACCCCTCATTGAAACGAGGTCGACAAGCTTGTTTCAATGAAGGATCACATACGGTTTTTAGCTCACCTGACTTTTAGTCAGGAGAGCTATAGTGATCACTCACCATCCGTCGTCCGTGAACATGGTGTTTACATCTTCTCCTCCTAAACCGCTGAACCAATTTAATTGATATTTGAGATAATAGTTTGTTTTGACATTGCAATTTGATTTTGTTCAAATCAAGTTGCCTCGCGTATTGGCAGGGCCACACCCAAAAAGTGTGCTGAAATCTTAAAAAATCTTCTCATGAACCAGCTCCATAGGAACTGCAGGAGCTAAAAACAGGAAAAAATTAAAACGCCCATATCTCCAAAACTACACTGCACTGAGAATTCTTATTTGTTGTGAAGCTTAGGACTAACAGAATGGAATGGTCCAAAAAAATTGCCATCGGTTTTATCATGGGGTACTTTTTGGGGACTTTGAAAAAGTGCTGAGTGAGCATTTTTTAACACTGTGGGTAATGGGGAAAACATATAAGACTATTTTCTCCCAAACCACTGCTCCAAAAGCTTTCAAATTTCACATATAACATCTTTGGAAGATTGTTTCACATGTTTATTGAAATCAATTCCCTGGGTCCACATTTGGGCTCTCTATGGGAGCCCAAATGTTTAAATTAGTGCAGTATGAGGAGTATCTTTTAAAAATCTTCTTCTTCAGATCTACCAATAAGAATGTTTTGATATTTGGTATGAAGCATCCTTAGGGGGGTGAGATTCAAGTTTGTTCAAGCCAAGTCCCTGGGTTCATATTTTGGCTGAAAATTTGGGGTCCCATTGCGGACCCAGAAATTTTGGACCAAAATCCTGAATTTTTTTTTTTTTTATTTTTTTTTAGCTCACCTGGCTGAATGTCAGGGTGAGCTTTTCTTATCACTCTTTGTCCGTCGTCCTGCATGAAGGTGGTGTTTGAGCCTCTTTCTCCTAAACCACTGGCCACATTTTAATTAAATTTCATGTAAGCAGTGGTTATATAGGGGCATTTTGATTTTTATCCAAAATAGCTTTCGGCTCATATTGAGCAGAGGTGTGGGGGAAAATGTCCAAATTTTTTGAAAATCTTCTTCTAATGAACCACCAGTAGCAGAGACTTGATATGTGGTATACAGAGTCCTTTTGAGGTTTAGAATCAAGTTTGTTCAAGAGAAGTTTGTCGGGCATTATTTGCCTTCATTATGGGAAGGGCAAAAATTTTGGCCACGCCTAAAATTTCGATTTTCAGAACCGTGAGGTCGATTTGAACCAAATTTGATATGAGATGATAATGGGTCATAAGGAGTTGATGCAAAAAAAAAATTTCTCGTCGCGTGGGAACCTCGGGAGCTAAAAATAGGAAAAACCTTAAAACTGCCATATCTCCAAAACTACATGGCACAGAGAATTCTTATTTTGTATAAATCTTACTTTTATCCAGTAGAATAGAATGGTTAAAAAAAAACCCTATCGGTTTGATCACAAGGTACTTTTTCAGGACTTTGAAAAAGTGCTGAGTCAGCACTTTTTAACACTGTAGGCAATGGGAAAAAGATTAAAAAATCTTCTCCAGATCCAGCAGGCAGAATCTTTTGATATTTGGTATGCAACATTGTAGGGTGGATCTGATTCAAGTTTGTTCAAATCGGCCCCCTGGGTCCATATTTGGGCTCAGTATAGGAGCCCGATTTCGAACTTAGTGCGTTTCAGTCAAATTTCTTAAAAAAAATCATCTTCTACAGATCCAGCAGGCAGAATCTTTTGATATTTGGTATGTAACATTGTGGGATGGATCTGATGGAAGTTTGTTCAAATCAGCTCCCTGGATTCATATTTGGGCTCACTACAGAAGCCCGAATTCGAACTTAGTGCATTTCAGGCAAATGTCTTAAAAAATCTTCTTCTCCAGATCGAGCAGGCAGAATCTTTTGATATTTGACATGCAACATTGTGGAGTGGATCTGATTCAAGTTTGTTCAAATCGGCCCCCTGGGTTTATATTTGGGCTCAGTATAGAAGCTAAAATTCAAACTTAGTGCATTTCAGGCAAATTTCTTAAAAAATCTTCTTCTCCAGATCCAGCTGGCAGAATCTTTTGATATTTGGTATGCAACATTGTGGGGTGGATCTGATTCAAGTTTGTTCAAATCTGCTCCCTAGATTCGTATTTGTGCTCACTATAGAAGCTCGAATTCAAACTTAGTGCTTTTCAGGCAAATTTCTTTGAAAATCTTCTTCTCAAGATCCAGCAGGCTGAATCTTTTGATATTGGGTATGCACCATGCTTAGGGGGGTGAGATTCAAGTTTGTTCAAGCCAAGTCCCTGGGTTCATATTTGGGCTCACTGTGGAAGCCCAAATTATAACTTAGTTCAAAATGAGGAATTTTCTTTAAAAATCTTCTTCAGATCCAGCAGTTGGAATGTTTTGATATTTGATATGCAGCATTCTTAGGGGGGTGAGATTCAAGTTTGTTCAAGCCATGTCCCTAGGTCCATATTTGGACTCACTGTGGGAGCTTGAATTGTAACTTAGTCCAAAATGAGGAATTTTCTTTAAAAATCTTCTTCTTAAGATCCAGCAATCGGAATGTTTTGATATTTGGTGTGCAGCATCCTTAGGGGGGTGAGATTTAAGTTTGTTAAAGCCAAGTCCCTGAGTTCATATATGGGCTCCCTGTGGGAGCCCGAATTATAACTTAGTTCAATATGAGGAGTATTCTTTAAAAATCTTTTTGCTTTTTTAGATCCACTGGTCAGAATCTTTGGATATTTGGTATAAGCTTTTCTTAGGAGGAGCAGATGCAACTTGTTGAAATCAATTCTCTGGGTTGATATTTAGGCTACCATGTCAGGTGAGCACCCTCAGGCCCCTTGGGGCCTCTTGTTATGCGTTTCAGTCAATTTTAAGACAAAAAAAATTTTGGACCAAAATCCGAAAAAAATTTTTTTTGTTTTTTATGCAATTCGGTCAATTTTAAGACAAAAAATTTTTTTTTTTTTTTTACACTGAAAATTTGGGGTCCGGGTGGGACTTGGAAGATTTTGGACCAAAATCCAGAAATTTTTTTTTTTTTTGCGTTTCGGTCAATTTTAAGACCAAAAAAAAAAAATTTTTTTACACTGAAAATTTCGGGTCCGGGTGGGACTCAGAAAATTTCGGACCAAAATGCAGAAATTTTTTGTTTTTTATGCGTTTCAGTCAATTTTAAGACAAAAATTTTTTTTTTTCTTTTTCCCAGTAGTGGTTATAAAGGGCCATTTGGGTTTTTCTTCAAATTGGGTTTCTGTTCATATTGAGGAGGGGGTGGGGCCAAAATGCCTCATTTTTTTTTTTTTTTTTTTTTTTTTTTTTTTTTTTTAAGCTCACCTGGCTGCAAGTCAGAGGAAGCTGTTGCCATCACTTTTGTCCGGTGTCTGTCATCCGTTAACTTTTTGCAAACTTTACATGTTCTTCGCAACCACTAAGCCAAATTCCAACATATTGCACAGACTATCTATGGAGTATACCCTTTCTATTTTGTCAATAATGATAATAATAATTTTAAAGGGGGTGCGGTGGCGTCACAGTAACCGGTTCTTGTCAGATCACTGAAGTTAAGCAACGTCGAGCCCGGTTAATTCTCGGGTGGGTGACCGTCTGAGCGATTGATTCGGACACCTGTGTTGTGTCCTTAGGCAAGGCACTTAACCCTGATTGTTCACATGGGGGCACTGCACGTCGATGGTACGCATGTCTTCAACCAATCTAACCCTGCCTGTGCTGCAGTGTGGAGTTGCGATCTTGGGGAGCTGGCAGCTGCTCGGTGGTTCTCTCCGGGTTCTCTCCGGGTTCTCCGGCTTCCTCCACCCGTAAAACTGTCACGGTCATGATTAGCCATTGTGTGCATAAATATGTGACCTTAAACACCAATAAATACTAAATAACACCAATAAATAATAATAATTTTAAAGCCTAGAATACACTCGGTGCTCAATGGCTGTACAATAATTGCATATATACATATACACACATACACGTACATTCTCACACAGATACATTGATACATGGATCACTATTATCATTTATTGGTGCCCAACGCCAAATTAGCAACCAAGGCTATATCGTGGCGATAAGCAACAGAACCTAAAAGAAAAAGGGTATTGAATTAAAATAAAAACAAACTACTACTTTACCAAAACAAGTGTGACTTGACGAGTAACGAGGCAATCCTCACTGACTCAGTCACACTCACGCACCTGGTAATGTCAGTTTATGAACAAAATTAAAAAACCACTGGAGGAAGTGCCTTTCGAAAAAGGTAGGTTTTAGTACCAGACTTGAATGATTCAAGTGATTTACAATTTTTTATGTCGATTGGAAGAGAATTCCAAAGCCATGGGCCAGCAATCGCAAAGGCCCTATCACCAGCACTAATAAAATTAGATGCGGGATGAACCAGATCGAGTTGACATGATGACCTAAGAGACCTCGGTGGTTTGTGCATGGTAAGCAGATCGGACAGGTAGGATGGTGCAGATCCCGAGATACACCAAAAGGACAATTTTAAATTGAATTATTTGCTTAACGGGTAGCCAGTGTAACTTGGTGAGAACTGGTGTTATATGGCAGTACTTTTGAGTTCTGGTCATGGCCCGTGCAGCACTATTTTGGATGTGTTGTGACGTCTGAGTATCAATGAAGGGTCGAATTTTGCTAATATTTCTAAGATGAAAAAATGCACTGCGAGAGACGTGTTTGAGATGTTCATCAGCGGCCACATTTTCATCCATGAAATAACCTAAGTTTTGAACACAGTTACTGGGTTTCATCGCAGAACCTCCAATATTGAGGGACAGTTTGGATATTTTTTAAAGTTGATGAGGTAGACCTATATATACTACTCGAGGTTTGCTAAGCACCACATATCTGATACATCATTGATTCATTGTGAAATTTTCTTTTGACACATATGCGATATTTTTGGTGGATATGATTGAGGAATGTACTGAGATGGTCCCCAATGTTTACATTATCTCTCTTGACAGGCAGACTTTTCATGACAGTCATGGAAAGCATGTACCCCTTGATTTTCATCATGATGTTTTCGTATACTGTCTACATGTACATGAGATGTGTAGGGTATTCAGTCTTCATTTTTTACACAAACCCTTGCGATTTAATGATTGAATATGGCGAATGCAAATGTAAGAAGACATTTGTCTGAAGCAGAAATGTGGTGGGCTGTAGGGATGGTGTAACAAGGGGCAACCTATCGTCAGGTTGGTGAAGCTCTTGGTGTGCACCATACGGTGCTCGCCAGAGCCTGGGCAAGATTTCAGCAGTATGGCACACCAGGCAGACGACATGGTGGTGGCAGAGACGGGCCAACATCTGTAGATGAAGGCCGGTTTTTCATCATTCAGGCCTGTAGGAACTGCTTTGCCACTGCAACCCAGCTTCGCAGTGACCTTCAGAATGCATCCGGGATAAATGTTTCGACGCAAGTAGTATGTCTGGTATATTTGAGGGAAGGTTGGCAGGACCCCGGAAGTGGCGTCATGTCACGTGACCCAGTGGCATCATGTTGTGTTGTCATGGTAACCCGCGTGAGTGGCCATGTTGTGACGTCATCTCCATAGTGATGCGTGGTGTGAGTGCGCATGCGCAGCGCGTGTTGTTAGGGTGACACGTGTTTCCATCGTCCATTTTGTATACTGGAGGCCGCCATCTTGGTTTCTATGGTAGCAGGTGATTGCTATGTTACCCAATTTTTCTGCAATAAGACGGGGTATGTTCGATTGTAGAAGAGTATTTTTCTGGTTCGGATTTTCCCCAGAATCCTCGTTTAATTACCACAAACAACCCGACATGTCCTTCCAAATCACCAAAATCTATCCCAACTTTTACTATTTCGAATTCTTTCAGAATTCTCTGCTTCTATCTATATATGCAACAGTTTACGTCTATCTGCCCATGTTCCTTTGTTCTGGAGTATACTCCAGTAGCGTAGAAGAGTCTATCAACTAGAACAGCTTTACTTGTTATTACTATATTTAGCTTTTCTGGTTTATTCTGGTAAGTTCTGACCCTATTCCAAGTACTCTTGTTTCCTTTATCTAGATAATAACTAACCAATCAGATTGCTTGATTTCCCATAATCTGTATACAGAGTTATCTCCCTTCTATATAATAAAAGACTATATCCAATGACCATATCCCATGGAATCCCATTTTTGGGAAACACCCGTGGCTATGGAATCCCTTTATTGTCGTATGAGGGCCATGTAAAAGCCCTTAATGAGTCCTCATTTATTATCCCTCATACCCTCATTGAATTTTGAGGTTATGAGGACCTTGAAAAATCCCTCAATGAGGTATGATTTACTACGGCTCTTAGCCTCATTTCAGTATTTAACAAGTATATCCTATGGAATCCCATTATTGGGAAACGCCTGTGACTGTGGAATCCCTTTTTTGTCGTATGAGGGCTATGTAAAAGCCCTCGATGAGGCCTCATTTATTATCCCTCATACCCTCATTGAATTTTGAGGTTATGAGGGCTTTGAAAAATCCCTCAAGGAGGAAGAATTAACGACTCTTAGCCTCATTTCAGTATTTAACAGATATATCCTATGGAATCCCATTTTGGAAAACGCCTGTGACTGTGGAATCCCTTTTTAGCTCATCTTGACAAAGTCAAGCTGAGCTAATCTCATCGCTCTCCGTCCGTCAACACCATGTTTTGGTCTTCTCCTCCAAAGCCACTGGGCCAATTCAAGTGAAAGTTTGTGTGAGTGATGGTCCCAAAGGGGCATTTCATTTTTGTTCAACTCAGCATGCCCAGCCCCATAGGGAGGGAGTAGGGGAAAATGCTCCAAAATATTTTAAAAATCTTCTTCTCAAGAACCAGTGTGTACAATGACTTGATATTTGCTATGGAGCTTCCATATAAGGTGTAAAATCAAGTTTGTTCAAACGAAGTTCGTTAAGTAATATTTGGCTTTGTAATAGGAGGGGTAAGATTTTTGGCCCCGCCCAAAATTTCTATTTTCTGAACCGATGGTCCGGTATGAACCAAATTTGGTTTGTGGTAGTATTGGGTCATAAGTATTTGACCCATGCAAAAAAAATTCTCGCATCCCCATGGGAACCCTGGGAGCTAAAAATATAAATATTTTCAAACGCCCATATTTCCCAAACACCATGGAACAGAGAGCTTTTATTTGGTATGAAGTATCCTTATGACCAGTAGAATTGAATGGTAAAAAAAAAATTGCCATCGGTTATGTTAGGGTGTTCTGTAATGGGCATCGAAAAAATGCTGAGTCAGCATATTTGCAAAAATTTTAAAAAATCTTTTCCCCAGAACCAATCATCAGAATCTTTTGATATTTGGTATACAGCATTCATAGGGGGGGGGGGGGGGGGGGGGCGGGGGGGGGGGGGGTGTGGTCAGATAAAAGTTTGTTGAAATAAAGCTCATTGGT
Source organism: Pictodentalium vernedei (assembly GCA_031216915.1). NCBI lineage: Eukaryota > Metazoa > Mollusca > Scaphopoda > Dentaliida > Dentaliidae > Pictodentalium > Pictodentalium vernedei. Next base: position 223,999,476 of record CM062296.1, read on the forward strand.
TCATATTTGGGCTCTCTACAGGAGCCCAAAGTTTTAACATAGGGTAATATGGGGAATATTCTTTAAAAATCTTCTTCTTCAGAACCACCAGTCAGAATCTTTTAATATTTGGTATACATCATTGTTATGAGGGTCAGATTCTAGATTGTTCAAACCAAGTCCCTAGGTTAAAAAGCCCAAATTTTATCTTTGTTCAATATGGAGGGTAATTTAAAAAAATCTTCTTCAGATCCATCAGTCAGAATGCTTTGATATTTGGTATGCAACATCTCTATGGGGGTCGGATTCAAGTTTGTTCAAATCAGATCCCTAGGTATATATTTGGGCTCACTATGGTAGCCCAATTTTTTACTTAGTGCAATATGAGGAAATTTCTTTAAAAATCTTCTTCTTCAGATCCACCAGTCGGAATGCTTTTATATTTGGTATACATCTCTAGGGGTCAGATTCCAGGTTGTTCAATTCGAGTGCCTAGGTTAATATTTGGGCTCCATATGGGAACATGAAATTTAACTTAAATATGAGGGAATTTCTTCAAAAATCTTCTTCTTCATATTCACTTGTCAGAATGCTTTCACATTTGGTATACAACATCTCTAGGGGGGTCAGATTCAAGTTTGTTCAAATCGGATCCATAGGTTAATATTTGGGCTCGCTATGGTAGCCCAAATTTGAACTTAGTGCAATTTGAAGAAATTTCTTTACAATTTCTCTTCTTCAGATCCAACAGTCCGAATGCTTTCATATTCGGTACACAACATCTCTAGGGAAGTCAGATTTAACTGTGTTCAAATCAAGAGCCTGGGTTAATATTTGGGCTCTCTATGGGAGCCGGAATTGGCCATTTTGCTGAAGAATTAAAACTTTTGTATTCAGTACCCTCTAGAGGTACTAAGATTAATCCACATAGGTTGTATCAAGGGGCTTCATAGGGGAGCTCTACATTTTACTTATGATCAACTGAAGAAAAGGCATGATGCCCAGATTATTTTTGTCACTCCTGGGGGACTCAAGAATTGAGATTGTAGCCTACGGAGATGGCTTGCTTAATGTTCTCATTCTTGGACTCTGTTTAAATTGTGTTCTGTACAAGATGAGCGCTTCATGCCCCGTGGGGCCTCTTGTTTTACGTATGAGGACTATGTAAAAGCCCTCAATGAGTCCTCATATGTTATACCTCATAGCCTCATTGAATTTTGAGGTTATGAGGACCGTTAAAAATCCCTCAATGAGGCATAATTTACTACAACTCTTAACCTCATCTCGGTATTCGAGAATACCTGACATTATATTATTTGAGGATACTAGTTGGAATTTACTTCCGGGTACTTCATACTACATCCGGGTACTTCTGTTGGGGTAGTAGATAAAAAAAAACAACAATATATAACATTTCATTTTTATTCACGTATACAATTCAATGTCTCAAGGCATTTCTCTTTGTAGTTCTTCTTGCATGGGCTAACCATTTCATCTTCTTGTGGGTTGGAGCTTCTTCCCATTGCATGGCTAGGTTTTTGATAAAACACATTCTCTCATTTGATAACTTGGCTTGGTTGGTTGCTTTAATTTCCTGTCTGGCATCTTTGGGTTCCTCTTTCTCTAGCTGTTCCATAGTAGTAACTTCGGTCTTCTTAGTAGTAATTTCATTTGTGGTTTGAATGGAAACATCGTCCTTAGCTTCAGTAGTAACTTCATTCGTAGTGGTAACTTCATTGTTCATGGGAGCTGGCATCTTTTTCTTAACTTCAGTAGAAACTTCATTCGTAGTGGTAACTTCATTGTTTATGGGAGCTGGCATCTTTTTCTTGACTTCAGTAAAAACTTCGTTCTTAGTGGTAACTTCATTCTTTATGGGAGCTGGCATCTTTTTCTTGACTTCAGTAGAAACTTCGTTCTTAGTGGACACTTCTTTCTTTGTGGGAGCTGGCATCTTTTTCTTGTCTTCAGTAGTAACTTCGTTCTTAATGGAAACATCTGTAGAAACTTTGTTTGCAGTAGTAACTTCTTTCTTGTTTGTATTGGGAGTCAATTCTGTCTTTATTCTTTTGTTTACTGATCGGCCAATATCCACACATCTTTGTTTCTTTCCACCAGCATCCGTGTCTAGATTTTTTCTCTTGGCTGTATTTACCACACGATTCACTTGGGTCAGTTCCTGGGAAGTCAGCTTTAATCCAGCATCATTCTTGAAGATCTGAAAATGTAAGTCATCTTTGAATCTGAGTACCGTTGTTGACACAGACATCTTCACTCTTCGACGTTCAAAACGGAAATGAATTTATTTTTATACCAAAACTCCTTTTATACTTTTTTTCTCATCGTCTTCTTCTTCTTCATCATCATCTACTCGGAATGAGTAGTTTGTCATGAGGTTGTCGAACAGAAATCTTCGCTTTTCCAAGGCATATTTCTGGGATGGATTCTTCAAAGTCAAAATCCTCTTCTTCGCGAAGACGCTTGGCAGTTTCTTGAATTTTCTTGTGAATTGCGTCGTTGCAAAAATTTCGAATGTACACAAGAGTATGAATGTATTTTTCACTAATGGCTTCTCTAACATTCTTTTGAAGTGCCCTATATGCTGTTTCAACTGCATCTTCCGTGTCCATTCCATCTTCGATATATTTGTTCAAAATCGTTTTGGTATTTGTCAAAGGCACTTTGAACGATACCTCCCATCATAGAAACGTCTTCGTCTTCTTCTTCATATTCCATATCTTCTGATAGTACCGACGATTCATCAGAGTCCGAATCTCTTGAGCAATGTTTTGGTGCACAGCTGGATTGCATTATGTCCGCTCTCTTCGAAGGTCAGATTACAAGTAACAAATTTCGAAGAGAAATGATTTCGCGCGCCACAGGCGCGCAGGGACGATATGGCGGACAAGCCCCTTTCGACCCTCGGTGACTGTAGAAGATTGGTGTTGCATGTCTAGGCGTGTCAAAGGAGGAAAAGGAAGGAGGAGGTTTAACCGCGTTTGTGCTTTTTTCTGTGTTTTTTCTTTGGAGGTGGTTGTGATGGTGATGTTGATATGGTTTGAATTCCTTGGGCCGCTGTGGTGTGCATCTCTTTAGGACAGTATTTGTAGCTCTCTTATAGTAATGGTTTGGATATTTTGAGGAGTTCTTCTGTTGACAAATCGGCCGCATTTTCCAGGTCCGGGCGTTCCGGTAGTAAAGGAAGAGGGGTGGGAGGCGGTGAAAAAGCAACTTCCGGTTCCTCCTCAGTCTCCACTGGACGTTCCTCATCCAACTGTACCGGCTCAGGAGCCGGCAGTTGATTGGGTGTGCCAGTGGGACTAGGAGGGGAACTGGCGGCTGCCTCCAGAGCCTCCACCCCCTCACTCAACTCTTTCTTCCTATTCCGGAAGGCCCCCAAGCGCCGGGCGTCCCTGCGCTTGGTAGATGGACTCTTCTTCTTTTTCCTCTTCTCAGGGCCTCTGTGCCTCTTCGGGTGAGGACCAGTGGGAGAGGGGTTCCTCTCGCCAAGGGTACTACCTCTCCCCGAAGAGGGTGGTGTTGTGGTGTTCTCTTCTTCAACTCTAAATTCCAGGTTCAGATGAACGCTCTTGCCCATTTCCTGGATAGTCCAAGAGGTGGGACAAGAGACGCCCAGAGCTGAGATGGCTTTCCTAAGACGATCCGGCAATTCCAGGTTTTCCATTGTTATAAACAAGGTCTTCACGCTCTGAGATCAGAAGTGTGAATGCACGACGTCACGGTAATGTAACAAATTTCTTATGAGCACGACCCTTTTATAGGATATCGGACAGAGCATTGATGACGGGTTTGATCAGCTTTCCTAAAAATCCTCCCTTCTGTATGATGCGTCTTCTTTTCCGATAAGATAGTTCTGTCTTTGGTGAGGCAATTCTCCTTATTTCGTACTTGTGTGGAATCAGCTTAGCTCTCTCAGATTTGGTTATAGGTACTGCGCCCGTCAAGATGTTTGAGGCACAATCACATATACATTCTATCAAATCATCACTAGCCATCTTCAGCATAGTCTTGGCTTCATATCGATCCACATCAGAGAGGATTCTCAGTGTATCTAAATTTCTCTCTAATCTTATAGTGTTGCTCGATGTTTCCGATTTCCTCATAGGGCAGTAAGCATTCTCGTGTCTGTGCATGTTATCTGGTCTGGAAAAGGCCTTTTCGCAATATCTGCAGCAATGGACTTTCGTGACTTTACTCTTTGGTGGTCGTAGAACAAATGTATTTATTTTCACACCAACACTCCTTTTGTACTGTTTTCAGAGCTAGGACTGGGTTGATAAGCGCTGAGAGAAAGCAACTCCTTCGTAGTATACATCTTTTGATATCTGGAGAAATTCCATCATCTGTTAGCAGCTTCAATACATGTTTGTATTTTCGCAGGTCATCAAATTCAGCCAAATTCGGTGGTATCTTATCTTCGAGGATGTTGGTAGCACATTTACATAAACAGGTAATCAAATCTCCATCAGCAGCGCGTAGAACGGCATCGATTTCCATCTTGTCAGCATCTCGTAAAAATTCTAAAAGTGCTTTATTTTGGTCAGTCAGTCCAGTATCTCTCTCCTCCTCTGTTCTTCTTGGACAGTTATGTTCTTCATGCCTACGAGCACTGAATGATCTGGTAAACATCTTCGTACAATATCTGCAGTGGAGCCGATGATGGTTCTTCTTCTGGCGTCTTCTGGCAATATCCGATCTTGAAAATAACTTGGAACAGTATCTGCATTGAACTGGTAACATGTCTTCACTCGACGATGGTCAGGACACAAATGAATTTATTTTCGTGCCAACACCCTTTTTATACCTTTCCCAACTGAAGTACCCGGATGTAGTATGAAGTACCCGGAAGTAAATTCCAACTAGTATCCTCAAATAATATAATGTCAGGTATTCTCGAATATCGAGATGAGGCTAAGAGTCGTAGTAAGTTATGCCTCATTGAGGGATTTTTAATGGTCCTCATAACCTCAGAATGCAATGAGGCTATGAGGTATAACATATGAGGACTCATTGAGGGCTTTTACATAGTCCTCATGGCCTCATACGACAAAAAAGGGATTCCACAGTCACAGGCGTTTTCCAAAATGGGATTCCATAGGATATATCTGTTAAATACTGAAATGAGGCTAAGAGTCGTAGTTAATTCTTCCTCATTGAGGGATTTTTCAAGGCTCTCATAACCTCAAAATTCAATGAGGGATAATGAATGAGGACTCATTGAGGGCTTTTACATAGCCCTCATGACCTCATACGACAATAAAGGGATTCCACAGTCACAGGCGTTTCCCAAAAATGGGATTCCATAGGATATACCTGTTAAATACTGAAATGAGGCTAAGAGTCGTAGTAAATTATACCTCATTGAGGGATTTTTTCAAGGTCCTCATAACCTCAAAATTCAATGAGGGTATGAGGGATAATAAACGAGGACTCATTGAGGGCTTTTACATAGCCCTCATGGCCTCATACGACAATAAAGGGATTCCATAGCCACGAGTGTTTCCCAAAAATGGGATTCCATTGGATATAGTATTTTATTATATAGAAGGGAGATAACTCTGCATACAGATTATGGGAAATCAAGCAATCTGATTGGTTAGTTATAATTCATATAAATGATCTTGATAAAGGAAACTACAAGAGTACACGGAATAGGGTCAGAACTAACAAGAATAGACCAGAAAAGCTAAATATAGTAATAATAAGTAAAGCTGTTCCAGTTGATAGGCTCTTCTACGCTACTGGAGTATACTCCAGAACAAAGGAACATGGACAGATAGACGTAAACTGTTGCATATATAGATAGAAGCAGAGAATTCTGAAAGAATTCGAAATAGTAAAAGCTGGGATAGATTTTGGTGATTTGGAAGGATTGTCGGGTTGTTTGTGGTAATTAAACGAGGATTCTGGGGAAAATCCGAACCAGATAAATACTCTTCTACAATCGAACATACCCTCCGAACATACCCCGTTTTATTGCAGAAAAATTGGGTAACATAGCAATCACGTGCTACCATAGAAACCAAGATGGCGGTCTCCAGCATACAAAATGGACGACGGAAACATGTGTCACCCTAACAACGCGCGCATGCGCACTCACACCACGTATCACTATGGAGATGACGTCACAACATGGCCGCTCACGCGGGTTACCATGACAACACAACATGGCGCCACTACGTCACGTGACGTGACGTCACTTCCGGGGTCCTGCCAACCATCCCTGTAGGGGAACATGACATACTACTGACGCAGACAATCAGGGCAAGGTTGCACGACGGTGGTCTCCGATCGAGAAGACCATGTATTCGCATTCAGCTGTCCCAGAACCACCACCAAGAACGATAGGAATGGGCCATGGATCGCGTTCGATGGACCAGAGAAGATTGGCGACCTATCCTTTTTACAGATGAGTCAAGGTACTGTCTAGACAACACAGATACATTGTAGGCGTTCTAGTGTATGGAGAAGACCAGGGGAGTGATTCCATGCAGCCAACGTTGTTGGGCATGATCGCTATGGTGGAGGGTAAAAAATGGTCTGGGGCGGCATCAGCTGGGATGGACGGACAGAGCTCTGTGTCCTTGACCGTGGTACACTGACTGCACAGCGGTATATTGATGAGATCCTGGATGCCCACGTTAGATTGTATTCAGGTGCAGTGGGTCGTAGATTCATTCTGATGAACGGTAATGCCCGTCCTCATGTTGCCCATGCTGTCCGGGAGTACCGACAGACGGAGGGGATTGAGCGTATGACCTGGCCAGCAAGATTCCTTGATCTCAATCCAATCGAACATGTCTGGAATGAGTTGCGGCTTGCAATTTCAGCCCATCCAGTCCAACCAAGAAGTGTCCAGGAGCTTGGTGCCATGCTGGTTCAAGAATGGAACAACATCCCACAAAGGACCAATTGGAACCTGGTTGGGAGACTGAGAAGACGTTGTCAAGCTGTCATTAACAATAATGGGTCTCATACTCGATATTGAACCCATACCAGTTCGCTCTGTCAACTTTTTGGCAAATTTGAAAAAATTCCTCTTTTACCAATAATATCCATTTTTCATGGTTATCATATTCAAAAGCTAAAAAATAATGTCAAACACAAACAAAATCTGAATTTCTGTACTTAAATCATTAAAGATATAATTAAATAACAAATATATACACTTTTCATAATGTGGCAAGATGACGGCTGATATTGAAATAAACTATACTACGCATTTCTACTTTAGGAAACTTTCGCGCCAAAATCTATGCGAGACAGCCAATCGGAAATACAAGGTCGGCGGACCCGCAACGGATTGGTTAGTGTGGGGTTGGTCACGTGCTCTTGCTATACTATATAAGCGGAAATTACAGTTAAGCCTGGGTCGTTGTAGTTTTCCTTCAAAGAGTCCAACTATAACAGAGACAGCCTGAGGCAGATTATACTTGCCAGTGATGGCCATCACTCATTATCATCCTCGAAGCGGCAGACTATACTTGGCCGAAAATCCAGATCGACTGCACCCTCGGGGAGAGGTAGCACCTTTGTGAGAGGACCCAACCTCCCACACTGGTCCTCACCCGAGGGTCCAACCGACATCAGCCAGCAAGACCGCCTACCAACAACTGGAGACACCTGCTGAGTACTGGATCCTTTTCCTCCTTCGATACGCCTAGACATGTGACAACCATCATATACAGCTACCGAGGGTCGAAAGGGGCTTGTCCCCCATACCGTCCCTGCGCGCCTTCGGCGCGCGAAATCGTTTCCTTTCGAAGCCTGGGTTCATCTACCAGTCAGATTGCAGGTGGACATTCACACTTCTGACATCAGAGCGTGAACAACTTGACAATGGAAATACCAGCCAGATTGCAAAAAGCCATATCAGCTCTGGGCGTCTCTTGCCCCATCTCCTGGACTATCCAGGAAACGGGCAAGAACGTCCATCTGATTTTGGACTTCACCATTGCAGAGAAAAATGCACCACCCTCCTCGGGGAGAGGTAGTACCATTTGTGAGAGGAACCCCTCTCACACTGGTCCTCACCTGAGGGGGTCTGGAGGTGGCCCTGAAAAGGAAGAGAGACCAAAGAAGAACAGGAAAAAGAGCCCATCAACCAAGCGTAGGGACGCCCGACGCTTGGAGGCTTTCCTGGAAAAGAAGAAGGAGAGGAGTGAGGTGATGGAGGTTCCGGAGGCAGCCGCCAGTTCCCCTCCCAGTCCCACAGGAGCACCCAACCAACTACCGGCACCCCAGCCGACTCAGTTGGATGTGGAATGCCCTGTGGAGATTGAGGAGGAACTGGAAGTTGCTTTTTCGCCACCTCCCGCCCCTCACTCCCCTCTTTCTTCGCTTCCGGACAGCCCGGGCAAGGGAGACTCTGCCAACACTGGCCGCACTGATAACAGAAGCAAGGGAACTGAGGGCGCAGTGTAGTCAGCTCCAGGCAAAATGCATAGATGGTGACAAGCGCTCGGATGAAATCTCCAGAATGGCTAAAGAGCTCATTAACAAAAAAAACCCCAGCAAAATCAGACAAACTCATCTCCACCACAACCACCACAAGATTCTACAAACTCATCTCCATCACAACCACCTCCAAAGAAGAAGTCCCGCAAAAAACATAGAAGAGGATAAGCTGCTTCCTTCTACATTCCTCCTTTGCCGCGCCCAGACAATAAAAATCATCTACAGTCACTGAGGGTCGAAAGGGGTTTGTTCCCCAAATCGTCCCTGCGCGCCTTCGGCGCGCAAAACCATTTGATTCGGGCAAGCCTGGGTTCTTTTTGGTTTGTCAGATCGAGCAACATTTCAAGTATTGAAACTATTAAAGGAAGAATTACTGTCTGATATTGGTAAGAACGGTCAGGTTTGTATTGCGTTGGAATACTGGAGAAGTTGCCCAAGCAATATATTGCCGAGTGCAAGTGTGACTACGTTTTACACTGACGCAGTCATAACCATTTATTGTGTGCTGAAGAGAGAGGGTCACGATGATAGTCGCAACCAAGCTGGTCGCGACTAGGTCAGGAACACCGACGCGTTGGGAGTCGTGGTACTGGAAAGTGCATGTGTAGTCGCGACGTAGCTGTAGTCGGAACACTGGACAAAGGTTCATAGCACACGGATTTGTCAATCGAGGGTCAGTATCGTGGCGGTCTTAGCCTTTCTACTGATTCGGCTCGTTTGTACACAGCATACTATCGGAGAGTTCAGAAGTGTATATTTATTGAAGCGTGTGGTCATAGCATAGCGAGGCACAGTGATTGCAGGTATAGCCCCGCGCCCCGACACAGTGTATATAATGTAGAGTTTCATATTCTTTTATTATTCAGTTATAGTTTTGCTTTCGTTTCTCAGCAAGGTATCTAAGAGGACCTACTTCACTCTGTTGACCTCTCGGAAGTAGGGAAGTTTTTGTTGAAGGCCGAGGTACGGCATTGGTCCCTGCACGTTACAATAACAATATTTCAATTAAAACGTAAAACAGATTGTTGGATATACTTGGTGCTTAGCAAACTTTGAGTTGTGTATATTACTTCTGTCTTGTCATTATTCAATTTAAGAAAGTTTTTAGTCATCCATGCCTTGATGTCTGAAATACAAAGTTCAATCTTACTGCATGTTTCAGACTCAAAGGCGTGAGTAAAACTAATATACAGCTGTGTGTCATCTGCATAAAAATGTAAGTCAAGGCCATGGCTTCGGATAATGTCACCGAGAGGCAAGACAAAGACAGTGTACAGTAGGGAACCCAACATCGATCCTTGAGGGACGCCAAAACGTAGTGTGACCTTGTCTAACGACCCACTGCCAATAAGGACGCTCTGAGTGCGACCATTAAGGTACGACAAAAACCAATTAAGTTCTCGGCCAGTAAGGCCTATTCTCACTGCCAGTCTTTCAATAAGTATTTTATGGTCTATGGTGTCAAAAGCGGCGCTAAAATCCAACAAAACAAGACATGTTATGTTGTTCCTGTCCGTGGATAGGAGGATATCACTTTGGACCCTTAGAAGCGGATTGGTTACCTTCGGCTAGGCCGTGGTCTGCCAAATGAGAATTCAGCTGAGAAGCCACCTCACGCTCAATAATCTTTGATAGGAATGGAAGATTAGAGACCGGTCGGTAGTTTTTTCAGAACCTCTGGGTCAAGTGTTGGCTTTTTGAGAAGAGTTTTTACGAAAGCGTGTTTCATGCTTGTCGGAAAGACGCCAGAGTGGAGGGAGGCATTGACCAGTTTCAAGATCGGTGTAGTTAACTCCGAAAGAGATGCTTTTAACAGCCAAGTTGGAATGATATCTAGCATGCATTGCTTAGATGGTTCCTTGAATATTAACCTCTGGATATCTGCTGTAGCCAGAGGTTTGAATTGGGACAACTGTGCAACAGCTTTAACACAGGTGCATGGCATGTCGGCCATCTGTCGAAGATCAGATTGTGAGCTTGTATCAAGCGAAGCTCTGATAGTCTCAATTTTTTCAGAAAAGAAAGAAGAAAATCTATTCGCAAGGTCTTTGGGTGAAGAATGCTCTGGCAGTACGGTTGTCTTTTGACAACGTCTTCTCACTTGAGAACCGCGACAAATCAGCAGTTGTCCGAAGTGTTACTTTTATGGATTGAAAAATCTTAAAACAAGTTCAGTTTAAAATGTAAATCGAAACGACGGGAACGGGTCTTTTCGGCCTCGGGAACATTCGGCCTGGGAACATTCGACCTGGGAACATTCGGCCTCCATTTTTAAACCAGGGAGACTAAGAGAGACGCGGGTTAAGATGAGTTTAAACATCTTTATTACAACCAAATAAATACAGCGTAATATACAATATAAAATACATTGACAGATATATTGACAAATACAAAATACAATTACACTTTATATATACTGGCACACAACCTCAAATCTAGATGTAGTTATATCATTCTCTTTATATTTCTCCCATGCTTCCTCTAACTTCTTGGATATCTTTGTTGTTAGCCCTACAATTTCCAAATCGCCGTCAACCACATTCATCCTCGTAATCTTGGCCTCGCCTAATAAGATAGGTATCACCAATTAAGTAAGTAAGCGAGCAGATTGATGTTGGACGAATGAAATGAAAAGTTTCTGTACGCCGAAGGCGCACAGGGACGATGTGGGATTGAAATCCCTTGCGACCTCGAACTGGAAGATGGCTAGGAATTTTGCATAACTACAAGAGTTCTGCTTCGTGATGTTGGGCGAATGAATGAATGAAGTGAAAGGTTTTAGCGCGCCGAAGGCGCGCAGGGACGATGTGGGATTTACAAATCCCTTGCGACCCGGTTAACCTTATTTTATTTCACTTGGATCACACAGGCCTAGTTTTCCTATTGCATCAAATGGAGTCCGAGGGGGGTATGCACGCGGTTAGAATTCCCGGCAGTTTACGTTGGAGTGTTAGATTGTCAATACTCAATCCCTCAACGCCATTAAAAATGTTAGAGAGTGGGCTCTATTCGGTTCCAGCTCAGCGATGGTAGAGGTTTGAGTCCCACTAGAATGTAATATTGTGGGATGGCAAATTTAACGGAAGAAGAGAAAAGAAAACCAAACAGCAACACCGGTTTGGTAGCGGCCCCTCCCCCCAATGTTAAAAGAAACCGTGAAAAACTGTATAAGATTATCTCATCAAGGACAATTACAGTCCACATAAAAGGTTTAAGGGTCCGTAGAAATTGTAAAAACAGTATAAGATCTCCTAGTGAAGTGTTATTAAATCAATCAAGATTCAGTCGACCTGTAAAAACTCTGTATCAGTATCTCATCAAAGTCCAGAACTTTGATCACTACTTCATGCAGAAGAACTTACGAAAACAAAATTTTTAAGATGAGTTGTGCCAAACAACATCCAAGAAGAAGTATATCATTTCGGGTTTGCATGTCGGCATTGGAACACATGTCAGTTTTGCCATTCTGTTATTCAGTTCAGTGGATTTTAAATTTCATTATTCATTATGGATTGGTCTTGTGCTAAATATATTTCGACTTTAGGAATAAAGGTAGGTACGCCGTATATATTATTTTTTTTAAATATTCTAGAAAACCTCCTAATATAAAAAAACTAACAAAATGAACTAAAAAAATATTTTTTAAAGTTATTTTTCAACTCCCAAACTCCGAAAATTTTAACAAAAGGGGGAACATTCGGGCCTCAAAAGTGGGAACATTCGGCCTCGACTGAGGCCGAATGTTCCCGGAAAAATACCTGGGGCCGAATGTTCCCGAGGCCGAAAAGACCCGGACCCGAAACGACACGTGACAAAATAACACAAGAGCAAAACAACGAAGCCTTGCACGCAGGGGCGTCATGCTACAGCATGCTAGGGAAAATTCTGGGACGCGGATCGATAACACCATCTAAGTTGAGCGCCACCATCGGTTGGCCAGCACGTAGCGTGCCCCAAAATTTTGGCACAAAATGACTCCCAGATTGCCGGAAATGACACTTCCCAGGCCTTCACCGAAAATATTGGGAGGGGGGGCTGTCGCTTCCCTCGCCCCCACCCCCACTCCCCGTGCACAGTTGGCATGACGCCACTGCTTGCACGGCCTGTTCATTATAATTAGCGCTAAACGGTTTATTTGGGTCGAAGTGACAATAGCTCGTGCACTCATAACCTTTGGCGTTGATGGGAAAAACCCGGTGTTCTTGTTTAAGTGACATTGTCAAGGAATGTGTTGCAACACCTGGAAACACAGCTTACGCTGCATTTTCTCGCAAAATTCACCGTCAACATTTTGTCATTTCGACGTAATACCACAGAAAAGTACAAATATGAGTACGTAGTTGAGGACACTGCAGAAAAGATAGAAAATGAAGTTAGTCTGATTGAACCTGTGTCGTGTCGACTGTCGGGAATAAGGATTAAGGTGAGATAATGTCTTTTTTTCTACGATTTTCCATATTATGAGAAGACATTATCACTGTCGGAAACTGAAATGGTTGAAATGAAATATGAGAAATAAAGTTTATTAGTAGATTGCAGGTAAGAAGGCAGCAAACTTGAAATTCTTCACATGAAATTTGCCCGATCGTACAACGGGTCACTTTTTGTATTTTCGTGTATTTCAATGTCCTTGTATGTGGACTCCGTGGAGTCAGTTATATACTTATCGTTATCCAGTTGGATTTATCTGTGTTGGACAGCTCATTGTTTCAAAACATTAAATCGTTTGACAGACGTAAATTTGCCAATAACGGTTCACTTGTGCCTATAAGGAATCACCTTGTTAAATGCAAGTTAATTCCACCTGCGGCCACCGCGTTGTGTCCTTGGTCCTTTCACCCCCATTGCCCACATGGCGTTGTGTACTAAGGCGTACTGAACGTCGATGGTGCACCTGTCTTCAACCAATGCTAACCCTGCTTGTGTGGAGTTGGTATGTCGGGGAGCTGACAGTTGCTTGCCGTTGCTTGGTGGTTCTCTCCGGGTACTCTGGCTTCCTCCACCCGTAAAACTGTCATGGTCATGATTAGCCACTGTGCAGAAATATGTGACCGTAAACACCAATAAATAAATAAATGCAAGTTACGAAACTTGATGACTATATTTTGGGCTGTGTTATCTTCAGAGGATAAAAAGCAAGCTTGTCTGAACATCTTTTGCTAAATTGCATCAGTTTTCACATCAGTTCTGTAGGATAAAAATATGTTGACAAACACATGCGTGGCATTGAAGAATGTCATTGCCATTTCCTCCTTGTTATGGCTGATTAAAAACTATACCAGAACTCTGAATCGGGCATACCCAGTGGCGTATACAAATGGGGGGCAATCACCCTCCCACCCCCCCCCCCCCCCCCCCCATTCAGCTCGAGTTAAGATTTTTCAAATGTCAGGTTATCAAAGACAAAGATAGCACCGTGAAACTATTGTATGCTTTCAGTGTGCTTCTGTGGCGAAAATTGCGTTTGTATTTGCGTTGGTACCAGAGAGTGTCTGCTGCAATAGGTCACACTGATACCATGGGTAATAAATCATACATTTTCGCTATTAGATATGATGCCAAGTCCAGATGATTCTGTCATAGTCTGTGGTTAGTCGTGGAAATCAAACATACTTTAGTGCCATCGACACACTTCAATTATTTTATAGAACTATATCTTACAATTTGGAACATTGGTGATTGATTGCATGTAATCTGTAATTAGACACGGGCGTCCTGGACTCCTCTAATCCCTTATGCTCAAATGCTTGATAGGAATTTCTGGATCCGCCACTGGGCATACCATGTAAACTGGTATATCCAGGAACATATTGACACAATTCTAATTCCCTGGAGGTTTTATATAGGATAAAAATTTAATAATTATTATTATGATACCACTGGGTCGTCAAAAAGGCCCATCTTGAAATGAACTGTTCTTAGTGGCTGTATATACACTCAGTGTTGGCGCTAGCATTTCTCCGACAGTGGGAACTGACCTTCCCAACAGGCGGAGGGTGAGCGTGGGTGATGGGGATTTAGGTATATACTAGTCTGTATGATGCTATATACTGCCCCTTCCCCAGCTGGGACTGAAGCCCTGGGGTGGGAAGGGGCAGTATAGAGCCATGTTACACAGAGGCTATGTTATGCCCCAGAAACCTTACAACAAAATGGAGAGTCCCAACAATGAGTAGGCTGGCAGCCTAGGTATATAAGTACTACTCTGTAAGACAGCCACTTTCTGACCCTCCCCTAAATTGGAACTCATGCCTCCGTGGTGAGGAGGGAGGGTCAGTATATAACTGCTATACAGAGACTAGAGGGTAGTCAAGAAACCATACAATAAAAGACGAGAGTTTCCATACGGGGTAGAGGGGGTAGGTATATACTAGTCTGTAAAACACTATATACTGCCCCTTCCCCACCTGGGGGCTCAAGCCCCGTTATGGGGGGGGGGGGGGGGGGGCAGTATAAAGCTGTCTTACAGAGGCTATGATGAGCCCCAGGAACTTCAGATCAAAAGGAGAGTTCCAAAAAATAGTGAGGATGGCGGCCTATGTTTATCGGTACTACTCTGTAAGACGGCTATCTACTAACCCTCCCCTAAATTGGAGCTTATGCTTCCATGCTGGGGAGGGGCAGTATATAGCTGTTATACAGAGACTAAAGTGTAGCCAAGAAACCATACAATGAAAGGCAAGTTTCCTGGCAGGGAAAGGGGAGGGGTAGGCCTTTCCGACAAGGGGCTCTTGCCCCGCTGACCCTCTTTTGGAGCCTCCCCTGGTTACAATGCGTCATGAAAAATAATAAAATATGGAGCTGAAGGCCTTTCCCTGCAGTTACCTCCCCCTCTTGCAGTTATAGTGTAGTTAATTCTATATTGTTCAAACATGAGGCAGCCATTAAATTTACGTCAACACTCTTGAAATAGTTACTGTAGGCTGTAGCTCACGATGTGGAACCTGGAAGTACACAGAACTTTCAGTCTCTTGCACAAGTTGCCGGGCACTGATAGTTTTAATTTACTAACTACTAAAATGGAAGGTAGCGCGGTGGCTCAATGGTAGACTGTTAGACTTTTATGCTAGAGGTCCCGAGTTCGATCCCCGTCTGGGACAACCTGTGTTGTGTCCTTGGGCAAGACACTTTATCCCGGTTGCCTACATGGGGCACGTTGATGCCGCGTATTAAGGCATACTGTGCGTCAATGGTGCACATGTCTTCAACTGCTGTTACCCTGTTTGCGCGGAGCTTGAACAGAGTTAGAATGTTGAGGAGCTGACAGTTGCTCGTCGATGCTCGGTGGTTCTCTCCGGGTACTCCGGCTTCCTCCACCCGTAAAACTGTCACAGTCACGATTAGCCATTGTGCATAAGTATGTGACTTTAAACACCAAGCAATAAATATCTAAAATGGAAAAAACATGCCCAAAAATGTAATGTTTTTTTAATTGAGAAATGTGTTTTTGTACATTCCTCGCACTAAGTAACCTAAAAAAATGCACGGAAGATAAAAAATTCTTAACATCTTGAAATATGTCACAGATGTTCTGGAACAAATTTTCTTGTTTTGTATTTGATTCCAGTACCCATGACGTTGGCACTGCCGACCCATTATTGGCCACTCAAGTTGGTCCAAAGATTGCAATGCCTCTGATGGACAGGGAATGACAATCGAAATTTTATTTTGGTCACATAAAATGTTTACAATGGTAGGTTGTTAAAATAAAGTACTTTCCTTTTGTAGAAATGATCCATAACCTTCTTTAAACTTCGCATAAAAAAATGTTCCACATTGACTCGCCTAATTTCGTTTTGGGATGCCTTTGTAAACAGGTAATAAAATTAAATGCCAGACACCTAATTCAAAACAAACTGCGCGATATATTTCATGTTATATTGCAACAAATTTCCTGCCTTTATAATAGTTCTGAGATACATCTGTTAGTTACCAACATATCACAACAGAAACATGGTTTGACTCTTTATAGGCACAGACCCGTTATAGGCACACTAATTGTATTTGCGTTTCTTCAGTCACATAAAGTGAAGATTCAAACCCAAAGCCACCAGGGGAGTGGGTCTTTTCGGCCTGGGAACATTTGGTCTCCGTTTTCAACTGGGGAGACTAAGAGAGACGCGGTTTAATATGAATTTAAACACCTTTATTACAACCAAAAGCAAAAATAAATACCACGTAATATAAAATATATACAATATAAAATACATTTACACTTTATATATACTGGCACACCACCTCAAAAATCTAGATGTAGTTATATCATTCTCTTTATATTTCTCCAATGCTTCCTCTAACTTCTTGGATATCTTTGGACAAGCAAGTAAGCAAGCAAGATTGATGTTGGACTCGAATGAATGAAAAGTTTCAGCACACCGGAGGCGCACAGGGACAATGTGGAATTTAAATCCCTTGCGGCCCAAATAACTTTATTTGCTTTGTAACTTTATTTCCTTATGAATACTGAAACCGCAATTTGTTGGTTGTTTTAGACAAAAAAAGAAACCCAAACAGTCGCTGGTTTGGGAGCAGCCCCAGCATGTTATCCATAATGGTTACAAAAAGGAAAAAATCCACCGATATGTGTTTTTGAAAGCTGGGAGTCATTCATCAACCTATAAGGGAGAAGGCCGTAGTTACAGTCCACATAAAAGGTTTAAGGGTTCAAAGAAACTGTAATAACAGTATATAATCGCATAATCAAGTGTGATTAAATCAATCAAGCTTCAGTCACACTGTAAAAACGCTGTTTTGTTTAATATATTTCGACTACAGGAATAAAGTAGGTATGCCGTATATATTATTCTTCAAAAAAAATATTTCGGAAAAAATTCCTAATAGACAAAAAAAAAACAACAAAATGAACTAAAATATTATTATTTAAAGTTATTTTTCAACTCCCAAACTCCGAAAATTTTTACCAAAAGTCGGAACATTTGGCTTCAAAAGTGGGAACATTTGGCCTCACCTGAATGTTCCCGGAAAATACCTGGGGCAGAATGTTCCTTTGTCGAAAGCCACCAGCAGGCTTTATTTGAAAGCATAATTCAGATTTTTCTGGGAGGAGCTCCCCTCCCCCCCCCCCCCCCCCCCCCCAAGGAAAAAAACCTCAAATAAAGTAGTACTTATGATTGCTTGTACAGATTCCCTTAGTCCAAAAAATGTCCTGAGGGTCCGTAGTATAACTTTTTGGTTTGGGTCAAACCAAAAAATTATATTACAGATGTTCAGGCCATGTTTGGACTAAAATCTTCTTAATGGTATCTGAATGCAGTGTTATGATCCTTAAAGGCCACTTGTGGAATTATTCCCCTCCCATGAGAATCCTATCGTAGGGGGGCATATCAGTCCATTTCTGCCCATTTTAGTCAATTGTCATGCCCTTCCTATTGTGTTCGATTGAGGAGGGGGAATCCAAATTTACAAAAGCTACATGTATTCTGATGTTTCTCAATATAAGTTTAAATTTATGATGTTTTCCAAATTATCACAATTGAAAAATCCATTCTTTTTTTGAAGCCTCATTGGAATGCGATGTCTTACAGTATGTGGACAGGTCACTTTCCATGGGTGGGCAATATTTCCATGGACGCAATAATATTAAATTCCAAACACTAATTATAGGAATAATCAAATATTTAATTAATGTAACATTGGTACAGCCCAGTGCTTCATTACTTAAAATATTGCTGATGGTGATTTTTATTACACTGTACCTGGAAAGCGCATGCATGGACATCACTGTCCATGCATGGATTACAATCAATCCACAGCGACTGTACTGTATATTCAGTGTATATTCAGTAATCAGCACAGTAACTCCCAGTCATTTTGGGGGGTGAAGTGGGATGAATGGTGCCCAATTCTACCACATCATGTCAAAAATATGTTTTGAATCTGAGCAATCTTATAGGTAGATGCCAATATTAGGCATTGTGTTGAACAAAGTTTTATCCTAATTATTTAACTCTTTATCCAGCGAATCGGCCGCATCCACCCGCGTAATATGCAAATTCAGCAGTTGAAAAAATATATTTAAAAAAAATTCAACAAAACCATATCATGTGACCCCTCGTTGGAACGAGCTCGTCGTTCCAATGAGGGGTCACATGATATGGTTTTGTTGAAATGTTTTGAAAAATTAAAAAAAAATGGTATTTAAAATAATAAATTTTGATATCGTCAGGTTGGGTAAAGGGTTAAGCTGGATCTCGAGTACAGTAAACCTGCATGGAGCATAGATTGCCACCACAGCACTCATGGAGTGGTGATTCTACCAAGATGATAATTGTTGATTCCAGTGATAACGCATAAGGACAAACACAGTTTTAGTCAATGCAGGCCTGACATTCTTAATAATGTAGGAGGGCTAAAAATCGCTCCCCTTACATGTCCTAGGGGAGCAATTAGCTCTCCTCAAGCTTACAAAATCTAAAAGTGACAAAATGAAGTTTTACTATTATTGAAATCTGCCAAGTGGGCATTGTATATTTTATTTAGTGCTGCTGACAAGGTAGTCTCTGTGAGATGGCTACACTACCCCTCCCACACCTCCGGGCCTCAACAAGGCCCGGAGGTATGGGAGAGGCAGTGTGGCCATCTTACAGAGACCACTAACAGAGCAGAGATCGGAAATTTTTTTAAGGCGAGCGAATAAATCTCTCTCCTGAAAATGATAGGCCTGCCAATGAACCTCCAAATTCAGCCCGGAGGTCCATTGGCTGAAACTTAGCATGCTCTTATACTTTTTCAGAAGCAATACGTTTTTCTACTTCCAATATTATCATCAATCTGTTATCTCGTATTTTTCTAACAATACAGTGGAACCCAACCTGATTGGATATCTCTTAACTCACAATTTTGACAGGATTGTGACCGGGAAAAAAAAAATTGAAAAATTAATCCTCGGAATGTGACTTCCTTGATGCTCCGATCTTGATGAGTGTGACAAAAGGTGTTAAAAATAACTGAGAGTGTCCTTTCATATCATACTAGATATTATATAATAATCTTATACTTGTATCAGCAAATGTGCAAATACCCACTCAGCACTCCTTTTGGTCATGTATGCTATTGGATTGGTCTTTTTCTTCTACTTCAACCCTGCATTTTGTGGATCAGACCCAGAGATTCTTTTTGGTGTTTACAGAGGTCAGGTGTCTACAGGGGTCAAACATGGGCCCCTTTCCCAATGACATTTGGGCCTGATTTTCCCCAATTCCCAACCTCAAATTTCCCAATTTCAGCCCCCCTGAAAGAAAAATTAAATGCACAGTTGGTGTCCTGAACTGGGTGGCCGTAAGATCTTCAGAAAACTATCAGTTTTCTGAGGTCTCACGACCACCCAGTTCAGGACACTAACTGTGCACTAAGATTTAAATTGCTTATCAAACAAAGCTTAGAAAGTGTCTGAATTCAAAGGCCAGTAACAAGTTCTTAATTAATAGGGTAAGAATAGTTTAATAGAGACTACAGAGATTACATATGATTCTTTGTTCTATGAATTACTTGTGATATACAAGTACTTACAGCTGTTTAGTTAGGTGTCGGTTTTTATGTTCTCTGTTCAATTCAAATGTAAAATTTCTTAGGCTTTGTAAGGCCTGAAGGTGTGGGAGGGACAGTGTGGCTGTCTTACAGAGACCACTAACACAGCAGACATCTGAGTTTTAGGAATAGGCTCTTGTTTTAATCATTATTTTCTAAAGCCAGGAGGGATAGTTTTCTTCCTCCTTAATTTTTTTAAGGCGAGCAGTAGGCTCTCCTGAAAATTCCAGGCCTGACACAATGTTCATTTTTTTACATTTAACCTTCCAACTTATCCTGTGAAATAACTAGGAGATTAGTTCTGGGAATATGCTACACTCACTGTCTAAGAACCAAGCCATTCCATATTGGAGATGCCTGCCCATTATGAATGGACGCATAAGTGATACATGTACAATATATTGTCCCTTGAGTGTATTGCAGACGGCACCTTGTTGCACTCAATGTCAGCACGAGAAGATGTAAAATTCACTTGTTACAGAGCCATACATGTACATGCAGGGACTCTTGTCTGTGTCTACAGGGGCCAAATATAGGACCCTTTCCCAATGCAGGCCTCTCATTCTTAAAAGTGCAGGTGGGCTAAAAATCGCTCTCCTCACATAGCCAAGGGGAGCAATTAGCTCTCCTCAAACCTACAAAAGCTAAAAGTGGCAAAATGAAGTTGTACTATTAATGAATTCTGCCTAGTGGGCTTTGTACATTTTATGTGGTGCTGCTAACAAGGTAGTCTCTGTGAGATGGCTACACTACCCCTCCCACACCTCCGGGCCCTGAAGGCCCGGAGGTGTGGGAGAAGCAGTGTGGCCATCTTGCAGAGACCACTAACATAGCAGAGATCTGAAACCTGTGGGTTTTAGGAACAGGCTGTTGTGATAATCATTATTTTCTAAGGCTTGGGGGCCTATTTTTCACTTTCCTCAACTTTTTTAAGGCGAGCAGTGGGCGAGTGAATAAATCCCTCTCCTGAAAATGCCAAGCCTGCCAATGCCATTTGGACATGTTTTTTCCCAACCAAAAATTTCTCAATCTCAGTCCTCAATATCAAATAAAAATTTAATTTTACTTCAACTCGTGAAGGCCTAATTTTGATTTTCATCACTTTGCAACAAAACAGGTGACTCAAGAGGCAGTTTCTAGATATATTTTCAAGTTACATGTACATCAGTTGTTTTTGAGCTTTGAAGGCAGCCAAGACTTGCCTGGACACAACTGCAAAGCCACAGAATGTAGACTATCAAAGTGTAGCAAAATGCCTAAATTTCTTCATCATTTAATTGAATAAGAACAATATATTTAATAGAGATTACAGAGAATGGTCAATATTTCATGCGACTGTTTAATATTATTATTTATTGGTGTTTAAGGTCACATATTTCTGCACAATGGCTAATCATGACCACGACAGTTTTACGGGTGGAGGAAGCCAGAGTACCCAGAGAGAACCACAGAGTAACGGCGAGCAACTGTCAGCTCCCCAACATACTAACTCCACACAAGCAGGGTTAGCATTGGTTGAAGACAGGTGCACCATCGACGTGCAGTACGCCTTAGTACACAGCGTCACCGTGCCCCCACATGGGCAATGGGGGTGAAGTGTCTTGCCCAAGGACACAACGCAATTGCCCCATTTGGCTGTTTAATATAAAACATACTACATGTACTATACATGTTGTAGCTTCTGCATTAGTGTTCTCAATTCAATATGAAGGTAACATTCTTATTCTTTGTGAGTTTCTTCTCCCAAACAAATGCCCAATTGTAGCCTTCACGACACAAATTTTTCCAGTTGCATGAGCCCGGACCATTCCCAAAGAGGGTAGAAGTTTCCCAGACATGTACATGTGTATAAGCAATAAGCAACTACCAGATAGTCTTTAATTGGGCACCACTGAATTTCATTGCATGCAACCCAGTATATTAATATACATGTACAATGTACTTCTAATCTGTGATCTCATGAAACTTTTTAATTACATTTGGAATTCTAATACCAAGACTGGGTGGATGGAGTATTGAATGAGTTACAAAGATCTATTCTATCAGGATCTCAGTCTTGGAAGTGGGAATAACACAGGGCTAAGAATTCATTAGAGAGAAAATCATGGAGGTTTGTAACTAAAATTGTGAAGACAGGGTAAGAGCTTAGAACATTCTGAATGGTCTGCAGGATAAAAGAGAAGCCCTGATTTGAGGAGTACCTCGATGGCACCTTTGTGGGGGACACTTCTGTTCAAATTGAGGTTAATGCCGCTGGAGCTTAAGGGTAAGATTGGGTAATATAATGAAAAAGGCATTCCAAAAGTGTAGTTTGGGAGCAAGCCTGGAAATAAGCAATCTATCATTTGCAGATGGAGGTCCCCAAAGGGTAAATTTGCTGATGCTATCCCATGTAGTGAGCTTGAATCCCCCAATATATATCCTCTGGGTTCCTCTTTCTGTTTAGGCATCAAACTTTGATTCAGACTGAGGTGCACAGAGGGTACTAAATTAGTGATGCTACCCTGCTGTGCAGGGTAGCATCACCAAATTCACCCTCTGTGGACCTCATTCTACAGAAGACCGTGTTTATTTCCAGGCCTGTTTGGGCGTGATGGGGACCCTGCAACTCTTTCTCTTAGAATATCCAAAAATATCAGTTGGACAGAAAAGATTCCCTAGGAGTATAATGAGAAAGTGCAGGGACGAGAAAATGAAAGATATGTGGTTATTGGGTGACACAAAGGAGATGTATAATTTGCTCATTGGGGAAACTGTGAAGAATATGTAATTAAAGTGCTTGTCTCTGGTATTGTGAGGATAGAAAAGATGTAGGGAGGTGTTGGAGTTTGGGAGCATAGGATTAATCAAGGCCTTCTCAACTGAGAACCACAACAAAGCAGCAGCTGGCCAAAGTGTTGTTATTATTATTATGCTTAAACATGTTGTAATTATATGAGATAATAATATTTTAGACAGCTGAATCTCTTGGAATATTTCATGAGACTCCTTGAATTTTATATTTGCTCAGATGTGGGAATGCTGAATATCATCTGGATCAGTTATAGTCTCATGCTATTTCATCAAGGACTCAATTTTACAAGATAATGGATGTTACATGCACAGATACGCAGCAGTGTCATAATTCTGTCACAGTTAGCAGTCCATCGATTCAAGAACCTGTTTGTCTTTATCACAAGAAAAACTGGCGCTGTCACATAGAATATTTACTGAATTTGTTGAAAGATGGGGGAAAACTCGACCTGGTGTACTTTCCACACAAGTATCACAACAAAGTCAAGTCTATGCTCTGTGTTTGCGATGAAAAGGTTAAACAAGACCATTATGAATGGGTAAAAAATAATGAAAAATCTGTCAAAGAAGATGTCTTAGATGTTTTTAAATTTCAACAATATCTGGATATTACAACAACAGAGCACCCTGCTTTTAAACAAATCCAAATGCTTATTAATTTGCAACAAAAGAAACAACTCATACAGTTTGACACACTTCTTTCATCAGATGTAAGTGGTCTGGCATTTCTTCGATTTTTGCATCGCATTTTCTCAAGAGAGTTCAATTTACTATCGCTGACTAAAAATGGCAAGAAAATGGAAGGAGAAACATTACAAACTTTACAGTCAATTGTGTCTGCGGGTATTCGCTATGAAAAAGAACAAGAGAAATATTTAGATGTACATGTAAATATGGATGGTTGGCCAGAGTTGGGCAAATCTCCTTTTCAAGAACCAGGTACATGTAAGCATGCATCATGGACTGATGCAGTAAAAACCAAACCTGAAGTCAAGAAAAAAATGCCAAGTGATGGAAAGAGCAGTTTATCAGATGAATCAGGTAAGACATTGACACCTTGAATACTAATATGATTTCATTGTTTGCAACTGACATGTGCATCTTTTCCCATCTTTGTAGGGGAAGTGTATTTTCTTTCCTCGTTTTTAGCTTAACTTGACAAAGTCAAGATAAGCTAATGCCATCACGCATGCGGATGTCTGTGAGCCTGTTCACATTTTCTTTAGCACAGGCTACACCCCGTAGTTCTTGTCCGATTATCACAAAATTTCATATGCAGGTTCGAGGTCATGTCTACATGAGAGCATCCCCTTTTGGTCACGACCAGTCAACCTGTGATGGCTGTGCAGGCCTGAAACATTTCCTTTATTATTGGCTCAGCAAATGGGTCACCTCCTTTATAGGGCCAGGAGAATACACCATTTCATGTGTCTTTCTCATCCATTGAAACTATAGCGTCTGAAATTTATAGTAGTGTTTCAGCTGTGTGTTTCTGTGTTTTATTTTTCAGGTTTAACGCATTGTAAGCCTATATAAAAGTATCATCATGACAAAAATTATCAACAGGTGTAGTCTAATTTATTTCGTTGAGTTGGTGATTTATTTATCATTTAATTACTGTTATCAAAAATGATGGCCTTGATATGTGTACTCAGTTTCGAAGAGTGCAGGTAAAAAAGTTTCTTTTTCTGAATCAAATTTATTTATTTATTGGGTTTTAACAACACTTTTGACAGCCAGGGTCACCTCGTGTCGGACAGTTTTACAGGTGGAGGAAGCCGGAGTACCTGGAAAGAACCATGAGCAACTGACAGACTCCCCAGCATATTAACTTCACATAAGCAGGGTGGCATTGGCTGAGGACAACTGCATGATAGATGTGCAGTATGCCCCAATACATAGCACCCCCATGGTCTGAAATGAATGATCCCATGTGTGGTTACTACCAATAACACAGATTTGTATTTGATATAGACCTTTTTACTTGTATCGGGGTAAATATGTTCTTATTGTAAGATAAACTTTAATACTGTTACTCCCTTTGAAACCATCAAACATTTCATTCTCTCAATTTCTCTGGCAGCTACCTAATTGCAATCAGAACATTTCACATGAAGAACTTATTGGTACTCAGTGACTATGGAGCATGGTAGATATCTTCATGTACCAACAAATAGTTGAACTAATAGCATTGGCAATGTTAAGTAAAAATGTTCATCGCCTTCACTTTTATTATTATTCTGCCTATTATTTAGGATATGGTTATTTAATTCAGTTTAGCATTATTCCAGGTTATCAGAACAAAATGCAGAATGAGGTTATCATTAATTATTAATTTGACCCTCATGGGGAAATGGCATAATATATCCCTTTCCACAGAATGCATATTTTTATTATTTCCTTGCATGTGTAGGTTGTCTGGTTTCTAATTGGACTGGTGTCCGTTGCTTGGCTGCCAAATTGACTGTGTGTTTTTATTTCATAAGTTACATTGTTTTGTTGACTGGAAAAATATCTGTACTGGACAATGCTCTTGGAAAGTTCTCCAGGAGAGCTTTCCAATGGCAGATCCATCATCCTGAGTTGGGGGTGGGGACATCACATTTCAATCAAGGATCATGTTGTGAAGGACCATCTTATACAATCATGTGGTGCTGAGTTGGGTTTGAGCATGAGAGTGGTATTTCACACTTTTCAGTGGGCTCAAGGGGCCTCCACGTGGAAATATGGGAAAAGGGAATATGGCTCCTTTGCATTGACCACTATGTTTTCCAGCCAAACAAAGTATTCCCACAATTTTTAGCTCACCTGACTGAAAGTCAGGGTGAGCTTTTCTGATCACTTTTCGTCCGTCGTCCGGCGTCCGTCGTCCGTCGTCCGGCGTGAAGGTGGTGTTTGGGTCTTTTTCTTCCAAACCACTGGCCGCATGTTAATGAAATTTCATGTGAGTAGGGGTTATATAGCGGCATTTTGATTTTTGGGCAAATTAGGTTTTGGCTCATATTGAGCAGAGGGGTGGGGCAAAAATGCTCCAATTCTTAAAAAATCTTCTTCTCAAGAACCAGCAATAGCAGAGACTTGATATTTGGTATGCAGCTTCCTTTTGAGGTGTAGACTCAAGTGTGTTCAAGAGAAGTTTGTAGGTCTATACTTGGCGATGTTATGGGAGGAGCAAAAATTTTGGCCCCACCCCAAATTTCTATTTTTTAAACCGAGAGGCCAATTTGAACCAAATTTTATGTGAGGGCTTATTGGGTCATAAGTACCTAATTTATGCAGAAATTTTTTTTCCTGTAGCCCCGTGGGAACCGCAGGAGCTAAAAATAGAAAAAAATTAAAACGCCCATATCTCCAAAACTGCACGGCACCGAGAATTTTTATTTGGTGTGAAGCTTCCTTAGGACCAACAGAAAGAACTGGTAAAAAAAAATTGCCATCGGTTTTATCATAGGGTACAGTTTCGGGACTTTGAAAAAATGCTGAGTCAGCACTTTTTAACACTGTAGGCAATGGGAAAAACATTAAAAAATCTTCTTCTCCAGATCCAGCAGGCAGAATCTTTTGATATTTGGTATGCAACATTGGAGGGTGGATCTGATTCAAGTTTGTTCAAATCGGCCCCCTGGGTTCATATTTGGGCTCAGTATAGGAGCCCGATTTCGAACTTAGTGCATTTCAGGCAAATTTCTTAAAAAATCTTCTTCTCCAGATGCAGCAGGCAGAATCTTTTGATATTTGGTATGCAACATTGTGGGGTGGATCTGATTCAAGTTTGTTCAAATTGGCCCCCTGGGTTTATATTTGGGCTCAGTATAGGAGCCCAAATTTGAACTTACTGCATTTCAGGTAAATTTCTTTGAAAATCTTCTTCTCCAGATCCAGCAGGCAGAATCTTTTGATATTTGGTATGCAACATTGTGGGGTGGATCTGATTCAAGTTTGTTCAAATCGGCCCCTTGGGTTTATATTTGGGCTCAGTATAGGAGCCCAAATTTGAACTTAGTGCATTTCAGGCAAATTTCTTTGAAAATCTTCTTCTCAAGATCCAGCAGGCAGAATCTTTTGATATTGGGTATGCAACATTGTGGGGTGGATCTGATTCAAGTTTGTTCAAATCGGCTCCCTGGGTTTATATTTGGGCTCAGTATAGGAGCCCAAATTTGAACTTAGTGCTTTTCAGGCAAATTTCTTAAAAAATCTTCTTCTCCAGATCCAGCAGGCAGAATCTTTTGATATTTGGTATGCAACATTGTGGGGTGGATCTGATTCTATTTTGTTCAAATCGGCTCCCTAGATTCATATTTGGGCTCACTATAGAAGCTCGAATTTGAACTTAGTGCATTTCAGGCAAATTTCTTCAAAAATCTTCTTCTCCAGATCCTGCAGGCAGAATCTTTTGATATTTGGTATGCAACATTGTGGGGTGGATCTGATTCCAGTTTGTTCAAATCAGCCACCTGGATTCATATTTGGGCTCACGATAGAAGCCCAAATTCGAACTTAGTGCATTTCAGGCAAATTTCTTTGAAAATCTTCTTCTCAAGATCCAGCAGGCAGAATCTTGTGATATTTGGTATGCAGCATCCTTAGGGGGGTGAGATTCAAGTTTGTTCAAGCCCTGTCCCTAGGTCCATATTTGGGCTCACTGTGGGAGCTTGAATTGTAACTTTGTTCGAAATGAGGAATTTTCTTAAAAAATCTTCTTCTTCAGATCCAGCAGTCCGAATGGTTTGATATGTGGTGAGTAGCATCCTTGGGGGGAGGGGGGGATTCAAGTGTGTTAAAGCCAAGTCCATGGGTCCATATGTGGGCTCCCTGTGGGAGCCCAAATTATAACTTAGTCAATATGAGGAATTTTTCTTTAAAAATCTTCTTCTTCAGATTCAGCAGTTGGAATGTTTTGATATTTGGCATGGAGCAACCTTGGGGGCTGAGATTCAAGTTTGTTCAAGCCAAGTGGTTCATATTTGGGCTCACTATGGGAGCCTGAATGACAACTTAGTTCAAAATGAGGAATTTTCTTTAAAAATCTTTAGATCCAGCAGATGAATGCTTTTGATATTTTTTATGCAGCATCCTTAGGGGGGTAAGATTCAAGTTTGTTCAAGCCATGTCCCTAGTTCCATATTTGGGCTGATTGTGGGAGCTCGAATTGTAACTTGGTTCAAAATGAGGAATTTTCTTTAAAAATCTTCTTCTTCAGATCCAGCAGTCGGAATGTTTTGATATTTGGTGTGCAGAATCCTTAGGGGTGTGAGATTCAGGTTTGTTAAAGCCAAGTCCCTGGGTTCATATATGGGCTCCCTGTGGGAGCCCGAATTATGACTTAGTTCAGTATGAGGAATATTCTTTAAAAATCTTTTTTTTAGATCCACTGGTCAGAATATTTGGATATTTGGTTTCAGCTTTTCTTAGGAGGAGCAGATGCAACTTGTGGAAATCAATTCTCTGGGTTGATATTTAGGCTACCATGTCAGGTGAGCGCCCTCAGGCCCCCTGGGGCCTCTTGTTTATAAACTCATTGAAATTATGAAAAAGGGGAGCCAATTTATAAAAGCACAGGGGAGACTTGTGCTGATGCTATACAGTACAGACGCCTTGGACTGCTCACTTTCTACACATGGGCAATATTTCCAAGGCAGCAATAATATCAATAGTATCAATTCCAAACACTAGTTATAAGATTAATCATCAAAATTTAATTAATGAAGCACCCGCTATAACCTAGTGCTTCATAAATTAAAATTCTGCTGATGATGATATCTTTTTACCTGGTAAACGAATGCATGGATATCTGATGACAGCCCACACTTGGATTATGACCAATCCATGTCAACTGAACTGTAGCTGTACATGTATGTGCATTGGGTACAGTATTATCTGTGATAACACAGCGGCATCCACTACCTCTCGTGGGGGAGGGGAGGGGGGCAGAGGAAGTAGATGCTATCCCCAACTCTCCTGGCCCCAGAGCTTGTGAAAGAAAAATGAATTATAAAAAATTCCTGTGGGAACCAGGAGAAGTGGAGTAGTGCTTGTTTACAAGTTTTGCTTTGCTGATAAAATTCGACCTGGAACCTTCCTGGGGTGGAATTCCTCTAAAGTGGACAGCAAAGGTATAAACAATTGGATAGACTTGATTTCTGATGTACGTTGTGGTCATGATATAGCCCAAGATGCTGAACTGAAAGTGACCTAAACACCAATAAATAGATAAATAGTTACAAAAAATACAGGAGATACACTCTCTGCCCTTTCTTCCCAGTGATGTGTTTGAGGTGCAAGTATTATTAATTTCCAATTCCTGCATTAAAACTTTAACTGGTATGTACATAAGCATGAGGGATGAGTATTAGTTATTTGTTATTGGGGTTTAACTTCACTTTCAATAGCCAGGGTCATATCATGTCTGACAGTTTTACCAGGGGAGGAAGCTGGAGAACCCCAAGGGAATCACCGAGCAGTGGTTAGCAACTGTTAGACTGTCCAACCTACTAACCTGGCATGGGCAGGGTTAGTATCAGTTGAAGGCAAAGGTACAAGCCTGAAAATAAACAATCTGTCTTTTGCAGAATGAGGTCCCAAGAGGGTGAATTTGCTGATGCTATCCCATAATGTACCAGTTTATCCTCTGTGTACCTCTTGCTGTTTAGGTTTGAGACATTGCTTCAGAATGAGGTTCCCAGAGGGTAAATTTAGTTAGGCTACCCTGCTGTGCAGGGTAACATCACCAAATTCACCCTCTGGGGCCCTCATTCTGCAGATGACAGTCTGCTTTTTTCAGGCTTGCAAGGGTACCAGGCTACCAGCATCTTTCCTACACTTTAGCACACAGCGCTGCCATTCTCCCACATATACAATCGGGTTAAAAAGTCTTGATCAGGATCGAAGTGGCAATCTCTCAGTGTCAAATCCAGTTCTCTAATCAATGAGCCTCTGTTCTCCCATGGAGAGGAGTAAATTAATTTGGACAAGGGTCCTTACAAGTGCTTGAAATTTCCCACAAAAGGTGCTGGATTCTCTTCCTGCTAAAGAATAGTGATTTCAATGTTAAAATTTAAAAGAAAAATGTTGAGCTTCACTTTTGGGTACCCTCATTTTTAGCTTTTGGTAACATTGGTTTACATACATTAACTGTGAGGGCCACATACATTAACTGTCAGGGCCACATTAACCCACTGTTCAATTCTTTAGTACTCTACACCTCAAATTATTTTTATTGAAAACACAGCATACAGGGAACAGAAATTAACATATTCCCAATTATCACAATTCTTGTCTTATTTCATAATCCTTTCATAAACATTGAACATTACCCTTTTCATCAAACACAGCACACAGTCAGGTTAAGCTACAGTGTCATTGACACTTTCATTAGCTTAACTTGACAAAGTCAAGATAAGCTATTGCCATCAGGTATGCGGAAGTCTGTTAGTCTGTGAGTCTGTTCAGATTTTCCTTTAGCACAGGCTACACCCTGTAGTTCTTGTCCGATTGTCACAAAATTTCATATGCAGGTTTGAGGTCTTGTCTAGATGGGAATGTCCCCTTTTGGTCACGATCGATCAATCGTGGTGGCTGTCCAAGCCCAAAACCCCAAAACCTTTAACACAGTCTACAGGTCGTATTTTTGAAGAGATTTCATGATATCTTGGTATGATGACAATGTATAATGTCTAGATGAGGACATCCCCTTTTGGTCACGATTGGTCAACCATGATGGCTGCCCGAGCCTAAAACCCAAAAATCTTTAGCACAGTCTACAGGTTGTATTTATGAAGAGATTTCATGGTAACTTGGTAACTCTGTATGATATTTAGATGAGGACATCCCCTTTTGATTGCGACCGGTCAATCTTGATCGCTACACAGCCGCAAAGCCCAAAAACCTTTAGCACACTCTACAGGCCATATTTATGAAGGGATTTATGAAGGGATTTCATTGAAATTTGATAGGATGACTCGTTTTGGAATAATTTCACTGTGACTTGGTAACATTGGTTGACAAACATTAACTGTGAGGGCCACATACATTAACTGTGAGGGCCACATTAACCCACCCCTCAGTTCTTTAGTACAGCCTAAACCTCAAATTATTTTTATTGAAAACATAGCATACAAGTAACAGAAATTAACCTATTCCCAGTTATCACTATTCTTGTCTTATTTCATAATCCTTTCTTAAACATTGAACATTATCCTTTTCACAGTCAGGTTAAGCTATAGTGTCATTGACACTTTCATTCTGAAAGCCCTGATAGTGGCTTCTGGCACTCAGCCAGTTTATAGCAGGCTTATGCTTTTTTTTTATCTAAATTTTTATCATTTGTAGGATTTTTTCGCAACTAGAATACTTAAAAGAGCCAGGTAATATAAAATTTAAATATCATACTTGGAGGTCAACAAGGTGCCATCTGCAATGCTAAGGCTTTGCAGATGGCACCTTGTTGCACTCAAATGGTGATATATGGTTAATTTGATTTCATTTACAATCAGATTCCATTTTGACACTGAAATCATTCAATTGGCACTAAAAAAAATTCTTTTGACACCGAATAAAATGTCACCAACAAATTTTGGGCCAGCATGAACACTGTGTACTAACTAAGTCATGCACAAATGGTATGTATGGTTTGGTATAGTTTCACAAGGCGATTGATGCTGCTAAAAACTATTGGCATGGGCTCAGACACACACTATATAGTTTGCATAGGACGACGTGTTAAACAAGGGTGAGCAAGTTGAAAAAGGTCACAAACTTTTGTGGGACCTTTTTCATGAACTATTCAAATTTTAATTTTCCAATGGTCTGACTTTTTATTGCATTCTTCATTTAATTTACAATCTACAAATTTGTTTTATAAATGTTTCTGCACAAATAATTATCTTTAGTTTCAGGAAATGAGGCAATTACTTTAGAAGATGAATTTAGTAGGAATGAAAACAATCCACAAAATGATTTGATGAACAGGTGTGAAATGGAAATATATCCAAATCATAAAAAAACAGAGAATTCAGACCCAGCTATAATGCATTCATCACAGGAAGAAATGGAATCATCCCATAAAGTTTCTGAAGGTTCCAAACAGACTAAAGTGGAAACCTCACTTGAAATTTCAAATGTTTCTTCACCAGCTGAAGCCCTAACAAGTGAGGAAGTATGTTTGTATCATCACAGATATTGGCGACCAAGATTAGAAAGTTTGCTGAATGTAATGAGGAGTAGAAATACAGCAAGCACTGAGATCTCAATACCACATAAATATGTGTACAGGGTGAAAAAACTTATTTGTATTTGTGATAATGGATTAAAGTGGGTGGAATGGATGAAAGAAAATGAGGGCAAAGTGAGACAAAAATCTTTTGATGATTTACGATGCAAAAAAAAGAAATCACCACAAATAAAAATGGTGAGGTCATTTGTATATGAGTTGGAGAAAAAACGTCTATTGAATGAAAAAATACTAAGTTCCTCAAAGCCAGGTGCTCTTGCATTTTTGGTTTTTCTCTACAAAATTATTTGTAGTGATTTCAAAGAAATGGAACTTCCTCACAAAATTATAGACAATATTACTGCTAGAAGTAGTGAGAATGAAAAAGATGTAAAACTGGAAGGATTTCCCCATGAATACATTCCATTTTTGATAGGTCGCCGTGGGTGCCGGATACGTATGATTGAATCCCCTTGTGAATGTAAAATAAGAATATACACAGTCACAGAAAGCAATGATACACTGTCTGTGTGGGTAAATATAACAAAGATTACAAAAACTACAAAAAAACGAAAAACACAAACTCCACCTAAAAGTTTTGAAGAAATTATTGCAAAGTTGAATTTGAAAACCAAGCAGATCATTGAGAAACGAACTGCACATCAACAGGCAGTCAAAGCTTTTGCAAAAAATAGAGGTCAAAGAACAAAAGATTGGGCAGAACAAATGAGGAGACGAAATCCCTTTTTAGAAACAAACCTGGTACCTTCAAATGCTAGTAACATTAAGTATGTTAATGCGGAAAATTACAACAGAAAACATAGAGTTGAATACAAAAAGAATAAAAAAGAGCCTGTGTTAGTTGGCAGCAGGTGTCTGTATTGTTTAGGACCTTATGATAAGAAAGCATCACAGTCTGATGCATGCATTTATCATCCTGGATTTATTGAGAAGAAATACAGGTATGATAAATGCTTGATGAAAGATGTAGAGCTCACATCTGTTTGGAGTTGTTGCAAAGAGCCTTGTCATGAAAGCCATGCAACATTTGAACTTCATCAGAGTACAGGCTGTAAGAACTGTCATCATAACTGGAGACCAACAGGCCAAGATGCAAGAGGTGGGAAATATGGGGCAAAGAAAGGAAAAAATAAGTTGAACTGAAATTTAATTCATGTAATTACCTTGAACATATGTATAGATGTATAATGTGGATTGCATTAAAGATGTAGGAATTCCTTATCACCATGCACAGAGATGACACAAAATATTTCTTCTAATTATAAAACAGTGGAACCCTCTTGAGTGGCCACTTTGTCTGAAAAATATTCAATAAACAGAAATATACAATTTACATGAATTACATGTACATGCATGCATTTCTCCTGTATTCTGGTGATAAACTTATCGGTAGCATTTATCAAACCTGGAAATAAGCAGACTCATCTGCAGAATGAGGTTCCTAGAAGGTGAATTTGGTAATGCTAACCTGTACAGCAGGGTAGCATTACTAAAATTGCACTCTGTGAACCTCAATCTGAATCAAGGCCTCAGTCCTAAACAGAAACAGGTACTCAGAGGATAAATTGGCCCATTGTATGCAACAGCATCAGCAAATTCACCCTCTGGGGACCTCATTCTGCAAATGCTAGATTGCTTATTTTCAGGCTTAGCATTATTTATTCAGTTGTATCTTGTGTTACAGGGGGTGCAGTGGCTCAGTAGGTAGAGGTGTAGGCTGCAAGCCGAGAGGTCCTTGGTTCGAATCCCACCTGCAGTAACCACATTGTGTCCTTGGGGAAGACACTTCACCCCCACTGCCCATGTGGCATGGTGGCATTGTGTACTAAGGCATACTGCACATCAATGGTGCACCTGTCTTCAACCAATGCTTGTGTGGAGTTGGTATGTTGGGGAGATGACAGTTGCTTGCCATTCCCCAGTGGTTCTTTGGGTACTCCTGCTTCCTCCTCCCATAAAACTGTCATGGTCATGATTAGCCATTATGCAGAAATATGGGACCTTAAACACCAATGGATAAATACTTGTGTCACAGAGCTCATTGAGCTCTGTCAAACAAGATATAATAGATTAAATGCCTCTGTTGGGTGAATTGGTGCAAAAAAATGTCAATAAATGTGAGGAATTCAGTGATTTTTACAGTAATTCTTTGACAGATTAAAAATAATTTTTACAAGAGTTTATTCTAGAACCTGTATAAAATTAACAGGCCAAATTTGTACAAAAGGTATGGTAAATGATTTGGTGTTTGGATGTCATATGCAATTAAACAGGGTTATTAAATTAAGAGGTATCCAAGTAAGTGGGTTCTACTGTACTATAAAATACCAGTAGAACAATGCCTTCTCATTCAGAATGAACATCAGATACGTAGCGAGAATTCTATAATAGGGACCTGCCCTAGCCAGGTTTTTTTTTTTGGGGGGGGGGGGGGGAGGGGGAGGGGGAGGAGTGGGGTGAACAAGTGAACATGATATTTTGAAGGCAGTTGTGGAAGGTTCAGGAGCCTCTTCTAGTCATAATTAGGACTCTGCGGTCATTGATACTGAAGGTAGGAGTAACGACTGGAGGGTCCTAGTTAGGACTAGGCCTTCCACATCAAAGAAAATTTGGCACAATTCTGTACTCTCAGCATGAATTTGAGGCATTTGCAGCATGTGTATTTACTTTTTGGAGAGGGCTCTATTTGTTAAATGAAAGTTACATTGCACCAATGTTTTTTTTTGGGGGGGGGGGGGGGGGGGTGCAGCAGAAATTTTAAGGTGAGGGTGAGAGACAATCCTCCTCCCTCCCTTCCCTGGCTACACCACTGATTAACATTCAAAATACTTTTTTCCATTTCTTTAATATAAAATGCCAGAAGTGCAATACATTCTCATTGAGAATTAACATTTCAAAATATTTTTTTAATTTTTAAAAAAAAAAGATAGCTCAACAGAGAATAAACGTTTTTTTTTTTAATCTTTGACAACAGTTTTTTAAGTGAATATAACAGTAGTACATCATTTGTTGACTGTCTATCAGGAAATGGTTGATTCAATCCTGAAACAGTTGAAAGGCATGTTGAGGAAAGAGAAATAAATGACTTATTTGCAAAGGAAAATGTAAACAAATTACGATTTAAAAAAAAGTGTGCTAAAATTTCTACCCGTCGTTTTACAACTATACATTGAATCACCATTAATTTTGCGAAGTAAATGAGCATCCACATACATACTAACATACAAAAAGTTCCATATAAAGCCAAAATATCTTGTTTCTCAAGCACCACCACACGCATTAAAATTCTTCCCCAGAATTTTGTTTGCCTGTTTTTATTTTTGTCATTCATAATCTATACTGACTAGAGCCAATTCTTTTCACATTTTGTATACAATAAATATGACAGAACATTTGACATGTAAACACATATATGGAATGACTATTGATTTCCTTCTTTTCTGCTAAAAGCCGAATAAACCAACAGATGCAACCAAATACATGTACTAGCCTTTCCTATGAAAAATGATTTGCTTGCATCTGATGTCTTTGGATAAGGAATGTGATACCTTTGTATAATGTAACATTAATTATTGTGGTGAAACCCAGTTACTTATGTATTTTCTAATTGAATAGTGCCATTAATTCCTTATACATATAACAAATAAACACCAAACCATTTACCACACCTTCATACAATTAATTTGACCTGTTTATTGCGTGCAGGTTATATAGAGTACATGTACACTCCTGTGAATTGAATAAAAATTCCCATGATCTCTCTCTTTCAAATAATTAACTTACAACCGCTTGATTCCCTGTGTTTATATACCTATTCCACCTCAGTCATCCAATGTTAGCATTTAATCTATTACATCATGTTTAACATGATCCAGCAGTATAGCCATAGATGGGGGAGGGGTGGGGAGACATGGGGAATCACCCCACCACTTTTTCTGAAAAATGTCAACCTTGTTTGCATGTCTGCAATCCCCAAAACTGTTTCATCTACTCTCAGCATGATACTTTCTTGGGTCATTTTCAAGCCTGGAAATAAGCAGACTGTCATCTGCAGAATAGGCTCCCCATATGGGTGAATTTGGTGATGAGCAGGGTAGCATCACTAAATTTACCCTCTCTGAACCTCAATCTGAATCAAGGTCTTAGGCCAAAACAGAAAGAGGAACCCACAAGATATAATGGGAGATTCTAGCCCACTGTATGAGATAGGATCAGCAAATTCACCTCAGGGAACCAACATCTGCAAATGACAGATTGCTTATTTCCAGACCTGGTCATTTTGATCATGTTATCCCCTCCCCTTTCTGGGTACTTGAGCCTTCAAAAAGTACTCTGGGTGTTCTAATCAGTATAAAAAATTTTTTTTCGCAGGGAAGACACTGGACTTTCACATATGGGGGATGCACAGACTTAATCAAACACAAGGTGAAATGAAGTGGTGGGGATTTTTTATCCTCCCAAAATATCATTTAACCTGGCTACGCCCAAGCTTAACTTGCCAAATTTCAAAACTATTTCTTTCCTCTCAGTGGCATTAAGCTACTAGTAAAAGGTCTGTTGCTGGCTCCCATTTATACCCTGCCATCACCTTAGATTCAAATGGATCACTTGGGATCAAAAGGTCAGTTTCTCCTGGAATTGAAAAATTGGGGTACATGAAGTTTGCAGATATTTTAAACTTTTTACCTTTGGAAGTCAACTTACGTGTGTCATGTGTATGACCAAGCCTGGAGATAAGAATGAAGTTCCCAGAGGGTGAATTTGGTGATGCTACCCTGCACAGCAGGACAGCATTACTACATTTACCCTCTGTGATCCTCAATCTGAGTCAAGGTCTCAGGCCCAAATAGACAGACGTACCCAGAGGATAAATTGGGGATTCTTGCCCACAGTATGGGATAGCATCGGCAAATTCACCCTCTGGGGGCTTATTCTGCAAATGACAGATTGCTACATGTAATTTCCGGGCTTGTGTATAATGGGATGATAGTACCTTTCAGTTTGGTCAGAGTTCATGATCACTAGTTCATTGGAGCTTTTGTATTAAGTGATTTTGTTATCTGGTTGAGTGCTGGAAGCCCATATTTGGGCTTTACTCTTAAGAGCAGGCACTGCAACTCAAAGGCTTCAAACTCTGTGGATGCCCTTCATATTAATATCCAGTCTAAATTATTTGGTCTGTAGGGATTTTCCTTATTACAATTTATGGGTGAGTGCCTGTAGGCACTGTCCCATAAACTGTAACAAGGCAAAGACTTGTGAACAAATTTTGATGACTAAAAATAATGCAGCACTCTACCAGTTAAGGTCATACCCAAATAACACATACATATTCTTTGCACATCTTCATGGTTCTGAATTGCAAGTAATCTTTGAATAACACAGGTAAATTATACAACAAAATGAAGGTTGTGTTGCACAGAATCCTGATGAATGCATGTCTACAGCTAAATTGGTAGAATTGGATTTCAGTAATTACTGAAAGCCTGCTTCTACATTTTAGGGACATCTATAAACTGAGGCAAATTATACTACTCACATTTTGATAAGGATCACCCATATATTCACCACATGTTCCTACATGTCTAAGAATTTTTGATATATATCAGCTTCCCGTAGCATTCTCCAATGTGTGTTTGACAAGTCTGTGCAACCAACTGTATCTTGTGCATGAGTTCGTATTGGAAATCGCTCATGAAAGGGGGTAATCCGCTTTTTCGTGATTTTACCAAGAACACATGGCTCAAAAAATCGGGACGCTAATCGACAGGGTCTATAAAATGGACCTTCAGTCACATTGTAAACATTCATGATGCGATCACGACACCATTTGAGTCCCAAAGAGTTGGCAAGA
The DNA here is from genome assembly GCA_031216915.1 of Pictodentalium vernedei. Classification (NCBI taxonomy): domain Eukaryota; kingdom Metazoa; phylum Mollusca; class Scaphopoda; order Dentaliida; family Dentaliidae; genus Pictodentalium; species Pictodentalium vernedei. The sequence goes on from CM062296.1 coordinate 224,037,359, forward strand.
GGAGTGAGAATGCTCGAATCTGGGCGTTTGCAGAGGCATGTGGCTGAGCAGCTTGGTGTGGCACAAAGCATGATATCGAAGGCGTGGAACCATTACCAGACCCACGGGAATGCTCGACACAGGCATGGGGGTGGACATCAATGAGTTACAACACGTTGACATGACCATTACCTAGTCGCCACTGCTAACTGGAATCGGACCATGAATCCAGCAGTCCTCCAGAATACCCTACAAAACGCTGCTGGGGTCAGAATTTTGAGGCAAGCGTAACAGGTTACATGCTGCAGGTTTGAGAGCCAGAAGACCAGCTGTACGCACCAGGTTATGACCCAGACACCGGAGACATTGTCTTGTGCTTGTGTGGTGTAGAGAACACATCAACTGGACAGACCGTCAATGGGACAATGTTCTTTTTACTGACAAGTCTCGATTTTGTCTGGATTTCCTCGACAGGCATGTTCTTGTGTGGAAACAGTGAAACGAGAGGTTTTCTGATGCAACAGTCTGTGAACATGATCGGTACGGTGGTGGATCTGTAATGGTTTGGGGTGGGATGAGTTCAGACGACCAAACAGACCTCCATGTGATTCATGATGGTACTTTAAACAGACAGCATTACAGGGATGAAATCCGATAGTTCATCCTTTTGCGGATGCTGTGGGTGAGGAATTCCTCCTGATGGATGATAATGCTCGACCCCACCAATGTAGACTCGTCAACGCTTATCTTCAACAGCATGGCATCAAGCATATATAACTCCATTGAACATGCTTGGGACAGGTTACAGGCTGCAGTTTCAGCCAGACCATTTCAACCGACCACCCTTCAAGAACTTAGCCAAGCCTTGGAAGAAGAAATCTAAAATGTTTTTTCATGGGACATACACGCGATATTGTTGTTTATTGATGTCTTGCTGAGGGGTCTCATGGGGTCCTGCGAGCTTCGATTCAATTTCGAATCTTAAGTTCATATTTGGTTTGATTCAGAATCGGCTGCCCGATTTTGTTTCCTCTCGAATCTTTTTCATAGGAATAGAATACAGCTTCGTATAAGTCATGTTCCTCATCTCACTAAATGCGTAGTTCATAGGAATACTGCTTAATATAAGTCACCTTCCTCATCTCACTAAGCGCATATAGTTCAGATGGAAATCGAACATAAATAATAACCTTCACTCATGCCACCAGCTATACTAATTTCAATATCACTAGTCCATACCATTGTTAAATGCAAATTTAAGGTTTCCAAGCAATGTTGGCGATGGACTATAATCCTTACAGGGTAATATTCCAACTACATCATCAAGGTATGCCTTCAATGAAGGCATGCCTTGATGATGTAGTTGGATTCCTTTTATCAGTCGGGACTTGAGCCATCACAGTCGGAACAAATCAGGTTTATAGCACCCCAACCTCCATTGGTCATCTTCAAGATGCAACTGATTTGATTTGAGGTTTGATTCGATTTTGAATAATAGATGTGATTCGATTCAAGATTTGATTCAGATCAAAAATGTGTGATTCACAGGGCCCTTGTGTCTCAGTACTTACGAAATGTGACCGAAACTGACTGAATCTGACTGATTTTACAAAATGTAATCTCTTGGTCTATATATTATATTTATTACATGCCTATTACTTTTCCTCCAGTTCCATATTTGCAAATCTGTATAGAACACATGTTTCATATGGATTTTTGCTGATGGACTACTTTTCCACCTGATGTAATGGACCCCTCAAAAGATTTAAACTCTTCACATTATTGTAATCGGTCAATCAAAACATCGCATTCTGACCTAGATTAACCCTTTACCCAACAAATCGGCTGCATCTGCCTGCGTAATATGGAAATTCAGCAGTTGAAAACATATTATTTTTCAAACAGTTTCAACAAAACCATATCATGTGACCCCCTCATTGGAATGAGCTCATCAGGCTCATTCCAATGAGGGGTCACATGATATGGATTTGTTGAAATTTTTTGAAAAATTTAAAAAAATGATATTTAAAATAATAAATTTTGATATCGTCTGCGTTGGGTAAAGGGTTAATTCAGAAGCTGTGGCTACAGCCAACAAATCAAATGTCAATTGAAAAATATTTTTGTTCAAATCCACCAAAATTAACAAAATTAAACTTATTCAATATATAATGAGTGATTTTGTAACACTCAAGTTTTGACTTTGAAGTGAATATTTCTGAGATAACGACAGCTAATTTCTTAAAAATATGAATAAATAACCTATTTGGACACAATTTTTATTTCTATTTTTGTTTACGTATCGATCTGTCACAGATGTTTGCCAGTCACACATTAGTTTTGTTTTTATTTCAATTCAAGCAGATGTCAGAACTCAAATTCTACAAATAAGACCTCCTCTTGTGCTATCCATCCATGCTGTCACTCATGCCATATTGACAAAATATTCACACATCATGACTTTCTGTGTATGTATTCTGATTATTGCAATTATAAAGTAATTATTGTTTTTGTGTTTTAAGTACTGAATCCAGACCCCAACACCTGTAATTTGAAGTAACAGTACCATGATGGTAACAATCAGATGAACTGATTTCTTTGAGTGTTTTATTCTATCAAACCCTTTCGATTTTAATCAGGAGCAGCAGAACCATGGGGCCGAGGGGGCACATTCCCCCCTTCCCCCAACCCACATTTTTTGGCCAGTTATTGGTATCTGAACAGCATTTTCCGGCGTAACGTACACAACTCCTATGGCCACTACACATTTCTTTCTCAACAATTCTCTTTTGATTCATATGTATGGTAATTCTTTTCTCATTCACTTTTACCCTGTGATTTTGCAAAATATAAATTGTATTCAAAGGCAAGGAACTAGCTCAATTCAATGCAATTCAATTCAAAGTATTCAATCTGGGTGGATGTCACATACATGTAGGTTGTAGTGTGTACCAAAAGGTGAGATATATAAAGATGAATGCTACTCTTAATCATAAGGTTGAGGTTAGGTTGAGGTTGCTGAGGTTAGTGTCTTAAATAGGGTGGGAACAAGGGTGAGGGGTAGCATATATAAATTTATATATTTTTTATGAATTAACCGCCCCACCATCATTGCCCCCCCCCCCCCCCCCCCCCCCCCGCTCCCCCACTTCGAAGAAAAATTATTTTCCATCCTACACCCTAGCAGTACCCAGAAAGGTGTGATGCATCCCCCCCTCTCCCCACACACACACACTTTTTGGTGTGACCTCCACTTTTTGGGGATCCACCACTGCTGCATGCTGCTGATGGATATTCGTGCTTGGGAATGGAAATCTCTTGCTATTAAAATAAGTCAAATTTGAGGATATTTAACCAAATTGTCCCTTGTAAGTTGTGTAGACTTTTTAGCCACTGATTTCTTGTATCAAATGTTCATGAATTTTTAATCAAATCTAGTAATGGCTGCTTCACAGCAGACATGACAAGATTTGCTAAAAAATTTTTTTTAAATTACTTGCCGCTTTAAGAGTTAAATGCAATAACGAATAAATGTTATTAAAATAGACATACAAATAATTTAGCTGAGGTCTCTTTCAATGAGTACAGACCGTTTGGGTTAGTTTGTTGTATATGTAGACCATTGTTGAGTTCACACATGAAATTATTTTTTTAAATGACAGTATGTTGTACATGTGAGGAATCCTCTGTGATCAATAATCATAATCAGAAGTCGCAAACTGGATTGCCATAGAAATAAAATATCTGCATTTTGTAAAGAATTTTATGAATGAAATATGTATCAAGAACATCCCAAATATGAATGGGTAAAATATCCCAACAAGACCATCCCCAACAAGACGAAAACATTTTTTTCATTAATTAGAAGGGAAATAAATAAAAAGTAGAATTAAAAAGTTATATTTACGCTATTTTGAGGTATTTTGGGGTGATTTTTTTATTTTTTTTTTACCTTTTTGAGAAGTTGATTGCCCACAATCTCTGATTAACTTGATCAAGAGTTTATTTCCATAGTAATTTTAATAATTATATATTTAGGGTTTTTTAAAAAAAAAAATTTGTCTTTTCTTTTTTATGTGTTTTGTTAAAGTTCGATTGATACAAAAAGGTACAAAAACTTTAGCAAACAGCGTCTCATTACAGTGTGTGGCGCCTTTGTTAATTGAAATCTCTTTGTCCGACAGGAAGCTCAGTTAGTAGTTTAGGATGCAATAATAACTTACAAAGAACATACAACACTTTTCTCTCTATCTCTTATCTCGGTAATAATACTTTGTGTTCACTTAATACAGTACAAACTGTCAGTTAGCCAGCTATCTTTATGAAGACTCATTTGTGACACTAAAGGCATATTTAAAAGAAAATGATATTAACCCTTTACCCAACGAATTGCCTGCATCCGCCCGCGTAATATGCAAATTCAGCAGTTGAAAAAATATTATTTTTCAAAAAATTTCAACAAGACCATATCATGTGACCCCTCTCGTTGGAATGAGCTCGTCGAGGGGTCACTTGATATGGTTTCGTTGAAATTTTTTGAAAAAATTTTAAAAATGATATTTAAAATAATAAATTTTGATATCGTCTGCATTGGGTAAAGGGTTAATAACAAAATTGAAAAAAACCTGTTCCAAAAAAGAGAGTTTTATATAAATTCTGTTACAGTCCCCCAAAAGTTCAAATTATTTCTGTTAAATAAGCCTTCTAGTATATTCTTTGTCATAATTTCTATCTGCACTTGATTTTCTCTATAAAGTTGAGAGGATACCTTGCAGTTCAACACCAGACCTTCCCTTGCCCTGTCGTTGATGAACTGAAAATTTTCCTCACAATTTTATAAAGCATAAATAACTTGCAAATGGAAACAAATTTAAATTACCCATATGTATTATATTATATGGTACAAGATGTAAACTCCTTTATTTTTTGTTACTAGAGTGTGATTTTATTGCGTTTTTCAAGCTGGTTTATAAAAAATAAAATATCTCAAATACATGGGGCTTTTTTTAAACAAAAATAAAATTCCACTTCAAAATACCCTTCTTGACTACTTTTTTGCCCCAAACATCAAAATAAATGGGTTATAGTCATTTTAATTAAATTTGTCTTGTTGAGATTCGTCTTGTTGGGCTGCCCATTTTCGACATTCGTCTTGTTGGGATTCATCTTGTTAGGAATAATCCATCTGTGGTGCCTCGGAGGTGAAGGAACCTGGCTGCTATTCTGGAGGAGGGCCTCTGTGAAGACCTCTATTTAATGAAAGAGAATAATGTGCCAATGTTTTGTTCAGGCAATTTGAAATGGCTGCATCCATCCATGTCGTATGCAAATTGAGCAAATGAAAAAAAAATTTTCAAATCATTTCAACAAAACCATATCATGTGACACCTCATTGGAATGAGTTCCATGTTCTAATCCATTATTAGTTGGAAACACCACAACTCTGCCCTTTGATTTACACCCACCGTTGTGAATGAGGAAATCATGATAATCTGAATAACCTGTTGTTGTCAATTTGTCTTCAAGTTTAAGATCACAAATAGTTGATGGGTCTTTTGGAAGAAGGCCTTTTTGTACATGCCTCATTGATATTTTAACTGAGCCTGTGTGCCCCATGGCACTTCAAATTTCTCCTGGCTGCTCAACCAGGGAATCAGCTAACATTTGACCTGGAGCCAATGCAAGAAAACTTTTACAATTGTATTTTCTAGAATTGTATTTTCTAGTTATGATTTTAGATGGGTTGAAATGAACCATTAGCATTTTCAAAGGTATGGCAATTTGCCATTTGGCAAATTGCCATATCTTTTAAAATGCTAAAGATTCATTTTAGTCAGTTATATTAATAGGTAAACAGTACAGTTTTATAGTATTGGCTCCAGGTCAACCTGTACTGGATATGGCATTTCTCTTCAAACTGGAAGGTTGAATCAAATGATAAATGAATATTCAAAATTTGCAGTGACCTACCTAGGAAATGAAGTAGTGCTAGTTTACTGTGGGATAAACAAGCTCTGCTTTAGTGGTAAAATAGGATTTGGTAACCAAAGCTCGTGGTGGAAGTCCTCTAAAATGGGCAACGTGGGAATAAAAAATTGACTAACCTTGACTTTATCTCCATGTTGCAGTCCTGATTAGCCAAAAATATCTGACCTTAAACACCAATAAACGAATTAACAAATTGAAAAATTCCAATGAATACTTTCATATATGGTAAACATTATGGTAATAGTGTAGGGCCTATAGGAAAAAAAATCTTCATGGTATATTTTGCTTTTTAGCTCTACCTGACAAAGTCCAGATAAGATATTGCCAGTAGGTTGACTCAGTATGATATCCAGATGAGACTCCCCTATTTTGGTCATGATCGGCCAACCATGACCACCAGACTGGCACATGACCTAGATTCCTTTAGCAAAGTCTTGGAGTCATATTTATGAAGGGATTTTATTGTAACTTGGTAGGATGACTCATTTTGGAATGATTTTACTGTAACATGGTTACTTTGGTTGACATTCCTGTACTTTAACTGTGAGGGCCACATCAACACAGGCCTCAATTCTTCAGTCTACACCTCAAATTATTGCTGTTGAAAACATAACATGTAGGGTACAGAACTTAACATATTCTCAGTTATCACAAATCTTGTCTTATTTCATAATCCTTTCATAAACATTGAACATTATCGGTTTAATGTAATACTCACAGTCAAGTTAAGCTGCAGTGTCATTGACACTTTCATTTGATATTTGAGTGTCCTAGAGGGATTTAGCATACATGTGCAATGACAGCTAGATTCAACCTCATCATGTTTCCTGACAGTGTTTGAACAATTGAAGAATATTCCTGACTGAGGATCAATCCACCACTGAACTACTATTTATTTCATGCCTGTTCTTTGAAATCCCCATCTACAGCAACACTAAATCATGCGTAAAATGAAAATCCATTCTGCACATATGTGTGGAACGGAAATCGCTGACAGACTATTTTTAAATAGAAGTGAAATTTCACTGAAATTTTCACATTGTGCATTGCAATTACAGTTTGAATCGCTAGCCATATCTAAAAATCATCTAATGTGTTCTAATGTGTTCTATGTGCCAGTAGGCACATAGAACACATTGAAACTCAGGGGACGAAATAGTAACACAGGTTCCCCTTGCAAATTTAGTTGGCGATGAAGATGTGTTCTTTTTATTGATGGTTGTCAAATAAATTGCTGAGTGTCCTAATAATTGTTCTTATAGATGGGAAGGCGTGTTATAAACATAGAACGACATGCGTGTGTGAATGGGTTAATCGATATATGCCATATCGATTAACCCATTCACACACACATATCGTTAGATGGATCATTCTGTGTATTTGTGGCAAGATAGTATTTCCTGATGTACATTACATAAAGAGTGAATATGACAAAAATCCCTTAGAGTGTAGTTTTCACAAAGGTGAGGGATTACCTCATGTTCTTTGAAAGGTATAAAGGGCACAAGAAAAGTTTCAGGCAAGGAACCTCCTCGTCTAACCCAAAGATCCATTGGCTCAAACAGTGCTTGTGTCTCACATTACTCTTACACACAGTATTTGAGAATTTTTTCCTGTGTGATATCTCCATTCCAAGGTTTTTTTGGAGTGTTTTGCAATAATTCACTGTCTTTTTTCTGTGAGCAAGTACCATGGAGCTCACTTAATGTCTCTTAATTGAATAACCCTGTTATCTCTTAATTAAATAGCCCTGTTATCTCTTAAATGAATAACCCTGTTATCTCTTAATTGAATATCCCTGTTATCTCTTAATTGAATAACCATGTTATCTCTTAATTGAATAATCGTGTTATCTATAAATTGAATAACCCTGTTATCTATAAATTGAATAACCTTGATGTCTCTGAACTGAATAACTTGGCTATCTCTTAATTGAATAACCATGTTATCTCTAAATTCAACAGCCATGTTATCTCTTAATTGAATAGCCCTGTTATCTCTTAATTGAATAACCATGTTATCCCTTAATTGAATAACCATATTATCTCTAAATTGAATAACCCTGTTAATTGAAGATAACTTGCAAAAACAGAGCCATTTATCATACCTTCAGTACAAATTTGATGTGTTAATTGTATATGGATTATAGAGTAAACTACTGTTAATTGAAATGATAATTACCAAATTCCATCAGTATATCAGAGCTCACTAAATTGGATATCTCTCAACTGAATAACCTTATTAATTGAATATAATTTCCAACACAAAACCAATTATACCTTCAGGACAAATGTGACCTGTTAATTGCATATCGATTATAGAGTAAACTCCTGTTAATTGAATAAGAAACCTTGTAATATATCGAGATATGACCTTGACAGTCACAAAATTCCCCTTGTGACACAGAAAGACCTATTTGCCCACAGTACATCCAATACAGGCATTTAATCTATCATATCTTGTGTAACAGAGCTCCATGAGCTCTGCCAAACGAGATATAGTAGAATAAATGCCCAGTGTGTCCCTAGAATATACGAAAGTTATCAGACCGCTGTTAATTGAATAATCCTGTTCATTGAATATTTTTCTCTGGCAAAGTTGCTATTTAATAAACAGGGTTTCATTGTACATCCAATACAGACATTTACTTCATTATGTCACCATGAGCTCTCACAAACAAGATAAAAATGGTGAGTTTATCTCCAGAATATCCCTGTGGGAACCGCAGGATGTGAAGCATTCCTTGTTTACTGTGGTAAACAAGCTCTTGTTTTACTGGTAAAAGCGGACTCGGTCACCAATGCCTGGGGTGGAAGTCCTCTAAAATGGGCAACATGGGTATAAACAATTGGCTGGATTTGACTTTACCTCCATGTTGCGGTCACAATTAGCCATTGTTCAGAAGTATGTGTCCTTAAACACCAATAAATAAATAAATATCTCCAGAATAAAGGAAAATGGCAAATCCCTGTTGTGGCCCCTGTTAATTGAATAATTCTCACTAGAAAAATGGCTATTCAATTAACAGCACTCTACTTTAATATGCAAATGATCAGGGTGCAAGTACAAATAACGTTTCAAGAATATTGTTCACTGTGAAAAAAGTGCACACTTCAAAAGTGATTCTTCAACCCAGAGATATTCCCAGAAATACATTTTAGCCTCCAGGCTATATAGGTTATGACCCCCTTCATTGGATCAATCTCCATTTTTCAATGAGGAGGGGGCATAAGCTATATATTTTTCTGATGCAAGCCTCGAAAAAAGCGATCAGTCCTTTGCAGAATGAGGTCCCCAGAGGGTGAATTTGCTAATGATGTCCCATACAGTGGGCTAGAATCCTCCTATTCATCCTAACTGGGTACATCTTGCTGCTTAGGCCTGAGATCTTGATTCAGATTGAGGTTCACAGAGAATAAATTTAGAAATGCAGCCCTGCTGTGCAGGGTAGCATCACCAAATGTACCCGCTGGGGACCTCACTTCTGCAGGTGACAGTCTGCTGATTTCCAGGCTTGGTCCGATTATGCATCATGCTGTGTTTTTGAGGCATATATTAAAGGTTTTTTGTTATTCAACAAATATTTTTGCAAGTGTCATTTTCTAACAAATCTTAAGGAAAATATTAACTCTTAATCGACTTAGTATTTTCTTGAATTTTTCTTAAAATCAAGTCATGGCTGCTGTAAAGCAGCCATGACTTGATTTGATGTAACATTCAATGGAGTCTGGCACCAAGAAATTATTAAAAAGAAAACCACTCCAATTATATCTTTTGTTTTTAAGAGTTGGGGACATGCCTATTTTAGATATTTATGTATTTATTGGCGTTTAAGATCACATATTTCTGCACAATGGCTAATCATGACCATGACAGTTTTACGGGTGTAGGAAGCCGGAGTACCCGAAGAAAACCTCTGAACAATGACAAGCAACTGTCGGCTCCTCAACAGTCTAACTCTGTTCAAGCTTCGCTCAAGCAGGATTACAGAGGTTGAAGACATGTGCACTATCGACATGCAGTATGCCTTAGTACACGGCATCATCGTGCCCCATGTAGGCAACCAGGATAAAGTGCCACCAAGCAACGGCAAGCAACTGTCAGCTCCCCAACATACTAACTCCACACAAGCAGGGTTAGCATTGGTTAAAGACAGGTGCACCATCGACGTGCAGTACACCTTAGTACACAACGTCACCATGCCCCCACGCGGGCAATGGGGGTGAAGTGTCTTGCCCAAGGACACAACATGGTTGCCGCAGGTGGGATTCGAACCAAGGACATCTCGGCTTGCAGCCTGCCCTGCACCTCTACCTACGGAGCCACTGAGCCCCCACCTATTTTAGAGAAATGAGTATACTTGCACTGGGCAGGCAAATCTACATAAATAAGTCCAGGAGTTTATGGCAGGGTGTTTGATGTTTTAAAAAATTTAATTAGCAGTTTTCATCTTTGCTTTCAAAAAGTGATGAGAAATAGGTAACTTAAGGCTTAATTGACAGGAAATGATTAGCAGTTGTGCATTTTTGAATAGCATTTTAATATGTAAATCCAGTCAGCAGACACCCTGAATTATAGCAGGCTGACAAAAAATATTACATGTATGTACACAGAAATTGACTTATCTTTTTGAATTCTCTGGTAACACTGACAGTGTTCGGGGAAGGACTTCATGTAAGATGCATGGACATATATCTCTCATATATATATATAAATACTAACCATATATGTATACATACATATGTAAGAAAAAGTGGAATTGTACAATAAGGGACACACACACGGTGTGTGCACGGTGGCCTATATCTATGTATGTATATTATATATATATGTAGGTATGGGTCTGTGTGTACATATCGAGTGTGTGTTTGCCCGCTTCAGTATTGAAAGTGCTAAAATACTCTGAGGTGGCCTTAAATTGTTACATTGATCATTAACTGATAGCGTTATGGATCAGTGGTTCTTACTTCATTGACCACTATTGTGAGAGACATGTAGTTTCTCGTGCTCGGCGGTGTTGACTTCGCACGAAATAATTGCGTCTGCAATATTATATTATTCTGAATCGGAGTCTAGTGGATCAGAACCGTGTGGAGCTTCCTATAGGTGAGTCGAATATTTATTTCTCCGTAGTTGTACCCTGCCGGGGCCGGTCATATTTTATGTAATTTACCGATCCTCGCCGTAGGCCGAAATATGTTATAAAAGGCTATATTAAATTGGTTCTAGGATTATTCACGATTGATCCAGGGCATCTTATTGCTGTTGCGATAGGATGCTATGGCCTAATCGTGATCTTTCAGCTTGGGGCGAGTTTCGGTGGCCCGATGGATTGTACCCCCCCCCCCCCCCCCCCTCTCCTTTTATGGCATTAGCTTGAATGTACAGACGTGAATACTGAGATAACGCTACCCCCAGTGAATATTTAGCAATATTTAGGAGGGTAGGTGGGTCACAAATAATGAAGTAACCCTTCTGCTGGGTGACATGTGAAAGTAAATATTTGGTATTGCCGTATCTTGGACTCCCCTTCTTTAGTTAAGGGTAGTAGTCATGTAGTCTGGTGTGCATATTTTGAGGCGGCATAAGTGCCAGATTGTAGGGTTTTTCCCCCTCTTTAGTAGGGGACGTAACTATTTTATGAGGAATTATGATCTCACCTTGAAGGGTGAATGAAATGAGTTGGTCTGTACAACTTGAATGTAAATCTGAATGTACTGCTGAATTGTGGGAGGGTAGAGACGATTTGGGGATTTGTGAATAAATTTGCTAATAATTTAGTGGAATTGGTTTTTTTTTGTATTTTTAATTCCTATTCTGTTTCAGAGTCCTAGTCCTAACATATATCTTAACACAAAACACGGTTTAAGGGTGGATTGGAATCATAGGAAGATGTTTGTTCCTTGGTTGACTGTTGTGGCGAGGTTCTCGGTAAGGGCTCACTTATTGTAAGTGAGTCCGGCCCGAGAACAGCGGCACAGCACGGGTGCCAGGGTAGTCTGGAATAATTTTGTAGAGGTTCTAGGTGATTGATTACGCTAACTAATTTTCGGTTTGAAATTGCGAACTTGTAACTAACCCCTCGACAACAAATCTGTGCTATGGCTAGACCTTGTTTGGCTTTGTGGCGTGGCTCTCGGCCGGAACTCACTTCATGTAAGTGAGTTCAGGGCCGAGAGACTCGACACAAAGTGAAAGCAGGGCGGGGTGGGTCGAGTTTCGCTACACATACATATGACAGATGTATATCTGTATATTTAAAAAAATACGAAAAAAGGGTCTATATTTTGATGAAACAAATCTGTTTCAAGTGTGCTGGATCTGAGAAATGCAAGAGCCTAAAGCGAAAGAAATTTGTCTAAATAAAGCTCAAACAGTAGAGGAAAAAAAACAAGTTTCACCTAGCTTTCGTCTGATGAAGACCTTCTTCAGGGTACAGACAACAGACACAACAAGAAAAAATACACACAGACGACGAAAGAAATGAAATGTGGAGATAAAAGTTCTCGTAAGCCAAATTCTGACTAAACGGGTGTGTAATGCAACCTGAAAGGAAAAGAAACCGGGGAAAAGTAGAAAGCAAAAGGTAAAAAAAATACTGTTAGACAATTTCTGAAAAGTATTCTAGAAAGTCCTAACTCCTGGTAGAACCCGATTTTAGTATAGCCTTTGAAAATTAAAAGGAATTGGAATTTTAGAAATGTTGAGATACTTCCATGTATTACATGAAAGTATAACTGGATGATTGAAACAAATTTGTTTTTAGTCTGTCGCCTTAAAATGCACCAAGTAGCCAGCTAAGAGGAAATATCTTTATATTTATATGTTATTTTTAGTTCATGCATCTAACATGAAAACCGCCTGTTGGAAGCTGTCAGTCCATGTCATACCAGATATGCATGATCAGTGTTGAAAAGCAAATAGATTCCCATCACAAATATCGTTACAATTGTGTCACTGTTCAGTGGTGTCATTCAGTGTCACAAACCAGTCCATAAATGTGAAATTTCTTTACAGAAATGTTATGAGGTAGTTGTTTTTAGCATATTTGAAACCAATTTTCTGTCTGTACATGTACTTTTTATTTGAAATTATACAAAGTTTAAGGTGCTATATGAGTAGAGGAAATTTAGCTTGAAAATAGTTGACAGCTTATTTTTAATGTCTTCGAGAAGCTAAACATTAAAATAATTTACCACCTCTCTTTTATCTTTCTGTATTTATGAACAATATTTTGCAATTTTGAACAGCAAAATGACATCGAAAATAACATGTCATCTATTTTAAAGCTAAATTTCCCATTACTTATATAGTACCTTAACCTCTAGCACACTGGTCGTGCAACAGAATTTTCTCCAGTCACTCCGTTTTTCTCTTGTTTAACTATGAATTTAACCAATTATATCTTGTTTGACAGAGCTCACCGAGCTCTGTCAAACAAGGTATATTTGGTTAAATATCAAACTGCATTATGGGAAATATTTGCTGCTGAAAACTTTTCCATTTTGACATCTGAGTGCAGAGGGTTAAGTAATAGCATTTTTTGTACATATTGGTCTCAAGTTTTACCTTAAGTTAGTGTTTGCTTTGTTATTATCCCCTGCCTAGACAAAGATTGTCGGGGGATATAGAAATAGGTCCCATCCTTGTGTTTTGTTTGTGTGCTTACATCAGTCAATTCTACCAAAATGATTAGATCCCTTTTGTTTAAAAAATTTGAACATTTGTATTAAGTGCTTTCATGTGATATAGTTAGCTCACTGAGCTCTGTCAAACAAGGTATATTTGGTTAAATATCAAACTGCATTATGGGAAATATTTGCTGCTGAAAACTTTGCCATTTTGACATCCGAGTGCAGAGGGTTAAGTAAGAGCATTTTTTGTACATATTTGTCTCAAGTTTTACCTTAAGTTAGTGTTTGCTTTGTTATTATCCCCTGCCTAGACAAAGTTTGTCGGGGGATATAGAAATAGGTCGCATCCTTGTGTTTTGTTTGTGTACTTAAATCAGTCAATTCTACCAAATGATTAGATCCCTTTCGTTTAAAAAAAATTTGAACATTTGTATTAAGTGCTTTCATGTGATATAGTTAGCTGCCAAACAAGGTATATTTGGTTAAATATCAAACTGTATTATGGGAAATATTTGCTGCTGAAAACTTTGCCATTTTGACATCCGAGTGCAGAGGGTTAAGTAAGAGCATTTTTTGTACATATTTGTCTCAAATTTTACCTTAAGTTAGTGTTTGCTTTGTTATTATCCCCTGCCTAGACAAAGTTTGTCGGGGGATATAGAAATAGGTCACATCCTTGTGTTTTGTTTGTGTGCTTACATCAGTCAATTCTACCAAAATGATTAGATCCCTTTTGTTTAAAAAATTTGAACATTTGTATTAAGTGCTTTCATGTGATATAGTTAGCTCACTGAGCTCTGTCAAACAAGGTATATTTGGTTAAATATCAAACTGCATTATGGGAAATATTTGCTGCTGAAAACTTTGCCATTTTGACATCCGAGTGCAGAGGGTTAAGTAAGAGCATTTTTTGTACATATTTGTCTCAAGTTTTACCTTAAGTTAGTGTTTGCTTTGTTATTATCCCCTGCCTAGACAAAGTTTGTCGGGGGATATAGAAATAGGTCACATCCTTGTGTTTTGTTTGTGTACTTAAATCAGTCAATTCTACTAAATGATTAGATCCCTTTTGTTTAACAAAATTTGAACATTTGTATTAAGTGCTTTCATGTGATATAGTTAGCTGCCAAACAAGGTATATTTGGTTAAATATCAAATGTATTATGGGAAATATTTGCTGCTGAAAACTTTGCCATTTTGACATCCAAGTGCAGAGGGTTAAGTAAGAGCATTTTTTGTACATATTTGTCTCAAATTTTACCTTAAGTTAGTGTTTGCTTTGTTATTATCCCCTGCCTAGACAAAGTTTGTCGGGGGGATATAGAAATAGGTCACATCTTTGTGTTTTGTTTGTGTGCTTAAATCAGTCAATTCTACCAAATGATTAGATCCCTTTTGTTTAAAAAAATTTGAACATTTGTATTAAGTGCTTTCATGTGATATAGTTAGCTCACTGAGCTCTGTCAAACAAGGTATATTTGGTTAAATATCAAACTGCATTATGGGAAATATTTGCTGCTGAAAACTTTGCCATTTTGACATCCGAGTGCAGAGGGTTAAGTAAGAGCATTTTCTGTACATATTGGTCTCAAGTTTTACCTTAAGTTAGTGCTTGTTTTGTTATTATCCCCTGCCTAGACAAAGTTTGTCGGGGGATATAGAAGTGGGTTCCATCCGTGTATTTGTGTGCTTACATCAGTCAATTCTACCAAATGATTAGATATCTTTTGTTTAAAAAATTTGAACATTTGTATTAAGTGCTTTTATGTGATATAGTTTGTGCTTTTATTTTTTTATGTCGCCATACATGCTATATATGTTATGAATTCAATATGCTGAAAAATAAAAAAAAATATTGAACCAAGCAACACTTGATTTATTATTAATTTAAATAAATTTATTTGAAGTGGGGGAGAGTGGGTATTAAGGAGGTGTGGCACAAGTGCTCGCGATGCACCAGACATATGGTTCAATAATGCTGGCCGGTTTTGGCCATTATCATGGTTAAAGTATTAACCTGGGGGATTTGGTTCATGTGGAAAAAGTTTTGATGTTCTTTCTTTGGTTTTACTGATTAAATCCCATGATATCATACAGTGTTTGTTTACTGTGGTATAGAAGGGCTGCTTTAATAACATTAGGACTGGTAACCAATGCTTGGAGTGGAAGGCCTCTAAATTGGGCAGTATATAAGGTAAAAACAATTGTCGAAACTCTGATTCATACATATGTTGTGGTCAGGAGATAGCCGCCATTGATGCTGAAAGTGATCTTAAACACCAATAAATAAATATGAAAGATGTACATCCACAGGGGTATAACAGTACTCTCAAATTCTAAGTTGTTCAAGAACTTAAAACTGCTTCTTGCAGCATGTGTTTGCGAGAATCAAAAGTAATTCTTGTGAATTGGAATAAATTTTAAGGCCTGCACACAGAATACATTTTGGTTGTTGGACAAAATGCAGAGCCTTTTTTTGTGAAATCATATTATTCAAAATAAACTCTGTCAAACAAGATATAATAGAATAAAATGCTCAGTGTATTACCAGAAGATAGGAAAATGACCCAATTCCTGTTAACTAGTTGAGTGCTAAATTATTTTTTAAACGTGATTTGAAATGCAAGTATTTTTTTTTCCAAGATGCCATGCAAGCAGCAAAGGAAGCCTTAATTTAGAAAAATTTTGTTCACAAATAATTACTTTATTACAATTATTGGAGAGTGTCTGTTGGCACTCTCCAATAAATTGTAACAAAATAATTTTACCTGAACATTTATTTTCTACTGCTAAAAAAACAACAAACCTGTGCAAACAGTGTAAAGCCACTAAAGTGGCTTTCAGCACTTTTCAATAGAGCCATGATAGTGGCTTCTAGCACTCAACTAATTAATTATATACTCCTGTTAATTGAATACTTTTCTCAGGGAAAGTGGCTATTCAATTAACAGGGTTTCACAATACCATGATTGCTGTGTGTATTCATTATTACCCGATACTATACAGACATTGAGAAATGTGATGATACCCCATGCATGAAATCAGGCTTGTGCATGAGAATGTCATGTCAGAATGCATCTGATTGGTCATTACGTATATGTTTGACATTATGACATGAATAAAATATTTTGACACAAAACAGAGTCAGGCAAGAAACTAAACAGACTTCTAAAGGTGTTATTTTTCTTTAACCCTTTACCCAACGTAACTGTCAAAACCGGCCAGCGCTATTCGCAAAAATAGCCAATTAATTTACATTATTTTTCTCATTTTTTGTCTCAAAAACATAGGCTATGACCCCTCTTTGGAACGAGCTCGACAAGCTCGTTCCAAAGAGGGGTCATAGCCTATGTTTTTGAGACAAAAATGGCACAAAATTAGTTATTCAAGAATTTTGTTTGCAAGTGTCGTCTGCTATTCATGTTAGGTAAAGGGTTAAAAGTTTTAGCTTCTTTCACTTAATTCAATTTTAATTGTGGTATGAATACAAGATCATAACTCGGGTAGAGTACGTACAGGAATCAAAACTCTTTTTGGAGTTTTTCCTATATTTCACCCATCCCTATGGGACTTGTGAAACACTTAAAAAATTCAAAATCAGGTCAATTGTTCTGGTTCTCTGTACTTTCCCCCAACCCTCGTTGTGTTCTGCCTTAATGTACCTGACTGTAAACAATTATATACACAAAAAACTTTAACATGCAGTATATTGTTGACTGTTTTCCTGGTGTGCCCCTGTAACTAAAACAAGCTGTTGCTCAGCCTGGCTAGCTCCATTCAGAGGTATAATTTGCAGGGGAAGCATTTTTCCTGATGAAAATAAGTGATTTGACGGTTTTAAAATATTTTTTACTGTAATGCATTACACATAGAGACAAACAGACGATTAAAAAAACAAGACTGACCTATGACTTTGACCAGGATGGTAACAGTCTTTTTAATTGCGAAGTTTAAGGGGAAAAGTCAGTAGTGTGACATACAGTTTATGACGTTAGGTTTCATAAGCAGAGCAGAGAAAGAGGTATTCAGGATAGTCTGTTGCGATTTCATCAGACATCAGAACAGTTAAATAGTGTCAGTAAATGCCCCCCTTTCACTGTTACTGAGGAATAACTGAATTGACTTTTATAGCCTTTTACTTGATGCACGCTATTTCCAAGTGATTGGCTTGTAGTCTGAGTGCATATAATAAGTGAGAGAAAACCCAGTGTCTTTCAAATTAAACCCCCCACAACGAGTTGTGGGGGAGTATACTGGAATCACCTTGTCCTTCCATCCATCCATCTGTCCGTCTGTCTGTAGGCATAATTTTGTCAGATTTTATTTTGGACCAATCAGCTCGAAACATGGTATGAATGTTCACTACCATGAGAACCTGCGCACCTGCGATTATAGTTCCAGTCGGATTATTTTCTCCAGAATTATGCCCCTTTTGAACTTCAAATAGCAGGCCTAGAATTTTGTTCGAAGATTTTCTCAGATGTTTATGGGTCAATTCGTTTGAAACTTGGTATGGATGTTTACTACCATTGGAACCTGTGCCCCTGCAATTGTTGTTTTTGATCTGACATTTTTTGCCAGAGATATGCCCCTTTTCATCTTAGAATGTGCGAATATTATCCAGAGATTTTCTGAGATGTTTATGGGTCGATTCCTTTGAAACATGGTATGGATATTTACTACCATGGGATCCTGTGCACCTGCGATTATAGTTTCAATCAGACTTTTTTAACAGAGTTATGCCCTCTTTAGTCTTAGAATGCCTGAATTGCCTAGAAGTTTGTCTGGAGATTTTTTCAGATATTTAAGGGTCGATTCCTTCAAAACTTGGTATGGATGTTTACTACCATTGGAACCTGTGCACCTGCAATTATAGTTTTTATCAGACCTTTTTTGCCAGAGTTTTGCCCCTTTTCGTCTTAGAATGCACAAATTTTGTCCGGAGATTTACTCGGATATTTATGGGTCGATTCCTTTGAAACTTGGATGAATGTTCATTACCATGGGAACCTGTGATTATAGTTTCGATCGGACTTTTTTTGCCAGAATTATGCCCCTTTTCATCATAGAATGCGTGAATTTTATCCAGAGATTTTCTCAGATGTTCACAGGTTGATTCCTTTAAAACTTGGTATGGATGTTCACAACCATGGGAACCTGTGCACCTGCGATTATACATGTAATTTTTATCAGACTTTTTTTGGGTAGAGTTATGCCCCTTGTCATCTTAGAGTAATGGTAGTAGGGGTATGGATAGGACCATCTGGCACAGTCACACTTCTAGTTTCATATAATCTGCCATTAATATGTGTCGCAATGGTAATTTGCCAACTTCGCGGGTGAAATACGCCAGAATATTGACATAAAAGTTTCCTCTCGATGAGTATGTTCAAGTTAATTGGTAGGATTTGAAAAGATGAATCCGTGATAATGGTTTAGAATTGAATGGAATTCGGTGAAAGATTCCAAATTGAATCTAAAAGCTTTGCAGGGCCCTATGTACAATACATGTTCAACATTCCAAAAGTCTGTGTGCTTTAACTCTTAACCTGCTGAGTATTTCAAGATATTTTTCATCAAATCTAGTCATGGCTGCTATTATGCAGCCATGACTAGCTTTGATGAAAATTCATTTAAATTTAAATTTAACTCGGGAAATTATTGGAGAAAACATTCATTCATTTTACAGGGTGAAATGTTCATTAAATGTGCCCAAATGATACTTATATCAGTGACGAGATATTCTGTCCTGGCCAGGAATTTCAGCCAGCAGCATGCAGGGAGTTGACAGTATAACGGTGTGTTGTTCTGGCTTAAATGTTTCCAGTAATTCAGATACAAAAGCATAATTTAATAATTATACTTTTGAGAAATGTTTTTAACTCTGCCTGACAAATTGTCCGCGTTGCTTGTCTAATGCTAAGTCATCTGTTGTCCGTCATCCATGGACGATGCAAACAAACTTCAATCTGACCCTCACAACAATGCAGTTTATCAAATATTAAAACATTCTGACCAGCAGTTCTGAAGAATAAGATGCCCCCCCCCTCCCCCCATGGATGCTGTATGCCAAATATCATAAGATTCTGATCAGTGGTTCTAGAGAAGAAATTTGTTTTAATATTTGCAAATATGTTGACTCAGCATTTTGTCAATGCCTCCCCCCCCCCTCCTACTACAGAACATGCTAATAAAACTGATGGCAATTTTTTTATCAATCGATTTTAAAATAACAGCTCTCTGTTCTGTGTGGTTTGGGAAATATTGGTGTTTGAAAATATTTTCTATTTTTAGTTCCTGGGGTTCCCACAGGGAATGTGGGAATTTTTTTTTAACATGATTCAAATATTTATGACCCATTAATACCACATACCGAATTTCATTCAAATCGGACCATTGGTTCAGAAAATAGATATTTTGGGGGCCGCCCAAGATCTTGCCCCTCCCATTATGAAGGCAAATATTGCTTCACAAACTTCATTTCAACAAACTTGATTCTACACCTCAGAAGGAAGTTTCATGCCAAATATCAAGTCATAGTACCCATTGGTTCATGAGATGAAGATTTTTCTAGAATTTTGGAGCATTTTTCCCCACTCCCACCCTATGGGGCATGGTAACTGTATTTGAACAAACTTGAATTGACATATGATAAGGACTATGCATATCAAATTTGCTTAAATTTGACCCAAGGGTTTATGAGGAGAAGTTGATAATGTAAAGTTCATGACGTACGGACAGACAGAAGGACGACAGATGACGGACAGAGAGTGATCACTTGAGCTCCCCCTGGCTTTGAGTCAGGTGAGCTAAAAAGTGGTTTATGTATCTAAAGTGTTTTTTTTTTATGTGGCTAAAATGGTTTATGTGGCTAAAAAGTGACAAAAAGTGGGTATTGTCTTTTCAGGGATTTTATGTTAGGGAAGGATTAGGGTTGGGGTCAGTAAGCTGAAAGGGTTAGGGTTTGCTACCACCCAGAAATTAGACTAAAAAAAGCATTTTTAGTGGTTGTCTATGCATTTTAAATTCCTCAAATATTTTAGCCACATAAACCCTGCTTATAGGGGAATATTTTTTAACAAAACTTTGTAACCGTATGCATTGTCACTAGGCGGTGTGCCATCAGTCATAATGAGGAGGTGGAGGTTACGGTCAAGGTCACCAAAAATAATATTTGGATATTGCTATATCTTGCCTCCTACATGTATCTGGGAATTTCATTGGTTCAAAGATGTCACATGCAGACTGCATATAAAACCATATACTGCCTGTCAACATCAATACACGCTGACAGCTATGGGTAATCTCCCCTTTGTTCATATATTATTCAAAATGGCGGCAGCCGATAAACACTTCAAGTTGAAAGATTGAGTGTTGGAAGCCCATATTTGGTCTGAAGTGCAGGTTAGGCAACTTAAAAGGCTTCATATTCTGTGGATGTGTGTCATGTTACCTTCGAAATGAAACTGTGTGGTATGTATGAATTTGCCTTGTTACAATTTATGGGAGAGTGCCTGTAGGCACTCGCCCATAAATTGTAACAAGGCAAAGACACGTGAACACATTGTGAGAATTCTCTCATTTAATTTTGATCGCTGTTGTTATTAGTTCTGTACATCGGTGCAGCAGTTGGTAAGATATATTCGTTACAGAGTTTGTTGGTGGCCTAATATGGTATATACGATGTCAGTTAATTCCATATTGGACTCGAGCTTCACTTTCGTCCAATGTAAAATTAACTGACACCATATATACCATATTAGGCCACCAACAAACTCTGTAACTAATAATATTGTCCTCGTCCGGTCTCTATAATATGATCCATATGACTGATCTTGTTTTTAGCTCATCTTGACAAAGTCAAGCTGAGCTAATCTCATCGCTCTCCGTCCATCGTCTGTCGTCTGTCGTCCGTCAACACCATGTTTTGGCCTTCTCCTCCAAAGCCACTGGGCCAATTCAAGTGAAAGTATGTGTGAGTGATGGTCCCAAAGGGGCATTTCATTTTTGTTCAACTCAGCATGCCCAGCCCCATAGGGAGGGAGTGGGGGAAAATGCTCCAAAATATTTTAAAAATCTTCTTCTCAAGAACCAGTGTGTACAATGACTTAATATTTGCTATGGAGCTTCCATATGAGGTGTTGAATCAAGTTTGTTCAAACGAAGTTCGTGAAGTAATATTTGGCTTTGTAATAGGAGGGGTAAGATTTTTGGCCCCGCCCAAAATTTCTATTTTCTGAACCGATGGTCCGGTATGAACCAAATTTGGTTTGTGGTAGTATTGGGTCATAAGTACTTGACCCATGCAAAAAAAAAATTCCCGCATCCCCATGGGAACCCTGGGAGCTAAAAATATAAATATTTTCAAACGCCCATATTTCCCAAACCCCATGGAACAGAGAGCTTTTATTTGGTATGAAGTATCCTTATGACCAGTAGAATTGAATGGTAAAAAAAAATTGCCATCGGTTATGTTAGGGTGTTCTGTAATGGGGGGGCATCAAAAAAATGCTGAGTCAGCATATTTGCAAAAATTTAAAAAAATCTTTTCTCCAGAACCAATCATCAGAATCTTTTGATATTTGGTATACAGCATTCATAGGGGGGTCAGATAAAAGTTTGTTGAAATAGAGCCCATTGGTTCATATTTGGGCTCTCTATAGGAGCCCGAAGTTTTAACATAGGGTAATATGGGGAATATTCTTTAAAAATCTTCTTCTTCAGAACCACCAGTCAGAATCTTTTAATATTTGGTATACATCATTGTTATGAGGGTCAGATTCTAGATTGTTCAAACCAAGTCCCTAGGTTAATATTTGGGCTTCCTACGGAAGCCCAAATTTTATCTTTGTTCAATATGGAGGGTAATTTAAAAAAATCTTCTTCTTCAGATCCATCAGTCAGAATGCTTTGATATTTGGTATGCAACATCTCTATGGGGGTCAGATTCAAGTTTGTTCAAAGCAGATCCCTAGGTATATATTTGGGCTCACTACGGTAGCCCAAATTTTTACTTAGTGCAATATGAGGAAATTTCTTTAAAAATCTTCTTCAGATCCACCAGTCAGAATGCTTTTATATTTGGTATACAACATCTCTAGGGGCGTCAGATTCCAGGTTGTTCAATTCGAGTGCCTAGGTTAATATTTGGGCTCCATATGGGAACATGAAATTTAACTTACCGGTAGTACAATATGAGGGAATTTCTTCAAAAATCTTCTTCTTCAGATTCACTTGTCAGAATGCTTTCACATTTGGTATACAACATCTCTAGGGGGGTCATATTCAAATTTGTTCAAATCGGATTCATAGGTTAATATTTGGGCTCGCTATGGTAGCCCAAATTTGAACTTAGTGCAATTCGAAGAAATTTCTTAACAATTTCTCTTCTTCAGATCCAACAGTCAGAATGCTTTCATATTCGGTACACAACATTTCTAGGGAAGTCAGATTTAACTGTGTTCAAATCAAGAGCCTGGGTTAATATTTGGGCTCTCTATGGGAGCCGGAATTGGCCATTTTGCTGAAGAATTAAAAATTTTGTATTCAGTACCCTCTAGAGGTACTAAGATTAATCCACATAGGTTGTATCAAGGGGCTTCATAGGGGAGCTCTACATTTTACTTATGATCAACTGAAGAAAAGGCATGATGCCCAGATTATTTTTGTCACTCCTGAGGGACTCAAGGATTGACAGTGTAGCCTATGGAGATGGCTTGCTTAATGTAGACTCATTCTTGGACTCTGTTTAAATTGTGTTCTGTATAAGATGAGCGCTTCAGGCCCCGTGGGGCCTTTTGCTTTCTTGACACAGTCGCTGGCCATAATCAAAGGTTGTGTCATGATCTGTGTGTGACCTTAAACACCAATAAATAAATAAATAAATGTGTCATGATCTTGACCCAAGGTCATATTCTCATAGTCAAGGTCACATTAAAAAAAAATCAATATTTTACTATCATATTTGTCCGGTCCATATAATTTGATATAATTAGTAGATCTTGTCCATACTTCAAACATATATTGTCCATGACTGAAGTGTGTTGTGATCTGGACCCAATTTATTTATTTATTGGTGTTTAAGGTCACATATTTATGCACAATGGCTAATCATGACCGTGACAGTTTTACGGGTGGAGGAAGCTGGAGTACCCGGAGAGAACCACCGAGCAATTGCGAGCAACTGTCAGCTCCCCAACATACTAACTCCACACAAGCAGGGTTAGAATTGGTTGAAGACAAGTGCACCATCGACGTGCAGTACGCCTTAGTATACAACGCCACCATGCCCCCACACGGGCAATGGAGATGAATTGTTTTGCCCAAGGACACAACGTGGTTGCCGCAGGTGGGATTCGAACCGAGGATCTCTCGGCTTGCAGCCTGCACCTCTACCTACTGAGCCACCGCACTCCCATCTGGACCCAAGGCCATATCTTCAATGTCAAGGTCACAAAAATAAGACAGATTTTATTCATACTTGACACAGTTGCTGACCATAACCAAAGGGTGTGTCATGATCTTGACCCAGTGTCATATTTTCATAGTCAAGAAAACTTCAATATTTTACTATCATTCTTTTCCGGTGCATATAATTTGATCTAATTGATAGATCTTGTTCATACTTCAAACAAATATTGCCCATGACTGAATAGTGTGTCATGACCTTGACCCAAGGCAGTATCATCAAAGTCAAGGTCACAAAACTAATATTTGGATATTGCTATATTGCCCTTATCAGGTCTCTATAATCTGATCCATACTACTGATCTTGTTCATATTTGACACAGTTGCTGACCCAAACCAAAGAGTGTCTCATGATCTTGATCCAAGGTCATATTCTCATGGTCAAGATCACATTCAAGAAATCTTCAATATTTTATTAATATTATATTATACCCTTTGCAAACGAAGTTCGGGGGATATATATACTTTGTCCATCTGCCCGTCCATCCATCTCTCCATCTGTCCATCCATCCATCCATCAATACTGTGCAAGTCATGTCTGGCTCAGAACTCTTGATGGCCTTGAAGGATATTAATGATACCTGGTATTAATGTTGCCCACCACCAGATGTTGAGTCGCAAATAAGGTTGGAATGCCTGTCAACAAGATCAAGGTCACAGATTTAGTTCAAGTTCACATACCCCCACATCCAAATCCAACTTGAACAGGTCGAATCCAGCTCAGGACTTTTGAATGTCCCTAATGGTACTTGGTATTATTGTTGCCCACCACTGGAGGGTGTCGCAAATAAGGTTGGTTGGAATGCCTGTCTTCAAGGTCAAGGTCACAGACTAGTTCAAGTTTACATACTCCCACATCCAAATCCAACTAGAACAGGTCGAATCTGGCTCAGAACTTTTGAATTTCCCTAAGAATATTAATTGTACTTGGTATTATTGTTGCCCACTTTCAGAGAGTGTATCGAAAATGAAGTTGGAATGTCTGTCCTCAAGGTCAAGGTCACAAACTTAGTTAAACTTCACATGCCCACATCCATAAATACACTGTCATGTCCAGCTCCGAACTTTTGATAGCCTTGGATATAAATGATACTTGGTATTTTTGTTGCCTACCCCCAGAGGGCATGTTGTGAATAAGGTTGGAATATCTGTCTGTGAGGTTAAGGTCACAGACTTAGTTTAACTTTACTTACCCCACATCCAAATATGAGTCACACAGCACAGAGAAACAAAATATTGTCCTGTGACTAGACTTTTAAGAGGGGTGGGGGGGGGGGGGATTGCAGACATTATTATGGTACAAGACAAATCTTCTATTCACATTACATATGTTGACAGTAGATGTACGACAAGACAAATTGGAATCAGAAAAGTACCTCTGACTTTATCCGAGTGAAACTAAAGAGAACATGGTGTTGACTCCTTGCATGCTACTGGCAGATATGCCCGCCCAGTTCATAATTTCTCTTGCCACTGAAATAATACTGTGCAAGTCATGTCTGGCTCAGAACTCTTGATGGCCTTGAAGGATATTAATGATACCTGGTATTAATGTTGCCCACCACCAGATGTTGAGTCGCAAATAAGGTTGGAATGCCTGTCAACAAGATCAAGGTCACAGATTTAGTTCAAGTTCACATACCCCCACATCCAAATCCAACTTGAACAGGTCGAATCCAGCTCAGGACTTTTGAATGTCCCTAATGGTACTTGGTATTATTGTTGCCCACCACTGGAGGGTGTCGCAGATTTAATCAAATTTCCCCCTCAAAATTGAATGGATTTTTCCACAAATGATTTCTTGAGTTAAATTCTGATGAAATTTGTTTACAGCAGCCATGACGAGATTTGGTAGAAAATATCTAGAAACTACTCAGTAGATTAAGAATTACCATAAGCCAAGCAGGAATCTTTGCAGCTTCCATTTGCTGAACTCCCCATGGAAACCCTAGGAAGTGAAGCAATTCTTATTTACAGTGGTAAACAAGCCCTGTTTTACTGGTAAAATAAGACCTGGTAACCATGCCTGGGTGGAAGTCCTCAAGAATGGGCAATGTGGGTATAAACGATTGGTTGGACTTAACTTTATATCCATGTTGCAGTTCTGATCAGCTATTGTGAAGAAATATGTGACCTTGTGAAGAAATATGTGACCTTAAATACTAATATATATAAATTTGCTGAACAGACTCATTTGTTGTCTTTGGGAAAGATGAAACTTTTATAGAAAATTAATAGAGAAGTGCAAACAGTTTCGTGTTTTGAGGTAAAAAACTTGAAAGAAAAATAGAATATCAAGTTTGTTATTACTACATGTATATTCTTTTTTTTCTTTCTAGGTATTGGCCATGTGGAACAGTTATTAGATCATGCTGAAAGTATTTCTTGGCGACTGAACTTATAAGATAATGGAAGACACATGTATAGATGTACCTTCAAGTAACCAAGAGTCTCATGAATCCACCATGGATGGTGATCCACTTTTTCAAGAAGCTGTTTGTCTCTATCACAAGAGAGACTGGCGTGGTCACATAGAAAATGTTTTAAATTTGTTTAGAAAGGGAGATAAACGGGATCCGGTGTATTTCCCACTGAAGTATCACAACCAAGTCAAGTCTATGCTCTGTGTTTGTGTTGAAAAGGATAGAAAAGATATTTATGAATGGGTAAAAAATAATGAAGAATCTATCCACAAAGGTGTCTTGGGTGTTGTGAAATTTCAACAATATCTGGATACTAAAATGAAACAACCTATTTTAAAACAAATTGAAGTGCTTTTTAACTCACTTGGAAAAAAACAACTCCTAAATTTTGATTCATTAACCTCATCAAATATGGGAAGTCAGGCATTGCTTAGATTGTTGCATCATATTTTCTCAGGGGAATTCAGTTTAAAACCAAAGACAGAAAAAGGAATGAAAATGCATGGAAATACATTACAAAATTTACAAACCCTTATTTTTATAGGACGTAAATACAAAAAAGAAGAATATTATTTGGATATGAGTAAGGAGACTTGGCCAGAGTTGCCCAAATCCTTTGCCAAAGAACAAGCTGGGGCTGGCATACATGTACCATGGTCTGGAACTGTGAAAACTAAACAGGAAACAAGGGAACAAATTCCATGTGATGGAAATGCCAGCTTATCAAATGAATTGGGTAAGACGACTGATCTCTATATAACTGGATTACTGGGGTGCTCTTTGGTCACATACAGAAAAGTGTCTCTACCACTGCCATCTTGGATGGGGCAGGGCTTGCTATACAGTACGGCCGTCATGGACTGGTCACATTCCATGGGTGGGCAATATTTCCATGGATGCAATAATATTAGATTCCAGATACTAATAATAGGAATAATCATCAGAAATTTAATTAACTCTTAACCTGCTGAGTATTTTTAAAATATTTTTTCATCAAATCTAGTCATGGCTGCTTCAAGCAGCCATGACTAGATTTGATGAAAAATTCATCTAAATTTAACTCGAAGAAAGCATTGGTGAAACAATCTATGCAATTGACATGAGGAAAATTTGATTACATGTGCTGAATGATACTTATTTCAATGGTACGAGAAATGATGTGCTGGGCAGGAATATCCGAAAGTAGCATGCAAGGAGTTAATGAAGCACCAGGTATAACCCGATGCTTCATTAATTAAAATGTTGCTGATGATTTTTAGTACCTGATAAACACATGCGTGAACATCACTGCCCATGAGTGGATTATGACCATTCCACGGCGGCTGTACTTTACATAAACAATGCTCAATAACAAAAGTTTCTTGAAGATTATCAGTTTCCTGTTGTTTTTTAAAGAATATACTTTGATGACTGTGAAAAATTAATTTATTGATGATGTGCACATTTTTTGTGGCAATACAAATTGAATATTATATTTATTATTGACCAAAAACTAGTGTCGAGGTTGGAAAATAGATACAGTGTTATTAGTTTTCGTGCAAAGTGAACACCATGATGTTTGATGAAGTGAAAGATGTTATGCTGTGGTGTAACAGCTTTCATGTCATCAAATGTCACAGATTGGGATTTTGTTGCTTGACTTCATGTGATCTTGAAGGAGTGGGAGGGGGGAGGGGAGAGGGGGGGGGGTGAGAGGAGGGGGAGTTGCAGTGGCAATGTTTTTTGCTGGCATTCCAGCAATCCAGTTATATAGAAAACACTGGGTGAGACACTCATTGACTCTGTGTATTTGATTTTTACTGCTTTCCATTTACCCTTTTGTACATTTTTGTAGGGCAATTTTATTCTCTTCCTTGAAGAGTTTTCCCCAAGCTCTCAGGCAACCAGCCTAATTCTGTAAGGAATCCAACACTGTTATGGCCTGGAACCAGTCTAGCCCTGAAATAGTCCATTTCCACTATCAAGATTCAATCAGCCGAAATATTTCTTTGGTTGAAAAAGTGAACCTATTGTTCACTTTTCCGACCAACTGAAATATCCCATCCAATTCAATGTAAAAAAATTTAATAGACTTTCAATTTCTTTGAATCAACACAAGAAATGTTTCTCAACCCAGACTTGATATGACTGAAACTTGGATGACCAAGCCCGGGAATAAACAGACTGTCATCTGCAGAATGAGGGCCCTAGAGGGTGAATTTGGTGATGCTACACTGCTATGCAGGGTAGCATCACTAAATTTACCCTCTGTGAGCCTCGATCTCAAAGGGGTACCCAGAGGATAAATTGGCCCACCTAATGGGATAGCATTAGCAAATTCACCCTTTGTGGACCTCATTCTGCAAATTAATGATTGCTTATTTCCAGTCTTGTGTTTGACATTTACCATTATGAATGAAAACTCACCCTAGCTGTAGTTTTATGAGTATGCCACATAGTTCCACTAATTGTGTTCATATCTTGATGTTTTTAAGGTAAATTAAATACTTTAAATTGGAATATCTATATCTGGATCACAAAAGAATATCTGTATAGTTATTGTGAGTAAAGGGACATCACACTGTATCACTGGTCATCTGCATGCAAACTCCATGAAGAGTGAGTACACTCCCTGTGATAAGCCCAGGAAGTGAAGCAGTGCTTGTTTACTGTGGTAAACAAGCTCTGTTTTACTGGTAAAATAGGACCCAGTCACCAATGCTTGGGGTGTAAGTCCTCTAAAATGGGCAACATGAGTATAAACGATTGATTAAACTTGGCTTTAAATCCATGTTGTGGTCATGATTAGCCATTGTGCAGAAATATGTGACCTTAAACACAAATAAATAAATAAGTAAATAAATAAGTGAGTTCACAAACAGCTCTTAACCCTTTACCCAATGCAGACGATTTCAAAATTTATTATTTTAAATATCATTTTTTAAATTTCTTCAAAAAATTTCAACTAAACCATATCATGTGACCCCTCTTTGGAATGAGCTCGACGAGCTCGTTCCAAAGAGAGGTCACATGATATGGTTTTGTTGAAATTTTTCGAAAAATAATATTTTTTCAGCTGCTAAATTTGCATATTACGCAGGCGGATGTGGGCGATTCATGGGGTAAAGGGTTAATGGTGTTAAATTTCAAACAGAATAAGACTGGTGGCCTGACAGCTTGGAGTTGTCCCTAGAAAATTGTGGAATCTAACCTTTGGCCTCCCTAAATTAGGAATATAAACATTCTCACAATGGCCAAAATCAACCCTCTCAGTGGACACAAACTACTCAGAATGTGTGTGGTGGAGGGGGGGGGGGGGGGGGTGGGGGAGGAGGGAGAGTGTTAATGTTGAAATATCATTTGAATATCAGAATACAGCTTATGATCCCTCAATGGAATAAGCTTGTAAAACTTATTCCATTAAGAGGTCATAAATTATATTTTCCAAATAAAATTTACAAAAACAGAAAAAAACTTCTGTGTATGGTGCTG
This sequence comes from Pictodentalium vernedei, assembly GCA_031216915.1. Lineage (NCBI taxonomy): Eukaryota > Metazoa > Mollusca > Scaphopoda > Dentaliida > Dentaliidae > Pictodentalium > Pictodentalium vernedei. The sequence goes on from CM062296.1 coordinate 224,067,321, forward strand.
GAAACATTTGGTTGAATTTGTTAGGTAAAGGGTTAACTACTGCAATGTGTATGTGAAAGATGAGTTATCAAGAATGCTACAGTGTATTTATTTCTTCTATTCATGAAGCTGATATACTATAATATATATGATATACTTTGGTGGGACCATTGCTGGAAAGAGCACAGAGGGCACTGACCAACACTGTCACACCACAACATTTCATCAACAATCAGAAAACATTAAGTTTTTATCAAATGCGTACCAGAAGAATGATGGTAATTTTTATGCAGCAATCTAGTAATATCTTCAGTGTTGGTGGTGAAATTGCTTGGAGCTTCAATGACTGTCTTCCTACAGTTATTCTCTTATTAATCCATGTTGCAAGTGGCTCAGTGGTTATGGCATTGGACTTCAAACCCAAAGGTCCATGGTTCGATCCCCGCCAGGGCAACTGCATTGTGTCCTTGGGCAAGGCACTTAATCCCAAGTGTCCATGAGTGGGCAGAGAGGCACTGTGCACTAAGGCGAACTGCACTTCAATGATGCACTTGTCTCCAACCAATGCTAACCCTGCTTGTGCAGAGTTAGTACGTTGTGGAGTCTCACAGTTGCTCGGCATTGCTTTGTGGTTCTGTCCATGAAAGGAACCTGCATGGTGGTAATAACCTATATGTACTTGCTAATGCAGCAGTGTACAGTTAGAAAGTTCAGATATATTAAATATCCTTCAAATAATTATTAATACATTTTAACCCTTTAGCTAAATATAACACGAATATCCGACAGCACTTGCAGTAAGATTTCTTGAACAAGCCTGCAAATAAGCTGTCGGTCATGGTCAGTGACAGGCACAATCTCCATGTTTGAGAGGCACCAGTTCACTTGTGCCTAACATAATGACCAGTTCAATTTCTTGAAACTTGATGTAAGTTTATATACTTTCAGTATGCTTAACCCTTAAAGGCCTGGACAAGTGTCTAACATTTCCACCAGCCCTCATCCTCTCTACATACATGTACGGTGGCTTAGTAGTGATTTCTAGTCATGTCTCGGCTGCCTGTTAAGGCTTGCAAGACTTGACTAGAAACCACTGCCTAGGTAATGTGTCTTTTATCAGCAGGACCTCCTCATGATGGCATGTTAAGTCATCTGTTCTGAGGTCATAAAAATCAGAAATAGGCCGTTAAGGGTTAACCTCATTCTTGCCTTATTATCATTATAGAGAGCTTTCCAGTAATTGATAAAAAGATAACATTTTGATCAGATCTACATAATTATACAAATACAATTAAAATGAGAATTATGTACAACTGGCGGGCCCATCCATCCCAGGACGGGAAGTCCCATCCCTGCAAGGATGGAAAAGTAGCCCATTGCCTGTTGAGGGAGATAATCAAAGCTGCAATTTCCAGCTGGATGGAACTACTGACTTCCCATTTATATAATAGAATAACATTCACCTAATGCCATGAGCAAAGACTGCTTTACAGACAAAAATATACATTGTTCCTATGAGTAATGTATGTTATACATTTGGATTGTAATCCTCATGTCAGGTACCAAGTACAGAATGACAGTAAAAAAACTGTTGGTATTTGTACTTGTCACCATGACAGACACACACCCCCACGCCCCCCCACCCCCCACCCCCCAAAAAAGAAAAGAATATTCATAGGCTTATTCTTGAATAACTAAAAAATTTCATTTTTATCCCTCAAAACATACATGTATAGCTCATGACTCTCCTTTGAACAAGCTCAAAGTTTTCAGGCTAATAGGAAAATAATAAAATCTGAATAGCAGTTTTTGTCCCCAGATGTTTTTGTGGAGGACTATAGAAATTACCTTGGTAGAGATGGGGGTGTTGGTTGGAGTTCAGTATAAGTTTGGGTATTTTTAAGAGGGTATACCTTCGAATCGGTTTGGTACTAAAGGGGAATTCACATCAGGAAAATACAGAATAAGTTGCTTTTGTATCTTCACATATATATATACTATAGTGCCACAAATGCCACTGCCAATGAGCTCAACAGTGGCATTTGTTTACGAAAAACAAATCATATCTCCAGTAATTTTGTGACTTGTTCTGATCCCTTAACCCTTGATGCCCTATTTCAGGCATATTCAATGTCAGCGCCTGCCCATGCCATCTTCAAGAGGTCCTGCTGACAATAGACAAAGTACAAAACAGCTGGACATTTTCAGGTTATAGTCTAGTGAGAATTCAGGACAATTGCCTAGGCTCCCACGGGTTAACCCTTTACCTAACATGAAAAGCAGACGACACTTGCAAAAAAAATTCTTGAATAACTAAATTTTTTCATTTTTTGTCTCAAAAACATAGGTTATGACCCCTCGTTGGAACGAGCTCGACGAGCTCGTTCCAACGAGGGGTCATAGCCTATGTTTTTGAGACAAAAAATGAAAATATTTTGAAAATTAATTGGCGATTTTTGAGAATAGCGCTGGCCGGTTTTGGCCGTTACGTTGGGTAAAGGGTTAACAAAACTGGAAAAGAAAATCTGCCACTTCTTTCATCAAAATGAACCCTTCAACTGCGATTGAGCATCAACAGGGCCTTATAAATGGTGAATGTATGAAAATTAAAAAATTCAGACAGTTTTGGTATTGAATGATTGGTTTGATTTGGTTTTTCGGTATGCCCATGATATCAGTTTGGTTTTTCGGTATACTGCCCATCTCTAGACCTCGATCCTTTCTTGTGGACATGTATTCACTACCTGAAGTGGGAGGAGGAGATGTGGCCAAACAAAAGGTTTTCATGTCTAGGTATAGGGGATTTGTTTCCTTCTGTGGTAAATCCATTGTCCTCAACTATAAGACAAGAGCAACACAAAGCATGGCATATACCTCTGATGGTGTCATAAAAGGGGAGGTAAGTCTCTCGAGTGCATAACCATATCAAAAAGAAGCTTCCTGGAGACACCAATAATGCAATAACAACAAAAAATGGATTTGAGTCAGCATTTATTAGTTATTGGATGGAAACCAAATTTAAGATGGCTGCCATGGAAGCCATAATGAATTGGCCACTGGCAGCCTTCTTGGTTCAGCTGACTGGTCCAAAATCAAACGGAAGCTTCCTCTAGACACCAGCAATGAATAATAGAAAAATAAAAATGATTCGAGTCAGCATTCATTAGTTATTGGATGGAAACCAAATTCAATATGGCCACCATGGGGGCCATATTGAATTGACTAGCTGGACCAAAACCGAAAAGAAGCTTTCTCTAGACACCAATAATGCATAACCAAAAACTAAAATTGATTTGAGTCAGTATTCATTAGTTATTGGACAGAAACCAAATTCAAGATGGCCACTATGTAAGCCATAATGAATTGACCACTGGTGGCCATCTTGGATCAGCTGAATGGGCCAAAATTGAAAGGAAGCTTCCTCTAGACACCAACAATGCATAATTAAAAAATAAAAATGATTTGAGTCAGCATTCATTAGTTACTGAACGGAAACAAAATTCAATATAGCCACCATGGCAGCCATATTGAATTATTGAATTGGCTAGCTGGACCAAAATCGAAAGGAAGCTTCCTCTGGACACCAATAATGCATAACCAAAAAATGAAATTGATTTGAGTCAGTATTCACTAGTTATTGGACGGAAACCAAATTCAAGATGGCCACCACGGAAGCCATAATGAATTGGCCACTGGCCATCATGGATCAGCTGACTGGTCCAAAATCGAAAAGAAGCTGCCTCTAGACACCAACAATGCATAATTAAAAAATAAAATGATTTGAGTCTGCATTCACTAGTTATTGCATGCAAACCAAATTCAATATGACTACCATGGCGGCTATATTGAATTGGCTAGCTGGACCAAAATCGAAAGGAAGCATTGTCTTGCCATCAACAACTTACCCCTAAAATTGTGATTAAGTTTGGCATATAAATTGTCAACAATTCCATTAGCACACCCTTCAGGCCGCTTCTCTCACCCAATCTTTTTCAAATTTCACATGTAGCTTTGGTGTAATGTCTAGATGGAAACTATTGAATTTTTCTGAATTTTGTTGAAAAACTTTTCTGAATTTTGTTGAAAAACATGGCTGCCATCTTGGATTTGGATATAAATTGTCCAACAATTCCTTTAGCACACCCTACAGTTCGTGACTCTCACCCGATCAGTCCCAAATTTCATATGTGGCTTTAGGGCAACGTGTAGATGGGAGCTATCAAGTTTTTCTAATTTTGTTGACAAAACATGGCCACCAGTGGCCATCTTGAATTTGGATATAAATTATCTAACAATTACTTTAGCACACCCTACAGGTCTCAGCTCTCACCCAATCAGGCTCAAATTTCATATGTGGCTTTGGGGCAATGTCTAGTTGGGAGCTGTCAATATTTTCCAAATTTCATTAAAAAATATGGCCACTAGCGGCCAATTTCGGTTTGGCATATAACTTGTCAACAATTCCATTAGCACACCCTACAGGCTGCATCTGTAACTCAATCTTTTTCAAATTTCATAGGTAGCTTTGGTGTGATGTCTAGATGGGAGCTATTGAAATTTTCTGAATTTTGTTGAAAAACATGGCCGCCAGCAGCCATCTTGGATTTAGATATAAATTGTCCAACAATTCCTTTACCACATTCCATAGGCCGTGGCTCTCATCTGATCAGTACCAAATTTCATATGTGGCTTTGGGACAATGTGTAGATGGAAGCTATCAATTTTTTTCGACTTTTGTTGAAAAACATGGCCGCCATTGGCCATCTTGGATTTGGATATAAATTGTCCACCAATTCCTTTAGCACACCCTATAGGTTACAGCTCTCACCCAATCAGTCTCAATTTTCATATGTAGCTACAAATGGGACAATGCTTAGATGGAAGCTATCAAATTTTTCCGAATTTCATTAAAAACATGGCCACCAGTGGACATCTTAGATATGGCATATATATTGTCAATAATTCCATTAGCACACCCAACAGGCAGCATCTCTCACCTGATCTCTTTCAACTTTCATATGTAGCTTTGGTGTAATGTCTAGATGGGTGCTATCGAATATTTCTGAATTTTGTTGAAAAACATGGCCACCAGTAGCCATCTTGGATTTGGATATAAATTGTCAACAATTCCATAAGCACACCTACAGCTACAGGTCGCATCTCTCACCTGATCTTTTATGAATTTCATATATAGCTTTGGTGTGATATCTAGATGGGAGCTATCAAATTTTTCTGAATTTCGTTAAAAATCTAGGATTGGCATTTGAATTGTCAACAATTCCATCAGCACACTCTGCAGGCCACATCTCTCACTCAATCTTTTTTCAAATTTCATATGTAGTTTTGGTGTGATGTCGAGATGGGAGCCATCAAATTTTTCTGAATTGTGTTGAAAAACATGGCCAGCAGTGCATGACCATCTTGGATTTGAATTATAAATTGTCAACAATTCCATTAGCTGACCTTACAGGCTGCACCTCTCACCCGATCTTTTTCAAATTGTATATGTAACTTTGGTATGATGTCCAGATTGGAGTTATCAAATTTTTCTGCATTCTGTTCAAAAAGATAGCCGCCACCAGCCATCTTGGATTTGATATATAAATTGTCAATAATTCCATTAGTACACCCAACAGGCCCCATCCCTCAACCGATTTTTAGCTCAACTTTGGCGAAGCCAAATTTGAGCTTTTGTCATGGTCCGTCGTCCATCTGTCCGTACGTCAACAATTGGATATGGCTCGGGCTAGATGCTGTATTTATGAACCGATCTTTACGAAACTTCTTGGGTACCTTTGTTATGACTGTGCGACGAGAACGAGTGTTTTTGGGTGCTGTCCAAAATTCAAGATGGCTGCCAGCCGCCATTTTGTACCGACGATGCAGAAATCTGTTTTTTGTACAGAACTTCCATATGAAAGCTCTGATTTGAATAATTTTATGTATGAATGTTTAGTACCATGAGATACATTACATATCATACGTTTTTTTTTCTCGTGCTTGAATTATGCAAATTAGACTAACTTTGATTTATTTAGTGTTACTTTCAGCACTGTCAGTGCAAATGCCAATACGGCTCGGGCTAGAGGCTGCATTTATGAACCGATCTTTACGAAACTTCTTGGGTACCTTTGTTATCACCATGGGACGAGAACAAGTGTTTTGGGGTCCGGTCCGAAATTCAAGATGGCCACTGACAGCCATTTTGTTCAAAATTAGGGGCAATCAGATTTTTGCGCAGAACTTCCACATGAAAGCTCTGATTTGAATAATTTTTTCTAGGACTGTTTAGTACCATGGGATACATCACATATAATACGGGTTTTTTTCTCGTGCAGAAATTATGCAAATTAGATGAACTTTGATTTTTTCAGTGCTACTTACACACAGTAAGTACACATGTCAATACGGCTCGGGCTTTATTTATCAAACGATCTTCACAAAACTTTTTGGGTACCTTTGTTATCTCCTTGGGACGAGAACGAGTGTTTCTGGGTGCAGTCCAGAATTCAAGATGGCTGCCAGTGGCCATTTTGTACCGAAATTAGGTCCAATCAGTTTTTTGTCACAACTTCTACACAGCTCATATTTGTGAACTGATCTTCACGAAACTTCTTGGGTACCTTTGTTTTCACCTTGGGACAGGAATGAGTGTGTTTTGGGGTGCCTTTGTTATCACTGTGCTATGAGAACAAATATTTTGGGGTTCAGTCAGACCCACTCTGGGACTCAAAGATTTTTTTCTAGTTTAGCATCTGACTGTCACCCACCTTTACAATACTTTACCTATACATTTGTTACAGGCAATGGTCAGTATTTATGTACAGACCGTTACAATACTTTATATGTACCTTTGTTATCAGGTCATTACCTAGATGTTTGTCATTGCTGTGTCACATGCTATACATGTACATGTCTTTGTCTTGACAAGTTGAGCTACAGTGTCATTGACACTTTCATAACTTCGTAGGATCACTCCAGATGATGCCCAGATGAGAATGTCCCCTTTTGGTTGTGATCATTGAGCCATGATGGCTGCCCGAGCCCGAAAACCTTTAGCACAGTCTACAGGTCATATTTATGAAGGGATTTCATTATAACTTGGTAGGTTGACTTCATATAATGTCTAGATGAGAACGTTCCCTTTTGGACACGATTGGGCAACTGTGACGGCTACAGGGGCCAGGAGCCTGAAAACCTTGAGCACAGTCTACAGGTCATAATTATGAAGGGATTTCATTGTAGCTTGGTAGGATGACTCCAAATAATGTCTAGATGAGAATATCCCCTTTTGGTCGCGATCATTCAGCCTTGATGGCAGCCCGAGCCCAAAGACCTTTAGCATAGTCTATAGATCGTATTTATGGAAGGATTTCATTGTAACTTGTTAGGTTGACTCCATATAATGCCTAGATTATGACATCCCCTTTTGGTCATGATAGGTCAACTGTGATGGCTACAGGTGCCCGAATCCCAAAAATCTTGAGCACAGTCTACAGGTCATATTTATGAAGGGATATCATTGTAACTTCGTAGGATCACTCCAGATGATGCCCAGATGAGAATGTCTCCTTTTGGTTGTGATCATTCAACCATGATGGCTGCCCGAGTCCGAAGCCCGAATACCTTTAGCACAGTCTACAGGTCATATTTATGAAGGGATTTCATTGTAACTTGGTAGGTTGACTTCATATAATGTCTAGATGAGAACATCCCCTTTTGGACACTATTAGGCAACTGTGACGGCTACAGGGGCCTGAAGCCCGAAAACCTTTAGCACAGTCTACAAGTGATATTTATGAAGGGATTTCATTATACCTTGGTAGGATGACTCCAAATAATGTCTAGATGAGAATGTCCCCTTTTGGTCGTGATCATTCAGCCTTGATGATAAAACCTTTAGCATAGTCTATAGGTCATATTTATAGAAGGTTTTCAGTGTAAACTGTTAGTTTGACTCCATATAATGCCTAGATGATGACATCCCCTTTTGGTCATGATTGGTCAAGTGTGATGGCTTCAGGGGCCCGAAAACCTTGAGCATAGTCTACAGGCAATATTTATGAAGGGATTTCATTGTAACTTCGTAGGATCACTCCAGATGAGAATGTCCCCTTTTGGTTGCGATCATTCAGCCATGATGGCTGCCAGAGCCCAAAGCCCAAAAACCTTTAGCACAGTCTACAGGTCATATTTAAGAAGGGATTTCATTGTAACTTGGTAGGTTGACTTCATGTAACGTCTAGATGAGAATGTCCCCTTTGGACGCAATTGGGAAACTGACGGCTACAGGGGCCCGAAGTCCGAAAACCTTTAGCACAGTCTACAGGCCATATTTATGAAGGGATTTCAATGTAACTTGATAGGATGACTCGTTTTGGAATAATTTTACTCTAACTTGGTAACTGTCGTTGATATACGTTAACTGTGAGGGCCACATATATTAACTGTGAGGTCATATTAACCCACCCCTCAGCTCTTTAGTACAGTGTACACCTCATATTATTTTTATCAAAAACATAGCATACAGGGAACAGAAATTAACATATTCCCAATTATCACAATTCTTGTCTTATTTCATAATCCTTTCATAAACATTGAACATTATCCTTTTCATCAAACACAACACACAAGTTAAGCTACAGTGTCATTGACACTTTCATTTCAGATTTCATTTGTAGCTTTGGTGTGATGTCTTTTCTGTAGAAACTTGAGTGAGTGACATGGCATTACTGGATCTTTGTTTAGTTCAGTCCCTTCTTGGACAAGTAGAGCTGCAGTGTCATTGATGCTTTCATTGTTACACAGCTTTTTTTTGAGGTCTTGATCTATGTTTGTTCAAACCAAGTTTGTGAGGCAATTTTATAATTGTCCTGGGAGGGGCAAGTTTTGTGGCCATGCCCCAATTTTCAAAAATCAGAACCCCTGGTCTGATTTGCATGGAATTCAGTTTGTAACATAAGTTGGTAACATGTATTTGTATTATGTGATATGTGAAAAAAATTGCTCATGATCCCATGGGAGCTCTGTAAGGAGTAAAAATAGAAAAAAACATAATGACATCATAATGACATTACTACTGTTTATGATAGGACAATTCAAATCTTATTATTCAAACAGTACTTAGTTTATTTCAGACAAATTGTATACACAATATTAGTGGGTAAGTTTTTCATTTTTGTTCAGTTAAAGTTTTATTGTCACCAATGAGGATGGTGCTGGAGGAAAAGCAACATCGAGCCTGGTTAGTCCTTGGATGGGTGACCATCTGAGTGATCGATTTGGACTCCCACGTTGTGTCCTTGGGCAAGGCACTTCACCTCGCTTGTCCACATGGGGAATGAAGACGCCATGTACTAAGACATACAGCATGTCCATGGTGCGCATGTTTTCAACCAATCTAACCCTGTCTGTGCTGCAGTGTGGAGTTGGGAAGCTATCAGCTGCTCATCGTTGCTCGGTGGTTCTCTCCGGGTACTCCTGCTACCTCCACCTGTAAAACTGTCACCAACTCGATATGACCCTGGCTGTTAAAGTGTCGTTAAACCCTAATAAATAAATAAATAAATAAATAAATAAATAAATAAATAAATAAATAAATAGCAGTCTGCAGGTTGTTTTGATGAAGGGATTTCATTATAACTTGGAAGGATAACTGGGTATGATATCTAGGTAAGACTATCTTATGTTGATCAAGATCAGTCAACCACATCCACCAGACTGGCATGTGACCTGGATTCCTTGAGCAAAGTCTGTGAGTCGTATTTATGAAGGGATTTCATTGTAATTTGGTAGGATGACTCGTTTTGGAATGATTTTACTGTAACTTGGTAACTTTGGTTGACATACATTAACTATGAGGGCCACATCAACCCAGGCCTCAATTCTTTAGTACAGTCTACAGCTCAAATTATTCTTGTTGAAAACATAGCATGTAGGGTAGAGAACTTAACATATTCTCAATTATCACAATTCTTATTTCATAATCCTTTCATAAACATTGAACATTATCCTTTTAATCAAGCACAACACACTGTCAAGTTAAGCTGCAGTGTCAATGACACATTCATTTTTATACAGCTTCCTTTTGAGATCTAGTTATAAGTTTGTTCAAACAAAGTTTGCAGGGCAATATTTGTAGTCATTCTGGGATGGGCGGGTTTGGAGGAGCCACCCAAATTTTAAAAAATCGGAACCTCTGGGCCGCTTTGAATGGAATTCAGTTTGTAACATAAGTAGGTAACATTTATTTGAATTACGTGAAAAAAAAATTGTCCATGACCCCAAGGACTAAAAATAGGAAAAAAATTAAGATGTCATAATGATCAAGGGGCTCTATAGGAGAGCTCCACTTTTTACATTATGATTAACTGAAGAAAAGGCATGATGCTTGGGCTAATTTAACCCTTTATCCAAATCAGACGATATCAAAATTTATTATTTTAAATACCATTTTTTAAATATTTAAAAAAAATTTCAACAAAACCATATCATGTGACCCCTCTTTGGAACGAGCTTGTTCCAAAGAGGGATCACATGGTATGGTTTTGTTGAAATTTTTCGAAAAATAATTTTTTTTTCAGCTGCTGAATTTAAGCAGGTGGATGCGGGCGATTCGTTGAGTAAAGGGTTAATCACTTCTGAGGGGCTCAAGGATTGACAATGGATCCTATGGAAATTGATTGCTTAATGTAGATTCATTCTTGGACTCTGTTTATATAGGGTTCTGTTTAAGGTGAGCGCTTCAGGCCATGTGGGGTCTTTTGTTTAGTTTACAGATATGCCTTAAAGAGGGGCATAGCTAAGTAGAGTTTAAGGTGGGGTGACACAACACGACTGACTAATATTTCAACCATCTTCAGGTTTACACTTCCCTCCACACACCCACCCCCATTCGGTCATCCTCATGATGGCCCTGGCTGTACAGTACAGTCGTGGACTGGGCGTAATTCATGCATGGGCAGTGGTGTCCATGCCCACATTTACCAGGTCATAAAAAGCATCAGCAGGTCATACGCTTCATTAATTAAATTTTTGAGGATTATTTCTATAATTAGTGTTTGGAATCAAATATTATTGCATCCATGGAAATACTGCCTACCCGTGGAAAGTGACCAGTCCACGGCGGCCGTACTGCAAATGCATTTCTCAACAGATTAATATTTTTAATTTCAGGAAATGAGGCATTGGCTTCAAGAAATGAATTCAGTGTGGAAGAAAATAATTCCGAAACTGAAACATATGAAGCAGAAATACAAGCAACACCTGTTGAGAATGAAGAGATTTCACACCCAGAACCTGCACTTTCATTCAAGGAAGAAATGGAACCAACCCATAAAGTTGTTAAACTTTGTAAACAGAGAAAACTAGAAAACTCCCTTGAAATTTCAAATGTTTCTTCATCAGTTGAAGCCCTAACAAGTGAGGAAGTATGTCTGTATCATCATAAATATTGGCGATCAAAGTTAGAAAACTTGCTGAATGTAATGAGGAGTAGAAATACAACAGGCATTGAGATCTCAATACCACATAAATATGTGTACAGGGTGAAAAATCTTATTTGTATTTGTGATAATGGGGATGGCTTGAAGTGGGTAGAATGGATGAAAGAAAATGAATCAAAAGTCAGAAAAAAAACTCTTGATGATTTACGATGCAATGAAAAGAAAACGCCACAAATAAAAATGCTGATGACATTTGTATTTGAGTTGGAGAAAAGAAATCTATTGAATGAAGAAATACTAAGTTCCTCAAAGCCAGGTGCTCTTGCATTTTTGGTTTTTCTCTACAAAATTATTTGTCATGATTTCAAGGAGATGGAACTTGTTCCTCACAACATTAAAGGAAATAATACTCCTGTTGAAACCACTTTGATTGAAACAGATGTAAAACTGAAAGGATTTCCATGTAAATATATTCCATTTTTGATAGGTCACTATGGTAACCAAATACATCTGATTGAATCCCCTTGTGAATGTAAAATAAGAATATATACAGTCACAGAAAGTAATGACACACTGTCTGTGTGGGCAAATATAACAAAGAGTGTGAAAAAGGGTAATACACAAAATCCTCGTGAAAGTTTTGAAGAAATTATTGAAAGGTTGAATTGTCGGGCCAAACAAATCATTCAGAAACGGACTGCACATGAAAAAAGAGTGTTCGATTTTGCGAAAATAAAGAGCCAAAGAGTTCAAATTTGGGCAGAGCGCAAGAGGAACCAACATGACACAAACCTGATACCATCAAATGCTAATAACATTAAGTTCATTAATGCTGAAAATTACCACAGAAAACATAGAGTTGAATACAAAAAGAATAAAAAAGAGCCTGTGTTAGTTGGCAGCAGGTGTCTGTATTGTTTAGGACCTTATGATAAGAAAGCATCACAGTCTGGTTCATGCATTTATCATCCTGGATTTATTGAGAAGAAATACAGGTATGATAAATGCTTGATGAAAGATGTAGAGCTCACATCTGTTTGGAGTTGTTGCAAAGAGCCTTGCCATGAAAGCCATGCAACATTTGAACTTCATCAGAGTACAGGCTGTAAGAAGGGTCATCATAATTGGAGACCAACAGGCCAAGATGCAAGAGGTGGAAAATTTATAGGAAAGAAAGGGGAAAAAAATTGTCAGTCAGATTAATCCTTTACCTGACCCCTTACATCCCCATACAGTCATGACCTGCCCATTTTATATTGCTCTGAAAATGTTGTCCCACATGTATTGTACCTTGAGAACTCTACTTGTACATGTAGGATGCATTAATCTTGACAGTGTTTTACATCACTGTTGGCTGCCTGTGCAGGCAGCCAACAATAATGTAGAAACACTGTTAAGTTATCTGCAGCTGTGTACATGTGTGTATTGTATATTGGTTATTAACATTAATTAACCTGAGGACTTGGGGGTGCAGAGGCTTAGTGGTTACAGCATTGGACTTCAACCCCAGAGGTCCATGGTCTGACCCCTGCCAGGGGCAACTGCAATGTGCCCTTAGGCAAGACACTTCATCCGAATTGCCCCCATGTGGACATGGTGGCAATTGTGTACTAAGGTGTACTGCACGTCAATGGTGCACTTGTCTTCAACCAGTGCTTACCCTCTTGGGTGAAGTTAGTACATTGTGGAGTCTGACTCGCCATTGCTCAGTGTTTTTCTCTGTGTACTCCAGCTTCCTCCACCTGTGTGACACGAGGTAACCCTGGCTGTCATAAATAATTAAATTAATTAATAAATAAATTAAATAAATAAATAAGTACTTCATTATATATCAAGAAAATCTGTCTTCAGAAAGAAAACTTCTGAAATATAAGAGACAATTCTTATGAAATATTGAAATGTATTTTTTCTTCTCACAAAGCAAGTGAATTTTTGATGTTTTGGAATAAGAATAAAGTTGATAGAATTTGACTTATCTTTAGTTTATTATTGATCAGTTCTTTTTTCAGGCAGTAATAGTGCACCTCTGACATCTGCTTTCCCATAAAGCAAGATAAAATATCATATCTTCACTTGTGACAGATAATAATTATTCAGTTTGTTAGTGATCAAATTTGGTACAGATGAGCAAGGCTCGAAATCCTGATTTCCCATGTGAAGGTACAGTGGTCTTGTGTACTAAGGCATACTACAGGTCAAATGTGCACTTGCCATCAACCAATGCCAGTCCTGCATGTGTAGAGTTGGGTAGTGTGACAGTTGCTTGACGATGCTTGGTGGTTCTCTCCAGGTGGCTTCCTCCGCTAGTAAAACTCTCCAACACTAAGTGACCCTAGCTGTCCAAAGTGTCATATACACCAATAAAAAATAATAAATAAAGTAAAATATGGTATAGTTGTGCCCTTTTAATTGGATATCTCTTGATTGAATATCCCTATTAATTGAATATGATTTCTTTATTGGCTATCTGTATTCATTTTGGTGTGACTGCATGTGTGTGTTTGTAACTGTTCTGGAGTCAATGTTGTCAGTGTATGCACAATTGTAGTATGGTTTTGCAGTGTGATTCTTATCAGTCAGTTGAGGCTGAATCAAGCCATGGGGTTGCATCCAGCAGCCATGTTGGTATCTGTTCTGGGAGTGTGGTCAGTGAACACAGTTTATGCAGCTCATTGCTATTATCTTTCTGTATCCTTTCAGCATGGCTGCATATGTGTGTCTGTAGCCAGAAGCGGTGGAGCCAGGGCTGGAGGAGGGATTGGGGGCTTGCTTCTCCACCTTTTTCCACAGATATGTTTTGCAGTTAAACTAGGAGGTAAAATGGGTGCATGCAAATGTGTCGATACACAGGCAATCATGTAACATTATTTGCAAATCCAAACAATATTTAGCCAAAGAATCCCACTTTTGGATGCTCCGGTCCATTTCTTCTACCTCAACCATCTTCCAACCCGAAGGTTGGCCTTCGGGTTGGAAGATGGTTGAAGCTGAAGAGACAGACAGGACAGTGACCACACAGTGGCATATTCATCTAAACGAGAAACTGTAGCGAGTCATGGTACATTTACCAATATATGATTGTAACCTTTTTCACACTGGGTTGTACCATGGTAGCATTGTGCCCCTCCACTTTTATCGAGCTTCACTGCACCTGTTTGTAGCTGTTCTAGTGTCGATGTTTTCTGAGAGTATGCAAACTCTGCTATCGATAATACTATTGTTATAGATTAAATCCACTCATGATGCTTTATGGCTGTGCAAATCTTCAAAATGCTTTAAGGAAAAAGGTGCATTTTAATACTCAACTTGAATGATTCTGGGGAATCCATTTCTTTTAGACAGTTTGGAAGAGAATTCCATACCTTTAGCCTGGCATTGGTAAATAAATGTGCTATCACCAGTAGAACTTAATTTAGATGAGGGCTGAAGCAAATTAAATTTATTTGATAACCAAAGAGACCTGTGTGGCTTGTGACTGAAAAGCAAATTAGACAAGTAGGGTGCTGCAGATCCTTTGGTGCATTTAAAGAAGAAAAGAAAAAAAATGAATTGAATTCTCTGCTGAATCAGAAGCCATTGGAGATCTAAAAGTAAGGCCCCACAAAGTAGATCTTCTGTTTCCTAGGTGCTTTTTTTGTAAAATTGCATGTGGGCGGGCAGTTTTTATTTTATTTTCATTCATAGTCAAGCTTAACTTATCTAATTTTTCTCTGTCCGTCGTTTGTCAACATTATGTTTTGGACTTCTCCAAAACCACTGGACCCATTCAAATGAAAGTTCGTGTGAATGATGGTCACAAATAGGCATTGTGTTTTTATTCAAATCAACATGCCCAGCCCAATAGGGAGGGGGTGGGGTAAAATTCTCTGAATTCTTTTTTTAAACTTAACTTGAAGCTTTTGCCATCACGTGTGCAGAAGTCTGTTAGTCTGTTAATCTGTTCACATTCTTTACCACAGGCTACACCCTGTAGTTCTTCATCACGAAATTACATATGCAGGATTGAGGCCATGTCTAGATGAGAATGTCCCCTTTTGGTCGCGATCAGTCAACCGTGATGGCTGCCAGAACCCAAAACCCGAAAACCTTTAGCACAGACTATAGGTTGTGTTTATGAAGGGATTTCATTGTAACTTTGTGGGATGACTCAGTATAATGTCTAGATGAGGACATCCCCTTTTGGTTGGGTTGGGTCAACCATGATGGCTACATAGGCCTGAAGCCCGAAAACCTTTAGCACAGTCTACAGGCCATATTTATGAAGGTATTTCAGTGTAACTTGATAGGATGACTTGTTTTGAAATAATTTCACTGTAACTTGGTAACTTTGATTGACATACATTAACTGTGAGAGCCACATTAACCCACTCCTCACTTCTTTAGTACAGTCTACACCTCAAATTATTGAAAACATAGCATAAAAGGGAACAGAAATTAACATATTCTCAATTATCCTTGTCGTCAAACACAACACACAATAAAGTTAAGCTACAGTGTCATTGGCACTTTCATTTTAAAATCTCATGAACCAGTGGGTACAATGACTGGATATATGGTCTGGAGCTTTCCGTTGAGGTATGGAATCAAGTTTGTTCAAAGTTTGTAATGGGAGGGGCAAGATTTTGGGTCCCACACAAAATTTATATTTTCTGAACCAATGGTCCGATTTGAACCAAATTTGGTATATGGTATTATTGGGTCATAAATACTTGACTTATGCAAACAAATTTCCCTGTGTCCCCGTGGGGATCCCAGGAGCTAAAAATATAAATATTTTCAAACGCCCATATTTTCCAAACCACACGAAACTGAGAACTGTTTTTTGGTAGGGCCAGTAGAATTGTTTCATAAATATTGGCTGTGTCAGGGTGTTCTGTAGGAGTGGCATCAAAACAATACTGAGCATATTTGCAAAAGTTTAAAAAAGCAATTTTTTCCAGAACCAATGATCAGATCAGAATCTTTTTTTATTTGGTATACTGCATCCATAGGTCAGATACAAGTTTGTTAAAATGAATCCTCTTGGTTCATATTTGGGCTCAATACAGGAGCCCATGTTTTTAACTTGGGACAAGATGGGGAATAATGTTTAAAAATCTTCTTCTTCAGAACTACCAGTCAGAATCTTTTAATGTTTGGCAGACATCTTTGTTATGAGGGTCAGATTCAAGAGTGTTCAAATCAAGTCCCTTAGTTAATATTTGGAATTCCTATGGGAGCCCAAATTTTAACTTAGTGCAATATGGGGGATAATCTTTAAAAATCTTCTTCTTCAGATTTAGGAGTCCAGATTCAAGTTTCTTCAAATCGGATCCCTGGGTTAATATTTAGCTTCCCTATGGGAGACCAAATTTTAACCTTGTGCTTTTTGAGGGAATGTCTTTAAAAATCTTCTTCTTCAGATTCACCAGTTAGAATAATAATAATAATAATAATAATAATAAGGAAATTTTATAAAGCGTAAAATCACAAAGTGCTCTAAAATGCTGTACAGTTAAATAAACAATGAGCTTGTGACTATCAAGGCAATATACGGACTGAAAAAGGTGTGAAGGTCAACAGGTTGCATGCTGTCAAAAGCCTCTCTGAAAAGATGCAATTTTAATTTGTTTTTGAATTGGTGGAGATCTTTCGATCCTTTTATATTTGGTACACAACATCTCTAGGGGGTGAGATTCAAGTTTGTTCAAATTGAGTGCCTGGGTTGATATTTGGGCTCCCTTGGGGAGCCAAAATCTTTACGTAGTGCAATATGAGTGAATTTCTTTAAAAATAGGCCGATGAAATCGTCAGATGTGTACCCATACGCGCAATTAGTAGAAAGCTGTATGACGGAGGGCCACCACAGATGCTGACATAATGTGCACCATACAAGGTATGGTTACATATAGAAATGGATTGGAGGAGTGTCTAATTTGATGGATAAAGGGTTAATATCTCTGGATCAAATTATCAGATTTACATAAAAAACTATACAGGACAACACAGCACATCAGTAACCTGAATAAATATATAAAGTAACATGACAATCGGATTGATATTTTTTGAGTTATCTCATGCCAAAGGAATTGGAGGAATTTTCAATTTGAAGGATAAAGGGGGTTAATATCTCCGGATCAAATTATCAGATTTACACCAAAAACTATACAGCTCAGCACATCAGTAACCTACACAATTATAAAGTAACTTGACAATCCAAGCAATATTTTTCAAGTTATCGAAATCGAAAGGGATTGGAGGAATTTTCAATTTGAAGGATAAAGGGTTAATATGTCAGGATTAAATTATCAGATTTACACCAAAAACTATACAGCTCAGCACATCAGTAACCTGAACACAAATATAAAGTAATTAGACAATCCAAGTAATACTTTTCAAGTTATCGAATGCCAAAGGGATTGGAAGAATTTTCAATTTGAACCGAAAGGGTTAATATCTCGGGATCAAATCATCAGATTTACACCAAAAACTATACAGCTCGGCACATCAGTAACCTGAACACAAATATAAAGTAACTAGACAATCCAAGCAATATTTTTCAAGTTATCGAATGCCAAAGGGATTGGAGGAATTTTCAATTTGAAGGGTAAAGGGTTAATATCTCAGGATCAAATTATCCGATTTACACCAAAAACTATACAGCTCGGCACATCAGTAACCTGAACACAAATATAAAGTAACTATACAGCTCGGCACATCAGTAACCTGAACACAAATATAAAGTAACTTGACAATCCAAGTAATATTTTTCAAGTTATCGAATGTCAAAGGGATTGGAGGTATTTTCAATTTGAAGGATAAAGGGTTAATATCTCAGGATCAAAATAACAGATTTACACCAAAAACTATACAGCTCGGCACAACAGTAACCTGAACACAAATATAAAGTAACTTGACAATCCAAGCAATATTTTTCAAGTTATCGAATGCCAAAGAGATTGGAGGAATTTTCAATTTGAAGGATAAAGGGTTAATATCTCGGGATCAAATCATCAGATTTGCACCAAAAACTATACAGCTCGGCAAATCAGTAACCTGAACACAAATATAAAGTAACTAGACAATTCAAGCAATATTTTTCAAGTTATCGAATGCCAAAAGGATTGGTGGAATTTTCAATATGAAGGATAAAGGGTTAATATCTCAGGATCAAATTATCCGATTTACACCAAAAACTATACAGCTTGGCACATCAGTAACCTGAACACAAATATAAAGTAACTTGACCATCCAAGCAATATTTTTCAAGTTATCGAATGACAAAGAAATGAATACGGACGCTGGATGGACAGATGGATGGACAGATGGACGGACAAAGGATGGACGAACGACGGATGGTCACCCCGGATGCTGGCATTATGTGTACCATACATAGTATGGGTACACATAAAAATCATCTTCAGTTTCACTGGTCAGAACCCTTCATATTTAGTAACAACATCATTAGGAGGATCAGATTCAATTTTGTTCAAATTGGGTCTCTAGGTTGATATTTGGTCTCCCTGTGATAGCCCGAATTTTAACATAGTACAATATGAGGAAATTTCTTTAAAAATCTTCTTCAGATTCACCAGTTAGAATGCTTTCATATTTGGTATACAATATCTCTTCAGGGTGTGTGTGGGGGAGGGGGTTCAGATTCACATTTGTTCAAATCGAGTGTCTGGGTTCATATTTGGGCTCCCTATTTGAGCCTGAATTTTTCACTTATGAGGAATAATCTTTAAAACTCTTCTGCAGAAACATCAGTCAGAATCATTTAATATATGGCATACAGAATCTTTACAGGGGTTGGATTCAGTTTGTTCAAATCAAGTCCATCAGTTGATAATTTGGCTCTCAAAGGGAGCCCAAATTTTAACTTAGTGCAATATGAGGAATAATCTTTGAAAATCTTCTTCTTTAGATCCACCAGTGAGAATGATATTTGGTATACAGCATCCTTAGAGAAATCAGATATAAGTTTGTTAAAATCATGTCTTTGGGTTAATATTTGGGCTTCCTATTGAAGGTGATGTCTTAATGCCTGATTCATTCTAATTTTTTTTTCAATGCCCAGAGATGATGTCTCCACTTCAATACTCCTGCATGGTGGTAATAACTAATATATATTTGCATCCAACGCCATCATTTTCATCCTATTAGGAAGACACTGTATTGGACAGATAAGATCCACTCCACCATTATTCAGCATATTGTGAACAGAGCAGAATATTACTGAAACGAATCTCCTCAGATCACACAATATCTGTTTTCAAGGGTTTTCAAGGAAGCTAGGTTCCAATATTCAAGTACTGTACAGGTCCTTGGGAAGGGTTTTCTCAATTCCAGCGCTTTCAAGAAACTAAAGGAGCCACAGCAACCCCCAGTAAACATTTCAGGGATCCAGAAGATGCACATGTTTGTTGTACAGTGGAGCCCACTTAATTGGATTTCTTTTAATTGAATATAATTTTCAAACACAAGACCATTTACCATACCTCCAGTACAAATTTGACCTGTTAATTACATATAGCTTATAGAGTAAACTCTTGTTCATTGAATAAAAAATCTTGTATCCTAACGAGAAATTACCCCGACTCTCCCCATTTTTTTGTTTGTTTCTAGACCTATTTGGCCTCAGTACTTCCAATGCAGGCATTTAATCTATTATATATTGCTCTACAGAGGTCATAGAGCACTGTCAAACAAGATATAATACAATAAATGCTAAGTTTATCTCTAGAATACAGGAAAGTGACCCAATCCCTGTTAATTGAATACTCCTGTTAATAGAATAATTTTCATTGGCAAAGTGGCTATTCAATTAACAGGGTTCCACTGTACCAGTATCCTGACCAATGTGCAACATCATGTGCCTGAGATGGGTGTCTGTGACCATATACTGAAGAGGAGATGTCACTTGAGATTCCTGACATCATGTGTTGCCAGTGGTTGGGGTTGAGATGAAAGAGTACCTTGTCGGAAGCTCTTCACAGCCACATTGTCACACAGACGCCTTGGCCAGATGTGAGGTACGTGTTGAAGCATTATCATGCAAAAGCTGAACCCCAGCAGTAAACATTCCTCAGCACTTTTTCTGAATGGAAACTCTCAATCCTTGAAGTAAAGAAATGTAATAAGAACTGGCGATAGTCTTCTGATCTTCCAGGTAGTCAGCAAGAATCAAACCCTTGGTATCCCAGAACACTGTGGCCATAATCTTCTTCATTGCTCTTGACATCTTGAATTTTTTTTGGGGGGGGGGAGAAATTGAGTGGTGCCACAACATAGACTGACATTTTGATTTAGGATCATAGTGGTTAGCCAACGTTTCATGTCCAGTAACTGATCTGTCTTTAACCCTTTACCTAACATGAAAAGCAGACAAGACTTTCAAACAGAATTCTTGAATAACTAATTTTTTTCATTTTTTGTCTCAAAAACATAGGTTATGACCCCTCTTTAGAATGAGCTTGACGAGCTTGTTCCAAAGAGGGGTCGTAACCTATGTTTTTTTGACAAAAAAGGAAAAAATAGTGAAAATTAATTGGCAATTTTTGTGAATAGCACTGGCTGGTTTTGGCTGTTATGTTGGGTAAAGGGTTAAAAGATAAAAATCCTCTTTCATCAAATGTAAATTCTTTCATGAAATTTCTGCTGCTTTTGCTTCAGGTCGGAGTTCAGGAACTTTTGGCACAGGCATCTACCTTGGTCATATGTAAATGGTCATGAATTAAAGTTACAATAGATCCATGACTCAGTCATGTGTTCACCTTGAGTTCAGCAATTGTTACATGCCTGTCAGAAAGGATGAGTTCCTAAATTTTCTCGATCGAATCATCATTAATGGAAGTTGAGGGATGTCCTGATCTGACATCATCAAGACTTTTCTACCTGCCACCCTTAACTGGTTGAGTGCTAGAAGTCACTATCATGGCTCCATTGAAAAGTACTGGAAGCCACATTAGTTGTTTAACTTGTTGAGTGCTAGAAGCCACTATCATGGCTCTACTGAAAAGTGCTGAAAGCCACTTTAGTGGCTTTACACTGTGCGCATTAGCTTGTCGTTTGTGCAGCAGTAGAAATATTCATATAAAACTGTTTTGTTACAATTTATTGGAGAGTGCCAACAGGCACTCTCCAATAAATTGTAACAAAACAATTATGAACAAAATCGTGCTAAACTAAGGCTCCTCCTGCTGGGAGTATTGTATCTTTGAAAAAAATACTCATGTTACAAATCACCTTTGAAAAATAATTTAGCACTCTACCAGTTAAACTGTATGCATTAACTCAGTAGTAGAAGAAAAGATTCTTATATAAAACTGTTTGGTTGCATTTTATTGGAGAGTGCCCATTGGCTCTCCAGTGAATTGTAACTAAACAATTATGAAAACCAAAATCCTGCTAAACTAAAGCTTTTTGTTGCTGGTAGTGTGGTATATGTTTTAAAAAAATACCCATGTTTCAAATCACTTTTGAAAAGTAATTTAGAACTCAACCAGTTAAAAAGAGCTGCATAACATTACTCTATTGCACAGTTTGATGCATCATTCCCATAAACATTTGATATGCATTTCATGGATTTCCTGAAAGGGAATTCCCTCTAAAGTCAAAAACTAATCACAGCCCTGTACTCAATTTTCTCTTTTTTACAAAGCCATTTTGACCATATGCAAGTCCTATATAGCCTCTAAACTATATATGCTGTCCCAAAAAATGTTTAGCCCCCCTCCCCCCCCCCCCCCCCCACCTCTATAATATCTGTAGATATACGGAAACCTCATATTGTGATGTTCCCCATTCCTCTATCAGAGAGGGCATAGATCCTCAAAACTGGTGGCTATTGACCACTTCACTGCCGTGCACATCTGACTTATGCTGTACCGCATATAGTCTGATTTTGACGAGACTGTTTAGGTCACTGTCTGTTGCACTTCTCAGAAATTGTGAGGAATGTTCAGCCTGTCGACCATTTTGGTGGTGGAAGCATCATGGTTTGGTGTGTCTGCTCTTGAGGCAAAACTTCACTTCATATCGTTGCCGAAAACAAGAATGCTCCAATGTAAGGATGCCATTTTCTTGGAAACCAATTTCATTATTTGCGCGATAAAACTACTGAACGAGAATTCAAAGATATGGAACAAGACGTGGCCTGGATGGGTTTTCCTGCAAAGAGCCTGGACTGCAAACCCGATAGAACATGTATGAACATGCTTGGCAGGAGAGGGGTTAATTGGTAGCCACCAACTCATGACATTGGCAGTCTTCGTTGTGCGCTTATAGAGGAATGGGGCATCACATTGAGAGAAATTCGGAAAGTCATCAACAGCACCACTGGCCACATTTTAATTAAATTTCATGTAAGTAGTGGTTATATAGGGCATTTTTTATTTTTATGCAAATTAGGTTTCGGCTCATATTGAGCAGAGGTGTGGGGAAAAAATGGCCAAATTTTTTGAAAATCTTCTTCTAATGAACCACCAGTAGCAGAGACTTGATATGTGGTATACCGAGTCCTTTTGAGTTTTTTTTTAGAATCAAGTTTGTTCAAGAGAAGTTTGTCGGGCATTATTTGCCTTTGTTATGGGAGGGGCAAGAATTTTTGCCACTCCCAAAATTTCTGTTTTCCAAACCAAGAGGCAGATTTGAACCAAATTTGATATGAGGGCTTATTGGGTCATAAGTACTTAATTTATGCCCCAATTTTTTTTTCCGTCGCCCCATGGGAACCGTAAGAGCTAAAAATAGAAAAAATTAAAATGCCCATATCTCCCAAACTACACGGCACTGAGAATTCTTATATGGTGTGAAGCTTCCTTAGGACCAACAGAATGGAATGGTAAAAAAAAATTGCTATCGGTTTTATCATGGGGTACTTTTTGGGGCTGAGTCAGCATTTTTTAACACTGTGGGTAATGGGAAAAACATTTAAGACTACTTTTCTCCCAAACCACTGCTCCAAAAGCTTTCAAATTTCACATATAACATCTTTGGAAGATTGTTTCACACGTTTTTTGAAATCAATTCCCTGGGTCCATATGTGGGCTCTCTATGGGAGCCCAAATGTTTAAATTAGTGCAGTATGAGGAATATTCTTTAAAAATCTTCTTCAGACCTACCAATAAGAATCTTTTGATATTTGGTATGCAGCATCCTTAGGGTGTGAGATTCAAGTTTGTTCAAGCCAAGTCCCTGGGTTCATATTTAGGCTGAAAATTTTTGGCCCCGTTCCGGACTTAGAAATTTTGGACCAGAATCCAGAAATTTTTTTTGTTTTTCATGCGTTTCAGTCAATTTTAAGACACAAATCTTTTTTTTTACACTGAAAATTTGGGGACTGGGTGGGACTTGGAAAATTTTGGACCAAAATCCGGATTTTTTTTTTTGATTTTTATGCATTTTGGTCAATTTTAAGAAGAAAAACAATTTTAGGCTGAAAATATTTTGTTTGGGACTTCGAAAATTTCCGAACAAAAATTAAAAAAAATCTGTCTTTTATGCATTTATCTCAATTTTGGGACGTAAAAGTGCAGGAACTGAAAATAGAAGGAAAATCCTGTGTATTGTGTGGGCACAATCGCTTCATCTATTTGGTATATGCTTTTCTTAGGAGAGGCCTATGCAGCTTATTCAAGTCAAGTCCCTGGTTTGATATTTAGACTACCATGTCAGGTGAGCGCCCTCAGGCCCCAAGGGGCCTCTTGTTTAATGTTGTGATGACGCCCACGGTGTCTCATATTCATTCAATAAAAAAAATGCTCTAAAAACCCTTGTTTCACTAATAAGGCATATTCCGCCCTATAAATAGCAGGTTTTTTCTCATGGGATCTTACTCCTTTACTGTATACCCATTGGTACTATACTACAGGGGTGGGGGGGGGGGGGGGGGGGGGGGCTTAACTTTTTTTGGACAGTATATAATGATGGATACAATAAGCTATTAGGTAAGACATGGATATCAGTGTGCACTGCTTCCAAGCTGCTAGGCTTAGAACCTTTCAACCAACCCTAAGTTGTTAGCTAAACCTGTGCAAGTGGTATTGTCATCATTTTCTCTCCATTTGTTGTTGTGTTCTATTTCTGTGCAGCCAGAAATATCACATGTGAACAATTTTTACTTGAAGAACCATTTACGAGTGGACAACTCAAAACATATTAGTCTCTGGAAATTGAATGTTTTAAGTTATTTTTAAAAAAAAATATGGCTGTTTTTGTTCATTTTGTTTGGTAAAGTATTGGCTTGAAAAATTCTTAACCCTGTTCACTGAATAACCATTCTGCCAGTGAAAAATATTCAATTAACAAAATTACGTTTGTTTTCCTGTATTCTGTTATTATTTATTTATATATATTTATTTATTTATGGGTGTTTAAGGTCATACTTATGCACAATGGCTAATCATGACCATGACAGTTTTACGGGTGGAGGAAGCCGGAGTAACCAGAGAGAACCACCAAGCATCGACGAGCAACTGTCAGCTCCTCAACATTCTTTGTTCAAGCAGGGTTACAGTGGTTGAAGACATGTGCACCATCGACGTGCAGTATGCCTACATCGTGCCCCCATGTAGGCAACAAGATAAAGTGCCTTGCCCAAGGACACAACACAGGTCGTCACGGATGGGGATCGAACTCGGGACCTTGTATTCTGTTATAAAATGTGCACTGGATGTACGGAGGCCAGATGGGTCCATAAACATTGGAAATTCAGTGGTCGTCGAGAGTAATTCGTCACAAGAGCTCAAGATATTGTCAATTAGCATGAGTTTACGCCATAACCAATACGCAATTAACAGGTTGGCACTCACCAATGAACTCTGTCAAACAAGATATTAACACAATACTGTGATTACAAAAAGAGATAAGAGAATTTCAACCAGATGGAAACCCAGTCATGATCCAGTCAAAATTCTGTTGTTTGCCCACAATGCTGTTGAATCTCAGCTGCAGTGACAGAAATACAATTTTGTATCACCAACACTATTTTCATCTGTTTTTTCTTAACCTTTTATGTGATGAATCAGCCGCATCTGCCTGCATAATTTGCAAATTAAGCCTGGAATCTCCATACACCAACAAACAGCACCTTTTTTTGCCCTGAAAATGTTGTCCCACGTGTATTCTTCCTTGTTAACCCTTTACCCAAAGCAGAGAATATCAACATTTATTATTTTAATTACTATTTTTTTAAATTTTTTCAAAAAAGTTTCAACAAAACCATATATGACCCCCTCATTGGAACAAGCTGGATGTCACATGATATGGTTTTGTTGAAATATTTCGAAAAATTAATTTTTTTCAACTGCTCAATTTACAAATTACGTGGGCGGTTCATTAGGTAAAGGGTTAACTCAACTTATTTAACTATTTATCTTGACATTGTTTTCACATCACCGTTGGCTGCATGTACAGGCAGCCAACAATAATGTTGAAAAACTGGTAAATAATCTGCAGCTGTGTACTTGTATATGCATTAGTTATTAAGATAAAATTAATCTGAGACTGCACTTAAGGGTTAACCCTTTACCCAATGCACATGATATTAAAATTTATTATTTTAATTATTACTTTTTAAAGTTTTTCCAGAAAATTCAACAAAACCATATCATGTAACCCCTCATTGGAACGAATTGGTTTTGTTGGAATATATTGACAAATATATACTACTCAAAGTTTGCTAAGCACCAAGTATATCCAACTACCTGTTTTACATTTTAGTAGAAATATTGTAATGAAGTGTATATATTTTTTATTTAATTATATCTTTAATGATTTAAGTACAGAAATTAAGATTTTATTTGTGTTTGACATTATTTTTTAGCTTTTGAATATGATAACCATGGAAAATGGATATTATTGGTGAAAGAGAAAATTTTTCTATTTACCAAAAAAGTTGACGGAGCAAACTGGTATGGCTTCAGTTTCGAGTATGAGACCCATTACAGTTAATTACAGCTTGATAGCGCCTTCTCATGCTCCCAATCAGGTTCCTGGAGGTCCTTTCTGGGATGTTGTTCTATTCTTGGACCAGCATGGCACCAAGCTCTTGGACACTTCTTGGCTGCACTGGATGGGCTGAAATTGCAAGCTGCAACTCATTCCAGACATGTTCGATTGGATTGAGGTCAGGGGATCTTGCTGGCCAGTCCATATGCTCAATCCCCTCCCTCTGTTGGTACTCCCCAACAGCATGGGCAACATGAGGACGGGGGCATTATCGTCCATCAGAATGAATCTATCACCCACTGCACCTGCATACAATCTGACGTGGACATCCAAGATCTCATCAATATACCGTTGTGCAGTCAATGTACCATGTTCAAGGACACAGAGCTCTGTACTTCCATCTCTGCTGATGCTGCCCCAGATCATGACTGACCCTCCACCATAGCGGTCGTGCTCAGCAATGTGGGCTGCATGGAATCGCTCTCCTGGTCTTCTCCGTACCCTAGACCGCCTATCTGTGTGGTCTTGGCAGTACCTTGACTAATCTGTAAAAAGGACAGGTTGCCAATCTTCTCTGGTCCATCCAACGTGGTCCATGGCCTGTTCATATCGTGTCTGGAGGTGGTTCTGGGATAGTGGAATGCAAATACATGGTCTTCTCAATCGGAGACCCCCTTCATGCAACCTTGCCCGGATAGTCTGCATTGAAACATTTACCCTGGATGCATTCTGAAGGTCACTGCGAAGCTGGGTTGCCGTGGCAAAGTGGTTCCTATGGGCCAGAGGGTGGGTAACCCCTTGCTCCACCATCCCTACAGCCTGCCACATTTCTGCTTCAGACAAATGTCTTCTTACATTTGCATTTGCCATATTCAATCATTAAATCACAATGGTTTGTGTTGAAATGAAGATTGAATAACCTACAAATGTCATGTACATGTAGACAGTACACAAAACATCATGGAAATCAAGGGGTACATGCTTTCCATGACTGTCATGAAAAGTCTGCATGTCAAGAGAGCTAATGTAAACACTGGCGACCATCTCAATACATTCCTCAATCATATCCACCAAAAATATCACAAAGATGTCACAAGAAAATTTCACAATGATGCAGCCTGCCACATTTCTGCTTCAGACAAATGTCTTCTTACATTTGCATTTGCCATATTCAATCATTAAATCACAAGGGTTTGTGTTGAAATGAAAAATATCGCAAATATGTCACAAGCAAATTTCACAATGTCGTGTCAAATATTTGGTGCTTAGCAAACTTTAAGTTGTATATTTTTTTTAACTGCATAATTTGTAAATTACATGGGTGTATGTAGCCGATTCGTTAGGTAAAGGGTTAAGCAGTTGAAATTTTTTTTTTTTAAATTTCAACAAAACCATATCATGTGACGCCTCACTGGAATGAGCTTGTTCCAATGAGGGTTCACATGATGTGGTTTTTCTTGTAGTTTTTTGAAAAATTTGAAAATACAATACAGGGTGAGTAAAATAATAAATATACAGAACCACACTTATGTTTGAATGGGTTAACGATTACTGGACTCGAGCGTGTAGTGCTGGGATAACCACTCGAGCGGTGGGCCTACCATGATGTTTTGCGGTAGGCTCGAGTGGTTATCCCAGCGCCACACGCTCGAGTCCAGTAATCGTTAACCCATTCAAACATAAGTGTGGTTCTGTATTTATTACACACCCAACCATGAAAACGAATTCACTGTAATTAATTGCTAATTTAATTAAATAGTCGACAATTTGAACGGTTGAAAGAATTTTAGAGAGAAATGGGCAATTTTGTTAGAGAACCAGTCTTAAGTCTTTGACCTTGCCACCTGTAGAATCGCTGTTGATTCATTTTATTCGCAAAAAAATGTCGATCCAAACACTCAAAAGATTGCGTTCAGCATATCAGACGTCACAAATTAATTTATGAGGTCTCAAATGTGTTTTCAAAATTGTGTGTGCAGGCATCATTATATCTGGAGGATGGAAAATGTAGGCAAGGATTTTAATTTGAATACTGTGCGAACTGGCCGCTCTGTTTAAATTTCGTGCTTTTTAAACTGAAACTAAAAATATAAGTTTGAACTCGGCTTGACGATACATGCACTGCTGCCACAAGGCTATCGCATATGGACATCGGTCATTTCTATTCTGCACTGTAACAAACGTACACACTGGACGAGAACTGACATTTTGTGCAATAATTAACCTTCCGGGGCTTTCATTCATTCGCTCGTTTGGAGTAACTGAGCCTGAGGCAGTTTGAGATTCCATTCTGACTCTGAGTGAACTCTGCAATCTTGGTAAGTTTGCACTTTATTTTTCAACATTATAAAGACATTGAAGTTTCTGACTTTAAATTTAGCCTTCTTTTTATTTTACCTCAAGTCTTGATAACCTTTGTTTGAAATGGGCTGCACTTGCAAATAAAAGCTTTAGGTTGTCCACATAATACTACAGATATACAAAGGGAGAAATATATTGCATGATAACTGCAAGAAAATGTCATGTCTCCACAAGTAATTTAGTTTGTACACCTTTTTTACAACCCCCCCCCCCCCCCCCCCCCCACCACCATCTATAACCTGTCATCATTTTCTTGAAAGCTCACGAAATGAGTATCCAACAGTCTTAGGCAGAGGCTGAAAGAGAAATAAGGGGGGGGGGGGGGGGGGGGGTTGTTGTTCTCACCAGTAAGCTCCAACTTATTTTGGTTGATAATATTTTCAAAGATTGATTAATGTTTACATTATTTTGTACTAGTACTATACTTCACCAGTTTGTTATCTGAACGGTACTGTCAATATTTTTTTCTTGGTATCTGGTTCAAAACAAAATAATTTTTTATGTGTCTGCTCCAATATCTTGTCAGTCTTAATTTGGAATTTGGTATTCTGAATTTGCATTTAGTAAGTAGTTTTAAAGAGGACTGATAGAATGTGGCTAAAATGATAGGCTTTTGGAGAACATTTTCTTGGGGATGGGGGCTGACCAATCAAACTGCTCTGAAATTTTGTTTAAAAATGAAAATGCAGGCCCTTGCCTCGAATTTGCCTATGAAAATGCTCTTCCCACTGCCCTGATATTTGCCAAAATTATAAAAATACCCCCTCCCTCTGAACAATCTGTTCTGAAAATACCAGTCCCTTTCAATGAAAACTGCAAAATTAACTGCTTATTGGTGAAGGGGGTGAGAGTGCCTCAACCCCCTCCCCAGCTAAGTCACATAGGTCGCATTCGATTTAAGTTTTGTTGCTGAGAATTAAAGCAAAATAATAAATATCCTTGTATAAAACAGAATTACTAGGGCTGTCAGCGTCTGTTTTCCACTTCATGGTAACCAGTATTCAAGATTCCTTTAGTCTTGCTTCCTGAGAACTACTTCAACTTAACATGCTTTTCAAAGTATGTTTGCATTGGCAAACGTGCTGCTTCATTGCCGAAGTGTGAATCGAATAAAATTACAGTTACACAGTAGGCCTCGTGTCGACTCTGGCCAACATTGTAACAAAGTTTTATAGGAACTGTACTAGTGGCTGGCTGCAATATCGAACCCAATTGGACTTTTTTGCACTAAAATTAATTTAGTTTTCCTCTATTTTCAATAACGAAAGCAAAGGTTGAGTTTCACTGTTCAATTTCTTGGCAGAGATCATGTGTCTTTCATGACTTTCAACAGTTTTTAGCATAATTGTGCATCAAACATTTTGTAATGGGAATCGGTAATTCCGACAGATAAATATAGCCGATGGTTCTCATTGGTTATAATCCACTGAACACTCAAACTATAAGAACCAGTCTAATGAGAGAACTTGTGCACGCGAAGGGTACTTTTTATCGGATTGCACTACAGCTTTCTGGTTAAAATTACTGCATGCCCCTAAAATCCATGTGATCGTGACAAATAAAGTTATGGGTGTGTAATAAATTTTGATATCATGTTAATTGGGTGAAGGGTTAACTCACTCATGCATTTGCAATATTTTATTCATAAAATTTTCATCCACTGGTGTAAATTCATCCCAATCGGATTGCGTGAGTGACCAATTTTGTGATTACATTCAACAATTTATCACCAAAATTGAGGAAAATGTACAATTTCTGGCAATTGAATACCAGTATCCATGTTAACTGAATACTTTTCACTGGCAAAGTGGCCATTCAATTATTCCACTGTACAAAAATCATTTCTGTCTGAAGAGCTCTGTTAATATATTTCACCTGAATTCCACTCATCATTGGTAGTAACAAAATATGAAAGCATTTCTTTTTCTAATTTTTTTATTTTTTTTATTTTACCACTAGGAAAAATTTAGTATTTGATTAACTTTTCAATAACAAAATTGAACCAACAATAACATATACCAGTATAAAACAATCATAAATATTTAGTCTCTGTCTATGGACAGACTTTACCCTCAAGTCCTCATACAGCCACAAACAACCCCTTTTATATTGCTCTGAAAATGTCACAAGTATATTCTTCATTAATAACTCTACTGGTAGCATGTATATTTTATTATATGCTAAACGACAGATTATCAAAAAAATTGTGAAAAGATGGAAATTGCATCCCTAACTGTGAAGATATAGAAATTTTCACTTTCATGGCATCAATCAAAATGGTAGCTTTCAAAGCATCACTTAAAGGTGAATACCAGTTAAATTATCACTGGAAATGATCCAATTTGTTTTAAAAAACATATAATGAAAAGAAAATCTAGTGTTTTTGAGTGGATACCGATCATTTCCAGTAATAATTCAACACATATTCACCTTAAATTGATGCATGAAACCAACCAGCTGAATCAGATGGCAAGATGCTACCTGTTCCGAGTATCAATAAAATCACTTCTGTGTTACAATGTGCATCTGTTGTTTACTTTCATGAATCAATTCAAGGTTGAAACGAGTGAAATTATTGATAGGAATAATCAGATTCTTATAAAAAGCGTATAATAAAAAGAAAATCTAGTGTTTTTGAGTGGATACCAAAAATTATATCACCTGTGACCAAGAAAAATGATTATATTAAATAAACATTTGTCAAAGATAATTTTTGCTATCCACTCAAAAACACAAGATATCCTCTATTTATCATGTCAGTGTTTTTACATCATTGTTGGCCGCCTGTACAGGCAGCCAACAATAATGTAGAAACACTGTTAAGTCATCTGCAGCTGTGGTCTTGTACAAACGGTAGTTACCGGGGTATTAACATAAAATGAATCTGATACCCTAAGGGTTAATCTAATAAATTAACACTTACCCTTTACATCACATGACCTGAGGACACTTTCAAACAAAATAAAAAGTTCTGAAATGACTCTTTTTCATTTTTTCATCTAAAAAAAATAACATACAATCACTCATTGAAATTAACTTTTTAGGGCTCATAAGCTATGTTTTGGATGCAAAGAAATGAAGAAAAAATAGTAACATTTGAAAACCAATTTTTGTACAAACCACTACTTGTGTTGGGCTGTAATGTTTTTAAACAGTTACATGAGAAATATTTTGGTAGCACATAAGACTAATAAAGATCAACATTCATATATATTTAGGCTCCATCTAAGGATAGAGTTAAATTAAATAATAAATATGAAATCAGAAACATTTATATGCTTTAAAAAACTGAAGCTTAACCCTCTGAAAACAGTTGTCAAAATATCAAACTAGACTTTATCAGCATCTCCCATATTGATGATTGATCCCTTCCACCCCACCAACTTTTGTGATCTTTATTTACAAAACAACATGTGTAAAGCAAAATGGATAGACAACAATGGAACTTAAAAAGTCAATTGCTTCAAATTTCACTTATTACCTTATGTATAAATCAACTGTGCAAACTCCTGAATGACTGGCATCCGCAATACTTTATTTGTACCAATGTGTTTGGGATGTTAGACTTTTGTAATAGTAGTTCAGAGTTTCGTTTTTTGCAAAGCAATGAAAATATGCATCTTGATGCAGACTATGACTGTGTGTTGTGTTTGATGAAAAGGATAATGTTCAATGTTTATGAAAGGATTATGAAATCCAACAAGAATCTTGATAATTGAGAATATGTTAATTTCTGTTCCCTGTATGCTATGTTTTCAATAAAAACTAGAGGAACTGTGAGCAAGCTCACAAAGTGATGCCCCCCCACACCTGAAATGTATAAGTTAGATTATCTCCCCTTGGAAATGTCGGAACGGGATTATATTGCTTCATGCACATCTTCATATGGAGTTCTTCCATTGTGTAAAGTTTCATGAAAATTCTTCAAACAGTTTAGGAGAAGTTGCGCTTATAAGGACGGACGGATGGACAGGGTGATTCCTGTATACCCCCCCCCCCTCCCAAACTTTGTTTGTGGGGGGTATAATAATTTGAGATGTAGACTGTACTAAAGAATTGAGGGGTGAGCTAATGTGGCCCTCACAGTTAATGTATGTCAACCAAATTACAAAGTTACAGTGAAATTATTTCAAAATGAGTCATCCTATCAAGTTACAATGAAATCCATTCATAAATACGATGGCCTGTAGACTGTGCTATAGGTTTTCGGGCTTAGGGCCTGTGAAGCCATCACGGTTGACCCATCGCAATCTAAGGGGACGTCCTCATCTAGACTTTATAGTTTATACTGAGTCATCCTACAAAGTTACAATGAAATCCGTTCATAAATACAACCTGTAATCTGTGCTAAATGCTTTTGGGCTTGGGCAACCATCACGGTTGACTGATCGTGACCAAAAGGGGGTGTTCTCATCTAGACATTATATGAAGTCATCTTACTAAGTTACAATGAAATCTCTCCATAAATACAACTTCTTGGGTTTTCAGGTTTTGGCCTCGGGCAGCCATCATGGTTGACAGATCGTCATCTAGACATCATACAGAGTCACCAAGTTACAATGAAATCCCTCCATATTAAATATGACCTGTAGGGGGGGGGGGGGGGGGGGTGTCATAATATGGAAGTTGCTGATATCCTCAATTTGAAACTGCTAATTTTTTTCCCCTGATGCAACTCTGAATTTAACCAATTCAATCTCATTTCACAGAGCTCATTGAGCTCAGTAAAACAAGATTGAATTGGTAAAATGAAAATTGAATTATAGGAACAAGTTGTTACTTCAAATTTCAATATTTTGACATCAGTGTGCAGAAGGCTGATACACTGGTAAGTGATATTTTTTTTACAAAATATTTAGACTCTAACAATGCAGTAAAACAAAAAAAAACTGAATGTCTGACTAGCATACATAATTTTAGGCTATGTGCATCAACCAAGTTAAAATGATATGGAAGTTAACCTCTGTCGGATAACAGTAAAGCAATGAAGGGTGAAGAATTCAGTGAAAAAAAAAAATAAAAAAATTGAATGCTGATTTTTGCGCAAACCACTGGTTATGTTTGGCTGTAATATAAGGTAAAGGGTTAAATGAGATGTATTTTGATATCAATTAACCCTTTACCTAACATGAAAGGCAGACAACACTTGCAAACAAAATTCTTGAATAAGTAATTTTACATTTTTTTTGTATCAAAAAGTTAGCTTATGATCCTCACTGGAACGATCTCAATGAGCTTGTTCCAAAGAGGGGTAATAAGGTATGTTTTTAAGACACAAAATGAAAAAAAAAATAATGTAAATTGAACGGTGATTTTTGTGAATAGTGCTGGCCAGTTTTGGCCTAAATGTTGGGTGATTAGTTCAGACTAACACTCCAAAATCATAAATATTTAGGCGCTTCCCAAGGACAGAGTTAAATTAAATAATATATGGGATATCAGAAACATTTTACGCTCTAAAACTGAACATTAACCCTTCACCTAACATGAAAAGCAGACGTCACTTGCAAAAAAAACCCCTCTTGAATAACTATTTTTTCATTTTTTGTTTCAAAAACATAGGTTATGGCCCCTCATTGGAACGAGCTCAATGAGCTCATTCCAGAGGAGTCATAACCTATGTTTTTGAGAGAAAAAATGAAAATTAATTGGCGATTTTTGAGAATAGCATTGGCAGGTTTTACGGTTACGCTGGGTAAAGGGTTAACTTTTTTTCAAACTACGAATTTGGTTCCCCACACTGCAAAATATATTCATTTTTGCTGCAAAAAAACCTAGCATATAACCCTCATTGGAATTTGCTTGTTCCAATAAAGGCTCATAACCTATGTTTTTGAGAGAAAAAATGAAAATTAATTGGCGATTTTTGAGAATAGCACTGGCAGGTTTTGACCATTACGCTGGGTAAGGGGTAAACTCTTTTCAAACCACGAATTTGTTTCCCCACAATGCAAAATATATTCATTTTTGCTGCAAAAAAACCTAGCATATAACCCCCACTGGAATTTGCTTGTTCCAATCAAAGCTCATAAGCTATGTTTTAGAGGTAAGAAATGAAACAAGAGGCCCCAAGGGCCTTATTCGATTATCGTAGAAAAGTTATTTAAAGGAAGATTCAAGGTCACATCCAGCATCTATGGCTAATTAACACTACAGAGCTCTAACATGAACTCAGGCACTTGATTTAAACAATCCTGAATCTAATTAACACCACTAAAGAGCCCAAACATGAACACAGGAACTTGATTTAAACATGTTTGAATATGTACCCCCTCCCATAAAAATGGGAATGAAAAGAAAAGAAAAAAAGATGCTGAATATCAAACAGAATAATATAATCTTCTAACTGGTGGATATAAATAAGAAATATGGATCCGGAGATTTGATTTGAAACATGTTTGAATATGCACTCCCCCCCCCCCCTCCCCCTGCATAAAAACGAGAATAAAAAGAAAAGACAAAAATATGCTGAAAATCAAATGTCGCAATATTCTAACTGGTGGATATAAATAAGAAATATGGATCCGGAGATTTGATTTGAATAAATCTAAATACCACCCCATCAAGATGAGCTGTACCAAATATTGACTGATTCTGAAAAGTGGATGTGAAGAAGTTGAATATTCCTCATACTGCACTAAGATGTGGACTGGGCTCCCACAAGGACTTGGGTTGAACAAACTTAACACCCAAAAGCATGCTATACTTACTTATTTAGTTATTTATTGGTGTTTAAGGTCACATATTTCTGCATAATGGCTAATTGTGATCCCAGCATAGAGATTTATTTATTTATTTTTTGTGATTTAACAACACTTTTGACAACCAGGATCACCTCATGTCAGACAGTTTTATGGATGGAGGACACCAGAGTACCTGGAGAGAAACACTGAGCAACAGCAAGCAACTGCCAGACTTCCCAAAATACCAACGCCACACAAGCAGGGTTAGCATGTGATTGAAGACAAGTGCACCATCGACGTGCAATATACCTTTGTACACAGTGCCACCATGCCCCCACGTGGGCAATCAGGATGAAGTGCCTTGTCCAAGAACACAATGCAGTTACCCATGGTGGGGATCAAACCGTGGACCTTTCAGTTAGAAGTCCAATTCCATAACCACTGAGAACATGGAGATAAAGTCAAGTCTCGTCAATCGTTTATACCCATGTTGTCCATTTTAGAGGACTTCCAACCCAAGCATTGGTGACAGTTTCCTTTTTTATCAGTACAACAGAGCTCGTTTACCACAGTAAACAAGCACTGCTTCACTTCCCATGGGTCTCATGGGGAAAGTATGTTATACAACAAGTATCAGAAAAATCTGATGGGTGAATTTGAAAAACACGATTTAAAAAAAAAGAATTTTCCTTATATTGTATTAAGTTAAGATTTGGGCTTCCATAGAAATTTGATTCGAGCTACGGTGTAATTTGAATTAGAGCCCTCTAAACACACAGTACACCAAATATCAAAAGAATATGACTGGTGGATCTAACGAAGAAGCTTTTTCCCATAGGGAACCCAAATACTTGATTTGAACAAATTTGAATGTGTCCTCCACCCTAAGGATTCTGAATATCAAATGTCCAAAAATTCAGGTGGGTAGATCTTAGAACGGAAATTTGAAAAAGCCCAAATATTACCCCAGTGGCCTGAACAGAACAAACTTGAATCTGGCCACCAACAAGGATGCTGCATACCAAATATCAGGAGATTCTGATTGGGGGATCTGAAGAAGATTATTCAAGAATATTTCTCATGTTGCACTAAGCTAAAATTCAGGCTCACATCAGAAGCCAAAATATGAATCCAGGAACTTGATGTGAACAATTTTGAATCTGGCACTCTTAAGGATGCTGAATGCCAAAGATCAGAAGATTTTGACTGGGGGATCTCAGAAGAAGAGAATTCTCAAACAATATTCATCATAGTGCACTAAGTTAATATTAGGGCTCATATAAGATGTCCCAAAATGTATCCAGGGACTTGATTTGAACAAACATGAATCAGGCTGTATATCAAATATCAAAAGATTCTGACTGGTGGTTCTGAAGAAGATTTTTAAAGATTATTCCACATATTTTGCTAAGTTAAAATCTGTGGTCACATAAGAAGCCCAAATATGGAACCAGGGACTTGATTTTAATAACTTTGAATCTTGCCCCATAAGGATGGTGTGTACCAAATATCAAATGATTCTGGCCAGAGGTTCTGGAGAAGAAGATTTTTAAAGAATATTCCTCATATTGTACTAAGTTAAAATTTGAGATCACACAAGAAACTCAAATAGGGACTCGGGAGCTTGATTTAAACTAACTTGAATCTGACCCCCATAAGGATGCTACATACCAAATATCTGATGATGACATATGGATCTGAAGAAGATATTTAATGTATATTCCTCATACTGCACTAAGTTAAAATTTTGGCTCCAATATGGGGCCCAAATAGTAATCAATGGTTTTTAATTGAACAAACTTGAATTTCACCCTCATAAGGATTCTGTATTCCAAATCTCAAAAGATTCTGATTGGGGGTTCTGGAGACAAAGATTTAATTTTTTTTATCCCCAAATCTTCCCCTGAGCATTGCTCAGGTGAGTTAAAAAAAATAAAAATAAATTTTATGCACATAGCGATTGTTGTGCAAACCATTGACTATATTTTTCTGTAGTGTTAGGTAAAGGATTAAATGAGATATATGATGGGGGAATAATAATATACATGAGTTCAGAAGCATTTTATGCTCTAAAACTGAAGCTTAACCCACTAACACTGATGTTGAATTATAAAAATTTCAAAGCTGCTTGCTCATTTTCCCGACAACGTAAATAATATTCATTTTTTTGCCACAAAACACAAAGTATATATCCCTCATAGGAATGTGCATGTTCCAATAAATGCTCATAACAGGACAGGCATTGAATCCCATATTATGGTTGAAACCAGAAAAAAATTAGCTACAAGTAGATTTTGGTATCATCTTTTAGCGGCAAGTCTCTCTATTAACATATTCAAAATCTTCTAAAATCCACTTTGTGAAAAATTTTCTGGAGCGCATTTAGTAGAGGGGGTATCAGGTAAAAAGAGCGTTGTCGAACCTTCCTTCTACTGTTAACGTAGTATGCAAGAGGCAGACGTTTTTTTCTCACTATCGATTTTGGTGCTGATTTGTTCCATCATATATCTGTTGTTTTCTTGTATAGGCACTTGTTTTATTGAATATTCTTTGTAGTTGGTGTTGCGAATTTCATATATCTTGCCAAAACTAGATGTTGTTTTAATTTGTAATAGTGTACCGAAGTGTGTTGACTTCGGACTGGTCTTGTAAACTATCACACTCTTAGACCTTAATAAAAACCCATGTAATGTACCGATAAAATATCACACCTTTAGAACTTAACAAAAACTAATTTGGTAATGTTGAAGGTCGCACGATTTTTGCCAAGTCGTTGTGTTGGATTGTCACACTTGGTGTGTGTGTAGTCCGTGCAGCAATGGATACTGTTGGGAGTTTGCATGGAAATGTTGTTAAATATGCAAACGCAGTGAGACAGTGATTGACTTTCTTCTTTGG
This sequence comes from Pictodentalium vernedei, assembly GCA_031216915.1. Taxonomy (NCBI): domain Eukaryota; kingdom Metazoa; phylum Mollusca; class Scaphopoda; order Dentaliida; family Dentaliidae; genus Pictodentalium; species Pictodentalium vernedei. The sequence continues at coordinate 224,105,617 of CM062296.1, forward strand.
ACGTCGTGTGGTGAGTTGTTATTCACTTCGATAGATTTTCCATCCATGGGCCCCGAGCAGAATTATAATGGAGTTTACGTTATTCGGTGTGCGTGCTTAATATATGGAATTCGCAAAATGTGAGTTATGACGGCTTAGTATTGCGCAGTCGAATGTTGAAATGTTGGAATGTTTGCGACAAAATTTAAGGCCCTTTAATAGCCTTTGAGAAGTTTGTGTTGAAGGCTCGCACACTGATGTGGTTTGCATTGAAAATTGGAATATTTTATTCCACTCGACTCAGTTTCTGAGACGAGTGGCACAAAATGTTCTCTTTTTCCGTGGTATTCATTGTCATGTTATTGAGTTTGATTTGTGGAAACTTGCATCTAAAACTTGATAATTTCGTGAGAAATTATATTCTTATGTGAATTCGTTCCTATGGTAGCCCGGCAGCACCAATTGCGATTCGTATCTGGCCATATTTTACGTTAAAGATATTTTCACCTCAGGCACTGGATTGTGATTCCGATAGTGTGACCTATTCGATTACGGAAACCTAGTTGCTGAATTTAGCGTATATGCTGTATTTTTGGCATGTTTTCCACAATTTAAGGCCGTTAATAGCCTTTGAGAAGTTTGTGTTGAAGGCTCGCACACTGATGTGGTTTGCATTGAAAATTGGAATATTCTGTTCCACTCGACTCAGTTTCTGAGACGAGTGACATAAAGTGTTCTCTTTTTCCGTGGTATTCATTGTCATGTCACTGAGTTTGATTTGTGGAAACTTGCGTCTAAAACTTAGTAATTTCGTGAAGAATTATATTTTTATGTGAATTCATTCCTATGGTAGCCCGGTAGTATCAATTACGATTGATATATAACCTATCTGACAACGCATGGAGATTGTGTGAGCACAATTCTGGTTGTGGAACGTTGATTTTGTTATAGGGACTTTGAATGTTGCGTATATGGGAATGGTTGTTGAATAAAATGTCATATCATCTAGATGAGTTGTTGATTATTAAATCTATCATATTTTTATGAATAATGCAGACCGGAGTATGGTGTTCCCTGTTTAGACCCTTCATGTATACAGTCGTGGGTAAATATCTCAGATAATTTTCCAGCCAGAGTTATACCTAGTACATGTATTATTTTAGGAGGGGGGTTACTTACCTGTGTGGGTGGTGTCCCAAACCCCACTTTCTTAAAGCTTAACGATACCCTTCTCTTGGACCTGAGGACACTTTATATTTTCTTTTGACGATTGGTCCGAGTTGGGATGTTACAATAGCTTGCCCTGGTAGATCTATGGAAAGTGAGGTTCAGCCCTTTGGGGAAGACCTGTGTGTTATATGCAATACAGGTTTCGAGAATGAGAAGCCAGTGAAAGTCACTGAGAAAGGTACTTGCACTTTAATCAACATCAGTGATATGAGAGGAAGGCCTGCACTTACTATATACCCCACTCATAAGCTACAATAGAAACCTGTTGGGGTGGTATTAGTTCACGCGGACTGTCATAGAAATTTTACGGATGCAAAATGGTCTGCTGCATCAAGCAACATCCAAGCTAAGCCTTCATTGGCAAGATCCAGTTCACTCGCATTCGACTTTAAAAGAGAATGCTTCTTTTGTGGCAAAGCCACTGTAATTGACACTCGCCACGTAGACAGAAGCAGACTCCTAGTCAGGACTGTTGAGACTCATCCTATGAGGAACAAAATCCTTGAGCACTGTGAATTAAGAGGAAACACTGTGGCATCAGAAGTCCAAGCAGTTGTATTGATTTTGTTGCCATTGAGGCCGTCTATCATGTTAACTGTCATTCAAGATTTGTGGTAGGGAGTTGGAAACGACAAGGAGAAAGTCAGATCAGGATATGAATTTCTGGTTTGTGAGCTTGTGTGATTTCCTGGAATCGGTGGCTGATGCCAAGTTGCACAAACTATCTGAATTGCATACCAAAAGGATGGAACTTGCAGGCAAATCAAATGTATACACGAGCAAAAGATGGCCGGTTTTTCCCATTACATTGGGTAAAGTGTTGAAGACTGTGACCTTAAAGACCAACAAGTAAATAAAAAAACTGATATCAAATGACCGAAGGCAATTTTTTCCCTTTACCCTCATAGCCTGAGATTAATTTTTATGATAAATGTTACCTTATATATGTACCCTGCTGCAGATGACCTAACAGTGTTTCTTCATCACTGTTGGCTGCCTGCGCAAACAAGATATAATAGAGTAAATGCCTGTATTGGATGTACTGAGACCAAATAGGTCTATAAACAAAGAAAAACTGGGGAGAGTCAGGGTAATTTCTTCACAGGTTACAAGATTTTTTATTCAATTAGCAGGAGTTTACTCTATAACCTATATTCAATTAACAGGTCAATTTTGTACTGTAGGTATGGTAAATGGTTCTGTGTTTGGAAATTATATTCAATTAACAGGGTTATTCATTTAAGAAATATCCAATTAAGTGGGCTCCACTGTACCCCCATTTTTCCAAGATGTCTAGGCCTGGGAAATATTTTTCAATTGCCATGACTTTTCCCAGATTCCATGACCCATACAAACCCTGTTACTTTTCCCCAGAGTGAATTGTCATAAAACTGCTTACTTGATGAACGGGTTACCAGAAAGATGTTCAAGTAACTACCATTACAGTTGCCTTCATTTTTAATTTTTACCGGCCTGGTTCTTGAAAGTTTTATGTCATTTCCTTGGCAGTACATCATAGGGCACAGATGTAAATAACTTTTGTGGACAAAGTCAGTGCAATCAGAATAGTTAATCAATGCAAACGGAAGGTCAATATTAATTTTTATTAATTTTTATCACAGGTTTCATATTTTACATTACTAAACTCAATTTATAATATATTTAATATTTACATCATCCATATGATTTTTGCCTCTTAAACCCCATAAAACCCACACTGTGTTTTGTAGATAACTGCATTGTATATACGCCAGGGTCCATTGTCTCAAAAATGACAGTACATTTTCAAGAACCTTTCAGATAAGTTTCAAGACTTTTCCTTGCATTGGTCAATAACTTGGACTATGATCTTAAGATACAATCAGTGTGAACCAAATTTTTGAGAGAAAAGCTTTCATTTGTTTACACTGCAATGTAGTCATTGATATAAATCGATTGTTGTGCATTAACTCTTAACATGTTAAGTATCTTCAAAATATTTTTCACCAAATCTAGTCATGGCTGCTCCAAAGCAGCCATGACAAGATTTGATGAAAAATTCATCTAAATTTAACTCAAGAAATCATTGATGAAAAAATCCATTCAGTTTAAAGGAGTAGAAATTGATTAAATGTGGCAAAAATAATACTTATTTCAGTGGCAAGATAATTCCTGTGTTGGGCTGGAATACCTGCAGCATGCAAGGAGTTAATATACATGAGCCATGCAAGAAAAATGCATTAATCTCTTACGGGAAAGTGGAATTCAAGGACTTTTAAGTACCCTACTCAATTTCTAGCACTGTCAAGGACTTGAAAATGAATTTTCGAATTCAAGGACTATGAAGGACCACAATGCCCCCTGGGCTTGAATAGCAATTCTAACCAGCCACACAATGTGAAAGTGACATTGATAACACATGTACAAAACTAATTCAACTAAAATAAAGTTCTAAATAAAAAACAAGAGCACTGCGTAGCGGGACAATATACGCCCGTTTTGTATTTTTGAAGGGTTGGGGTAAGGATGGGGGTGAGGGTGAAAATTGTTTGCACCAACCCCATATTCCAACTTGACCTGTATTTTGTTGTGATTAAACAACATACCAAGTTTAGAACCAATCGGAAAACAAATAATAAAAGTTATCATCCGGAAACCAAATATTTGATGCATTCTATGTTCAACAGTTAGGCCATACTAAAGTTATAAAGAAAACACAAAATGCACAAATTCAAGAGGAATAACTCTGGAAAGGTACATGCGATTTTGGCCAAAAGTGAACCTGAGCTGTGCTTTGTGGTCATAAACAAAATCTGAGAATTTGAAACAAATTAGTCAAGGCAAACTAAAGTTATCATCCGGAAACCACATAATTCACAAATTAGCAATCATTCAAGGGGAATAACTATGGAATGGTACATGAGATTATAGCCAAAGGTGAACTTGAGCTGTGCTTTGTGGTCAAAAACAAAATCTGAGAATTTGAAAAACATCGGTCAAGGCAAACTAAAGTTATCATCCAGAAACCACAAAATCCACAAATTTGCAATCATTCAAGGGGAATAACTCTGGAAAGGTATATGCGATTGTGGTCAAAAACAAAAAACTGAAAATTTTAAATAAATCGGTCAAGGCAAACTAAAGTTATCGTCCGGAAACGAAAAGTTGGGCTAAATTCCCATCAATAAAGGGCCATAACTCTACTGCAAATGGGCCGCTAGAAACGGAAATCGAACCCATCCTGTATTTTGTCATACTAAATCCACATGCCAAATTTAACTCAGCTCAATCCATTACAACTAAAGTTATCGTCCGGAAACGAAATGTGTCCATGGACGGACAGACAGACAGACGGGTGGAGAGACCATTCACATAATACGTCCTGTTTTTCAAACGGGTGTATAAAATCAACATCTGAAAAATTAGGTGTCAAGGCGTTCGGCTTTAAATGAACGGAAACAAATTTTTTTTCAAAAATTGTGTTTTCAAAGGACCATAACTCTGCAGTGGATGGACTGAGAAACACCAATATCGAACTTGACCTGTATTTTATTGCTACAAACAACATCTGAAAGTTTGATGTCGATCCGTCAAGGCATTCGACTTTAAATGAAGGGAAACCAATTTTTTAGCGAAAGATTGTGTTTTCAAAGAGCCATAACTCTGCAGTGGATGGACTGAGAAACACCAATATCGAACTTGACCTATATTTGCTAAAAACAACATCTGAAAAATTTGGTGTCAATCCGTCAAAGCATTCAGCTTTAAATGAACGGAAACCAATTTTTTTAGAAAAATTGTGTTTTCAAAGGGCCATATCTCTGCAGCAGATGGACTGAGAAACACCAATATCGAACTTGACCTGTATTTTAATGCTACAAACAACTTCTGAAAGTTTGATGTCGATCTGTCAAGGCGTTCGACTTTAAATGAATGGAAACCAAATTTTTTATGGACAGACAGACTGATAACATAATATGACCGTTTTTTAAACGTGCGTATAATAACAAAAACTACATGCTAGGCTGTTGGAATGTCAAGGTTGATCTAAAAATTAATCCACAATATGATTTGGATGGATTGAAACCAAGATGGAAACTGCTAATCAAATTTTTAGAAACAAAAAATACCCTGTTCCACCCAACAGGCCCCATCCCTCACCTGATTTTTTTCAGATTTCTTTTGTAGCTTTGGTGTGATGTCTTTTCTGTAGAAACTTGAGAGAGTGACAAGGCATTACTGGATCTTCAGTCTCTTCTTGGACAAGTTGAGCTGCAGTGTCATTGACACATCATTGTCAATGACGAATAAAACTGACTAATTAAAAACAGGAAATAATTACAATAGAATGACAAAGACTCGAGAAGTCTGAACTATAATGAACGATGATACTAATATAATGAATATCTTATAAAATCAACCTGATGATTTGAGACTTGAAGAGTCGAGTTTAAAAGAATCAATCATAGATTGGTTGAATACATAGTTGCATTAACCTTTAACCCTTTACCTAACATGAAAAGCAGACGACACTTGCTAACAAAATTTTTGAATAACTAACTTTTTTCATTTTTTTGTCTCAACAACATAGGTTATGACACCTCATTGCAACGAGCTTGTTCCAAAGAGGGGTCATAACCTATGTTTTTGAGACAAAAAATGAAAAAAATAATAAAAATTAATTGGTGATTTTTGTGAATAGCACTGGCTGGTTTGGGCCGCTACGTTGGGTAAAGGGTAAAGGGTTAAATCCCCATACAGCCACTTTTATGTCGCTTTGAATATGTTGCCCCCCCCCCCCCCCCCCCCCCCCCAAGTGCCTTCTTTCTTGTGAATTCAGCTGATAGCCTGCATTTATCTTGGCAGTGCCAAGATAAATGCAGCCTACCAGCTGAATTCACAAGAAAGAAGGCACTTGGGGCAACATATTCAAAGCGACATAAAAGTGACAGTTTGTGGCTCTATGGGAATTTAACCCTTTACCCAACATAACGGCCAAAACCAGCCAGTGCTATTCACAAAAATCGCCAATTAATTTTCAGTATTTTTTTCATTTTTTATCTCAAAAACAATGGTTATGACCCCTCTTTGGAACAAGCTTGTTGCAATGAGGTGTCATAACCTATGCTGTTGAGACAAAAAAATGAAAAAAGTTAGTTATTCAAAAATTTTGTTTGAAAGTGTCGTCTGCTTTTCATATTAGGTAAAGGGTTAAAGGTTAATGCAACTATGTATTCAAACAATCTATGATTGATTCTTTTAAACTCGACTCTTCAAGTCTCAAATCATCAGGTTGATATTATAAGATATTCATTATATTAGTATCATCATTCATTACTGTTCAGACTACTCAAGTCTTTGTCATTCTATTGTAATTATTTCCTGTTTTTAATCAGTCAGTTTTATTCGTTATTGACAATGATGTATTTTAATTTCTACCATTTTCTCGCTACAATGTAGCCTCAGCTGCTGATGTGGCATTAAGCATCAATAAATAAATAATAAATGTTTGACAGAGGTCAATGCTCTGAAGTAGCCATGACTAGATTTGATGAAAAATTAATCTTAGTATAACACAAGAAATCATTGGTGAAAAAGCCATTCAATTTACAGAGGGAAAATGTGATTAAATGTGCCCAAATTATATTGATTTCAATGTCAAGAGAAACCCTGTGCTGGGCAGGAATATCTGTCAGCAGCATGCAAAGAGTTAAACACTACAATGTTAGGTTATCTTGTAACACAATAAAACAATAGAGCTGGTTATAAACATTCAGTTAAACTCTGAAACAATAAAATACTTCGAAGCTTATGAAACACATTGACTCTAATAATCATATAAACCAACATCATCCAGTCACCACTTAGTCTCTAACAAATAACCAAACTGAATTGACATGAGGCAAGACAAATGAAAAATCTGTTTCTCAGGCCTTATTCATGAGACAATTTCATTAACAGAATAGAAAAAAAGACTTTTATACCATGCTCACCTATGTTACTACCTGTGAAAAGCCTGTATGTTAAATTTTAGCTTTTAACCCCAATAACAGTGTAAAGCTTATATTATGGTTAAAACATTTTCAATGGGAATACCATCACAAAAATTTATTTAAAATCAAATTTAAGAATTATTAATAATATAATTTGACTGAAAAAGCAAGGTAAATTAAATCAACTTTGACAATGTATTCAGCTGCCAATCAAGGATTCATGAGCAGCCGAAAGTACAGCCCACTGGTGCAGATGTAAACATAACAAACCCATGTGTTTTCTCATCTGCTAATCATAAATATCATTTTTTTCTCCATTTTAAGTGACAAAGTTGATTATTTATTCAGAGCATGATATAAATAAAACAAATAGGTACTAGGGCCAGTAATCAGATTGTAACCACTCATATAATAAGGGTTTTAACCACTCAGCAAAGCTTCTTGGTTAAAACCCTTATCCTACTCATGGTTTAAATCTGATTACCGGACCTAGTACCTATTTATTCCATATAAAAACTATGTACAGGAAATCCAGAAAATTTCCAAGGCATTACAGATATTTTCAACCAATGACTTCTAAATCAAATTGAATATAAACTCTTAACCCATTAGAACTGATATAATTGAATATAAACTCTTAACCCTTTACCCAACGTAACGGCCAAACCGGCCAGCGCTATTCTCAAAAATCGCCATTAATTTTCAAAATATTTTCATTTTTTGTCTCAAAAACATAGGTTATGACCCCTCGTTGGAACAAGCTCGTCGAGCCCGTTCCAACGAGGGGTCATAACCTATGTTTTTGAGACAAAAAATGAAAAAATTTAGTTATTCAAGAATTTTTTTTGCAAGTGTCGTCTGCTTTTCATGTTAGGTAAAGGGTTAACCTATTAGAACTGATATTGACTTGGATCAATTTTTACTGGCATAAAACAGATGCCCCACCATGCAGTCTTGGGGTAAGCTTTTAAGTTACATTCAAACTGACATTGCATTTGTTTCTCAGCCAGTCTTGGCTAGACACTTCAAAGCCACAGGATGTAAACTGTCATCAAAGTAAAGCAAAAGTGTATAAAAATATCCAACCCTTTTATGGTTTAAGATGCTAAGTTTTTTTCTTGAATGGCCCAAGAAACAGAAGCTCTTTTTTGTGTGTCCTTATCTGAAATCTGTTTAACTTTTTAAGTGATTCACTTTTACTTTCACTGGCAAATTTTGTGTTCAATTAACCTTTTACCAAACATAACGAATATAACAAGACAATGTTATTCACATAAAAGTTTTATTATTGTTTCAATTTTTGCCTCAAAAACATAGCTTTTGACCCTCCACTGGAAGGAGCTTATTGAACTCATTCCACGGATCGATGATAAGCTATGTGTTTGAGGACCAAAAATGTCCAAAAAAAATTCTTAGTTCTTCAAGAATGTTTTTTGCCAGTGTTGTCTTTAGGGTTGCAATGATATGTTTCTCATGATAAGATGCATATCACAATACGATCCCCACGATTCGATATGTATCATGGTACACTTGTCAATCATCAAAACGTGAGGACACAAAAAGCAAATCTGCAGTTATGGACCACTGGGTTACCTGGTGGTCCATAACTTCAGATTTGCTTATTGAGTCCTCTCATTTCTACTGGGCTGGTGAGTAGAGGGAAAAGTCTAATATCCACCCACACAATGGCAGCCAAGTAACAAATCATTATACAGTTTTGGATCAAGCAGCTTCGTTTCAATGAAATTAGATTTCTCAAACTTCTTGACAACAAAACATCATGACACACTCTTCTGTTACCTTGAAATCTTGAAATTTGAGATTTGTTGGATCATAGTATATAAAGGTTCAAAAGAGCGATGATAATGACTTGTGCTATTCAATACTAACAAATACCTGAGAGCAATGTAAATTCAGACTTCTATAATCCTGATTTCAAAGGAAAACTACATATAATGGATGCGAATGGTCAACAATAACAATGAGGACATTTTTGAAGTGTCATTAACAAAATATTCATGAAATTTTGGGTCCTCATGTATTGTGATGCAATTCAAGCAAATCGTGATACATATCGTCAGAGAATGAATCGTACTATATTCGTTTCACAATTAATCGTTGCAGCCATAGTTGTCTTTATACGTTGGGTAAAGGATTAGCAGGGTTTTACTGTACAATTTCGCTATGTACAGAAATTTTTCACCTCAATGTAAAACAATAGATATTAATTTAGTTCATCACAGATTTTCTACTAAAACTTAAATTCTGATTACCGGTATAATGTTAAATTCTAATAAAAATGTAAAAAATATAAATTTTGTTCATCACAGATTTTCGACTAAAATTAAATTCTGATTATAATGTTCACTGAGTGAAAGAAAAAATGAAATATTTAGACTCTCATGATTACTGATAACAATAGAGTAGATAATTATATCTACATAGAGACTTTTCAAGTCCAAATGGCAAATTAAAATATAACATACAATAAAAATGTGATATATCATTTCACGTGCTTGTATTGCCGAGTGAAAGCCAACCCTGACACAAAACATATATATCTCCAACCCTGTACAAATTGGGCGAGCGATCGTTTCATTTATTTATTGTTCACTTCAAAAGAAAGTGGGAGACTGATTTTCCATTCATCTTAATCACTGGTCTTTGGACCGAGATAAAAAAAATTTTCTTGTATTAATTTTGGTATTTATTCATTAACTCTTCCAGAAGCATGATCTACTTGATAATGATGAATACACTAAGTGTTCTTTGTCTTCAGCAATAAAATGTGTGATATTTGTTTGTATACTGGGGTTCAACTAATGTATAATCCATAACTTTCCCAGGATTTCAAGTACATTTTCTAAAACTTCAACAGGATTTGGGTGGCAAATCTGGAAACAAAAGTGAAATTTTACAATCGTCAAGATTATCTAGGACTTTTCCATAACCTGTTTGCTTGTAAAAATCCACATATGTTGTCAGTACCATATTACATAGAATTGCTAGACTCAATACCATAACATGCAACATTTAATGAATGGATGATGAAGACTAACATATGTTTCGTTTTTCGTGCTGGATCGGCCTTCACAATGTTTTTGTGGCCGCAATTTCGGCAAGTTTGATATCAGTGTCAAATTTCATGGAAAATTTCCAAGAGTTTTCTAGACAAGAAGCAAAAAATACAGTGGAGCCCTGTTAATTGAATAGCCACTTTGTCAATGAAAATTATTCAATCAACAGGAGTATTCAATTAACACTGATTGGGTCACTTTCCTGGATTCTAGATATAAATTTATCATTTATTCTATTATATCTTGTTTGACAGAGCTCGTGGAGCTCTGTCAAACAAGATATAATAGAGTAAATGCCTGTATTGGATGTACTGAGACCAAATAGGTCTATAAACAAAGAAAAACTGGGGAGAGTCAGGGTAATTTCTTCACAGGTTACAAGATTTTTTATTCAATTAGCAGGAGTTTACTCTATAACCTATATTCAATTAACAGGTCAAATTTGTACTGTAGGTATGGTAAATGGTTTTGTGTTTGGAAATTATATTCAATTAACCGGGTTATTCATTTAAGAAATATCCAATTAAGTGGGCTCCACTGTACCCCCATTTTTCCAAGACGTCTAGGCCTGGGAAATATTTTTCAATTGCCATGACTTTTCCCAGATTCCAGGACCCATACAAACCATGTTACTTTTCCCCAGAGTGAATTGTCATAAAACTGCTTACTTTATGAACGGGTTACCAGAAAGATGTTCAAGTAACCCCATTACGGTTGCCTTCATTTTTAATTTTTACCGGCCTGGTTCTTGAAAGTTTTATGTCATTTTCTAGGCAGTACATCATAGGACACAGATGTAAATAACTTCTGTGGACAAAGTCAGTGCAATCCGAATAGTTAGTCAATGCAAATGGAATGGTCAATATTAATTTTTATCACAGGTTTCATATTTTACATTACTAAACTCAATTTATAATATATTTAATATTTACATCATCCATATGATTTTTGCCTCTTAAACTCCATAAAACCCACACTGTGTTTTGTAGATAACTGCACTGTATATATGCCAGGGTCCATTGTCTCAAATATGACAAAAATTCAAGTACTTTTTCAAGAACCTTTCAGATAAGTTTCAAGGCTTTTCCTTGCATTGGTCAATAACTTGGACGATGATCTTAACATGCAATCAGTGTGAACCAAATTTTTGAGAGAAAAGCTTTCATTTGTTTACACTGCAATGTAGTCATTGATATAAATCGATTGTTGTGCATTAACTCTTAACATGCTAAGTATTTTCAAGATATTTTTCACCAAATCTTGTCATGACTGCTCCAAAGCAGCCATGACAAGATTTGATGAAAAATTCATCTAAATTTAACTCAAGAAATCATTGATGAAAAAATCCATTCAGTTTAAAGGAGTAGAAATTGATTAAATGTGCCAAAAATAATACTTATTTCAGTGGCAAGATAATTCCTGTCTTGAGCTAAAATACCTGCCAGCGGCATGCAAGGAGTTAATATACATGAGCCATGCACGAAAAGTGCATTAATCTCTTACAGGAAAGTGGAATTCAAGCACTTTTAAGTACCCTACTCAATTTCTAGCACTTTCAAGGACTTGAAAATAAATTTTCAAATTCAAGGACTTTGAAGGACCATAATGCCCCCCTGGGCTTGAATAGCAATTCTAAACAGCCACACAATGTGAAAGTGACATTGATAACACATGTATAAAACTAATTCAACTAAATAAAGTTCTAAATAAAAAATAACAAAAACTACATGCTAGGCTGTTGGAATGTTAAGGTTGATCAAGAAAGTATTTTCTCAAGAGAGTAAATTTCAAAACAAAATGTTTTTCATTTAAGATGAAGTGACAGTGTCAGTGGCAAACAGACAGTATTAGGGCTGCGTGGTATATCGATACACCGATATCAAAGCATGCTAATTCGTTCAAACTTTGAAAAGCTCAAGTGCTGATTATGGTTAGTATATCTGAGCAGTCTTTTGATATACCGGTATACCGTGGTGCTTTTTTGAATACCATGCAGCTCTAGACAGTATCAGACATGCAGTGTGGGTATGCACAATGGCATGCATACCATGCATCATATCTCCATTATTGAGCATGAGTCCTGAACAATCTGTTTTGATGCTACATACCAACACCCAGCATAGACACATCCTGGTATCCAACTAGTCATATATTTGGTTAACAGGTCAAGTGATCATCTAAACAAATATACATATCAATGGAATGTTTTCTAAAGAGGATCAATTCTACATGTCTAGGTTTCATACACAAAAGTGAAGGTATAATTTAACCCTTTACACATACATGTCAAAATTTATTATGCTAGGCTAAAAAAAAGTTTTGATTCTCAGGCAAATGCAATCCCTCACTTAAATTAAACCCCCTCATTGGAAGTTTTTTATTGCCTTGCAGTGTCTTCCAATATTACTACAAAACAAGACTAATACTGACCACTCGGCAACGGATGCCCCAGAACTATGACCTTGATCTGTGACGACCTCCATCGAACAAAAAAACAATTTAGGTATGACACATAATCTCTCCATTAGCAACATGTATGCCAAGTTTCAACAAAATCCAATAAAGCATCTCAAGAGTTATGGAGTGGACACGAAAATCTTCCTCATGACAGGATGGATGGATGGATGAATGAATGAATGAATGAATGAATGAATGAATGAATGAATGAATGAATGAATGAATGGACAGACAGATGGATGGATGGATGGACAGATGGAAATACTATATGCTCCGAAATTTTTTTCGGGGGCATAAAAAATTATAAATTCACAATAATTTGTAAATTTTTTATACTTACCAATGGCCAAGACTTAGCTGGTGCTAACTCAAAAATATCTAGGGCCAAACACAAATTTTGCACCTCCCAATCCCCAAAATTTGCATGCAAAACCGAAAATTAAAAGTCCTATCTGGCCCTCTATACATTTACTCTCCACGCATGTGCAGATGCCAGGATGTGACCGGAATTAGCGCCAACATCAAATCTTTGTAAAAGAGAGTATTACATAATAATTCAGCGGGGAGGTATGAGTGCCCACTCATGGGAGGGCCATCTCCGTCTGGGCTATTGGTAAGTATAAAAAATATACAAATTATGAATTTATAATATTTTTATACTATAACCCAATGGCCCAGACTTAGCTGAATCGTAAAAAGGTGGAGGGCCTAGGACTTCCAAAATAGTAGATCGACATAGTTCCAATCCTGTAATACAAATTGAAAGGAAATTAGAATAATTGGGAATTACATGTATGCCTCTCAATACAGTAATAGAGGAGACATATCCTAAAAAAGGAGCCCAATTTAAGTAATTCCTTATTCTAAGCATGAAGACTATGCTGATTAGGATGTAACAAGTTCCTAATTTTTAAGGCTCGTCCAGACTAAGCCCCAAAAATTAGGATGGCGTATCTGAAAATGAGAGAAAATCCCCCACAAACATATGCCATACAATAACACTTCAGCTGTATGCAGGATATAATTACGGACAATACAGCTTCCTTCATAGTTACATACCTATCAAGCCAGAGAAGAGGTAAAAATCCCCCCAGCCCTCCTTTCTTTTGAAGGAATCTTTGAAAGAAAGAGGGGAGAGCTCTGGAATCAGTAAGAGCGGTACCAAAAAACAATATAAATACTCGTCGAACAGGTACTCAGGTATTAATACATGATTAATAAAGGGTGCTTAATGAAACTTCAGAAGTTAAGGTTATAGCGACGATCCTGGTAATTAATATTGCCCGCTATAAAACGTACACCGCAGACGGCGTATACAGATACGTCAAAAACCGGTGATATAAAATATAACATACACATGTCCAATCGAGCCACACTGAACAATCTCTGGAGAGAGAACACACTTCCGAGGTAACCCACAGGCGACCTCTGTACAATAAATTCCAGTAACAACACTCTCCAATGTGTACTATCCGATATCTATGACCGTAAACACGTGTGAATATTCGATTTGAGTACTGACATAATAGAAACCTGGATATAGAAATGGAAGTAGGTATGATTAACAGGCTCCAACATGGACCACCCCCGAAATAGTTCATAATTTCAAGGTCTATAAAATACAATAAAGCGTTATCCTAATAATTATAATGCACGAGAGCATTAAAATCCAGCATGTAATCATCCGAATACCAGTTAACTGGTTATGCAGCCTCTGAGGCACCCAAAGAGTAGCAATTTAATTATGATGAAATAAGTGATCGTATATAACAAATCAACAAATAAACACAGCACAGAAAATTAATCAAACTAAAAAGCGGAAGTGCCCATGAGGTCGCCATACAACACCAACACAACCCGAATGCACAGTATGTGTGAATTAAACTATACGAGGCTTTCAGGAAGAAAACTACGTCTTGCCCGGTAATTGCATCTAAATGGCAGTGTGTGTGTGTGTGTGTGGGGGGGGGGGATTCAAAGTCATATCGAAATCTCCTCACCCGAATTACTTAATCGTTCCTGTGTTAGTCATCAAATAATATAGGAACCGCGATGGTTCCCTCACGACTAACCAACTCTATTATGCCACTATGGGCAGAGAAGGACGTGAAGAACAAAAACTTCCCCTAAAAAAGAAGGTCCTCTCATGGAGGAAGCTTCTGGGGAGCCTCCCATAACAGACACTTGAGAAAAATGATTCAGGGTTTCTGTGCTACTAATAAGATTCACAACGAGACTGTTTGATCTTAAACATAATCTACTGAATCAAATGAATTGGAGGATACGCTTATCTTATCATCTAACCCCATGAGATTGGCAGAGCGTCAACTGCATGCTCTCAATGGTCTGGGCATAGTGACACAAACGATGGTAACTAATTGTTCCGGTGCATCACAAACTGATCTATCATGGGGCGATCCCACTGATAGCAAAACTGTCCAAATACTCGATTGTTGAGCATCCATTCCAATTGCAACAGGCAACCTTTCCGAGGAGCAAGTCTGATAGTACGTTCAGACAACCCGGTAAATGACGGATAGAAAGATGAACATGATGATACATGACATAATAGAAAAATCTTCTCCGTTAGTTGGCATAACGGAAATGAATGGATGCCGCCCTGGTTCCTGATGTACGCTACCACTGTCGAGTTGTCCGACAATATCTGAACATGTGCGTCCATTATAATGTGAATCCAATGATGTAGCGCTAACCATACTGACATCATTCCTTTGATGTTTATGTGTTTCTCCAGGAACCGAGGGTCCCAAAGACCCTTGCATTTCGAGTCTGTCAGGCTCAGGGTCGCGCCCCAAACTTTTGACTCGCATCCGTCATAATCGTGAAAGCCAGATCCGGCAACTGCAGCGAAACTCCCTCAGTTAACCACTGAATATCTGCCCAAATCTGGACCTTTTGTTTACTAGATCCGTTAAACCAATACTGGTCTCGAGCAAATGCGTCTTCACACTCCAGTTCTGGGTAAAGAATAACTGGAGGGGATGTGTGCCTGAGCGACCCATCGGAATAAGATCCACAGCCGCTCCGTACATCCCCGGCCATCAGTCGCATAAAATCCCTCGCTGTTAATGCATCTGAGTATAGACAAAAGCAAGCATAACAACTGACTAATTTCGTTCTGGGTAATGGCAGACGAACCAGAATGTTGCGAGTCTAGAAGCTCATTCCTTCTGAAGAGTAGTTGATGCTGTATCTCTGAAAAATGTCAACCAAGTAAGCCGACGTTACTGCAGACGAATGAGCTCGGAAGTGAGACATTACCGAGTTCATTATTCGAGTGAATGCCCAGGGCGCTAGATTCAGACCGAAGCACATCGCTCGGAACTGAAATATTATCCCCTGAACGACGAACCGTAGGTACTTTCTGAATGCCGGATATACCAGGACATGAAAGAATGGATCCTTAGATCTATGCTTGCCACATAGTCGATCACTCGAACACTCACTTTTACCAACTGAATGATTACCGTAAATAAACTTTTAGAGCCATTATAAACCTGTTATCCAGCTCCAGTCTATTACCGGTCGGAACGAGCTGTCTGGCTTCGGTACGAGAAACAGGTGACTGTAGAATCCTAGAGCATCTTGATTCTCGATGACCTCTATTGCTTCCATTGTCAACAGAACCTTTACCTCCGATTGGAGAGACTCTTATATGCAAGGATTTGACTGAAGTTTTGTCCATCACAGACATCATGTTAGTGGTGGTTTCTCTCAGAAAGATAGCCATAGGCCATCCGAGACCACACTTCTCGCCTACTGGTCTTCCGTTATAGTTATCCAGTTTGATGCGAATCTTGATAACCATCCGCCAACTGCCAAGCAACAGAGGTCCTAACCCTCACCTGTAGTACCTGCGAGGCTTACGGGAGGAGAAACCACGTCCCCCTCGCGAAGAGCCTCGACCCGTCGGCTTACGGGTGACTGACTGGTAGTCTCGATCAGACCTACACCCCCTTTCCAAGTCGCTGTATTGATGATCCCTAGAGTAATTATAGGAGGGTTTCCTATAACCTCGCGAGGAGTCCCTTTTAGACGATTTCTGTCTAGGACGTCCTCCCTTACTCTTTTCTGCTGCTGCGGGTCGATTAGATGCCAACTTAAGGAGCAGAGTATTGATGCTTTCTTTGTAGCTTGGTCATAAACCAATGAAAGCTCATCGTCAAAAACTTAGTGCCCGGATACCGGAGTGACCATGTGTTGTTCCGAGAGAGTTTTTCACCTTGTCATCTATTAAAGATGACGACACAAGGGCTCCGCCACGTCTGATTAACTCCAAATTAGCCACTGTTAAGACAGAGTTATATGTGATAAACATAACAGCCCTGGAAAGGACTTTCAAAGAGGTACGAACGTCCTCATTATTCCTTTCCACTGAGACGTTGCACCACAGTTCTTAAAGGTGATCTGCGCAAGACACAGCGTCTAAATTTGCCCTGAATGAAGAAATTGCCATCTCAATTGTGTCTGAGTGAATAGTGAATGACGAAGGTAAGGCCATGACTAGGTCCTCAGCCTGCTCATCCAAACACAGAGGAACTCTCTATACATCTTCCCCAACCATTTTAAATGAACGTAGTCCAACAAACGGTAAAATTACGGAAGATGATGTCAAGAAACCGCCTTTCTTCTTCCCACTGGCAAGTTGAATATGGCGTCATCTAAATGGCTGAAGGCCTGCGACACCTGTCTAAACTGATCCGGAAAAGACATGACCTCCTCCTTTGTCCAGATAAAGTCAGCGTCCAATGACGCCAGTGGTTTCTTCCTAGTAGTCGCAGCATTCTGATTCGCTAGAACAAATTCAGGGTAGTGTTGATGGATTAAATCCATTGCAACCATGCGTTGTTCCGAAAGGGAAGGGTAATCCTCCTCCGTATCCCTTTCACCATTTGTCTGAATCAGTTGAAATTCACAGTCAGTGGCATCTGAACTTGCAGATGACTGGACCGACCCAGCACCATCCTACAGCTCAGGTTCTGAGACTGCGTCGGCTGCTTCTCCACTTGCTGGGATGCTGCGATGAGCTGCGCAATCTGCGACAGCAAGTCTGTTACAGAGGCCTGAGGAGCAGCGGTCTTCTGTTTCCTGGCCGCCCACTGCTCCCAGGATGGTGTGTCCGAGACGGCTCTTTTCTCCGGACGTCCCGATAAATGAGGCCTCGTCTCCTTAGCTACCGAATGGTCCAACTTCCTGAGGATGAGTGGTCCCTTCTCGGCGATGTAAGCTGGATATCTGAAGTCGTGTAGCTAAGGTGCGGTTGTGTGTGCTTGGAAGATGCCGATGCAGAAGCCAAAACTATAGCCGACGCCGGCTGTGAACTGAACGGAATGTTCCGGATGGGAAGCGCAGACGTATGCTCCGACTGACGCAAGTTCCGATCACCACATTTGGCCCCAGATGTTATTGGGAAAGAGAGGGAGCTCTCTCGCACTCGGTCCTTTCAGACCTTGCCGAGCTTCCCAATGAAATTGCCGTAACTGCAGCCGATGCCGGCTGTGAACTGAATGGAGCGTCCCGGACGGGAGGCACAGATGTATGCTCTGACTGACGCAAGTTCCGATCACCACATCTGGCCCCAGATGTTATTGGGAAAGAGAGAGGGCTCTCTCACTCGCGGTCCTTTCAGACCTCACCGAGCTTCCCAATGAACTTGCCGGCTTCTTATTCTGTTTCGTCATCGCTGGGTGAGCCTGTTTATATTATAAGGTGCACCCTCTACCCAATCCACCTCTTAGACCGCAACGGACACACCCAGTGTCACGGTACCCATGGACAGAGTAATGCTTCACCGGTCAAACTAGCTGGCGACGAGGAACTAAAACCAATGATTTGTGGTTTATAGCCCTGCCCAATATTCATGAGCACCTTTGCCGCTAGCTCTGTTAATTACCTAAATGCGATGACGGCAGCACACTCTGTTTAGGCATCACGTAAACATCACCATGTCCTCTGAAATAGAAACTAAGAAACGAGAATGACTCTATGGCGAGAGGACCGGCAGTGGCCTCTAGCAGCTAACAACGTACCGTGACACTTGTCTCCAACGTTTGTCATCCCATCCGACACATGTTGAGCAAGAATTAGTGGGAGTACATCGACTACAAGCAAGGCAACCAACATGTAAATCAGAGGAAAGGCTTCCTCGCCTTGCATTTGAGCAATATGCTTTCATAATGAAGCAAAATAAAGTCGATTGTACTCCCACCAACTCCACATTAAATATTAGAAAAAGATACATAACAAATAACAATCAATATATAAATCGAAAAATAATTTACACAAAAAAAATTTTCAAAAAATTTTGACAAGAGCCCAAGTCCCCAAAGGGAAGGATGAGCCCAAATGTATCCCGATAGAGCCTAAGTGTGGACAAAAATTATTTTACTATCCAAAACATTAATTGCTTCACTACCGGAATATTAAATGTATCTTACAACAGTCCTACCATAATAATAAATAGGAAACTACATATATAAATAGAGCATTGTCAATGTAAACAACGTCAGAATGAAAACCTGGAAACAAGACCCCAGGCACAGTTTTTGAACTATCCGATGTAAAGCAAGATCTTCATCAGAAGAAAAAACGATACATCGGATGTATGATACATGACCAAAATGCCTAAACACCCTTAGGGTGAGGACATAACCATGGGGATATACAGAATAAACATTCTGTGTAACACGTTGAACTCCCAAGAAATTTATAAAAAAAATTTCAATAAAACAAGCCAAAACGCTTGGAAGTTTAACTGGGGGGCTTCAAGGAAGGATAGGGAAGGAACACTTAACAATCAGTGGAAAAATCATTAGCAAGAATGATGACATCAGGCCCATGTCCCGAATATGGGGAACATGAAATAATTTTTATAAAAATTATAATGTTATAGCTCTGAATGTTTCAAACCACCATTTCTTCCTTCCTTCATCCAGTTGTGTCCTTGGATCCACCAAAGTAACCACTGATTTGTGTCTGGCATCATTAAAACTGAGATTTAAAAAAGCACAGATGTCAGTTTGTTGTTATCTGACTGAGGGCCAAACAAAGAATAATGTTTGCGCCAATTCCGGTCACATCCTGGCATCTGCGCATGCGCGGAGAGTAAATATATGAAGGGCCAGATAGGACTTTTGATTTTTGGTTTTGCATACAAATTTTGGGGATAGGGGGGGGGGGGGGGCAAAATTTGTCTTTAGATATTTTTGAGTTAGCACCAGCTAAGTCTGGGTCATTGAGTTATAATATAAAAATACAGGGAGACTCAAAACTTTTTATGTTTTTTGATTGATGTATGTAACTGAAATATGAAGAGAAAAACTAAACTAAAGACAGTCTACATCCTGTGGCTATTCGGTTATTTCTAGGCAAGCCTTAGTCTTGGCTGTCTATATACTTGCCTAGAAATGACTGTCAAGGCCCTTAAAATGTAACTTGTAAGTTTTCCCAGAGACAGCATGTTGGGGCACCTGTTCTGCGGCAGTAAAGATGATCAAAGTTGGAATTGGGCCCTCGAGGGTTAAAATAAAGGAGTTAATACAGTAGAATCCTCTTAATTGAATATCCATTTTGCCAGTGAAAATTATTCAATTAACAGGAGTATAGAATTAACAGGGATTTGGTCAGTTTCATGTGTTCTGGAGGTAAATGAGCATTTATTCTATTATATTTTGTTTGACAGAGCTCACTGAGCTCTGTCAAACAAGATATAATAGAATAAATGCCTGTATTGGATGTAGTGAGGCCAAAAAGGTTGATAAACAAGTGTTTGACCACTGAGGTGGTATTAGTCCCCTACTGCGCTTTTGTGACATAAGGTGTTTTTGTCACAGAAGACACCAGAGTATATAAGCATCTTGGATTTAAAAAAAAAAATATTGAGCGTGCATAATCCCCTCACAACCCTTTATCCATGTACCATATATGAAAGGCGTAGCTTGAACCATGTTGGAGGGAGGGGTGGTAACATAAAATAGAGAAAAAAGCTTAAAAAAACACAACAAAAATGGCCACCATTCTGCCATCTTGGATTTTGAAAAATAAATATTGACTGTGCATCATCCCCTCAGAACCATTTATCCATGTACCAAATATGAAAGGTGTAGCTTGAAGCATATTAGAGGGAGAGGTGGTAACATAAAAACAGACAGACTGACGGACAGACAGACAGATGTTAGATTTTGAAAAAAAAGTATTGAGTGTGCATAATCCCCTCACAACCCCTTTATCCATGTACCATATATGAAAAGTGCAGCTTGAACCATGTTGGAGGGAGCAGTGGTAACATAAAATAGAGAAAAAAGCTTAAAAAACACAACAGAAATGGTTGCCATGGCGCCATCTTGAATTTTGGAAAAGAAATATTGAACGTGCAACATTCCATTACAACCCTCTATCCAAGTGCCAAATATGCAAAGTGTAGCTTGAACCATGTTGGTGGGAGGGGTGGTAACATGAAAATAGAGAAAAAAAAGCTTAAAAAACACAACAAAAATGGCCGCCATTCCGCCATCTCGGATTTTGAAAAAAAAATTTTGAACGTGCATCATCGCCTCAGAACCATTTATCCATGTACCAAATATGAAAGGTGTAGCTTGAACCATGTTGGTGGGAGGGGTGGTAACATGAAAATAGAGAAAAAAAAAAGCTTAAAAAACACAACAAAAATGGCCGCCATTCTGTCACTTTGAATTTTTAAAAAAAAATTTTGAGCATGCATCATCCCCTAGGAACCATTTATCCATGTACCAAACATGAAAGGTGTAGCATGAAACATGTTGGTGGGAGGGGTGGTAACATGAAAATATAGAAAAGCTTGAAAAACACAACAAAAATGCTCGCCATTCCGCCATCTTGGATTTTGAAAAAAAAATTTTGAGCATGCATCATCCCCTCAGAACCATTTATCCATGTACCAAATATGAAAAGTGTAGCTTAAAGCATGTTGGAGGGAGAGGTGGTAACATAAAAAAACAGACAGACAGACGGATGGACGGATAGACAGACGGACGGAGTGCAATCCTATAGTCCCCTTACGGTTCCCGTAGGGGACTAATAAGGGGAATTTGGTGCGTGTCACAGTAATTTTTTCGACATATTACAAAAATTTATATACAATTAACAGGAGTTTACTCTACAACCCATATGCAATTAACAGATCAAATTTGTACTGAAGGTATGGTAAATGGTTTTGTGTTTGAAAATTATATTCAATTAACAGGGATATACAATTAAGAGATATCCAGTTAAGTGGGCTCCTCTGTATGTGTTATACACTTTCTATATTTATCCCATAATTGGCTGTTTATTTAAACAATGTAAGCCTTGGATAAATTTTTGCATTATTCACCTAGTAGGGTGATAAATTTTCCCTGTAGGTTTAACACTGAAAGAATTTATTCCTACAGTAGAGACAGACTTGTTGACCTCTGACTTAAATAATAATAATAATAATAATTGATTTTCTAGAGCATAAAACTGAATTTGACCAGTGTGCTCCTCACTTCTCACTATGTTTTGTAGTAAGTAACAGAACGATTTTGCCGTGACTGCCCTGTAAAAGATTTATGGGATAAACAAAATAAACGTATAGTGTTTTCAAGTAAAAAATTGATTCTACTCATAGAATTAAGAATGAGACCGACTCGCTACAGGCTCGTTGTTTTCATTCTTAATCCTACTCGTAGAATAAACTTTTTATTTGAAAACACTATATGTTTATTCCATATATAACAAGCTATTAACTGAAAATAGAACATGTTTTCATTTTTGGAATTCACTGAAAAAAAATTTGTCTGCGAATCAATGAATTTATTTTGTATGACCTTAATTATTGTTTTTTTTAATTTTTCATAAAATGTCAACAAAACCATATCATGACCCCTAGTTCCAATAAGGGGGGTCACATATTTTTTTGTTGAGATCCTTTGAAAAAGAAATTTTTGTAGACTGCACAATTTGTATATTATTTGAATGGATTTGGCAGATTTGTAAGGTAAAGGGTTAAACTATCGGAATGGGTACAAAATTATTCATCATCTTCTATGTATTTAATCTGTCCATGATTTGTTGTAAAAAATTCAGCCTTCAAACCTCGCTTCTCTGCTTCTTCAACAAGTTTTGACTTTGGCTCTAAATAATGCTGAAAAATTTGAAATAAAAATGTTATCAGAATCTCTTTGAGAAATGCTACCAGAGTGAAGCCTACTTAATTGGCCACTTTTTAATTGAATAACCCTGTCAAGTGAATATAACTTTCAAGCCCCAAACCACTTACCATACCTTCAGTACAAATTTGACCTGTTAATTGCATGTAGATTATGAATGAGAGGCCTTAATCACTTGGGCCATTAAAAAAAAAGTTTATGTTCTCAGGCACCACCCATGCCATTAAATGTCTGCTGCATCAAAACTTTTTAATACCCAGTCAAAAAAAATCTCTGAAGTATTTCAACTTCCTGTTCCCATTTTCCTTCATATTTTCTTGCTTTGAATTTCTTACTATTATATAAATGTTTTCTATATTGGTATTATAACAACTTTTGAGGAAAATGCCACTATTATCTTTTCAAATTAGTGCCAGACTGAACATAATCCTGCAATGGAGCGGCTTTGGCATGTCGTCAACAGATAAGTTGATTGAAGAATTTTGCAATATATGTGATAAGATAACACTAGTCCTGAGTTTGTAAAAGATTTCTTCCTGAAATGCAAATATATTTTTTTAGGGTATCTTTTTCAGATTTCAGAACAGAAAATAAAAATAAAAAGCCTCCCACCCTCGTCAAAAATTTGAGGCAAACCTGCCTGAGAACATAGACATTTTTTTTAATGGCCTTACCTGAGAAGTTAAAAAATTTATAGTAATTTATATATTTTTTATACTTACCAATGACCCAGACTTAGCTGGTGCTAACTCCAACAAAACCAGGGCCAAACACAAATTTTGCCCCCCAATCCCCAAAATTTGCATCCAAAACAAAAAGAAATCATGTCCTAAAGGACCTCCATAGTACGCCTCTACTGCGCATGCGCAGTGACGCAGTCGTCCCGAAATTGGCGCCAATTATCATTCTTACTGGCAGTGCCTAGTCAGCGCTATGTACTCAGCGGGGAGGCAAGAGTTCCCAACTCCAGGGAGGGCCATCCCCGTCTGGGTCATTGGTAAGTATAAAAAATATATAAATTACTATAAATTTTTTAACATTTTTATACTGTACCAATGACCCAGACTTAGCTGAATAGTAAACAGGCTGGAGGGCCTAGGACATAGAGGAAAATCCAATAAGCTCAACTATATAGTAAAGAGGTAACCCCTTAAGGAGAAAAGGAGTATTAGGCTTTACATGTATCTTTCTTATTTAATATTAAATTAGAAAGATACACTACCCTTAATAATTGAGCACAATAACATTCATGTTCTCTATTAACATCCAGTATAACCCTTATACTAATTATTTTTAAAGCAAGCCAATAAATAAAGTAGTCCAGAGAATTGAGACTCTTTATAATCATTTAAAAGTGTCCGAGTATTGTATATTAAAGCCCGTTTGACACTTGACATATACAAATGCTTCACACCGAGCTACACTTTAAAAATAAGACATGAATGAAATTAAACATTAATATTACACTTTAAAACCATCCCGGAAGCGACTCAGAAATACTGTCTTGGAGGAGGCATTCCCTTGCTTTTCACTATAAAGCAGGTGACCTAAGGGAACACCCGCCCCCCCCCCCCCCCCCCCCCCCCCTTCCCCTTGCCCTGGGTCAAATAGCCCAGAGCGAAGAGGGCAGCCGGACGGAGTCACTGCCGGAACAGAAAGCCTGCATAACTATAGTTGCAACTGTTTAGTGGACGACATTCTGAGCAACAGATAACGGACCTAAACAATGCAGGTCTGCAGAAATGGACTCAATATTTCTGAGATAAAAATTCGTAAATGTGGATGGCTGAGACCAATAAGCAGCCTTCATTAAATCTGTAATAGCAACACTATTAGCATAAGCCCAGGAAGTAGAAAGAGCTCTTACTTCATGAGCAGAAATCTTAAGCACAGACTGCTGAGAAGAAGATAAATCTTCATAAGCAGTACGGATAGTTAACTGAATCCATCTAGCAATAGAATGGACTGAAATGTCCTTTCTATTAGGCATCAAAGACAGAAAGAAACGTTTCCGTCCCTTTCTGATGAACTGAGATCTCTGTTTATAGATACGTAGTGCTCTAACAGGACAGAGTAAAGGCCTACGCCCGTCTGAAGACGGAAGAGCCTTAATAACAATAGGTTCCGGATATTTATTAGGAGCCTGATTCTTAGCTAAAAAACCCACATTAGTAGTGAAGGTGATAGTGTTCCCAACACTACGATAATGAGAATCATCCACCGATAGTGCATGAAGCTCACTGACTCTTCTGGCAGAAGAGAAAGCTAAGAGAAAAGCTGTCTTATAAGATAAGAATTTGAAATCTACTGTCCCAAGAGGTTCAAATGGCTTTTCCTTCAATTTAAGGAGAACCCAAGCTAAATTCCACTTAGGAATTAATCTAAGAGTTCTGGGTCTATTTATCGAAAAGTTTCTAACCAATTTCGATAAAGAGACATTAGATCCAATTTGTAAACTATCATGATGTGCATAGGTATCAGATAACATAGATCTATAACCCTTTATAGTAACAGGCTGCAGTTTGATTTCGTCAAACAAGTATACTAGAAAGTTTGCAATGTCTGGTATAGAGGGATCAAATATATCTACAGAATGATCCCTACACCAACGACGAAAAACCTTCCACTTAGCCGCATAGTTTAGCGAAGAGGAGGTCCTCCTACAGTTAGAAATCGCGTCCACTGCTCGTCCTGTAAAGTGCTTGCCATGCAAGAAGGACCGCACAACGGAAAAACGTGAAGGTTGAGACCTTGCGGGTTGTGATGGAGTTGGCGCAATTTCCCCTGCGAAAGAAGATCCTCTCGTGGAGGAAGCTTCCGCGGTAGGTCCCACAACAGACACCTGAGTAGATTTATCCACGGTCTCTGTGGCGACAGAGATGCTACCAACAGAATCTTGCATTGAGATTGTTTTATCTTTAGCAATACTTGTTGAATTAACGGCGCTGGAGGATACGCATATCCTATCATTCCGTCCCAAGGGATCGACAGAGCGTCTACTGCAAATGCTCTTGGATCCGGACACGGGGACACATACGTCTGCAACTGATTGTTGAGATGTGTCGCAAATAAGTCTATCATTGGCCGTTCCCATTGGTAGCAAATCTGATTGAATACTTGTTTGTTGAGAGTCCACTCCGACGGCAACAAGCGACCCTTTCGTGAAAGGGAGTCTGCTAGCACATTCAGACGACCCGGTATGTGACGGACCGAAAGAAGAACGTGATGTTCTAACGCAAACAGAAGGATTCTTTCCGTTAGATTGAACAACGGAACTGAATGAGTGCCTCCCTGATTCCGTATATACGCCACTACTGTCGTATTGTCGGATAGGATTTGGACATGAGCATCGTGAATAATGTCCATCCAGTGACGTAACGCAAGCCAAATTGACATCATTTCCTTGATGTTTATGTGCTTGCACAGGAATTGCGGATCCCAAAGACCCTGGCATCTCGAATCCGTTGGGATTAATGATGCACCCCAACCTGTTTGACTGGCATCCGTCATAATGGTAAAACTCGGATCCGGCAACTGCAGCGGAACTCCTTGAGTTAACCACTGAATGTTTGCCCAAGTCTGAATCTCTTGTTTCACTTGATCTGACAAGAGAACGTCTACATCGAGCGAATGAATTTTCACACTCCAATTCTGAGTCAGGAAAATTTGAAGAGGACGTGTGCGTAGCCACCCCATCGGAATGAGATCCGCGGCGGCTCCGCACAGACCTATCAGTCTCATAAATTCTCTCGCCGTGACTTTGTCTGCGTGCAGACAATAGCGAGCGTAACAACTGACTAATTTCGCTCTGGTTAACGGCAGACGAACGAGATTGTTGTGCGTCTCGAAGCTCATTCCCAGATGAGTGAATGACTTGGACGGCACCAGATCCGACTTCTCCTCGTTTACTATGAAACCGAGACGTCGGAGCAATAGAAGAAGATTCTGAACATCGTTCTGAAGCGTTAACTCGTTGCCGTACCTCTGAAGAATGTCGTCCAGGTAGGCCGACGTTACCGCAGACGAATGAGCTCGGAAGTAGATCATTACCGAGTTCATTACCCGAGTGAAAGCCCAGGGTGCTAGATTCAATCCGAAACACATGGCCCGGAACTGATACACCACTCCTAGGACTGCGAAGCATAGATACTTTCGGAATGTCGGATGTACCATGACGTGAAAGTACGCATCTTTGAGATCTATGCTCGTTGCATAATCGTTCACCCGAATACTCGCTCTGACCGATCGAATCGTCTCCATATAAAACTTCGGAGCGACGATCAGCTTGTTTATCCAGCTCAAATCTATGACTGGACGGAACGAGCCGTCTGGTTTCGGAACCAGAAACAGATGGCTGTAGAATCCCAGAGATTCCTGGTTTTCTACGACCTCTACCGCGTTCTTCATTAAAAGAGACTGCACCTCTGATAACAGAGCGTCTCTTTTCTGTGGATTTGACGGAAGATGAGTCCACTTTGGACTTCGAGTTAATGGAGGCTTTCGTTTGAAGGATATCTTTAGACCTTCCGAAGTCACTCCTCTCACCCACGGGTCGTCCGTAATCGACGCCCACTCTGTGAAAAACTCGACAACCTTCCGCCAACCGGAACGCGATAGAGGTTTAAGCCATCACCTCCTGGACCTGCGAGGCCTGCGGTAGGAGAAACCACGTCTTCCACGACCCGCACCTCGCCTCGTCGACCTCGGGGCGTCCGACCGATTGTCCCGGCCTGAAGGACGTCCCGAACGAGAGTCGCTATCCTGACGGTCTCTCGAATAAGACCAAGAGGACGCACCGGAACCTCTATAGGAACCTCTCTTGGGCGCATTAGACCCAGAAGTGCCTGCCTTATTCGTGTCTGCTGTATCCGACCTTTTAGGAGCGGATCTGAACAACAGAGAATCATTAGCTTTCTTTTTAATATTATCATAAATAGCGGAAAGCTTGCCGTCAAAGAGAAGTTCTCCTGAGACCGAAGCGACTCTAAGAGAGTTCTTCACCTTAGAATCCACTAGTGTGGATGTAGCTAGGGCTGCGTCACGTCTAACCAACTCCAGATTTGCCACTGAAAGGGCGGAGTTACACGTGGAATAAGCTACTGCCCTTGAAAGAAGTCTTAAAGAGGATTGTATATCCTGAAACTCTTCCCCTTGAAGGCGCAGTGATAACGCCTTAGTAAGGTGATTTGCGTAAGATAAGGCATCTAAATTGGCTCTGTTAGACGCAATAGCTGTTTCCAACACCGCGGTTGGAATAGAAGCTGACGACGGTAATGATAGCTCTAAGTCTTCCGCCTCGTCGTCCATACACAGAGGAACTCTCGGTATACCCTGTCCTGCCGTGTCGAATTTATTCCTTGCATTAATGAAAGGCAGGTTAAGAGTATTAGTGGACAAGAAACCTGCTTTCCCCGTCCTGGAAGCAAGTTTAAATATAGCGTCGTTCAATAATTCAAATGGTCTTGCAACATTATTGGACTGCGACGGAAACTCGGGAGCGATGTCCCTGAACCGCTCAAAAAATTCAGAGTCCAATGACGCTATAATTCTCTTGTCCGGAAGCGCAGCAGTCTGGCCCGACGGAACAACTTGAGGGAGAAAGTGCCGGATGAAGTCCACGGCAGCTTTATGTTGTTCCGAAAGGGATAGCTCCAATTCATCCGTATCCCTTTCACCATCCGGTCGGACCTCCCGATGTTCCCGGTCCTCTGCCCCCGATGCTTCGGCGGAGCGTACCGACCCAGCGCCGGCGGATAATTCTCGATCCGACACCGTTTCTGTCGGCTGCTGGGATGCTGCAATAAGCTGTGCTATCTGCACTAGAATGTCCGACGTCGAGACCTGCGGAGGCGCGGTCTTTCGCTGCTTCGCCGAGGGCAGCTCCGCATCAGATGGCTCCCGCATACTTTTCCTATGCGAACGTCCGGAGTCCATCGGTCTCGAATCCCTGGCTGCCGGATGGTGTGACCTGGTCGCCGAAGAATCCTTCATCGGCGAAGCTGGCAAAATATCGGAGGTCACGCAGCCAAGGTGCGGTCGTGTGCGCTGACGAGAAGAGGAAGCCTTAACAGTCTCTGCGGACTGCTTATACAACGGAGCGTCCCGAGCGACGGACGTATGCTCCGCTAAAGACACATTTTGTACCACAACATCTGGTCCCAGATGTTGTTGTACGAGAGAGGGGCCTCTCTCGCTCGCGGCCCGGCTGGACCTGGACGAGCTAGGAACCGGACTAAAAGGCTTCCTCCGTTCTCGTTTACTATCCGCCGTCACTGGGTGTGCATCTATTATGTTTATAGTGCTCGCATCACCCAAAATTTCCTCTTGGACCGCATCGGACGAACCCGGCTGCCGAACCATTCGGTGAATGGACGCTACACCGGGCGAGCTAGCGGACGACATTTGTCTAATCTCCATGAGCACTTTTGCCGCTAGCTCTGAATTCATTTGTGACGACGGACGCACACTTGAAGAAGATAACATGGAAACATCACCCTGTTCTGGTTCCTCTGAAATAGAAACTGAGAGAGTAGAGTGACCTTGTGGAGAAAGAGCCGGCATCGCTCTTTCTCCAGAAACAACATATCGTGACACACGTTTCCAATGTTTCTCATCCCAATGTTCACATATAGGACAGGGATTAATGCGAGAACACTGACTACAATTAATACAATGATCATGAAAGTCAGAGGAAGATTTCTTCCTATTACAATTTGAACAATGTCCCTTCATTGTGAAAGAACAACAATAAGTCCTAGTTACTCGCAAAAACCCCTGACACAAAGATACATAATAACATGATCCATTAATAAATGAAAAAACAATTGCAAAACAAAATAATTTTGAAAAAATATTTTTTCAGAGAAGCCCAAGTTGCTGAAAAGTAACATTGAGCCCCGATGGATCCGATGGCAAAGTGTGGTCAAAAATTTTAAATTTATATAAAATAATTAATGAGACACTTTCGGATAATATAAATGTATCTTATAATGAGATAAACTACCACAAAGGCAAACAGCACCCCTCAAAAAAGGCTGTTGCCAATGAAAACAAACAGTGTAAACACACTAGAAAACATGACTCCAGGCACTGAAAAAACTGGCCCGGAATCAGTCATCAATTACACTCTATCTGATGCAAAACAGAGACTCCCAGGGGAGAATCTGTAGAACATCAGATGGAAGATGCAGAACACAAACGTTATACACCCATGGGTGAAAACGTAACTATGGGGAAAATAACAGAAAACATTCTGTAACCAAGCAACTCTCCCAGGAAATTTTAGAAATGAAACTTCTCAAAAATATGCCAAAAGCATGGGAGAATTGCCAGGGGGGACTTTAGAAGGCTAGGGGAGAGAAAACACTGAATAAGCAGTGCAACAATTAGCAAGAATGACAAGAGGCCCATGCCTCGAAAATAGGCAACTTAACATAATTTCATCAAAAAATTTTAAGTACAGCCCTGATTATTTTTTGCCACTTCTTTTTCCTCTCCTCCTTCTATCCTCCTTAGAATCACATTTTCTCCAAAAATTACGTGTCTGGCATCCTTTAAACTGAGATTTACAAGCACAAAGATCAGTGAGATGTTGACTGATGAAGGGCCAAACAGAGAATGATAATTGGCGCCAATTTCGGGACGACTGCGTCACTGCGCATGCGCAGTAGAGGCGTACTATGGAGGTCCTTTAGGACATGATTTCTTTTTGTTTTGGATGCAAATTTTGGAGATTGG
Organism: Pictodentalium vernedei; assembly: GCA_031216915.1. Lineage (NCBI taxonomy): Eukaryota > Metazoa > Mollusca > Scaphopoda > Dentaliida > Dentaliidae > Pictodentalium > Pictodentalium vernedei. Next base: position 224,136,256 of record CM062296.1, read on the forward strand.
GGGGCAAAATTTGTGTTTGGCCCTGGTTTTGTTGGAGTTAGCACCAGCTAAGTCTGGGTCATTGGTACAGTATAAAAATAGTTGTTTTAAGAAGGATTTAATGTCATTATTTTTGTCAGTATTTTAAAAATATTTTCCATCAAATCTAGTCATGGCTGCTACAAAGCAGCCATGACTAGATTTGATGGAAAATTCACAATAATTTAACTTAAAAAATCAATGAACAAAAAGCTGATACAATGTGCCGAGGATAATTTGGTTAAAAGTGCCCATATTATGTTTATTTTAGTGGCAAAAGATTTTCTGTCCTGGAATATCTGCCAGCAGCAATTAAGGAGTTAAATGTTCAGATTTGCAGTAATGCTAAAAACAGGCCATTTTTCCCAAATATAGAATTTAATCTCTATTTTACAGTTTCCAGGGTAGTTTTTCTTATAAAATCACTCAAAAACCTCCAAAACTCACTCATTTTAACTCTTAACCTGCTGAGTATTTTCTAGATATTTTTCATAAAATCTAGTCATGGCTGCTGTAGAGCAGCCATGAGTAGATTTAATGAAAAATTAATCTAAATGTAACACAAGAAATCATTTGTGAAATAGTCCATTCAATTTACATGGGGCAAATATGATTAAATGTGCCCAACTTATACTTATTTCAGTCACAAGAGAACACCTGTGCTGGGCAGGAATATCCTTCAGCAGCCTGCAAAGAGTTAAAGCAAAAAACAAATTGCCCAATAAATCCCCCCTCCTTCCCCACTCTGCCCCTATCCCAAGGACCCCAAGTGGTCTGATGGACCTCATTTCAACAAGTGTTACTCTTATTCACCCACATTTACATCTAACCAAATTTTACCATAATCGACTCTATCATGCACAAGTAGAATTCATTTAAACAAACAAACAGTAATTTCTCCATTGGGTTCAGTTTTAAATTTCAGACCCCTCCAAAATCTGTTGAGCACATACCTTTGAACAAACTTCAATCTCGGAGTCATAGTAATGCTATATTCCAAATATCAAAAGATTCTATCTAGTGGATTTTTGAAGATCTTTGAAGAATATTCCTCATACAGCACTAAGTTAGAATTTGGGCTCCCATAAGGAGCCCAAACAGGGAATATTTTAACTGGTATCAATTCGCATTATGCAATATATAATGCCATAAAAGTGATGTACCTTGTTACAAATCTCTAATTGTGATACATGTATTGTTGTCATCATTGAAAAAAAAGAATGCTTGATGGCTGCACGTGTGCGGTGTTCACTTTTGGTTTACAATTTTAGCACACAATTCATTTAACAAACTGCCTTTTATGATGCCATGATTGCCATCTCTGACTGGCCACCACTTCAACACAACAATACCTAGACCTTCAATTGTGGAAACCAAGGTGCAATCATGTATGAGAAGTTTCACCAAATTCAGTTCATAAAATGTAGAAGAGTTCCCACATTCAAGAACTTCATATGGAAATTCATAATAAATCTATGTCCAAAGAGAGATAATTCAGTAAAAATTGTTGATGTATAAAAATTTGTGATGGTGTACATGTGTAAAAAAAAAACAGGAGAAATGCACTCAAAAACATAGCAGGATGGGGCAGAACAGACAGGACAGAACAAATGGGACATGCTAGATGGATAGGACAGACATTCTTGTGATTCCTATATTGTTCCTACTTTTTTGTTAACAGACAGGGATAAAAACAAAGGGAAATAATCTGTGAAGAAATAAGCTGGTGAAGCTGATTTGCAAACCCTATAGAGACATTGAGATCGAAAAGATAATTGTGAAGTATGAAAATGATTCTTTGAACAATTCACCTTAAGAGTACAATAAAAAACAAAATCCAAAAGAATAGATCAATAGACAGATGGATGGATGATCAGCAGGCCAGATTGGTTGAGATGGACAGATGGATGGACAGAACCATTCCTATGACTGTTAGGTGACAAGGGATAAAAGTGATAGAGATTCAGTTAATGATTTTCTGCCTTTTTGTGTCTGCATTCTCCATCCACTATTAGGGCTGTCACAATTTTTTAATTTAGGAATCGATTAATCGTCGCAAATAATCGATAATAATCAATTAATCATACCTAGATGACCCCCCTACCCTTTCCATCTCTTTGAAATCGTTAAAAATAAAGTTCAAGTCAGTTGACCTACCTCAAGTAAACAACAAAGATGATCCTCTTTTAGGTACATTCAAAGCTTTGATGTTCTGAATTTATGAACCGTCAGTGTAATAATCAAGACCGGTCGTCAGCTGCGAACTTCGCAACTGACAATCGGTCTTGATTATTACAGTGACGGGTCAAAAGTTCAGAACATCAAAGCTTTAAATGTACCTAAAAGACAATTGCCTCTAAGGCTTCTTGAGGTTTAACGTCAAATGTTCTTGACCTTTTACCATTAGAAACAATAGTTTTTTCATAAAATTTTTAAAAATTATTAAACGTCTAAAACAGGGTAAAATTTACCGATTCTTCGACAACGAAAAATACTAATTGATTTCGGAATGACCTATCGACAATCAGTTGATCGATTAATCATGACAGCCCTATCCACTATTTGTTGTTGAGCATAAAAAATGCTCAGTTCCGGACCCAAAAAACAGTTTTTCATTATGTTGTCTTATAAATTATGCTTACCTCAAATGTTAGATTGAATGTTCCCCAGTGAATTCCTATTGATCTCTTGGCCTTGACATCTAGATGTATCTGTACAGCTTCCTCAGGATTAACATGTTGTGGACGCATCATCCATCTGAAAAGAAACATATTCAGCATACAATGACACCTAGAAAGAATCTACTATTTTTGTATGCATATGATTGGCTGATAAGGGACCATGAGTAATATGTATTTAGCTAAGGGGGAAATACATGCAGTCCTTTGATTTTAAGGCAGGCTGTAACTCTTGCACATAACTGCATCTGCAATTTTTACTTTTTGTGAGGAGACAACACTGCACTTTGGTTCCACCTGGCAAATGATTGACCATTACCTAACAAATCGGCTGCATCCAAATTGTACAGCAGAAAATTTATTTCTTACATTTCAACAAAATCATACCATGTGACTTCCTCATTGGAGCGAGCTCATCAATGGGGGAGGGGGGGGGGGGGCCTCAAGATATGGTTCAGCTTAATTTTTTTTTAAAAATTGAAAAATACAAATTAAAATAAATTTTGATATTGTGTGTCTGTTGGTAAAAGGTTAACAGATTTAAAACAAGAGATCTCTTGTCCTATACAGTTCTACTCAGGGTCAAAATTCTTTTAGGGCCAGCTAAATACAAGATGTAAGGCAGAGAGAGAAAATAAGAGACATGGTTACCTTGTATTCTCACCTATTACAACCAGCCTCTTAACCCTTGAAGGCCTATTTCCAATTTTTCCGATCTCAGAACAGGTGCCCTTAACATGCCCTCATGAGAAGGTCCTGCTGATAATAGACAAATTACCTAAGCAGTGGTTTCTAGTGAAGTTTTGGCCGCCTTAACTGGTAGAGTGCTGGAAGCCCATATTTGGGCTTTACTCTGAAGTGTAGGTACCATAACTTAAAGGCCCAAATTTAGTGAATATGCTTCATGTTATCTTTGAAGTGAAATTATTTTATCTGTATGGATTTTCCTTGACACAATTTATGGGAGAGTGCCTGTAGGCACTCTCCCATAATTTGTAACAAGGCAAAGACACAGGAACAAATTTTGGTGATCAAAAATAATTTAGCACTCTACCAGTTAACAGGCAACCAAGACTTAACTAGAAATCACTGCTAAGCCATTAGATTTATAGAGACTGTGGAATGGTGGAAATTCAAGGCACTTGTCCAGGCCCTTAAGGCTCAAGGAATGATATTAAAAACACTGATACCACTCACCAATTTACATATTTTTAAATGTAATATTAACCATTAGGTACCCATTCAGCCACAAACTGTCCATTTTATATGGCTCTGAATTTATATTTATTTATTTATTTATTTATTTATTGGTGTTTAAGGTTTATTTATGCACAATGGCTAATCATGACCACGACAGTTTTACGGGTGGAGGAAGCCGCAGTACCCACAGAGAACCACCGAGCAACAGCAAGCAACTGTCAGCTCCCCAACATACGAACTCCACACAAGCAGGGTTAGCATTGGCTGAAGACAAGTGCACCATCGACGTGCAGTATGCCTTAGCACACTGCGCCACCATGCCCCCACACGGGCAATGGAGATGAAGTGTCTTGCCCAAGGACACAACGCGGTTGCCGCAGGGGGGATTCAAACTGAGGACCTCTCAGCTTGCAGCCTGCACCTCTACCTACTGAGCCACCGTGCTCCCATATGGCTCTGAAAAAGCTGTTCCATGTGCATTCTGTCTTGAGAACCCTTCTGGCAGAATGTATTTATCTTAAGTGTGTTTTTACATCTTTTGGGCTGCCTGAACAGGCAGAAAATAATAATGTAGAAATACTGTTAAGTCATCTGTGGCACAGGGTTAACGGTTCAAAATCTTTCTGCTGCTAAAATGCTTAATAAAATATAATTCTCATTGAAAACATCATAAAATTTGAATGGAGACGGTAAGGCAATTATTCGGCTACCTATTAGGACAAGTGATTAATCTGTTAACCAAGGTTAATCCATGTGATAAATCGATCAAGAAAACCATTTAACCGTTTCAGCACTAATTGGTGCAGAAGTTTGGAAAAAGAAGACTTAACTGATTTCACTATTATCCCTAGAGGGTTCAAACTTGGGGTCACATGATGCCTTAACCACACCCCCCCTCCCCCAGGGGCTTGAAGAAAACTTGTAAACCATTCCAACAAAGATGATACATAGCAAATATTAAAGTAGAACATTATTTCCAGAGAAGAAAATATTAAAAGTATATATAATATAATAAGAATAGGCCCCACAAAGTAGATGTGTTTCTCAGGCCATTTTTTTAAAAATTACAAGCAGGCAGGTGTTTTTTTTATTTTTAATTTTGTAATTATTTCTTTGCCATCAAAAGCTCACATTCTTGGTTTGTTTAATGTTTTAAGCCTCATAATCTACATAATAGCATGAGTGGTGGTGTCTTTTGTCCCTTGAGTGCAAGAAGGCTTTGCTGAAGCATTGCAAAGCCCTGTTGCACTCAGGGGACAAATTTATCAATTTTATTAACTTGGGTAAAATATCAAACATAAACCATTTAATTTTTTAAGTTTATATTGGTTATAAGAGAGCATGTGGCACCCAAAATGAACAAGCAGGAGGGCCTGAGAAACAATTTTTTAGGCCTAAGAAGAAGAATATTAGTCCTTGTTGAAATATGAGGCCCCCCCCCCCCCCATGATATCCCTAAATTTTACACAAGAAGCTACATTTGAACAAACTTGTAAATTATCCTTACAAATGTGTTACATTTCAAACACTGAAACATTTGGTGCAGCCATATGGGTACTTTTTTCCATTACCCTTAGTTTTAAAACCTTGAGCTCCATGACAGCTCAGAATTTGATGACAAGGGCATGATTGGAACAAGCTTGTAAATCATCATTACAAATATGCTACCAGGTATTATATCAAACATGGAAGAATTTGGAGCACTCCCATTTGAAAACCAAAAGAAAATTTAATTTTTTACTCATCCACCTTTTGTGAAAGCGAGGAGATTAACATTTTCAAGGATTTTCAGGGCCTTGAATGTACCTTAGTCCAATTCAAGGTAATTCGTTGAATCGAAAGCCTCCACAGGAACCCTGTAGTCATGTCAGTTAAGGATTAAAAGTCTATAAACCACTAACCTAGCTTCATATGCTCCAATTGGTATAGCAGCCAATGAAAATGGTCCATACTTCCTTCCTATTTGTTTAAAGCCAGAACAATAACCAGTGTCTCCACCAAAGAAAAAACTGTGATTTGGTCCAATAACAGCCCAGCTGCTCCACAAGGTCTACAAAAATTAATGTGAATTGTACTGATTAAAAAAAAATGTTTCATGAACAGCTCCAAACTTTTCTTCAATGTTCCTCTTATAAGGTATTTCCAGAGAACTTAATATTTTTTTAATTTAAACATCTGACAACTTTTTTTTTCACAGCACAATTTTAACCCTTTGTGACATGGACAATTGTCCTGAATTCAACCCTGACTACAGCCTGTTCACACCCAGTGGCTTAGCAGTGGTTTTTCTCATCAACACTTGGCTGCCTGTTAATTTTTAGGCAGCCAAGACTTGTCTGGAAACCACCCTGTAGGTAATTTGTCTATTGTCAGCAGGACCCCTCATAATGGCATGTTAAGGTAACCTGTTCGAAACAGGCCTTCAAGGGTTAATGCAAAATTTGCAAAACATCAAGTGAGTGTTTCAGGCCTAGTTATCTTTTCCTTCACCTTGTCACCGATACAACAAGAGCACCGCTGGGCAGTGTAAATTCTTGCATTGCAATATATACCTCATACATTTCTAATGCATGTTACTGTACTACGAGAACAGGAACAAGAGCACTGCCTAGCGGGAAAACATACGCCAGTCAAAATTGGAACATGCACAAGTTACTTTGGGGTAAAGTTTGAAATTTTTGTTGACTCGACTATGTCTGTCCCCCCCTCCAATCATTGCCCATTCCCCCTGCTCTGTCTGGGGTAAAGGGTAATTCACCTGTTTTCACATTTTCATATTAAGCGATCTGAGGTCTTCACAAAATAAAAAAATGGTAGCAACCATTTTATTCATAACTTCTAAAGGGCTACAAGGCTGCTGTAGATGATTTTCCTCACCATTTACAAAGGTAGCATCCATTCACTGACAGGTTAACTTCACTGATAACGATTAACGATAGGTGGCGCCAAGGAAAAAGACATTTTGAGAATCATAACAGCTGTAAACGGATAGGATTCTCGTCATTTAAAAATCAAATGGTGTTATCTGCTCCTGTCACACGCACAACGACGATTGATGATCAACGTAGGTGCAAAGTTTGAACAATAAAGCAAGTAAAATGTTGGAGTAGGCGACATAATAGTGTAATGTTTCAAGTACTAAAAGGGGCATAACTCTGAAAATACAAAACAGAGTTACCTGCTCTTGTCACCTGCACAACGGCAATTGGTGATCAACATGCATGCAAAGTTTTAACAATATAGCATGTAAAATGTTGAAGGAGAAGGTGACACAATACTGTAACATTTTAAGTACTAAAAGGGGCATAATTCTGGAAATACAAAATTGAGTTACCTGCTCTTGACACATGCACAATGGCAATTGGTGATCACCATGTGTGCAAAGTTTTAACAATATAGCATGTAAAATGTTGAAGGAGTAGGTGACACAATACTGTAATGTTTTAAGTACTGAAAAGAAGCATAACTCTGGAAATACAAAACAGAGTTACCTGCTCTTGTCACAAGCACAATGCCAATAGGTGATGAAAATGTGTGCAAAGTTTGAACAATATAGCATGTTAAATGTTGAAGGAGTAGGCAACGCAATACTGTAATGTTTTAAGTACTAAAAGGGGCATAACTCTGGAAATACAAAACAGAGTTACCTGTTCTTGTCACATGCACAACGTCAATTGGTGGTCACCATGTGTGCAAAGTTTGAACAATATAGCATGTAAAATGTAGAAGGAGTGGGCGACACAATACAGTAATGTTTTAAGTACTAAAAGGGAGCATAACTTTGGAAACACAAAACAGAGTTACCTGCTCTTGTCACATGCACAACGGCAATTGGTGATCAACATGTGTGCAAAGTTTGAACAATATAGCATGTAAAATGTTGAAGGAGTAGGCGACACAATACTGTGATGTTTTAAGTACTAAAAGGGGGCATAACTCTGGAAATACAAAACATAGTTACCTCCTCTTGTCACATGCACAACGGCAATTGGTGATCACCATGTGTGCAAAGTTTGAACAATATAGCATGTAAAATGTTGAAGGAGTAGGCGACACAATACTGTAATGTTTCAAGTACTAAAAGGGGGCATAACTCTGGAAATACAAAATGGAGTTACCTGCACTTGTCACATGCACAGGTCTCGTTTCCTATTAAAAGGTCATTTCCGAGGTTATTGGATATCCTTAGCCAAATGGCTATTTTGAGCTATATATAGTTCTAGCTAATGGTGGTGTGGATTTAGTAAATAATTCTCATTAATGGTGATGTGGCCAAATTTATTTATTTATTTATTGACGTTTAAGGTCACATATTTATGCACAATGGCTAATCATGACCGATATGGCCAAAATAATGTGATGATGGTCTTGATTCAAACTGTGTATTGTCAAGTGCATTTCAATTGGGGGTCAAGGTCACATGGAAGTATTAACTGGCAGAGTGCTAAATTACTTTTCAGTGGTCATTTGTAACACGAGTATTTCTTTCTCAAAGATATCATCTTACCAGCAAAAGTTACCTTAGTTTAGCAATATACTGCACTCTCCAATAAATTGTAACAAAACAATTTTATATTAATATTTTTTATTCTGCTGCTGACCCAACAACAGATTAGCACAAACAGTGTAAAGCCACTGTAGTGGCTTTCAGCACTTTTCAGTGGAGCCCTGATAGTGGCTTCTAGCACTCAACCAGTTAAATGACTAACCCAGACCTGTTTGGGACCTGACAATTTGCAGTTTACAAATGGGACAATTTTTGTGTAAATTTGCTTTGAGAAAGCCTTCTGAAAAAATGAATAAGAAACCCATATGTTTTTTTATTTGTCAGAATGATCATGTTATGCTGTAAAATCCTCAGTGGAGGAATGAGGAATTCGTATAACACAGTTTTATCACTATCGATGCACGAAAATTGGAGATTTATTCCCAAAATGAGAAAATTTTGACCATTTTGAGCCATTATTTTAGCCATCAACTGTGTCATTCGGCTGAGTGTATTTGAGTGATATTGTAAGATTTTTGTTGTGTACAGTTGTCTCCAGAAAGGGCCATATTCAGAGCTTCCAGAAACTATATACACTGTGAGTATTGTGAATAGGGGAGGTAATTTAAATGCGAAATATCCTCGGCCGTGTTAATCAGAAGCTGCACATTTCTTGAAAAGCCGACATTTTCACCTGAATAACTGTAATGAGACCACAACGGCAATTACTGATCAACATGTGTGCAAAGTAGATTGTAAACCTTTGGAGGAGTAGGCAACACAAAAATTGTTTATGGACAGACAGACAGACAACACCATAACATAATACGTCCGTCAAATGACAGGCATATGAAAATGGGATGCATTAGTTATTTGGTATTTTGGCCTTATTGCTTGAAAATGACAGTTATGTTGGATTTGCCAGACTTCTGGTTATTGAAAGAAAACTACCTGCAATCACTAGCAATGACACCATAAAAAATTGGGATCCATTGGTCATTATTTTTTAAAGTTATTGAACAGACATGCAACAAGAGTCCCCAAGGGGACTTAATCGCTCACCGGGCAAAGTGATTCAAACAAAGTAGTTTAAAGAAGTATTTGGGGTCACATTGAGTTAAACATGGTTCATCAACACTACAAAGGAATGAAGTCATGAGAGACAAATTTTATGGAACTAGGGACATGGCTTGAACAAACTTGAATCTTACCCCTTAAGGATGCTGCATACCAAATATCAAAAGCATTCATCTGCTGGATCTGAAGAAGAAGATTTTTAAAGAAAATTCCTCATTTTGAACTAAGTTATCATTCGGGCTCCCACAGTGAGCCCAAATATGAACTCAGGGACTTGGCTTTAACAAACTTGAATCTCACACCCCTAAGGATGCTACACACCACATATCAAAACATTCCGACTGCTGGATCTGAAGAAGAAGATTTTTCAAGAAAATTCCTCATTTCGAACTAAGTTACAATTCAAGCTCCCACAGTGAGCCCAAATATGGACCTAGGGATATGGCTTGAACAAACTTGAATCTCAACCCCCCAAGGATACTGCATACCAAATATCAAAACATTCCGACTGCTGGATCTGAAGAAGATTTTTAAAGAAAATTCCTCATTTTGAACTAAGTTATTATTAGGGCTACCACAGGGAGCCCAAATATGGACCTAGGGACATGGTTTGAAAAACTTGAATCTCACCCCCCTAAAGATGCTGCATACCAAATATCAAAACATTCTGACTGCTGGATCTGAAGAAGAAGATTTTTAAAAGAAAATTCCTCATTTTGAACTAAGTTATAATTCGGGCTACCACAGTGTGCCCAAATATAAACCCAGGGACTTGGCTTGAACAAACTTGAATCTCACCCCCCTAAGGATGCTACACACCACATATCAAAACATTCCGACTGCTGGATCTGAAGAAGAAGATTTTTAAAGAAAATTCCTCATTTCGAACTAAGTTACAATTCAAGCTCCCACAGTGAGCCCAAATATGGATCTAGGGATATGGCTTGAACAAACTTGAATCTCAACCCCCAAGGATGCTGCATACCAAATATCAAAACATTCCGACTGCTGGATCTGAAGAAGAAGATTTTTAAAGAAAATTCCTCATTTTGAACTAAGTTTTATTATTACGGCTACCACAGGGAGCCCAAATATGGACCTAGGGACATGGTTTGAACAAACTTGAATCTCACCCCCCTAAAGATGCTGCATACCAAATATCAAAACATTCTGACTGCTGGATCTGAAGAAGAAGATTTTTAAAGAAAATTCCTCATTTTGAACTAAGTTATAATTCGGGCTACCACAGTGAGCCCAAATATGAACCCAGGGACTTGGCTTGAACAAACTTGAATCTCACCCCCCTAAGCATGCTGCATACCCAATATCAAAAGATTCTGCCTGCTGTATCTTGAGAAGAAGATTTTTAAAGAAATTTGCCTGAAATGCACTAAGTTCAAATTTGGGCTCCTATACTCAGCCCAAATATGAACTCAGGGGGGCCGATTTGAGCAAACTTGAATCAGATCCATCCCACAATGTTGCATACCAAATATCAAAAGATTCTGCCTGCTGGATCTGGAGAAGAAGATTTTTGAAGAAATTTGCCTGAAATGCACTAAGTTCGAATTCGAGCTTTTATAGTGAGCCCAAATATGAATCCAGGGGGCTGATTTGAACAAACTTGGATCAGATCCACCCCACAATGTTGCATACCAAATATCAAAAGATTCTGCCTGCTGGATCTTGAGAAGAAGATTTTTAAAGAAATTTTTCTGAAATGCACTAAGTTCGAATTCGGGCTTCTATACTGAGCCCAAATATGAATCCAGGGGGCCGATTTGAACAATCTTGAATCAGATCCACCCCACAATGCTGCATACCAAATATCAAAAGATTCTGCCTGCTGGATCTTGAGAAGAAGATTTTTTAAGAAATTTGCCTGAAATGCACTAAGTTCAAATTTGGGATCCTATACTGAGCCCAAATATGAACCCAGGGGGCCGATTTGAACAAACTTGAATCAGATCCATCCCACAATGTTGCATACCAAATATCAAAAGATTCTGCCTGCTGGATCTGGAGAAGAAGATTTTTTAATGTTTTTCCCATTGCCTACAGTGTTAAAAAGTGCTGACTCAGCACTTTTTCAAATTCCTGAAAAAAGTACCTTGTGATCAAACCAATAGGGATTTTTTTTAACCATTCTATTCTACTGGATAAAAGTAAGCTTTATACAAAATAAGAATTCTCTGTGCCGTGTAGTTTTGGAGATATGGCAGTTTTAAGGTTTTTCCTATTTTTAGCTCCCGAGGTTCCCACGGAGCAACGATAAAAAATTTTTTTGCATCAATCAACTACTTATGACCCATTATCATCTCATATCAAATTTGGTTCAAATCGACTTCACGGTTCTGAAAGTAGAAATTTTAGGCGTGGCCAAAAGTTTTGCCCATCCCATAACGAAGGCAAATAATGCCCGACAAACTTCTCTTGAACAAAGTTGATTCTAAACCTCAAAAGGACTCTGTATACCACATATCAAGTCTCTGCTACTGGTGGTTCATTAGAAGAAGATTTTCAAAAAATTTGGCCATTTTTTCCCCACCCCTCTGCTCAATATGAGCCGAAACCTAATTTGCATAAAAATCAAAATGCCCCTATATAACCACTATTTCCATGAAATTTAATTAAAATGTGGCCAGTGGTTTAGGAGAAAGAGGCTCAAACACCACCTTCACGCAGGACGGCGGACGGACAGACGGACGAAGAGTGATAAGAAAAGCTCATCCTGACTTTCAGTCAGGTGAGCTAACAAGGGAAGTTTGGTGATTGTTGGGGTAATTTCTCGACATATTATAAAATTTTCTATTCAATTACTCTGTAACATATATGCAATTAACAGGTCAAATTTGTGCTGAAGGTATGGTGGTTTTGTATTTAAAGGTTTTATTCAATTAACAGGTATTCAATTAATGGGTGTGGGCTCCACAGTACCTTATTCGTGTCCATTGCTGATCTTCTACACCAATGCTGACATGGAGTACAGGCAAATTTTATTCTCGAATCATTCGGAAATACAGCCTCGTCCCACCAATTCAACTCCACTACATTCTGACACCCAACAGAATTAAGCCATGATTTATGGCCAAGTGGCACATACCACCATAACTGTTCTCCAAATCGCTTGTTTAACTTTACCACAGAAAGGTAATCCAGATGGTCATAATGGTTGTGACTGAGAACAACTGCATCTATTTTGGGTAATTCCTTTATAGACAAAGGGACATCTCTGTACCTTTTCACACCAACATATTGTGACATTCCAGCCCTTTGACTGAAAACAGGATCTGTTAAAACAGTAATATTGTCAAACTGCACAAGAACTGATGCATGACCAATCCACATCACTCGAAGTCCTGTTGTAGGAACTTTTGCCAACTCATCTAAATCTGGTTTTATTATTGGTAAAGTTCTGTCCAACTCCTAAAACAAAACAAAAAAAATTTGCTTTCCAAAATATTATACATTTGTTTCAACAGCCAGGGTCATGTAAAGTCAGACAGATGTTATAGATGTTATAGAGGAAGAAAGCTGAGTACCCAAAGAAAACAACCAAGCAGTGGTAAGCAACTGTCAGACACCCCAACATACTAACTCTGTATAAGTAGGGTAAGCAGCTGTTGAAGGAAAGTGCCCCATCGACATGCCCCCCCCCCCCCCCCACCCCATTAGGATTAAGTGTCTTGCCCAAGGACACAATGCTGTTACCGCTGGACAAAATCGAGATCTGAATCCCTGTGTTTGAAGTCAAATGCTCTTACCACTGTGCTCCCAAAATAAAAAAAAATATATTGATATATTGTACATAAAAGAGAAATGTTAATTATATCCTAGCCTGTGAATTATCGCTAATTATCTAAAAGATATTTCTCGATATCTATCGTCGATGGATATCAAGGAATATCCCACAGTAGCTTCCTAAATGACATCATGCTATGCCGCATCATGTTGCCTTGAAGGAACGATCAGCTTATCTTTGTTATTGTTTTGAAACGTTCGCATTTGGAGTCGAATTGGGCTGAATATTGTGCAATAAAATGTATCATAGCATATAAAAAAAAAGAAAATCTACTCTATTTTCGTCAGTATCTGGAATTATCTCATGAGTGTGGACCTGAAAGTCTTATTTTTCATGGGCGCTTGCTTGAGTGAAAAATAATATGTTCAGGTCCACACAATAAATGTTTTCAGTAGCTTCCTAAATGAAGTTACGCTTCGGTGCATGACGTCGCCTTGAAGGAACGATTGGCAGCTTTTTGTTATTTGGTGAAACTGTTAGCAGTCGAATTGGGCTGAATATTGTGTAGTAAAATGTCACGTAGCATATAATAACAAGAGGCCCCATGGGGCCTGAGGGTGCTAACCTGACATGGTAGTCTAAATAACAAACCAGGGACCTGACTTGAATAAGCTACATACGCCCCTCCTAAGAAAAGCATATACCAACTAGATGAAGTGATTGTGCCCACACAATACACAGGATTTTCCTTCTATTTTCAGTTCCTGCACTGTTACGTCCCAAAATTGAAATAAATGCATAAAAAACAGATCTTTTTTTATTTTTGGTTGGAAATTTTTGAAGTCCCAAACAAAATATTTTCAGCCTAAAATTTTTTTTTCTTCTTAAAATTTACCAAAATGCATAAAACAACAAAAACTAATTTCCGGATTTTGGTCCCACCCGGCCCCCAAATTTTAAGTGTGAAAAAAAAACAAAAATTTTTTGTCTTAAAATTGACCAAAACACATAAAAAAACCAAAAAACTCATTTCCGGATTTGGGTCCAAAATTTTTAAGTCCGGACCGGTATCCCAAATTTTCAGCCTAAATATGAACCCAGAGACTTGGCTTGAACAAACTTGAATCTCACCCCCCTAAGGATGCTGCATACCAAATATCAAAAGATTCTTATTATTTATTGGTAGATCTGAAGAAGATTTTTAAAGAATATTCATCATACTGCACTAATTTAAACATTTGGGCTCCCATAGAGAGCCCAAATATGGACCCAGGGAATTGATTTCAATGAATATGTGAAACAATCTTCCAAAGATGTTATATGTGAAACTTTAAAGCTTTTGGAGCAGTGCTTTCGCAGAAAAGTAGTCTTATGTTTTTCCCATTACCCACAGTGTTAAAAAATGCTGACTCAGCACTTTTTCAAAAGTCCCAGAAAAGTATCCCATGATACAACCAATAGCAATTTTTTTTACCATTCCATTCTGTTGGTCCTAAGGAAGCTTCACACCAAATAAGAATTCTCAGTGCCATGTAGTTTTGGAGATATGGGCGTTTTAATTTTTTCTATTTCTAGCTCCTGCGGTTCCCATGGGGCGACGAGAAAAATAATTTGGGCATAAATTATGTACTTATGACCCAATAAGCCCTCATTTCAAATTTGGTTCAAATCTGCCTCTCGGTTTGGAAAATAGAAATTTTGGTAGGGGCAAAAATTCTTGTTCCTCCCATAACGATGGCAAATATAGCCCCACAAACTTCTCTTGAACAAATCTGAGTCTACACCTCAAAAGGAAGCTGCACACCAAATATCAAGTCTCTGCTACTGTTGGTTCATGAGAAGAAGATTTTTTAAGATTTAAGCACAATTTTTAGGCGTGGCACTACCAAGGGGCGAGGCAACTTGATTTGAACAAAATCAAATTGCAATGTCATAACAAACTATTATGTCAAATATCAATTAAATTGGTTCAGCGGTTTGGGAGGAGAAGACGTAAACACCATGTTCACGGACGACGGACGCTGGACGATGGACTGTGAGTGATCACCATAGCTCTCCTGACTGAAAGTCAGATGAGCTAAAAAGAAAATCTACACAGTTTTAGTGAATATCGGGAAATATCTCATTCATGTGGACCTGAAAGTATTAATTTTCACTCGCGCAAGTGCTGGTGAAAAATACAACTTTCAGGTCCACATGAATGAGATAATTCCCAATATTCATTAAAACAGCGTAGATATCCTCCATATATTCTTTGAATATGAATAAGAAAGCTATCATCTATATGTTCTTAAAAGTAATGCACATGTTCAAACACACATGTAAGATGAGGCAGAAAATAGATAATTGAATTATAAGGTTCATACAAGTTTTCAAAATCATGACAATTTAAGCGTTTTAGTATTTTCATGAATTTCCTATAAACAGAGCATATAGTAAATAGTAAAGCAGTCATGACTTACATGTATGTTTGATGGAATATTCAATTAACTCTTTACCCAATGCACAGGATATCAAAATTTAATATTTTAAGTATTATTTTTTTAAATTTAAAAAAAAAATTCAACAAAATCATAAACCCATCCATCCATCACTGGAATGAGCTTGATGGGCTCGTTCCAATTAGGGGTCACATGATATGGTTTTGTTGAAATTTGTTGAGAAATAATATTTTTTCAACTGCTCAATTTGTATATTACACAGGCAGATGTGGTCGATTCGATTATTTATTTAAAGGGGTTTAGCAACACTTTCAATACCCAGGGTCACCTCAGATCGGACAGTTTCATGGGTGGAAGAAGCCGGAGAACCCAGAGAGACCCACCAAGCAATGGCGAGCAACTGTCAGATTCCCCAAAGTACTAACTTCACACAACTAGGTTTAGCAATGGTTGAAGACAAGTGCAACATCAACTTGCAGTAAGCATAGAACACAGCACCACCATGCCCCCACACAGGCAATCAAGATTATGTGCCATGCCCAAGAACACAATGCACCCTAGCAGGGATCAAACCATGAACCTTTTGGTTTGAAGTCCAATGCCATAACCAATGAGCTCCCGCGCTCCCGGTCGATTTGTTAGATAAAGGGTTAATGCATGGTGCCATAAAATCCTTGATAAGAGAAGTAAATCTATGTTTTTACAAGAGCCAGAAACTACCTCTATTACATGTAGGTGTCAATATATTATTGCACAAAGACCCACTTAACTGAATACCTCTTAACTGGTTGAGTGCTAAAAACCACTGTCATGTCTCCATGGAAAAGTGCTGAAACACTGCTTGCATTAGCGTGATGTTGTTCAGCAGCAGAATAAAAATGTTTATATAAAATTATTTTGTTGCAATTTATTGGAGAGTGCCAACAGGAGATTACAGAGAGATTATAGAGACTGATCATTATTTCATGCGACTGTTTGTCATAAAACTTACATGTACTATAGATGTAGTTGCTTCTTTATTAATTCTCAATTCAATATGAAGGTAACATTTCTTATTCTTGTCACACAAAATGTATATAAGAGATGGAATTTGTACAAAAATAATGCTGAAAATAAAGACTAATTTCAACTTCATTAACATAAATAGAATCTACGCTCATGACACCACTCATGCTAATTCCAGTCTCACCAGTCACGACCACTGTCCAAACAATGTTGATGATGGGCTGGTGTTCCCAGCTAGCCCTGTGCAGTGCTGCAGTTCCCAGTACCGGTAATTCTTGTACCCGTTCCTTTTGATTGTTGATGAAGTAGAGTGAGCTCATTAATGGAATTAATCCTCAGATCACATTCCATCCAGAGCTTGGAGATCTTACTCATAGACTGCTTTTCCCACAGCTCAATGTTACATTGAAGAGGCAATTCAGCCTTGGGAAGAATGCAGGACAGAATTATCTCCTATAGGAAGTCTCCTTTAACTGGTTGAGGGCTGGATTATTTTTGGTGGTCTGAATTTATTCAAAATTTGTTTTATTACAAATTATTGGAGAGTGCCAGTAGGCACTCTCCAATAATTTGTGATAGAACAAATTTGTATAAACAAACTATTATTTGCATTTGACTGAATGTGGAACACAAGCGAGGAAAGTGTAGGCTTTTGCTCTGGTATCCTCATTTTTTTTAAAAGGCCTGATAGTGGCTTCTAGCACTCAACCAGTTAAACAATATTTCCTCTTCCACCTGGATTATTAAAAGTTATCAATGCATAAAAGAGCTACAAACTTTTCAAATTTTAATCAGTGATCTTGCAGGTGGGCAGAAATAGGAAATATGATTCAATAAACATTATATTTTATATTTTACTGTAATAATGTTTGGTGCACTCCTGTAAGGTCAATCGGCAACATCTGACTTCATCTACCAAGCTAATTTGATTTGAGATTTTTGATTCAATTTTGAATAACAGACCCAATTTGAATCAAGATTCAATTCAAATAAAAAATGTGTGGGTCACAGGATCCTAATTTCACTCTAGCAGTTGTTTCTAGTCACATGATGTCAGGCCTCTTCAGGTAGATGACAACTGACAAGAAAAAAATACTTTTCAGATTATATTTTCATAGAAACTGCGAATATCATATCACCAGCCATACAGCATCAGACAGGCAAGTACAGTCAAATTCAGATTTCTAAGTGATAAACTACAAACCTCTTTTCGAGGAACACCACTTTTGTTTCTCTCTGTTAATACCATTTTTAACATATTCCAAGCTGAAGGGTCTGTCCATTCTGGCCAAGGATTTTTAAATATTCCATTTGAAAAAATGGGTTTAGTAAAGACCTGTGAAGGTTCAGCTGATGCTTTGGCCATTGCTGTGGTGTGTGATTCCAAGAGTTGCTAGACAATCAAAAGCAGTCTGCAAAATATCAAAGAACACGAACTTTTATATCAGGATTCTCAGATTCTATCTGAAGCACAAAAGCCTACAATATGGCCGTCGTGGACTGGTCACTTTCCACGGATGGGCAATATTTCAATGTACGCAATAATATTAGATTCCACACACAAGATGTACATGTAATTACAAGAATAATCATCCAAAATTTAAATAATGAAACATCAGATACTATGCTGTGCTTCATTAATTAAAATTTTGCAGATGATTTTTATTACCTGGTAAACGCATACAAGGACATCACTGCCCACACATGGATTATGACCAGTCCATGGTGGCTGTACTGTATCTATCTGTAGGGATGATACACACAAGAAGGTTACATATGATATCAGCCACCCAATACATAGATAATAGTTCACTGCTCGGATTCGAGTACGATTTTTATTTCGAGTGGGGCATGCAGAGGATTATTTCATGAGTCATTAGAGAGGATAAAATCGTACTCGAATCCAAGCAGTGAACTTTTGTGTTTATTTTATTTTCTCCTCATTTATTTTCCCAAAACAACCCTTTATAACTGATTCAACATTACCAATTTATAAACAATAAAAAAAATAAAAATAGTCTGTCTTCACTCATCACTGAGAGTGGAATACAATGCTGGTAGTGGAATACATGTACCATTTTCAGCGAGGGGGAATACGATTTGTTTTGGGGGAAGAAAAACAAATGAAAATAAAATAAGTGGATTTATTATATGCCTATCATGAATATCCCCTCAATACTGCAGTAATTTGGCCATAAATTCTTGCTCGCCAGAAAACAAGAGTATCAATTTTTCCAAATCTGTATTACGCCTTCCTTAACCCTTTACCCAACAAATCGGCCACATCCGCCCGCGTAATATGCAAATTCAGCAGCTGAAAAAATCGTCGAGCTCGTTCCGAGGGGTCACACGATATGGTTTTGTTGAAATTTTATGAAAAATTTTAAAAAATGATATTTAAAATAATAAATTTTGATATCGTCTGCGTTGGGTAAAGGGTTAAATGAGTTTATCGTGACATCACTGATGTTCGAAGATTTTTGCATTGACAATTTAATTTTTCAAATGTGAAACAAAAACATTAGTGCCTTGGCACTGAACACTCCAGACAAACATCCATACTTTCTTTTCTTCTGATTTTTACTTAGTTTTTAAAGATTTGCTGTTCTATAATAAACAAATTATTACAACAGTTCATTAATCTGGGTTATCATATTCAGTCTCGTCGATGAGACCAGTTCAGCCAGAACATGGTATCGCATTTGATCTGGCTGACCTGGTCTTGTCAACTTTGTGGAAACTAACGACCTAGAAGGATTGACTATTTTAATAATCTGTATATCCCACACATACTCTTACCAGTCCAGTAATGATGTGGATCATTTGTTATCTGGGAAAAAAAAATCTGATACCGGCGTATGCGGCCTACTTTTTCCCAATGGACCAGTCCAAGGCTGTCCACTTCAGTGTTTTTGCTTTTTAACCAATATAAGCCATTTTGACATCTGTATTTGATGGTGGCAAACAGCAGACATGTTTGACAGACTGCCAGCAAAATAAAGAAAGGTATTGCAGCTTTATAACTAGTTAATTTTACATCTTGTTCTGACAGTGCATGCAACAAAGTACCCTCTGTTTTAAAAAAGGCTGAATGATCGCGACCAAAAGGGGACGTTCTCATCTAGACATTATTTGGAGTCATCCTACCATGTTACTATGAAATCCCTTCATAAATATGACCTGCAGACTGTGCTAAAGGTTTTCGGGCTTCGGGCCCCTGTAGCCGTCACAGTCGCCCAATCGCATCCAAAAGGGGACGTTCTCATCTAGACATTATATGAAGTCAACCTACCAAGTTACAATGAAATCCCTCCATAAATATGACCTGTAGACTGTGCTAAAGGTTTTCAGGTTTTAGGCTGGAGCAGTCATCAGGTTGACAGATCGCGACCAAATGGGGAAGTTCTCATCTAGAAATCATACGGAGTCATCCTACCAAGCTACAATGAAATCCCTCTATATTAAATATGACCTGCAGGCTGTGCTAAAAGTTTTTAGGTTTTGGGCTTGGGCTGTCAATGTCATCACGATTGACAGATCATTACCAAAAGGGGACGTTCTCATCTAGACATTATACAGAGGCATCCTACCAAGTTACAATGAAATCCCTTTATAAATATGACCTTTAGACTGCTCTAATGGTTTTCAGGTTTTGGGCTCGGGCAGCCATCACGGTTGAACGATCGCAACCAAAAGGGGACGTTCTCATCTAGACATTATTTGGAGTCATCTTACCAAGTTACATTGAAATCCCTTCATAAATATGACCTGTAGACTGCTAAAGGTTTTAGGACTTTGGGCCCCTATAGCCATTACAGTTGACTGATCACGATCAAAAGGGGACGTTCTCATCTAGACATTATATACAGAGTCATCCTACCAAGTAACAATGTAATCCCTCCATAAATACAACCTGGGGACTGTGCTAAAGGTTTTCAGGTTTTGGGCTGGGGCAGTCGTCACAGTTGACAGATCGCGACCAAATGGAGAAGTTCTCATCTAGACATCGTATGGAGTCATCCTATCAAGCTACAATGAAATCCCTCCATATTAAATACGACCTGTAGACTGTGCTAAAAGTTTTTGGGTTTTCGGCTTGGGCAGCAATCACAGTTGACAGATCATGACCAAATGGGGATGTTCTCATCTAGACATTATATGGAGTCATCCTACCAAGTTAGAATGAAATCCATTCATAAATACGACCTGTAAGCTAATGAGCATTGTGCCCTAAACTACAATTAAAACTAGAAGTCCTGTCACGAATAGTGCGCTTATCTAGGCTTAATTGTGCGTTGGAATTGCACGCAATTGCCATATCGAATGGCATCCAAAGCACGGCAGGTTCTCCTGGTTACTCATAGCAAACACATGCAATGTTTCTGCCAATGGACCTCCGGGTTACCCGGAGGTCCATTGGCTGAAACATTGATTGTGCACAGGCCATATGTACAGAATTTGATAGCTTTACTTGGGCCATAACGCGTACATTAACGCGCATATCAACATGCTATTTGTGCATATTTCATGACAGGACTTTTAGTTTTAACTGTAGCAGTAATTTGACACACTACAATGCCCATCTAAACTGCCCAAGACAATCCAGCTCATTTGTATAAGGGTGCAGCAGGAGGGTTGTAGTCTGGACCACAGTCCAGTCCTGAAATTGTATTTTGTGATCCAATCCACAACACTACAGCCCAGTAACAACCTGACAATCCAACAAGCTAATCTGCATCTCCAGTGCTGGAAATGCCTTCAAAGACAACTTACTGTCTTGTGATGGTATGAACTCAATATTGGGGTTTAAGTATAGTTTAGCTTAGCGATATTGAAAACCATATAAATTTTTTATTCTACTCTCCACAATAAAATTTTAACTAGAACAACCAGGGCCGTCGAGAGGGGGAGGGGGGGGGGGAGCCGGGTAGTAACACCGGGGCCCCAGCGGTCTGGGGGGCCCATGAGGACGAAGCCGTGCCACCTGAGACAGCTAGTTTGCGAGCTTTTTTCAATGCCCGGTGTGTGTGAATTGACAAGCGGGTCCCGGGCCCCCAAATTCACTAGTAAGCATATAATCCTTTCAAGAACTGTCTAAGTTATTAGATATATCGTTGGTTGATCCACCCACAATATGCTGATCTGTAATTCGGTTATATAGACGTCCTGCTTCGATATTCCTGGTCAGTTATATATATCCCTTCTTACCATTCTCTTGTGCAGTGGCGGGAAACAGGAATTCTCAAAGGGGGGGGGGGGGGGAGGGGGGGGGCGAATGGTGCAGATGCCAAAGGCATCTGCTGCGAGTGCCAAAGGCACAAGCTTTTGTAGGGGGGTCTGGTCCAGAAATTTTTTTGGAAATGAGCAACCAAATGGGGCATTCTGGTGGCTTCTGGGGTGGAAATCCTCTTGAATTTTTGAACGGCTAATTAACATTTTTTAAACAGCATGTTTCAGAATTTCAAATTCTGTCATACGTTCAAGACAGAATTAGAAAATTTGAAATATGCTCTTCAGATCCGTTTACCATAATATTGTATTTTGGACACACTCTTTACAGTCATAACCGACTTAACCTCAGGAGAACATTGCGATCTGCCAGCGTTTGAAAGATTTCAGCAGTCAGCCCTCTAGGCTTAGGTACGTCATGACTATGCCAATTAAGATCCTGACCCATAATTGGCATAGCATAGGGTACCTGAGGCTAGGGGGCATGTAACACCTCAAAATCATGCTGTGTCGGTGACGCTATAAATGAAGGCGACCAGTAGATATATTTTGCACAATTTCAATGGTATATTTGTTTTCCATAGCGAATGGTGATGGAGGAAATAAATGTCGTTGTATGTTTTTACTTCAATTCATGTATTGTCCCCAAATGAAAATCCTAGCTACGCCCTACATGCGAGACAAACACGAGCTAAAGGGGAGGGGGGGGGGGGGGGGGGGACAACATCAATTGAGACCAGACGATAAGACATCACACTGATCTGTCCACATAATCATTTTTATTACCGAAAAGGTTGGAATGGATGAGCAGTCTGTGACCTTGAAGTTATGATTAAAGGTTCACATCCTGGAGTCATGAACAACCATTATGTGAAATATAAATAAGATCTGTTCACTGAATCACTTTTTCTCACCCGAATGATTTTAGACCACACAAAAAATCTGTGACCTTTATTTTGAGTTATGACCTTGGATCAAAGTCATGACACACCAGTGAGTCCTAAGCAATCATTGTTTGAAGCATGAAGAAGAAGGGTCCTTTGATTAATTTTTATGGGAACAGGGTCGGGCAAAGTTAGAATAGAGGAACAAACAAGACTATTGGCCTGTGACCTCGACCTTGGAGGTATTACCTTGGGACAAGGTCATGGCACATTCTTGAGTTATATGCAATCCTATGAAGTATGAACAAAAGATCAGTCAACTGAATAATGTTTTTGACTGAACAAAGTTAGAATGGCGGAACAAGCACACTGATCATCTGTGAACTTTCTTGACCTTGGAGGTATTACATGTACCTTGGATCATGGTCATGACATAATACTCTGGAGTCATAAGCAATCATTGTGTGAAGTATGAACAAGATCGGTCCATTGAATAATTTTGTATGGGTTGGACAAAGTTTGAATGCAGGAATAAACAAATCAACAGTATGTGGCCTTGACCTTACAGGTTTGACCTTGAGTCAACATCGTGGCACACTCTTCAGTCATAAGCAATCATTGCATGAGGTACGAACAAAATCGACCCACTGATTAATTTTTTTTATGGACCAGACAAAGTCAGAATGGAGGAACAAACAAATTAATGGTGTGTCCTTGACCATGGAGGTGTGCCCTTCAGTCAAGGTCATGACAAACCACTGACTCACAAGCAGTCTTTGTGTGGGAACAAGACTGGTCCATTGAATAATTTTTTATTGACTGGACAAAGTTAGAGCAGATGGATGGAAAGATGGACAAAGAGGCTACGCCCATAATTTTTAGACCCGTTCAACTTAGCCCTGGTGAGATTCAACATTTCCAACAGTGATTCTCTCCACGTCCAATTTCTATGGGAACCATCCACAGTTATTAAATCTGTTTTGGGTGGAAAGGGTAGTGGGCCCATGGTTCATATTCATGTCCATCTCATTTCATACTATTTTTGAATTCTTAATAAACAACGTATAAACTGTTGTTTCTATTTCCTTGTGTATTCATCCAGATCACAACACATGACTTAATGTTTATTCTACTTCCAAAGTTAAGTTATATTATATTCAAGCATCCATGTTTTGCAAGTTGATCCAGATCCACACGAATCTGAAGACCAACAGGAAAATTCCAACAAGGGTTCTAGCCCCTGGGAAGTCTTTTACCCCACCTCATGTTACGTACAAATCAGGCCTGGCATTCTTGAAAATGCAGGAGGGCTAAAAATCGCCCCCCTTGCATGGCCTGGGGGAGAGATTAGCTCTCCTCAGGCTTACAAAAGCTAAGAATGACAAAGAAGCTTGTTTCTGTGAGATGGCTACACTACCCCTACCACAGATCCAGGCCTCAAAAAGGCCTGGAGGGGTGGGAGGGACAGTTTAGCCATTTTACAGAGACAGGAATAGGCTGTTATGGTAATCATCATTTTCTAAGGCCTGGAGGGCTGGGTTTCACCCTCCTTAATTTTTTTAAGGCGAGCAGTAGGCGAGCGAATAAATTGCTCTCCTGAAAATGTCAAGCCTGACAGATGAGGTTTGTTTTTGACTAGGGAATGTGTATGGGTTGCACCCACAAGAGTATACAATACACTTGAATTCTCTCAAATTATTTAAGAATTGAATCAAAACCATTTCTCTCAAAAACCGATACCAATATCATGGGGATACAAAAAATGAACAGAGCCAATCATTGAATATCGAAACCGTCTGTATTTCAAAATTTTCCTACATTGCTATTTACATGTATACAGCTTTGTTGAGGCTTGATACCAATTAAAGTGTTCATTTTCATGAAAGGAGTGCCTAATTTTCTTTTCAGTTTTGTTATCCCACGGTTGGTGACCTGGGAAACTGTCCTGAATTCCCACTAGACTACAACCTGTACACTTCCTGTTGCTCACCAATGATTTCTAATCAAGTCTTGGCTGCCTATTAAGGCAGCCAAGACTTGACTAGAAATCACTGCCCAGGTGACGATGGCATGTTAAGGGCAATGTTCTGAGATCGCAAAAGCCTGAAATAGGCCTTCAAATGTTAAGGTGTGTTTGAAGTCACAAAAATTCTGCAGAAATATTTGTGTTCCCAAAAGAATGCCAATGTTGTCGCTAACATATCACATATCCTGTGCTATTTGATACTGAATAAATATCATTAAAGTTATTTTCCATCCTATGTTTTGATGATTTTTAAACCTTTGGTAGATGATTTGGGTAAAAGAGCAAGCGGACGATTCGGAGTGCTGGCTGATAATTTGGGTAAAATTGCAAGCAAACGATTTGGCTTGCAGATGGAACGTCCATATCCCACATACTGATGCTGAAATATTAAAGTTTCAAGCTGCAAAATTTTCCAACAATGCAGCCAGAAATTTAACATACCGGTGTTGGGGAAGTTATCCTAGGATATCTCCACCCTGGATATCTTCCCCACCCCCACCAAAATAATAATAAAATAAAACTACTTATAATAACATAACATTTATTTACTGAATTTTCATCACATTAACACTGAAACAGTTGTTCAAACTCTTAAATACATACATTTATGCATTTCTTTTTAAGTTCATATCAAAATATGATTATCTTCCCCTTCACCCATTCCCACAGCAACCATTTTGACAAAAAAAATAATAAACAGGTTTTATTTTCACCCTCACCCAACCATAACAAAGTCCAAACAATGGCCGTGAAGGTACCATGAATGTCCACAGGACTTTGACAGGGGTGGGAGGAGATATCCAGGCCCAGTTATCCCCCCCCCTCCCCATGTCAAAATATAATACTTAAAACTGGGAAGAACAAAATTTCTTCCAATTGTATACTGTTAAATAACAAGAGTAGCGAATCATAAAAAGACAATCTTAGAACCTTGCAGCAATGTTTGGACAAAAATGGAAGAGGGTGGGAGGGAAGGGGGGGGAGATGTCCAGACCTGATTCTCTTCCCCCTCACCCATTCAAGAACCATAGCAACCATTTGAAAAAAATAAATAGGTTTTATTTACACTCTCACCCAACCATAACAAAGTCCAAACAATGGTTGTAAAGGTAATATGAATGTCTACAAGACTTTGACGGGGGGGGGGAGGGGGGGGGGAGATATTCAGGCCTTGTTTTCTGCCCCCCCCCCCCCCACCCCACATTGAAAATATATCAGTCATAAAAAACGGAAGATATATATTTATTTTAATGAGATACTATTATATCTTACCTACTGAATTAGAATTAGCCAATCTTACAATCTTTGTAATGTAACAGGCTTGGATATCTTCCCCCTCGCCTTGTCAAAATATTGGGATGCTGTACTAATATTTGTATAATAATGGATTAGAAACAGCCTATTTTAGAACTTCTGTAACTTTTTTTTAAAGATTTTGACACAGTAAGAAGAAAGATGAATTGTTTGTAAAATTCATTCAACATATTTCTCTCCCTAACTTTGTCCACATTTTGTTAGGTGTTCCCAAGGGTTTCTAGACAACTCGTTCCCACGGCAACTCGTACCAGTCAAGTCGTACCCAAAATTGGACGACCCGTACCCATTTTCGGCTAGACAACTCGTACCCACAATTGGACAACTCGTACCCAAGGTTGGACAACTCGTACCCATGGCTGGCCAACTTGTACTTGGTGTTTAATTGTATGGGCGAAGGCCGTTAATGGCCTAAGAACTATAGAAGCGGGGGTTTTGCTTTTGTTTCATCCGTTTAAGGTGCTATAATAGTAATGGAAATCAGTTTACTTTGAAATTCCAGGTGTGAGATCACGAAGAATTATTTTCTATCGTCTATTACCTTATAGTCGATTGGTGTTTAATTTTCTTCCAATTATCTGTGCATATTATTATCGCCAATTAAGTTAATCTTCTAGTTGGGTGGTGTGTTTTTCTAACAATTAATCTTCCATGACAATCATAAAAATTAAATGATAATTAGCATTTTTGTAAGGTTTGCAATTAGACTATAAATGTGAATAAAAGTGAATCTCTCTCTCTACCTCCCCCCCCCCCCCCTCTCTCTCGCTCTCTCTCTCTCTAGGCACCGGACTCTCATGCCTCGACCAATCGAAACAAAAATTGGCGCAGATCTATATAGATGTAATTTGAACAGGAAAAGACTTCTGATGGCCACGATCGCGCCCGACATCGCGTTAATCCTTCAACTAATGAAGGGGTGGGTTAGGGTGGGGGAATGAGCCTCGATCGCATCTGATTTTGCATTAACCCTGCAACACGTGAACTGCTGGGTATGACTACCAGTACAACAAAATATTACGTAGAAAAGCCCTCAGAAGTTTAACGAAGTGCCAAAGATTACCCGATTTGAGGGAGGGGGAGGTGGGAGTGGGGGGGGGGGGTCGTCTCCCGTATCTACACCACTGTATTAATATATAATTTAAATATTTCCTGTTTCCTTCGAATTGCTCTCTTGATGAAATGTTCATACCGGCGAAATTGACTTTCGGCGAAATCTGTTCAGACTGTTCTGCTGAGATAAATGCTAAAAATGGAAAGTTTTTGCCTTTATGCACACCCATTGTAAGCAGACACAAATCTTCTCAAGCCCTTCAGCCAATATTCGCCTTCGTCCACACAATTAAAGACCAGGTACATGTTGACCAACTGTGGGTACGAGTTGTCCAACCTTGGGTACGAGTTGTCCAACTGTGGGTACAAGTTGTCCAGCCGAAACTGGGTACGAGTCGTCCAATTTTGGATACGACTTGACTGGTACGAGTTGCCGTGGGTACGAGTTGTCCTGATACCTTCCCAAGTACTCTTATTCAAGGCTTTAGCTGTTTAATATCAAATGTAATCAAATATTGTGAAATAATAGTAAAAGAAACAAAATTAGATGAGTACATTTAAAAATTTAGGTGGGGAAGATATCCAGGGTGGGGGGTGAATAGATATCCTAGGATATCTTCCCGGGGGGTGGGGGGATGTCCTGCTACACCGGTATCCAGTCTGGTATGACAAAGCCCACTGAGCTCTGTCAAACCAGACTGAATTGGTTAAAATTTTGATTGTATTATGTGAAAAACTTGCCATTTAAAAATATGGTATTTGGTATCAATGTGCAGCAGGTTGAATAAGAAAACAACAATCATTATCACTTTGAACATTTTATTCAACTGGTGGAGTGCTGAATTAATTTTGGTCATCAAAATTTGCTTACTTGTCTGTGCCTTGTTATAATTTATGGGAGAGGCAGTCTCCCTTAAATTGTTTCAAGGCAAATCCACACAGATTTAATAATTTCACTTCAAAGTTAATATGAAGCACAACCACAGAATATGAAGCCTCTAAATTGCAGCACCTGTACTTCAGAATAAAGCCCAAATATGGGTTTCCAGCACTCTACCTGTTAAACAAGAGGCCACCAGTGACCTTAATGACTCACCTGATAAAACTGGTTAAAGATGGATTTAAGATCACATTCTGCATCTATGTGTTATTATGGTTAATCTAATTTAGCTATGGCAGGGGGTGGGGAGGGGGCGAAGGGTTTGTTAGGTGATAGTTTGTTTTGTTTTGTTTTTTTGGGGTGTGGGGGTGGGGGGCAGGCGACAAACTCTTGTGTGTTTCATTCCTGGATTTCAAACCAAAAGCGAATACAAATTACAATACAACACTACATTAATAATAAACACAATTATTACCACTCAATCTATAAGTTACTAGTCGATTAACATAAGTTTGGAGGTCCGTTAAAACTCCATAATTTCAGTGACACATTCGACGGAGCCGGGCCGCGGACGATCATGGTATAAATAGCCATCAGCGGCCCGGCTATTTTTAGATTCGGTTAGCTGTAACAGGGAGTGGTAATAATAGTAATAACACGATTGTTGTCAGGCATCATGATTCATTAGCGGCCCCGCAGCAATGATGAACAGACCTTGGGCTTATTAACGGCAATCGACTTCGTCTCGGGCCTTTAATAAACCCTCGGGCTGTTCATCATTGCTGCAGGGCCGCTAATGAACCATAATGCCCTCCAAAATCATGTTATTGTTATAAGAATCAGAGAGATTCGTGCCCGAAACCGAGGAGATTCGGCCCAAACGCAAGCTGTCGGAGGCCAAATTTGCCCGACCGAATCTTACCGAACGAATCTTCCTAGGGCGATTCGTCACCTCCCCTTTACCCGTTTATGAAAATAACCAACCCATCTCATTATGAATGAATTAAAGACCTCAAATTCGTGTTAGGTGCGTCCCACAAACAACCAAATGCTCCGCGCCGTGTGCAGCATATTTCCGTCTGTATGTACCAGCGATTATCGATTATCACACTTGATCGAAAATTAGAACGGGGTTTGGTCAGGTTTGGCTCTCGAAAAGAGTTCCAACAATCACATATGCACCCACATTCCACCAGTGGACAATATGGAGAAATCATTTTCTGGAGTATACTCGTTTGAAATCGATCAGTTACAAAGATAACCGACAACATCCCCCCAATAATTTTCACATAATGAGCACCCCCCCCACCCCCCATATGTTTTTTTCAGGCGAACAAAAATCCCTCCCACCATAATTTCAGGTAACAACACCACCCCCATCCCCCCCCCCCCCCGCATAATTTGTAAGCAGTCTTAAAGCCATACACAAATGCCCCAAAGAAATTAATAATTGCAGTTAGCTATATCTGTTCCAGAGATTTCCTTTGACTCTTAAAGGACACACAGTTTATACCCGTTCCGGAGACAACCCGCACCAGGCTTATTTTGGGGGCGGTTTGTCCCATTTTTGGGGGTGGGTTGTCCCGATTTTTTTTTTCGGTCTTTTGAAGAAAATTAAAACTAAAATTTGGGGGGGGGGGGGGGGGGGGGTAGTATTATATAAAAAAAAAATCATGGTTTCGCATTGTTACAGTATTGCTTGAAGGAAGATGACTTCTTGAAAAACATTTTTGCTGCTTGCTATATTTTTAAATTACTGATCATTGTTCTCAGAGTTGATTTAGTATTTTTGACAGGTTCACTGAAAGATTATCATATATAGGGTTTAAAATCTATGTGTAACACTACGGATCGTGAGGTCACCTCAGGTGGGCAGCGCGTCTGGCCGTTGTGACACCAGACAACTGGATGTGCGAGGGTTACTGCGTTTGAAAACCTCCTTCGATAGGGCCGTGGCTCCCTACCAAAGTAGTAGCGGTTCTCTCCTGTTCTTTGATCGTCTAGATTACGGAGGGACTCCTCTCCCCTGTGGTCTCGCCCAGTCTGCTGTCCACTGATCTCCTTCTCCAATGGCTGCACGTCGCTTTAGGGTTGGGAACAGGCTCTTTGTAACTTCAGTCAACTGACAACTCCAAATTGGTATGGTGATTATAATTTTAATAAGTCTAAACAAAAGAAAACTGGCCTCTCTTAGTGCTCTCTCTCTCTCACTATCAAAGTCTAAGTGCTACTGCGGTGCTCTAGATGGAGGACACACCGGGTGCTGGATGGAAAAAGCACTGCTGGATTTGTGGCGAACATCGACTTATATCACAAACAGCCAGCCCACACCTGCTGTGGAATATTGCATTCTCATTGCATTATCATAGTGACTCTGCAGATGTTAGAATAATATGTCTAATATTCGCATTATCACAATGACTCTGCATAATGTTGACTACATCCTATTGTGCTTTGTCACGAAGGTTCAATTACATTCTCATTTACATTCTCATAGTGACTCTGCAGTATGTTAGAATATATTTCCAACATTTGCATTATCACAGTGACTCAGCAGAATATTGACTACATCCTATTGTGCTTGTTCAATTATATTCTCATTTACATTTTCATTATTAAAATATCAATTCCATCAGAATAAATCTGAATTCTCATTACCTCTATCTCTATTATCTCTCTATATATATATTAGCACTATTATATTAACACTCTCTCACTATCAAAGTCTAAGTGCTACTGCGGTGCTCTAGATGGAGGACACACCGGGTGCTGGATGGAAAAAGCACTGCTGGATTTGTGGCGAACATCGACTTATATCACAAACAGCCAGCCCACACCTGCTGTGGAATATTGCATTCTCATTGCATTATCATAGTGACTCTGCAGATGTTAGAATAATATGTCTAATATTCGCATTATCACAATGACTCTGCATAATGTTGACTACATCCTATTGTGCTTTGTCACGAAGGTTCAATTACATTCTCATTTACATTCTCATAGTGACTCTGCAGTATGTTAGAATATATTTCCAACATTTGCATTATCACAGTGACTCAGCAGAATATTGACTACATCCTATTGTGCTTGTTCAATTATATTCTCATTTACATTTTCATTATTAAAATATCAATTCCATCAGAATAAATCTGAATTCTCATTACCTCTATCTCTATTATCTCTCTATATATATATTAGCACTATTATATTAACACTTATTGAGGCTCGAAAATAAAAACATAAATGCTTCAGCGACACACGCTTAACCCTTCCAGATGACTCAGTCCACGTTGACTCTGTTACACAACTCCCCCAACCAAAGTTTTCTTGTGGAAACAAGAAAACTCTAGAAAACGAAAGTAACAGTGTCAACGAGGGCGTCTGTCAGGTGGGTATGACAAAATATATACGGTAAAATACCACTACAACATCAAACTGGGTTCAACTGTACATAACCCATTTGAACTTAGTACTACTCTGTGACCAGGATTGCTGTGCAGCAACCTCAATGTGACGTAGGAGTATCGTCACATCGCAAAGGATTCGTGGACTAGAATCCTACTAATTCTGCTAATACGACGTCGAATATACCGACTACCTTTCTAAAAGGTTTAAAGGGTCTGGTCACTCACACTCAACTTTCTGACTAGGATATACGATATACATAAAACACCTTTGTTGATTACAGAAAACACTGATTATATTGTCTATATGTCTATAGAATTGCTTTGTCAACCAAAGTCTATTGTGTCTATGTACATCTCGCTTCACTTTCTATGGAACTGGTGTGATGTACTCAGGGCCGGTTGCAAACAGAACACGGGGCTCTGCGTATACGAACTCGCCGGTCTCTGCATCACGTTCAGGTGATAATTCTTCCATTTCAATCTCTTCTGGTTTCGTTGGACAAGCTGCTGTCGCTGTCAAGTACTCATTTGGGTCTGTGTTCCGCATAGGGTCGGAACCTGGTCCTGTACGAACTATTTTGCGCAATTCACTCAATTGCTGAATAGCCTCAAGTTGGCGGTCTTTGTTAATTTGTGTTTCTTGCAGTAAACGCCGAATCATCGCCGGCCTGCGTTTTCGGATACGAGCGGCTTCACGCCTCCCGTGCCAAATACGCAGCTTTAAACAGAGCTGTTTTCTACAGCAACAATATGCAACACATCCTATTACTATTAGGGCAAATACCGTAGAGGAGATACCGTAACCCCAAGGTTTCAACCAGGATTTCGTATCCGTCTCCGATATCGTATCAAGGTGTTCAAGTTGATCAATAAATGATTCTATTGGAATTGGATCGACGTCCTTAAGCTGTCTGGGAAAAACTACATTTGTCAAAGTCGGAAATTTCGTAAACAATGGGGACCATAAGCGGAAGTTTGTGGTGTTATGATTAATTAATAATTTCGTTTCCATGGCATCATAAAATTCTTTGGTATTTCCATGTAAATATGCTATCATTTGAATGGTGGCACTAGTAGCAGAACATTTTGGGGGTAATTGTAACATGCCAATAGGTGGGTCAATAGTGAAGGTACGTGTGTTGGTAGTATTAGCACATGAGACAGCAAATGGCAAAGGGTCACGTGTACTAACAAACCATACACCATGGGCAATTTGCATTGCACTGGGCAAGATTGTATTAATTTTCACTTCCACTGAACAAGCCAACTGTATTGATTTTTCATTTCCCAGAAACAAAGCCTGACTGCAGTAAGCTTCAGGTCGTACTGTGTGTATGACGCCATCCAAGGAACAAAATTCCAAAGTATTACTCAGACAGGTGTGTGCATTAGTTAAGTGAGCTATGTGTGTGCGTTTCTTATTTATTGTCAAATACTCGGTTTCCAGTTTATGTTGTGCTGTTAGGGATTTAAACTGTGGATTTAATTTCATAGTTGCATTAACCAGAGGATAAGGCAAGGAATATATCTTGTATAGCTCAAATGTCTTACGGACATCTACTAGTGGTAGTT
The DNA here is from genome assembly GCA_031216915.1 of Pictodentalium vernedei. Classification (NCBI taxonomy): domain Eukaryota; kingdom Metazoa; phylum Mollusca; class Scaphopoda; order Dentaliida; family Dentaliidae; genus Pictodentalium; species Pictodentalium vernedei. The sequence goes on from CM062296.1 coordinate 224,169,268, forward strand.
TCACTACAATAATCAACCGCTGATTCTCAAACACGGCACTACTGGACAAGTACTTGTAATATTTCCACAATTCCGTGGTCTCATCGAAGGGCAACTTTAAATGAGCAGGTAGGTGCGTTTTTAAATCTACTAAAACATTGTGTAGCGTTTTTGCTTCAATCACACTAGGCGCTAACTGTCGTGCTATCAACGAGTTAAATTGTGTGTGTAGATGTTCAATATAAAATCTTGCTTGATTAGTCATTTGATCGACCTCATGAACTAATAGCTGTAATTTATGATATAACTGTGTATAAAATTCCAGGAAAGCGAGTCGCATGGACACGGCCTTGTAAATGTCAGTTATCCGGGCAGACAGGGTCCTTAATGATGTTATTATGTGACTAATTGAGTGTCTGTTCTGTTGTACCTGTTTACGTGTAACATTCATTATGGTAAAACCCTTTTTAACCAGATGTTGTAGGGTTCGTTGATTCTTTGAAAGAATGCCAATATTATGGTTTATTGTGTCCAAGTCTGAGGAACTAGCAGTGCCAAATAGAAACGACAGGGCGTCGCCTATAAATGGCAATAAAGCTCGTCTGTCTCTGTGGTGCAATCGTTTGTAACCATCAAACTGTTTGAGTACCAACTCATACTTTTGCATCACAGAATTTATATCCCGAACTAGTCCCTGAAACAAGTCATCAAATCCTGAATGTAATAATTGTTTGGCCCACCTACCATGATTTATCCCGGAAATCTGCTTTTGGGTGGTTCCTACTACTGGGGCTGGCGTAGTCCATAATTTAGTTATATCTTTAATGTTCCCTGGAACCTCGTGAAATACTTTCCTTACACCCTCTATGCTCCTACCTACATGCTGTAAATATGTCTCAAAAAGTTCTAAGTCGATATAGAACCCTATCGTCCAGTCAGAATTCACTAAATTAATTTCTTTTTCCTTGTGGAAAATCACGTTATGTTTCACTATAAAATCCCTAGATTTAGTTTCGTTACTGCTTGCCAACGCCGTTATCAGGACTATTATTATGAGTTGAAACATCATCTTTCTCCTGTAATGAGAGAAAGAAAGTTTTCCTTCAGTTCCCATTCCACTATTTTCTATCTCTATTTCGATTGGCGGCTGAATTTTACTACTATTTCTATTTGAACTGTATTACTTCTACTCTACTTCACTTAACACTGATGAATGTATTTAATTCTCTCAAACTTCTAATACTTAATTCTTTTAACTTCTGATTCTCCACTTGCTTGCATGCGTCCGTGTTTGGTGCAGTTTAATAGGGCCCTAAACCTTACCAACACTAATTAGTAAATTATCCTACAATTTACTACAACGTTTTTAACACAGGGTTAAATTATCGTTTAGTTATACACCCACATTCATCAAGTAAACAAAATCTCCCACTGTTGATTATCAGTGACATGTCAGTATCATGCAGTATTTTATTTACCTTTAAGGAGTTATGTTTACTCGTGGAAGCCTAGTCTTCTTCCACAATTCAGCAACTTACACAATCGATCGTAGTGCTCCAAGGACAGCATTTATAATTGCAATCCTATTGATTTTCTCTGGTTCACCTTCCTCCACACTTTTTCTCTTAATTATCTCATTTGGAGTATTAGATTGACTTTTACCTTTAATTATCTCAGCTAGAGTAATAGATTGATTTTCATCTTTATTGTCACCTGTACTCATTGTAGCACTTAGATTAATTTCTAAATTGTCATTTGATTCTTTACTTTGATCCATTTCTGGTTGTTCTATTTCACTTATTTCACTTATTTGATTGTCGTTGTCGGAAGAACCGTCCATACTCATACCTTCAGAGGTTAACTCTTCGACCTCCATTTCCCTATCTTTTAACTGATTTTCGCGTATTCGCTTACGCAATTCTGTCAAGGGGATATCATCTTCTGATGATGAATTTTCTCTTGCATGCCTGTATCTGCGAGCTATTCTGTTTAAGGAAATATCCTCTGAATCTGTAGCCGAATCAGATTCACTGTCTTCTGGGGGCACGACATATCTTTGTTGTCGTAATGCCTGATTTAACGCACCCTTTTTGGGGATTTCCCAATCTAAATTTGCTTTTCTGATGTTTTCAGCATGACATTTAGTAGTTTTGCCAGTTAACTGATCCCTGAGTCTGAAACTAACTGGCCCAGTTTTCTCAATAATTCTGTAGTATGGTTTCCATTTATTTTGTAATTTACTGTGCCTCTGATTATCTTTATAATAAACTGGGTCACCAACTTCATAGTCAATTTCCTTGCTATTTTTATCGGCATATTTCTTTTGTTTAATTTTCGCTTTTTTCAAATTTTGATGTACCAGTCGAAAAGCTCGATGTTGTTCTTGAAGTGCCACCTTATGAAATTCTTCTCCCAAATATTTACGATGTGGTTGTAATAAATTATCCAATGGTAGGACAACATCCCTATTATACAACAAATAAAAGGGGGAATATTTGGTTGATTCATTTGGGTGAAACCTAATAGCGGCCAATGTTTGATTTAAGTGCAAGTCCCAAGTTTGTAATTGATCTTGACTCAACTTTGCCAATACGTCATGTAGCGTCCTGTGGAACCTTTCGACCTTAGCGTTTGACTGAGGGTGATAAAATGACGTCACAGCGTGACTTACATTTAATTTTATCAACACTTCCTGTATGATGTGATTTACATTCTCAGTGCCATTATCGGTCAATATTTGTAAGGGTGCACCAAATCTCGGGAATATTTCCTCTAATAACAATTGGGCTATCGTGTCTGCCTTTTTATCAGGGGTGGCAAAGCTTTCAGGCCATCCACTATAGATATCTATAAAACTGACTATGTATTTATTTCCACTCAGCGTTGTAGGGTACGGTCCGCTGACATCTAAACCTACTTTTGCAAATGGGTAAGGTGGAATGTCTGTTAATTGCAATGGTGGCTTAACCTTTTGTAAATTTCTAGCCTTACAAGTAATACAATGTTCACAATATTTATAAATATCCTTATACAAGTTTTTCCAATAATATTTGCGCACCAAAGATGCAAATATTTTATCTATGCCTAAATGTCCAGCATCATCATGATATTGTTTTAACACTTCCGATTTCAGGTGTTCTGGAATATACATTCTCAATGTGGGATCATCATTTGAATTACTGATGTAATATAGAATTCCTTTTATCATTATATTTCTACTACTAACAGCTGGTGGTGGGTTGTTGCTTTCATATAACTTAATTATTTCTTTAATTTCATCATCTTTTTGTTGTTCAACTGTCATGTCAAATGGTTCAATAGTTACCACTTCCGGTGGCTCAGGGTCTTGTGATTCAATCTCACACTCCACAAAATCTTGGGGTCTAAAGTTATTTGTATTTAAGACTCCTATCTCATAGGTTTTATCGGAAATATCTACATCTAGGTCTTCAGTAGGGTTCTCTGAATTTTCTAATTTATGTGGTAACCGAGATAACAAATCTGCACAGGTATTTTCGGTCCCTTTTATATATTCGATTTTACAATTATACCCTGTTATGTTCAATGCCCAAGTCTGAATTTTCCTATTATTCATCGGTGAGCTAAGCACATATTTCAAAGGCTGATGGTCAGTCTTGATTGTAAATTTTGCTCCATTTAAGTAATGATTTAATTTCTGCAGTGAATAATGGATAGCATAACACTCTTTCTCAATGGTCGACCACCGACACTGGGTGTCACTTAACTTGTGGGACAGAAAATAAATTGGTTTCTCATTTTTGACTCCATACAGAACCTCTTCTTGGTTTACCTCACAAGGCTGGGTAAGGCAAGCACCTATACAGGTGTTACTAGCGTCAGTATATAATATATATTCTTTATTCAAATCAGGGTATCCCAAGCATGGTATTACCGTTAAACTTTCCTTTAAATATTCAAAAGCTCTTTGACACTCTTCTGTCCACTTATATTTTGCATATTTTCGTGTCAAATCAATTAGCGGTTTTGCAATCTCACTAAAGTTTGGTAGAAACCTTCTATAATAACTTGTCATTCCCAGAAAGCTCCGTACTCCCTTTACGGTAGTTGGGGGTTCTAGTGACCTAATTATTTCAACTTTTTGCATATCCGGTTTAATTCCATGTTCATTCACCACAAAACCCAAATAATTTGTTTCCCTTTGAAAGAAGAAGCACTTCTTCAATTTCAATTTTAAATTATGCTTTCTTAATTTCTGAAACACCTTTTCCAGGTGTTCAAGATGATCTTGTTCAGTCTTTGAGAAGATCAATATGTCATCTAAATATGCTAAAGCGAAGTCCTCACAGTCCTGCAGGACTACAGACATCAATTCCTGAAATATTGAGGGCGCATTTTGCAATCCGAATCCCATCACATTATGCTCAAATAAACCTCTGTGGCAGGTAAACGCTGTCTTTTCTTTGTCTTCAGGGGCCATAGCAATTTGCCAATATCCGGACTTCAGATCTAGTGCCGAAAAGTATACTGCTCCAGTCAGTAAACTCAAGAGGTCATCTATCACTGGAAGAGGCCAACTAATGGGTTTAGTTATTTTATTTAATTGCCTATAATCCACGCAGAACCTACTTGTGCCATCCTTCTTTCCAACAAGTAAACATGGAAAGCTCCATGGTGACCTAGATTTCTGGACAATACCTGCTTCTAACATCTCGTCTATGGCAGTATCCATTATTTTTCGTTTCATTAAAGGAACCCTATAAGGTTTCAGTTTGATTGGTTCATGACCCTGTGTGTCTATTCTCATTTTTACTACATCAGTGCTTCCCAACTGTGCATCTGTTGCAGCAAATAAATCTCGGTTATTTCTAATTATCATTTCCACTTCAGTTTTCTTATCTGCCGGGGCATGTATTTCATCATAGTTTATTTTATTAGTTGGAACATTGTTTCTCACTACTTCATTGACAGTCTTCACACTTGAATCTATTACAGGTGACACTCTAGCTAGTACACAACCTCGTCTTATTTTATAATGTTTATCTGTGCTATTACAAATCATGACCGGCACTACTCGGTCATTATTGTTTACAACTGTATTTGCTATCATTAATCCTGCCTGTTCACTAACATATCCTGTTTCTATAGGATTTACTTCTAATAAATCTGTTTCATACAGTCTTTTGCCACCTACTATTTTCGCTGTACACACAGTACAGGTCTGAGGTTTAATTACAAGTTGATTCTTGCTCCTTACTAGCGATGATATGTGGATATCTGGTACTAATGGAATTAGTTCGTTCTTAAGTCGAAAACATTCTAAATCATAATAGATTCTAACTCCATTTTTTGCTAACCAATCAATACCGAGAATCAGATTGCGTTCAATATCGACAACCCAAAACTCGTGAGTTAACCATATGTTTTTAATCTGAAAGCTCAGTTGGACCACTCCTTTGACATCAAGGAGAGTGCCTCCAACCCCTTTTAAGGACAAGGACTTTTTAACAAGCCTTGGTTTATCCTTCAAATTTTTATACAGCTGGTAACTAATTAGGCTATACTGCGCGCCAGTATCCACCAAACCTCTTAATCTCTGTTTATTTACTTTCAAAATTACGGAAGTCGGAATCGGTGTTCCATTTACATTTAACTCTTTTACTTCCTGTTTCCCTTTAATCTTACTACTATTCATACGATCACTTTGTTTACTCGAGAGAGAGCTGTTACTTTGTTTACTAATTTTCTGTACACTTTCATCTACTATTTTATCTACATATACCCTGTTTTTCTTTGGAACTCTATTTATTCTTTTAACCCTTTTATTGTGAATGTTCCATGTTCCGGGCTTCAACACAGAACGCTTTAGTTTCCCTGTTTCATATTTTCCTGTTTTGGCAAACGGCAATTCCGGGCGATATGGCCTACTTGTCTACAGTTGTAGCATGTCACTCTGCCATAATCTGTCCTCGGCTGACCTACGACATGTACATGGCTTGAGGCCTTAAATGGCCTTCCATGACCTTTACCAAAATTTCCAAATTTTTGTCCCGTTTCATGGCCAAAACCACGCCCATGACCATGTGGTCGTCGATAATGGTCGACTTCCATCTGTTCATGAGGGGGATTCTGGTGACGATAGAATTCCTTGTCTCTAAAGTCATGGCCACTCATTTCAAATCTCTTTTTGACATTTTCCTCTTTCATGGCGCTTGTTGCGGCAGACTCTAAGTCTGCGGGCTCTACACGAAGCAATCGCATTCTGATGGCGGGGTCTCTTAAGCCATCGATAAAAAAATTAACTAATTGTTTCTGAATGGAAGGGGCAAATATGTCGGACTCGAACGCATCCTCTGCCAGATCTAGTAACTTTGCATGATAGATCTGAACACTATCATTCTGCTGTTGTTTGATTGTTCTTAACATTGACAAGGCATACTGGGGTTCAGTAACATCACTGAATCTAGTTTTCATTTCTTTTCTAAGATATTCCCAAGAAATGTCAGGTTTAATTGTCAGTCTTCTTTGGATGTAGTCTGCTATGACTCCACCCGACCTGTGTAATGCCATGAATACCAATTCATTTACGTCACTACCCATGGACCTAGCATGTCGCTCTATTTGTTTAATCCAGTCTTTAAACTGCTTAGGGTCCCCTGTAAACTTATCCACTGTGTTGGCCAAAGTTTGGGCACTCACAGCAGCTACTTGCTTTTTTGCTGAATCGGCTTGATTTGCTACACTTCCTTTTAAAATATCGATTTGTTGTTGCATCGCATTTATGGGGTTAAGTGGGTCACCCTGATTTTGTTGTTGTGCCAGTAACTGTTGTTGTGCTTGTTGTTGGGCGAGTAATTGCTGTTGTTGTTGTTGTTGTTGTTGTAACAACTGCTGTTGTGCTTGATCCAACTGTTGTTGGTGTTGTACATTCTGGATCTCATTGACTAAATCACCGTACTCATCCATTTTAATTTATTTAAATTTTACTACAGCTTATTTAGAATTAATTTCTCTTTAATTTCTTCAGTGGGGGTTCGCCTTCTAAGGGAATAGTATTTTTAGGAATAGGTCTAACTTTTACGTCACAATGCACTATCGAGTTGTCTTCTTTATTTACAGTTATGTGTCGTTCAAATAATAAATCGCAACAATTACAAACTGCCACAATGTTTAAAATTTGTATGTATTTAATGTAGTGTGAATTTGGGTCGTTGGGCTCAATTCTCAGTGGAAGTGGAATCATTAGGTTTAATGTTTTTAATTACTTGCATCAACGTTTTCTCAGGATTTTCAATTTCTCCGTCTGTGAAGGGGTACTTAAATGTCTGGGTCGTAGTGCCAATGTCAACGATAGATTTTTTCTCCCTGTTGTACACTGAATTTCGTAATCGAATCAGCAGACAACAAGACGAAAGTTTGCTGACTAATACAGTCTTTCTTATATATACCAAATTAGTCTGAAATTCCAAATATTTCGGTCTCACGATATCACAAAATTCCGCAAAACTTACAGCCAAAGGGTCATCAGATGTACATGAAAATATTTTGGGCTCAGTGTTGCACATTGATCGCTGTTTCAATCAATCTAATTATTTTTGCCAAATACAAATGTAAAATCTATCACCAACCAACTCTAGCTATTCATCAAAAGAATAAATTACACTAACCTGGTGCTGTAGATGGTTGTTGATCTGTCTGTCAATCTGGACTGAAATCCTGCGAACGGCACCAATAAAACGCCGTGTAACACTACGGATCGTGAGGTCACCTCAGGTGGGCAGCGCGTCTGGCCGTTGTGACACCAGACAACTGGATGTGCGAGGGTTACTGCGTTTGAAAACCTCCTTCGATAGGGCCGTGGCTCCCTACCAAAGTAGTAGCGGTTCTCTCCTGTTCTTTGATCGTCTAGATTACGGGGGGACTCCTCTCCCCTGTGGTCTCGCCCAGTCTGCTGTCCACTGATCTCCTTCTCCAATGGCTGCACGTCGCTTTAGGGTTGGGAACAGGCTCTTTGTAACTTCAGTCAACTGACAACTCCAAATTGGTATGGTGATTATAATTTTAATAAGTCTAAACAAAAGAAAACTGGCCTCTCTTAGTGCTCTCTCTCTCTCACTATCAAAGTCTAAGTGCTACTGCGGTGCTCTAGATGGAGGACACACCGGGTGCTGGATGGAAAAAGCACTGCTGGATTTGTGGCGAACATCGACTTATATCACAAACAGCCAGCCCACACCTGCTGTGGAATATTGCATTCTCATTGCATTATCATAGTGACTCTGCAGATGTTAGAATAATATGTCTAATATTCGCATTATCACAATGACTCTGCATAATGTTGACTACATCCTATTGTGCTTTGTCACGAAGGTTCAATTACATTCTCATTTACATTCTCATAGTGACTCTGCAGTATGTTAGAATATATTTCCAACATTTGCATTATCACAGTGACTCAGCAGAATATTGACTACATCCTATTGTGCTTGTTCAATTATATTCTCATTTACATTTTCATTATTAAAATATCAATTCCATCAGAATAAATCTGAATTCTCATTACCTCTATCTCTATTATCTCTCTATATATATATTAGCACTATTATATTAACACTCTCTCACTATCAAAGTCTAAGTGCTACTGCGGTGCTCTAGATGGAGGACACACCGGGTGCTGGATGGAAAAAGCACTGCTGGATTTGTGGCGAACATCGACTTATATCACAAACAGCCAGCCCACACCTGCTGTGGAATATTGCATTCTCATTGCATTATCATAGTGACTCTGCAGATGTTAGAATAATATGTCTAATATTCGCATTATCACAATGACTCTGCATAATGTTGACTACATCCTATTGTGCTTTGTCACGAAGGTTCAATTACATTCTCATTTACATTCTCATAGTGACTCTGCAGTATGTTAGAATATATTTCCAACATTTGCATTATCACAGTGACTCAGCAGAATATTGACTACATCCTATTGTGCTTGTTCAATTATATTCTCATTTACATTTTCATTATTAAAATATCAATTCCATCAGAATAAATCTGAATTCTCATTACCTCTATCTCTATTATCTCTCTATATATATATTAGCACTATTATATTAACACTTATTGAGGCTCGAAAATAAAAACATAAATGCTTCAGCGACACACGCTTAACCCTTCCAGATGACTCAGTCCACGTTGACTCTGTTACATATGTTCATTCTAATTTGATTTTATTCATATTAATTGAAAATTATATAAACATTTAAAACTTATTCAGGAACATTTAACTTGCCTGTAGCCACATTTCAGCAGTCGAGACACACTGCACGTGGGATGTATATTCCCACTCCACAGATTAGTAGATGTCATTACACTAGATTTCTCCAAAGCTCTTGACACTGTACCACACAGAAAACTACTATATAAACTAGAAGAATACGGAATTAGAGGTCCCATACACTCCTGGTTAACATCATTTCTAACCAAAAGGAAAATGAGAGTCACCCTCGAAGGAGAGAAATCAAGTGATGCACCAGTTGACTCTGGAGTGCCACAGGGCACTGTCCTCGGGCCGTTACTTTTTCTATGTCATATAAACGACCTTCCAGATTCTGTCAAGTCATCGGTTCGACTATTTGCCGACGATTGCCTACTCTACAGAGAGATCAAGAGCTTCAAGGACCACACCACCCTCCAAGACGACCTGGTAAACCTTGAAAAGTGAGTGAGCAAAAAACTGGGGAATGCGTTTTAATGCAAAAAAATGCTATGTCATGAATATTGGAAAAAAGAGTCAAAAATTCTACACACTTGACGACCATATCTTGGAAAGTGTGGAAAACAATCCCTACCTTGGCATCCAGATCTCCAACGACCTGAAATGGACAACCCATATAAAAAACATCATCAGGAAAGCAAGCTCCACACTTGGCTTCATACGAAGAAATCTAAAATTTTGCCCACACGAATGCAGAAAAACAGCCTACATATCCCTTGTAAGATCAATCTTGGATTACGGAGCAACCATCTGGGATCCATATCTACAAACAGACATAGATAGACTAGAAAGAATCCAAAGGAAAGCCGCACGCTTCGTCACAGGCGACTATAAATCAAGAGACGAAGGCTGTATAACAAACATGCTAGGGAAACTAGAACTTCCAATACTGAAAACCAGAAGAAAACACCAGAGACTAACATACATGTACAAGGTGGTTGAGGGGCAAATACCGGCAATACCGTCATCCCTTTACTTCACGTACACAGTCTAAACCTAAAAGCAAAATCAGGGCAAAAACACACCAAGGTTTTGACACTAAAAACATTGTTGAAAGGAGTGTAATAAACAACCCAAAAGGTTTTGTGGTTCCTGCATACCACACTGATCAATATAAACACTCCTTCTTTGTCCAAACTGTACCAGAATGGGACCATCTCAGTGAGGATACAGTTTGTGCCAATTCACTGGAAAGCTTCAAAAGAAGCTTATTGTGTACCACCACATAAAGTCTCTCTCCCGGCGAATTTTACCAGAAGTGGGCACTTCGCCGTATTATATATATACAGATACAGATTAGTACTGCCATAAACAAGGGCTAATTACTGTATTTCAACAGTTAATATGCATTCCATCTTGTTTCAGATTATTTCCATATTGTTTTAAACATTTTCCTGAATATTTGCATATTTTTTATTTAAATCAATGATTTTTTTTTTAAAATCGTTGATTTAAATCATGATTTAAATCAATGATTTAATTCGATTGATTTTAATCAGCCAACCCTGATGGCGGGTTGTCCCCGATGACTGCGGAGCGTAATTATTATTACGATCGTATTATAAGTAATAACAGCTGAATAGTTCATTCGGACTTATTCATATGTTATTACTTATAATACCATCATAATTAAGTCAAATGGCGGGCCGCAGTCCCTGACGACTGTGGTACGTGAAAGCTTGGGGCGGGTTTCCCGGGGCGGGCTGTCCCGGGGCAGTTGTCCCAGTCGGTTTGGGGCGGGTTGTCTTGGGGCGTGTTGTCCCGTTCTTGTTTATACAGGTGTCCCTTGTTTGAAGTTTATGTATATTAATACCGTTTATGTCATTCACACAGTTTAAAAAAAACATGTAAGAGGTATATAAGCTGCAGTTCCAGATAGGCACTGTTTTTCAAAAATGGAGTTCATTGTGAGTAATAAGGGTTCTTAAAAACTTTGCTATGAAGGACAGCTTATACCAAAAACGTGAACATAAAACTACCATCCGATGGGAGTGCTGCCACTGACACGAATTAAATACATGAATGAATGAAAGGTTTTAGCGCGCCAAAGGCGCGCAGGGACGATGTGGGATTTACAAATCCCTTGCGACACGGTTAACCTTATTTTAACACGAATACATGAATTTTTAAATCCTCTTTTTATAATTAACCTTGCAAGTAGTATGTAATGTGGTTTTGAGTTACTATTTGGATGACCCCGGTGGATGACATTGGAAGTGACGTCATGTCACTGTCAAGGTGATAGCCAAAAGTTGCGATTTTGTTCTATAAAAGTGTATATATTTTCGATAATATTTCAGCCTGGGTTAAATGTAAAGCAAGATAGATATATGACGGACCCCGAAAACAAGTTTGTCAAACTGACGTTAATTCAACAGATTCTAAATGAAGTGTATGAAATTTAATGTCCATTATGGCGCACGTGTTCAACGCCATATGGGCTTCTGATAACAGATCAATAGTAAGAGAGACAATATTCTCTTCTGAAATAATTATCTGGGTAATTAAAGACCAGTTAAATTGTAATCGTTGGAAACCAGTGTATCACATATGTTCTGGACACACACCCATATTACGCATCTATCCTGTCTCCGAAATGTCAAAAGATACCAAAATGCGAGTCTTTCAAAGGAACTTGGAAGCGAGTGTTAAATTAAGATAGATCTAAGCGGCCAAGTTCAAAAGAAGCGATTAAAATGAGAAGAAATGGTCTGGCTATCTAAATAAAAATCGAGGGATTTCTCGAAAAATTCATTCCAGCCAATTCCAGTCGGAAGGAGTGTAAGGCTGTGGGTCGTTGCGGGGCAGTTGGCCTCAGGGCCCTAGGAGAAGGTCTGAATTTAGCCTTGGCCATCGAGGGTCATAGGCACCGAAACTGAAAGTCCGTGTATTGTCGTAACCCTGTGAGGGCTGTAAGGAACCGATAGTAGTTTGTTAACGGTTGCGAACCGTAGTGGCATAGTAGCCAAAGAAGTAAAAGCTTTAACGTTGAGGTCTAGACCGTATTAAGAGCTCGAGTATTAAGAGCTTGAGTAAGCGCTGGAATAGCCCGCGAGATAAGATAGTTTTAGGCGGTGCGAGAATTGGTGATGTTGAGTACACTTTGCAGAATATTTTCATGTAAGCTTTGTTAAGTATTATCCGAAGCCGAAGAATAACTTGACCCCGTGAGAGCCAGTCAAGGCGCAAAGTGATCGCGGACTGTGGTAAACGCCGATTGAATTGTGGTTGAACTGTGAGAACACTGATAGAGTCGCACAAGCAGAACATTATATGTGTTAAGCCCGACTGCCGGTGAAGTTAACCCTGCGAGGAGGAAGCAACGAGAAGTGAAGAAACACTTTGTATTTATCACAAACCGTGAGAAGATGAAGTGTGCGGTCGATCCAGCGGACACAGCTAGCTGTGGGAGACGTCGAGGGTCCTAAAGAATAAACTTTTATCCGCGTAATTAGTGTATTCTTATGGATAATTTTGTGAGTAATTTGTTTCATATTATATTTCTTCGTACATGTAAATAAATGATCTTTTCAGTGAATTATCGTTGATCACCCTTTGGCGTTGTAAGCCACAGGCACCTTCAGGAATCCTAAGAGTCCCAAGCGGATAGGGCATTGATAAGGTGGCAAGGTTTACGTTCGAACTGGGGTTCAGACGACAGTCACTGGCTGCCGGCTGAGCACTGATAAGAAAGTAGTAGGAGAGGGATGAAACGGGGCTCATTGGATGGATCTCATGCTGGATCTCATGTGACGTCATAGTCATGTGACCTGGTGGCGCCACGTTTGGTTGTCATGGTAACCCGCGTGAGCGGCCATCTTCTGACGTCATTTCCATAGTGATACGTGGTATGAGTGCGCATGCAATTACTCTCTTGGCTTATTGGCTTTGGGAATGATATGGGGTTCGTTGTACACAGGGGAGACAACTCTGCATACAGATTATGGGAAATCAAGCACTGGTGATTATAAGACTTGGACGAGAGATTGTTTGGACTGGATAAGCTGTTAATGATAGAGAAACATATGCAATAGGCATTAAAATGAGATTCTGGGAAAATCAGGTCATGTACTCCTAAACAGGAGATATCTCGGTGCTATAGCATTACGTGTTATACCGATAAAATGGGGAAATAAAGTCGGTTTTTGGTGATTTGGAGGGATTGGCGGGTTTATTTGGGTAATTAAACGAGGATTCTTGGAGAATTCTAAGTCAGAAAATTACTCCTATTCAATCGAACACACCCCGGTACCCCCTTGGTACTATAGCACTACGTGCTATACCGATAAAATGGGGAAATAAAGTCAATTTCGGTAATTTGGAGGGATTGTCGGGTTGCTTGTGGTAATTCTGTGAATCGGGAATTTACTCCTGTTCAATCGAACAAACCCTCCGAATATACCCCTGTCTTGTTGTAAGACTTTGGGACACATAGCAACCACGTGCTGCCATAGAAACCAAGATGGTGGCCTCCAGTATACAAAATGGACGACGGAAACACGTATCACCCTAACAACTCGCGCTGCGCACTCACACCACGTATCACTATGGAGATGACGTCACAAGATGGCCGCTCACGCGGGTTACCATAACAACCAAACATGGCTGGCGCCACCAGGTCACGTGACTATGACGTCACATGAGATCCAGCATGAGATCCATCCAATGAGCCCCGTTTCATCCCTCTCCTACTACTTAAGAACATAAAGTTTCCTCCATCAATTTAACCCCGTAATGCTGCGACAGTCACGTGACCCAGCGGAACCGTGTTGTGTTGTCATGGTAACCCGCGTGAGCGGCCATGTTGTAACGTCATCCCCATAGTGATACGTGGTGTGTTAGTGCGCATGCGCAGCGTGTGTTGTTAGGGTGATACGTGTTTCTGTCGTCCATTTTGTATACTGGAGGCCGCCATCTTGGTTTTTATGGTAGCACGTGGTTGCTATGTTATCCAAAGGCTTCTTACAGGATAGGGGTATGTTCGGAGGGTGTGTTTCTTTGTACAGGAGTAATTTTCAGTGGAAAAGGATTCAGCAGAATACTTTATTTACACACGGTATGCATTACATTCTAGTCAGAACAGAAAAATCCTATTTTAAACTTTTTATGTAAGTGATGTAGCCATGGCGGTTTTCCAATAACCTATGTTTTTGAGACGAAAAAATGAAAAAAACATGATTTGTTATTCAAGATTTTTTTTGCAAGTGTCGTCTGCTTTCCATGTTGGGTAAAGGGTTAATGAGAAAAAACAATGCGACACTTACGTGGTTGAATACTATTTCAGCAAGATTTTGTTGATATTGTATTATTTGATAAAATATCTAATGATAGCAGGCCCGCAGGCAGTTCGTCCTCTCCCATAACTATGTCTGTCTGAAAATTTTGTTGTTCGTCCAAAAAGTGCTCCAACATTTTCCTTGAAAGTCGCTAATTTGAAATAAGTTGGCTATTTAACCATTCACCCAACACGCACGAAGTCAAAATTTGCTATTTTGTTTTAACTTAAAAAAGGAGGTAACCCTTTATTGGAACGAGGTCGTTCAGGCGCTTAATTTGTGGATTACTCGGTAGAATGCAGTCTATTTGCTGGGTAAAGAGTAGAGAAGTATATCAAGTTAGGTTTCAAGCTCAGTTCGTACCGACGGACGACGCACCGTGAATACTATCGAAGTACTTTAACTTTTGTGATCCTGGTTTCGGACTTGAATGGTGCTTCAACCCTACCCAATGTTTGTGAATTAATTAATTGGACAAAAAAAAACTAAAAAACAAAAAGAAAGAAACAAGCAAAAAAAAACCACAAAAAACACCTCCTCCCCCTCCCCCCCCCCCCCCCCCCCAAAAAAAAAAAAAAAAAAAAAAAAAACAAACCACGACACTCGGGTGGCTGAATGCTCTTAATTTTCGACAAGATTTTATTACTTTTGTAAGTATCAATAAATATGAATATTAATGATACTTACAATAGAAGCGATACAAAACCTATTGCCAAATTTTTAATCAGCTTAAACGCAAACAAAAAAAATAATTTTTATAGTCAATTACTATTAGAAAATCAGGGTAACATTAAGAAAACATGGGAAATTCTCCGTAAAGCATAAATAAGTCAAACCTTCCTCCTTCCCTACCATCATCATTTATTGAAGATAACGTGGAGTTTAGTGACCCCATCCACATTGCTGAGAAATTCAACAGTTACTTCACCAATATTGGAAATCGAGTAATCAACAATATGACAAGCTCCACTCATCCATTCTCGGATTACCTAAAAAACAGTGTCTCCGATTCATTTTTGATGTCACCTACAAGCATCGATGAAGTCGTATCCTCCATAAAAAGCCTTTCCACAAAAACTTCGGCTAGCCAGGACAATATTTCTCCTAAACTACTTAAAGAAATTATACACGAAATAGTCGTTCCTTTAACCCATATTATAAATACGTCATTTTCGACTGGAATTGTCCCATCCAAAATGAAAATCGCAAAAGTAATACCAATTTTTAAATCTGGCGACAAACAGTCATTCGACAACTACCGTCCAATAAGTATTCTTCCCTCGTTTTCAAAAATCCTAGAGAAATTAATGCATAAAAGGCTAACAAATTTCTTAGATTACAACAACGTTATTTATAACTACCAGTTCGGATTCAGAAAGGGACATTCAACATTTCACCCAATAATGCATCTTATCAACCACGTTGCCATAATGAATAACAAAGCATCTAAAGACTGCACGCTATCCATGTTTTTAGATTTTTCCAAAGCCTTTGATACCATTGACCACAATATACTCGTTAGGAAACTCGAACATTACGGCATTAGAGGTATAGCTAATTATTGGTTTCAGAACTACCTCTCTGGAAGGTTCCAATATGTGCGATTCACGAGTGAATCCTCTGACCTACTAAATATTACTACAGGGGTGCCACAAGGTTCTGTACTCGGCCCTCTTTTATTTGTACTATTTATTAATGACATTTGTGAGTCCACTGACATGAGCATCCTATCATTCGCGGATGACACAACAGCTTATAGGCTTATAAGTCTGGGAACGACCTCAATCTCCTGATGGAGATGGCCAACAATGAATTATCGAAAGTCAACAATTGGTGTTTAGCAAATAAGTTATCGTTAAATGCTAAAAAAAACAAAAGTTATACTTATTCACCCTCAAAACGACAACTATAAATACAACAACGCACAGACCAAAATTTCCTTGAACAACTCAGACATAATATTTGCAGGTAATAATAGTCATGACAAATTCATGAAATTTTTGGGAATTAACCTGGACGAGAATCTTAAATTTAATCAGCATGTATCTGCTCTCTGTACAAAGCTATTCAGGGAAATTTATATTCTGAGAAGAGCCAAAAATTTTCTGCCGCTCGAGACGTTACGTTCACTTTATTTCACCCTAATTCAAAGCCATTTAATTTACGGGATCCAAATATGGGGTAACACACCAGCAAGCAAACAAATTCTGAAGTTGCAGAAAAAGGCTGTTCGTATCATAGCGAACAAAAAGTACAACTTACATACGGACCCCCTTTTCAAACGTTTGAAAATTCTCAAATTTAACGATTTGTATAAGCAATACTCACTTCTATTCATGCACGACTGATCAGAACACAACCTCCCTGTCAGTTTTGAAACTACATTCCAAGTGTACTCAACCCCCTCAGGCATGAATACAAGGCAATGTGGAAACCTGAACACACATAAACCCCGCACCCAGTTCTCAGCATCTCTTCCATATTTTTCTATTCCAAAAATGTGGAACGACCTTGATGCAACGTTGAGAACCTCCAACCGCAGGTTATTAAAAAAAAAAACATTAATTGATCAATTTCTACACACATATAACGCCGATGTCAACTTTTCCTACCCTAGATGTCCCGACTGCCTGCTGCCTAATAGTTAGTCTCCTGGGTTGTTATCGCCTTTTTTTCTCATAGAAAGCTCAGGAACATATTACCTTGCCATTTACGGTTTTCCGATTATATATCATCCATGACCTTACTGGTCTACTCAGCATAAATATATTATTTTATTTATTCGGAAATACAGTCAATTAATTAATTGATTAATTGATTGATAATTTGATTACTTAATTGCCAACTACCGCCTAATAAGTAGACTCTCGGGTCGTTATCGACTTCTTTTTCTCCTCGCGAGCTCGGGAACATGTTCCCCCTCCAATTTACGATTTGCGGTTTTCCGATTATACATTACCCCATTACCTTACCTTACTGGTCTACTGGTCTACTTGAAAAATATATTTTTATTATTTCATTTATTCAGAAACACGGTCAGTTTATTAATTGATTAACTGATTAATTAGTTGAGTGCCCAATTGTTCAATTGACTGATCAACTGATTAACCAGTTACTCGATTACTCATTTAATGCGCCAAATCAAAATAACAAATGATAGAACATTCTGGAGTTTGATTCATGACAAAGAAAATTTTAACCAGTTCCAATCAACTCGATCTCAAAATAAAAGTGACAACTACCTGCTGTCCAGATAGAGCTTATTTAACCTTACCATTTGCCATTCTGTTCTTTTAACTTACACTATTAGATTGTCCAGGGGATGACAGGAAGACAGTCGTAAGACTATGTCATTCCCCACATTCCCTACAGTATACATCTGTCTATGATTTTGTAACCTTGTTTTTTCGCCTTATGTTTGTATTTGTATGCTGTGAAATAAATTGAAATTGAAAAATTGAAATTGAAATTGAAATTGAAGCGAAACGTGAATTAATTTTAAAAACGCGACTCTCACAATTACAAACGTTTCATGTGTAATACACCAATAAGCTGATTTTACAGAAATATTTTCTGCAACTGAAATTAAATATATATATATACAAGTGAAATATTAAAAAGTGAAATATTAAAAAATAAAATAAATATTGTTAACACAATTTAATATATTATGCGAAAGAGAGATCGAAAGGGATTCGGCGCGCAGGGACGGTTTTGGGTTATGCAATCCCTTTCGATCCCGTTGGAGGAGTTCTGTGTGTTTGGAGTGCGTCCGGCGCAGCTATGGTGACAAGGACATCCAGCGAGACAAAGACGACAAAACCCAGAAGTCCCGAAGTGTTAGAGGTTTAGTGGCGTTTGTTCCGCTTCTGTTTCTCCTTCTTGGAACGAAGTGGATGATGGGAAGGAGAAGGCGTGGCAGCCGTTGTAGTTTCCGAGTTTTTCCGTTTCAGGCACCTGTGGAAGAACGGGTCGCGGATCTTGGCTGCTTCCAAGTGTCAAGGTCTGTTGCTAAGGAAGTCGAAAGCTCCCTTAGCCCATTCCTTCGGAGAGGGTTTCAGGTACTCCAGATAATCATCCCCAGTTCCGTCAAAATCCAGCTTGAGTCCGCCGAAGGGCCCAATGACTCGCCATCTAGCATTTCGATGTAGGCTCCCAGGCTTATATCTTATTCATCCGCAGTTTCGTTCTCGGAGACCGAGATCGTGTTGGTTTTGTGATCCGATTGGTTGAGGCTGATAGGGGAGTCAGGTACAGATTGGGTGACGTCCATCTTCTCTGCCTCCACTTCCTTCCTTCCTCTCCTCTCCCTCCAACCTTTTTGGTGTAGAGTTATGGTTTGGAATTGGAGGTGCAGGTGCTGGTGCAGATTTTGGAAGTGAGACGACAGTTGTCACCCTCTCCCCTTCTGTTTCCCAGTATCAGCCCTCTTCCTTTTGATCCACGCCTTCATTCGCCTGGCGTTTGGTGGATGGTGACTTTTTTCTTCTTCTTCTTGACTTCCTCAGGTGTTCTTGTAGTCTCGGCAGCAGTTTTCTTTCCCTTCCTCTGGGGTGGACCAGTTCGGGCCCGCGAAAGGTGCTACAACTCCCAGAGATGGGCTTCATCTTGTACTTGACGGTAAGCTGAACGCAGCCACTCTCAACATTGACATCACAGTTGAGAAGTTAGCTGGCGTCCAACACCAGCAAAGTGTTCTTGATTTTCTTAGGCAGGTAATCCATGGCTAAATAGTTGTTCAAGCTTTGATGACAGAAGCTATGTGAAGGGTTCAATGTCCGGTTTTATATATTTCGAGGGTGAAGCTTTCGCTCTCATTATAATTTGATAAGCCCTAAGCCTCAGGCTGATAGATTTTCATTTAGTTTAAACAATATTTATTTCCAATAACAAAGGAGAACATCTCGCATTCAATTGTGTGCAGAGATAAAAAGGAAATGGATTCAGCGGGAAGCTGAAATCTTATGCAAGGCTATCTCCATGGAATAAAAAATTGCATTTGCTAATATCAGCAGAACAAGGCATCTGTTATTTTCTCTCTTTCTCATTTCAGACTTCAGAGCGTGAAAACCTAATTAGCCATGGATTACCTGCCGAAGAAAATTAAGGGCACTTTAATGGTGTTGAACCTTGGATGTCAGTTCACTTCTCAACTGGGATATCTATGTTGAGATTGGCTGCATTCAGCTCACCGTTAAATATAAGATGAAACCTCTGAGAGTGGTAACACCTTTCGCAGGCCCGCCCGCACTGGCCCACAACAGACTTAGGGAAAGATCACGCCAGCTACCGTTGACACCA
Organism: Pictodentalium vernedei; assembly: GCA_031216915.1. Taxonomy (NCBI): domain Eukaryota; kingdom Metazoa; phylum Mollusca; class Scaphopoda; order Dentaliida; family Dentaliidae; genus Pictodentalium; species Pictodentalium vernedei. Next base: position 224,189,080 of record CM062296.1, read on the forward strand.
GAAGAGCCAGCGGAGCTGAGACGGGTAAGTCTTTTTGCCGGTAAAAAGGACGTTTTAAAGTACTAAATGTACCTCTGAATGTGTGAAAAGTGATTATTTAAGGAAGCTTACGCAATAATAAATATATAGAAGGAAGATTAAGTATTGTTTGTTTTATTGTAGACTATTTTCAAGACAAAATAGATCATTTCGCCATCGACACTGATCGACACGCCATTTTGTGCATGGAAAACAACGAATACTTAATAAATATTATTATACTTGCTCCATGGAGGTGTAACTATTCGTGTGTGTGACATTTAGATGTTTCTGTTCACTACGAGGGGATTTAACAGAAAGTTTTTTTTTCCTCCTGTAGGATGGAGGAGTGGGTCTCCATTTCCTCTTCCTTCTCGGTCTCAGCCCTTTTCTTCTCGAGTCACGCCTCCATTCCCCTGGCCTCCCGGCATTTGATTGACGGAGATTTCTTCTTTTTGTGTTTCTTCGTCTCAGCGGGTAACACTTTTTGCCGGTAAAAAGGACGGTATCCGGTAAAAAGGACGGTAAGTGTATAAAAACTACGTTTTAAAGTACTGAATGTACCTCTGAATGCGTGAAAAGTGATTATTTAAGGAAGCTTACGCAATAATAAATATATAGAAGGAAGATTAAGTATTGTTTCTTTTAATGTAGACTATTTTCAAGACAAAATAGATCATTTCGCCATCGACACGCCATTTTGTGCAAGGAAAACAACGAATTCGCTGAGGTGCACGACGGGGTGAATATTACCATACTTGCTCGACGGAGAAGTAGCTAATTTTAGATGTTTCTGTTCACTACGAGGGGATTTAACAGAAAGGTTTTTTTGAGAGAAACCATTTATAATTTGAAAATAGTCTACAATAAAACAAACAATACTTAATCTTCGTTTTATGTTGTGCACGCTTCATTAAATTGTCACTTCACACTTTCAGAGGTACATTTAGTACTTTAAAACAGTTTTTTATACGCTTATCGTCCTTTTTACCGGCAAAAAGTTGTGTTCAAGCTTTTTGTTTTTAAATGGGAGCTCATATTTTATTTTCAGTTAGCGTTTCGCTAAACACATGCCGAGGTGATAATAAATATCAAAACCAACCATACATCAGTGGATACTAGTTCTAGATTCCTGTAAGTCCCACCTCAAAAATCCCCACTTGAGCCTATTAAAACTGGGGCCCCTTGTGCTCACTCCACCAATCCCTATGTGGGAGCTCACAGTGGTGGGCCCGGAGGGGGGGGGGGGGACTGATGGGCCCCAAATGCAAACTGTAACTTACTGTTTTTAACCCCCACGTTTCCTCAGGAGGCACCAGAATCGATCTCAGACATTCAGAATTTGAAGATAAAAAATGTCCGAGAAAGGGCCCACAACCGTGGGAGGGAATACGCCCAGTTCCATAGTTCAAGCCATTGAAATATGCCAGCGTTATGTCGATCTTGCCCCCCCCCCCGCCCCCCACCATTTCGAAAATATGGGAAATTGATTATATATCTAGCGGGAGCGTAGCCAGGATTCTGTAATGGGGAGGGGGGTCATGATATTTGGAAGGTCGTTGTGAGGTCCCCCCCAGGCCTAACTAGGGCTAGACCTCCCCAGAAACAAATTATCGTAAACAATTCATTAGTTATTAATTTCGGTCGCCCGCTATACACATTAGATTAGTGTCTATCATACACAATATGTATAGTGGGCGACTGGAATTAACAAGCAATAGATTTGGAATGCTTCCAATTATGTGATGCCCAATCTTGGAGTGCAAGGTTAAGATAGCCTAAAGCGCCAGTGTGTGTCAGAGAAAAGCAGTAGGGATTGTGTTCAGATGCCAGTTTCAATGTAATCGTATGTGCTTACTAGGTTAAAAACAATAAGTGACAGTTTGCATTTGGGAGCCCTAACCCGCCCACCACTGGGAAGAAGGTTAAGTTGCTAGACTCTGGGGGAGATCGATCCTGGTGCCTCCTGAAGAAAGGTAGCGGTTAAAAACAGCATGTGACAGTTTGCATTTGGGGGGGGGGGGGGGACAAACCCCACAACGACCTTCTAAATATCAGGATTGCCTTCCCGCCCCTCAAATGGCTACCTCCCCATTATAGAATCCTGGCTACGCCCCTACTAGATAAAAAAAAATCCATTTCATATTTTCGAAATGGGGGGGGGGGGGGGGGGGGGGGGGTAGGGGGGGGAATAAATCGATATAACGCTTGAACTATGGAATTGTTCGTATTCCCTCCCACGATCATGAGCCCTTCCCAGGATATTTTTTTTCTTCAAATTCTGAATCTCTGAGATCGATTCTGGTGCCTCCTGGGGAAACGTGGGGGTTAAAAACAGTTAATTATGGTTTGCACTTGGGGGCCCTCAGCCCCCCCCCCCCCCCCTGGGCCCACCACATGTGTTGTTGCTTTTAATATTTATTATCACCTCGGCATGTGCTTGGCGGAACGCTAACTGAATATAAGTTATGAACCCCCGTTTAAAAAAAATAGCTTGAACACAACTTTTTGCCGGTAAAAAGGACGGTAAGTGTATAAAAACTATGTTTTAAAGTACTAAATGTACAGCTGAATGTACAAAAAAGTGACAATTTAATGAAGCGAACGCAATAATACATATATATAACGAAGAGTAAGTATTGTTTATTTTGTAGTAGACTATTTTCAAATTATAAATGGTTTCTCTCCCAAAACCTTTCTGTTTAATAACTTAAATCCCCTCGTAGTGAACAGAAACATCTAAATGTTACGCACACGAATTAGTTACACCTCCATCGAGCAAGTATGATAATATTCACCCCGTCGTGCACCTCAGCGAATTCGTTGTTTTCCTTGCACAAAATGGCGTGTCAATCAGTGTCGATGGCCAAATGATCTATTTTGTCTTGAAAATAGTCTACAATAAAACAAACAATACTTAATCTTCCTTCTATATATTTATTATTGCGTAAGCTTTCTTAAATAATCACTTTTCACACATTCAGAGGTACATTTAGTACTTTAAAACGTAGGGTTTTTTATATTTTTTATACACTTACCGTCCTTTTTACCGGATACCGTCCTTTTTACCGGCAAAAAGTATTACCCTCAATAAGTCAATTTGAACACGAGTACATTTTACATGAAAATTTCATAAAGGGTTATATGAGACAAAACTGATTGGAAAATGTTCCTCATATGATGAGGTTATGTTTCAAGTTATGCCCATTTGAATTTTTAAAAAATGTCGAAAATTTAGTCATTGGGACATAGTCCCTTTCAGTCTATATAAATTTCATAACCAGAAACGCCCCATGTAAAAACTCACCCGGCCTGTGAACAGGTTTCTATAGTGAGTATTTTTCCCACTCTTATTTAACTCACTTTTCAAAACTCATGTATTTTCTGTATGTGGGCCGCCCATAACATTGCAATTGTACACTGAAGATAAACTAGGAAACAATAAACTAGAGTTTCCGACATAGAGGAAGAGATGGATGAACATTTCCGACAGGGGTACTCACTAACATACAATATCCCCTCGAAATAGCTTGTTGTAAGAGGGCAGATCTATATAAAGATTAGAGACCTAAAATCGCAAAAAGGGTTACAAAGCAGTTCGGAAATTTCTCATACCTTCAATCCCCGTTTTCAACAGGTAGTTAATGCAGAACGGAATTTACTCGTATCATCGACCCTAGCATGGAAACTTTCAGTGGTTAAGCATTTTTTTCTCGGACAAGAGATTCTGAGAGGTGTGAATCGCCTCACAACATTCAAATTGTCCCTGACCTGGTGAATAGATATATTTACACCATAACGCTCACCCCCACCCCAAACACTCAGGATCAATGAAACAGTGTTACATTTTTCAGACATTTTCTACGACGAGATGGTGTTTCCGTGAAAATCTTAGCAAGATGGGCCTACATGTATAAATACCCCTGTTGCACCCACCTTTTAAAATATTATCAATCGAAGTGAATGCCTTAAGTCCCAAATATTCGGTAAGTTGTCCACTATGAAATAATTAATATGTGACGTTTTGACCAAAAGGATGTGACTTTTTGACCAGAAAGTATGTGACGTTTTCACTAAAAGTATGTGACGTTTTGACTATAAAATTTGACGTTTTGACCATTTGGAAATGTGACGTTTTGGTTGTGTGACGTTTTGACCTGTTCCCAAAAAAGGGCTTCCTACCGAATAGAACATATGAGTCTAATCCGTTCCTACTGTTTTTCAGCTTACGATGTCTGTACGTACGCACAACCTGGAGGTTAGGTCGACTGCCCGTAAAGCCGAGTTCCCATCCACATACACGCATCGGCAACAGGGTGACTGTACGCAATGTAGTTCTGGTAGAACAAGGTCAACTTTACTCTCTAATGCAACACGGCAGGATCTCGGAAAACTGTTTGGCCGCCACAGGGTCATTAGTGTGAGACTATACTTAATATATATTCCGGCGGATATTGGCCAAAATCAAGGTATTGTTGACTCAAGACCATGCTTGAGTTACATTTTACAGTTTGGTGGCAGGTGAAAGGCACCAACCTTGGGCTGTGGGGAGTTTTCAGCTATTGGACAAACGATGGATATCACCTCGCGGGCAGTAATGGAGTGTATGATTCGAAGTGGATGTCATTCACAAAGCGTCGGCCATAAAGATTGTGCAGGTTGGCTACATTGCATACTGGTTAAGAGCCCACACGTTAATATTCCCTTATATAAGCCACGTTAAATGTGCCAATTTTGACATCGTTGCTTTAATTTGGGTTTGATATACAGTCTAAATGGCACCTGCTAATCCGTCTACATCTTCTAGTGGGCTCGCGGGAGCGGAAAAATGACCACAGAACTCAAAATATACACTTCACGGATACAATCTTCACACCATTATAATCAACAATTTAAATACCGCATATATAAGAAAATTCGTTATAATACAACTCACAAAAACGAAGTTAAACGAATTTGAAAATCTCGTTTACACATCCCCTGTGTGATAGCTTGGTTGAATCGAATGTTGTAAAGTATTGCACCGGCGAGTTAATGTCACATTCAAGATCAGATAATGGTAAAATGTATACTTGTGTTTTTAAAAAAAAAAAGAAGTAGGGGTAATTTCCCTCTTGTCGACTCATCCCATTCCCTTTGTTGGTTGTGTTTGACTCAGTAATTACAATCGTTTTTATTAACACATGTTCAAAATGATAAACACGTACCACGACGGACATAGTTTATGATTGCTTTTGGTTCCATCTCCATCTGGCACACGAATCTGAGAATAGAACACAACCTTGTCACTCAATCATGGCGACCCGTTTATTGCGAGTAACACCGTGCATTTCTAGAGCTTTAGCACACTCGCAAAAGGTAAAGCGTCTTTAAAGAAGCAAGATGATCTGAAAATTTGTTTTTTGCTTTTCTTGCAACTGCACCCAAACACAAAATTAAAAATGTCGTATCTACATTGTGTAACTGTTATCGAAATGTCACCTTCAAATTTGTTGTTATTGTCTGTTGAAAGTCATCCGATATTGAAACACGCCTTTGGTTGCTCAAAACATGTATACTTTTAAAAGCTGTTGAATTTCTTGTTATACAATTATTTATGGTCCATGATTTTTTTGTTGTTGTCTGCTCGGGTAAGAGCATTGGGAAAAGTGTCATAGAAACTTTCCATGTCACCTAATGTCGACGCAATAGACCCTTTTAGCTGTCCATCACCTTATCAAGGATGCGAGGTGTAAGGGGAAATTGACCTGGGAGAGGAATGACAGAAGAATAATATTCGACTATATTCATACAGATATCGATTTGTGGAGGGAGGTGATAGAGGTAGAAGATGACGATGAGGGTAAATGGTAGTTCAGCGATCCAAACCAGACCTGTTAACTCTCCCGTTTTCACCGTGAGTGTCCCGGTTTGAGGCACCAACTCACGCTCTCACAGTCACATACTATTTTCTTCCAATTTGACACTTTTCAAAATAGTTATCCTGTTTTATTTTGAAAATTAAACAAGTTGGTCACGATATATAAATTTATAACACAGAATGCTTGTTGGAAACGATAATTTATCAAAGATACACATTGAGTTTTACCAATTCTGAGTTCCGAGAATTCCCATGTTGATGATGGAAAAGTCATGGAAATCGAAAGTAGCTTTTCGAAAACGAGTGTATTATAGTCAGCTTTTAAAGACATTATTTTCGTAAAGCCATGCTGGACTGGGACGTTTTGTCCCAAAGATTTTTTGGAGCAAGGAAGAAGACCCAATTATTATGACTACCTGATGTGTTCCCTGCAAAAATAGCTGCTCAAAAATAAATATGAATTAATACCCCTGTGTTGTAATATCCAGTTTGATCCATGCTACATGAAAGGCTGTTTTGAAAACAAAACAAGGGAGAGCCATATTGCAACCCTGTCAATTCGCGTCGGCATTCGGCTGTGCCGACGCAAATGCCGATGCAAAATGATTTTGCGTCGGCAAAAAAAAAGCCGACGCAAAAATTTGGACAAATGTCCCTACCCAGTTCCCCTGTTGTATTAGACAACTTAGAAATTCCACAAACGTCATCTCACATCTGAAAACATTAATCAAACATACACTGACTGCCGTAATCGAATGATCGGTACATATATATGAGCCATTTTGTTGATCGGAAGTCCATTGGAACGAATTTTGAAAGGTGCGAGATAAGGGTCGGATTTATTCAACAAATCGGAAACATTCCCGATTCTATAAGCATTGGCATTATACAAACGAGTAATGTTCACCATAAAGTTGTGAAGTTACGCTATTCAATATAAATCATTGAAGACATTCTGATAAAATTGTAAGAACGTTGAGAGATCATGGTTAAAAGAAAAACGGTGGATGGCTGGGGGCTGGGAAGCGTCATTAAATATGAACTGGGAGAAGATGGAGAAACTATTTCAAAACTTGACTGTTCAGTGTGTCGGGAATACTCTTCATACTGTGAGCAACACAATCGCGCACCCTCTGCCTTGACCCACCGTGGTGTGGTTGGTAAGCTTACAGACAAGTGGGTGGTCAGCACCGAAAACATAAAAAAATCCAATGCCACTGATCATATCGCTAAATCATCTTTACATAAAACTGCCATACTTGCCTTGAAAAAGATTGAACATGAATCACCTGAAGATCGTGGCAGCAGTAGTCGACAGACTACATTACCGGAATTGACCATCAAGATAACTGTTGCCCAAAAAAGTCAGTTGATTAAAAAATTCCAACTTGTCCACTATCTTGTAGTGAAATGTAAGCCTTTGCAGGACTACTCAAAATTTCATTAAATTTGAAAAAGAGATACATAAAGTTGACGTTGGTACAGATTACCTTAACCGCCATGCAGCCAATACCATGGCAACGTTCATTGCTAAACACATTAGAGAGAAAGAAATTACAACGCCTTTAAATACTGGAGTTTCCCATTGATATTTTTCTTTATTCTACGACGGATCCAGCTCTGCAAAAACTATGGACGAAAAAGAGGTCTGCGTTTTAAAAACCTGCAAGGATGGCAGTGCCAACTTCCAAGTGGCATCACTTGAAGAGCCCCAAGATACCAGTGCCCAAGGGCTAAAAAAGGCTCTTGAAAACAGCATGGGTAAACAAAATTTCAAGTTTGAAAGAAAAGACAGACAAATTGGAAACGGTAGCGACGGGGCTGCAGTGAATGAGGCTCTATTTAAATTGGAGAAAATAGACCTTGGAGACCATTTAATAAAAGGCTGGTGTGCCAACCATAAAGCCGAACTTGGTATTCATGATGCATTTGAACTATGTGCACTTAGCAATGAGTCAGAAACAATCATTGGAAACATTTACTACTTTTTAAAAAAAGCCAATTTAAAATGGCGACTTTTCAAGAGACAAGCACAGTTTATGGGTCTTAAATCCCTAAAATTTCAAAGAGTATCGGGCACGAGATGGGTTTCACACCAAGTTGCTTCTATAAGCAATTTTCTTAGAAATCTTCCCATCCTCCTTGGCTTTCTTCATCACCAATGCTTAAAACCCCACAACAAGACAATGGCAGATGCCAAAGCCTCCATGCAGGGACATTTAAAAAATGTATCCAACATGAAAATGGTACTTTATCTGGCAGTAAAACAAGATATCCTTGGTTATTTATCTCCATTCTCTCAAGCTTTAGAAAGTCGGAAGATCTTAGTTCCTGGGGCAATCACTGCAATGAAGAATGCTATTGCGGTCATATCGAAAATATCAACAGTTCTCAAAGAGAAGGGTTCAGCTGCGTTCTACATTGAAGAACTGTTTCCTACTCTCACAAAACTGGTGTTTCCATATACTGAGGATGACAACAGTATTGGCATACCTTTTCGCAAAACAAGGAATGAAAGATGGTGCAGCAGCAGATGGGTGTGAATTAGAAGAGCTGTCAGACAAGAGGCAGACATTTCATGGATATAGCATGACGACTGGTTTGAATACTGCTCTTGAAAGCGTTCTGAGGGAATCACGTAAAGTTGTTGACCAGCTTGAAGTAAATTTGACGCAGAGATTTTCTGAGTTTCTTGAGCACCCAATCTATCACGCAGCAGCCATTTTTATGGATGCCAAGAACTACAAATTTCAAAATAGTGATGATATTTTCAGCAGTGTTGAGGTTCTTGCAAAACACTTTGAATCTCCTTTAAAAGCCAATTCATGTGACTTAACAAAGCTTCATCAAGAATTCTCATGCCTGTACAGTCATGTAATAACTTTCTTACACAGATCGACAAATGAACAAATTTGGCCGCAGCTTTTTGTTTCTGGGGGTAGTGAACTTGCTTTAAGTAACGTTTTACACATAGCTGAGATTTGTATGGTGCTGCCAATAAGCAGCGCCGAAGTTGAAAGAGTATTTTCCTCATTTGCCAAAACTGTATCGAAAGAGCGCCTTTCCCTAAATAATAAAACCCTGGAAACAATACTAATTGTCAGACACAATGACTTTAATGGGTTTGATCCCAGTAGCTACGAAGCTATAATTGAGGACTTTCTACAGTTCCATCCTGATGGGACTACACGGAAACGGACACCACGCTTAGATGGGCACAGGACACATAAACGTAAAGGCAAAACACATATACATGGGAAACCAAAGAAAGGCTGTCTGTTCTTGCCAAGTTCATTGTCTCTGGAGGGGGTCGAGCGGCAACGAAGTACAAATCACAGAGAGCATCAGTGAGTCTGAGATATCTGCTGAGATGACAGGTGATGGTGATAACCACAATGAAGCAGAAGACACTGATACTAGTGATAGTGACTTTGATGTTGATGATATCGAAATAGATGATATTTCATCAGACGAATCCTCGACAGACGCCGAGTCAGACTCCGACCCCATTCAGTAACACTGCCTTCTTCTGTGAAATGTGCATCTTGTGAACTCAGCTGCGTCGAAGTGATTCAAGACTCAGACTAATACCATGTATTACAGTATAAAAAATACCGGGAACGGACATGAAACTACCGACAGCCGAATTTTCTTTCAGTTCTCGATAGTTTTATGTCCGTTCCCGGTATTTTTTTTTTAAATGCGTACTGAACACGTCACAGATAAAAAACAAAACAAAAAAACACTGGGAAGTTGGAACGTACATGGTACATACAAGTAACAACTACAAAGCGCCGGATTTTCTTATGTTCGCAATGAGCTGATCACATGGTCTATGTAATTTATGATGCTTATCAACAAACTGTCTTCACACCATGACGGTGTAAAGACAGTTTGTTGATAAGCATCATAAATTACATAGCCCCCCCCCCCCCCCCCCCCTTACAAGTTCTAAGTTAACGGCAGTCCAATTATTGTCACAAAATATTCTGGTATACCAGGGTGTTAAATTGATAGATCACAGTATTTTGGAACAATAACTAACATATTGTACCATATGGGCATTTTCATTATGATGTAGTCAACTTAAAGTTTACATTGACGCTGATAAAGATCTGTTTTTATGTTTTAGTAGTCAATGTCAGGGAGACTTATTTATGTTTGAACTTTTAATTGTGATCTTCATTTTTGATATCAGTGAGGCTCCCTGAGTTATTCCATTGGCCTTAATTTAATTGTGTTTCTATGAAGGCAAGTTTCATAAATTTCATGGTCCCAAGTTAAAGTTTTATGGTAGCCGCTACTAGCACCAGTTTACTACACGTAACACTGCACCATGATATTGCCACAAAATATTCTCCTATACCTGGTGTTAAATTAGTAGAGCAGTGCATTTTGGAACAATAACACGTACCAAATACAGAGCATCTTCATTACGATGTAGTTTAGTTAACATAGTTGATGATAAAGATCCGATATTAATAGTGAGTCAGAGAGACTTTTGAACTTTTACTTAATCAGTTTACTTATGATCTTGAGATGAGTGAGCCTCAGTTCCATTGACCAAACCTTAATCGAAAAATGTTTGATCTTATGCTTTGTTAATTAATACAGCCAGTTCAGTGCCAAATAAATACTTGCAAAAGCACAAAGCAACAATTGAACCCTTATCTTTTGTACACAAATTATATTTTGTGTAAGTACTGACGAATCTGAGAACGTAGCGGGAAATAATTTGGCCAAGCGCCCCCCACCCCCATCTTGCAGCCCCCCCCCCCCCCCCAATATTTTACACACACACCAACTCCTCACAAAACTGATTCTTGAACATATTAATGGTCAACTGCAATCTATTTATCCTCGAGGGGGGAATACCAGCTGAAAGTTCCTTTCAACTTCCACTATATCCCAAGACCCATCACTGGATTGGAATGAGCTCATTTCTGATTTCAATGGCGGGTTTCGGGCTGTAATTTGACGGCTAGAGTACAAGATGCAAAGAACAATGTTTGTGAAAATTTCCCAGACAAAACATTGTCGTGTAAATTTTCGCAAACATTGTTCTTCGCGTCTTGTATTCTTGCCGCCAAATAACATCCTGGTTTTTAATAATGTTTTTGGAGTATTCACGGAATACTCAAAAACCATGATTAAAATCCAGGATGTTTTGGTCCCATAGGCTAGCCGCTGTCTCCAGTCGGGCCGAAACATCCAGGCCGAAACATCTCAACGCGAAATGCTTTTAACCAATCATGATAGAAGACAACTTCGATACGGTGACTGAATGCACGTGAGTCTTGAATTCAATCAGTGGAAACGTGGCATGTGAGTGTCTAACGTTCGAAATTCGAAAAATGTCAACAGCAAGTCAAGCGAATGACATATTATTATTCGATAAATTTGTTGCTAAATCAACTTTAACATGGATTGGACATCGTACCGGGTTTTCGTTGCGTGGATAAACATGAAGAGACTTAGAGTAGAGTGTAATCACTGTCTAACAGTTGGATCCGATGGAAAGATGAAAGGTAGGTTTGTTGCATGTATTGGAATGTTCCACGTAGCAGGTGTCCTGAAATTCTTTGCAGTTTTACACTTAGTTGACGTAACATAACACTAAACAGCATAACACTGACTATGGTTCTGGGCATTAATTAGACCGTCGACACTCTCAAAATGCTAAATGCGGCTTTCAGACAATATTATTAGACTGACTTGGGTTGGTTTTCAAAACAGCCGAAGCAAAACGTGAATTAGCCGACGCAAAATGATTTTGCCTCGGCTGTTTTTTTGCCGACCCAATTTTCGCTAATTGACAGGGTTGCATATTGTTTACAACAATGGGGACACATTATGTGCTCCAAGGCAGTCAAATTAAATATAGTATGTGTTTTTATCAAATGCGTTATATGCCAAATATATTCTCATATAAAAATGGTTATGTGAAATTAAAATTATATAAACTCGAAATATAAATTAAATAAAAACATAATCTCTCAAGTTTAATTAACTTCAGCTGACCTATTATATATACTATTGTTATGGTTCATACCAAATTCATCCGTTTTGTGTAAAAAAAAATATAATTGAAAGTTTGTTGAAAACTGAAAAAAATCTGTTGTGAGATTTCACAAGAATTAAGTTACCTCCCCTTACTTATATACAAACAAATACAGAACATGTCAAGCGGAGTATTTTGTCTTCATTTTGAACCAACAGGATTATTTTGTTTGTTTTTTTCACAATGGGAGTTAGGAACACTGAGGGCACCTTCTCTGACGTAAATACAAAACACAGTTCAAATATTTTTTTTTAATAAAAAGCAAAAACGAAATTACTACAACCACACACAACTTCATTGTACCGTCAACAACAGGTGATTTTTTTTTAAACAAACCGATATGTATTGTTAGCATTGAGTAATTTTTATTGTCCAATAAAACCTGTCAAAAGATAATAAGAATGAGAATGAAATATTTCTCACTAAAAATGTACATATTGAACAAAGAATTTACATGAATAAATGGCATGAGTGAAGAAGGAATGCTTGTGTTGGTTCTTGAAGGCTAGATAGGCATCCACTCACATTTGTGTGGGGGGGGGGGGGGGGGGGGGAGGGGGCTTGGACCAGTGATATCCATATTTGTATGCTTTTACTGACAAATAACATTAAAAGTGTTAAAATAAATTATTAAAATGAAATATAATGCATTTGAGTTCGGGGGGGGGGGGGGGGTGCTCAGGGGGGACCGTGGGAGGCATACCAAGGAAAATATTGATGTATTGGCCGCACGCAAAAATCTCACTGACAAGCATTCAAATCTCACTGAGAGCTCATCAAAATCTCACTGACAGTCACCTTCAGAGGTTAACAGGTCTGATCCGAACGTAGTGGCTACCCCTCTTCGTTCAGATTATTACCATTCAATCCTATAGAAAAAGTTCCCATCAAGATTTTATGGGAACTCAAAACTCGAAAATAGGAATATACATCAAGCTTTCGCCCTTATTACCGACTGCAATCGATAGTACACATATTTCCTTACATTTTGGCAGAGTTTATTGACCCAAACTATGTTTTATCCTTTAATTATCGTTATATGAATACTCTCGAAGCGTCAACGAATGTTTCAAAATCGTCCATGTTTTTGTATAAATATAAAACAGTAAAAACAATAACCCAGTAATGGCGCCAAAACGAATAGACCTTTTTATTGATGCGGAATCAGAAATTCAATCGCATTTGTGCATAGGCCATTAGGGGGTTGATAACCTCCTCCATGTGAATGCGATTGAGTTTGATAATCTCCTGTGCGTGAATGAGATCAAGATTCCGATTCCGCATCGATGAAAAGGTCTATTCGCTTTGGCCCCATTACCAGGTTATTGTTTTTACTGTTTTGTGTTTATACAAAACATGGACTATTTCGAAACATTTGTTGACGCTTTGAGAGTATTCATATAACGATAATTGAAGGATAACAGTGACGCATGGGAAAGGAGCGTGATCGCTCTCGCGCACCATCGCTCACGCAAAAATTGTTCAAGGTGCACGAATAATCACTTGCCTCTGTTCTTGGGTGTCTTATCCATTTGAGTTGCGTCAACAGAAACATTCAATTAATTTTTGATATTGGGAAATTTTTAATCGCTCACAATTTGATGCGTTTAAAGTACAATTCCAAACAATTTCCTTTTCGTCATTATGAACATGACACACAGTAGTTCTCTTATACATCCACACACAACACGCAAACAGTAAGAGGGTTGTACATTGACAACTCACCCAGACCTTACTCCTGCCATAAAACGAACATGCATGTCCAGATATAATAAAACGGTGGTCATTCTGAGATCTGAGAAACGTTTTAATACTTCCATATTTTTTTTTTATCAAAGATATGCGGAATGTTGCCCCATTCCTTATTACCTGCGTCGCCAGTGGCAGAGCTGGTCTAGTAACTGCTTGACTCCGTCCGTCCGTCCGTCCGTCCGAAACACTTTTTCCGTCAAAGCTTTCTTGGCTTCTATGAAAAGGAATGATTTTATATTTGGTCTGCTGCTTCATAATGATGAGTTGTATCGTGTAAGCAATTTTCAGATCTGCCGTGCAGCCACTTCCTGTTTGCCGATACTTTGAAATTTTACTGTACCCACTGAACATTGAAATTTTCCGTCAAGGTTTTCTCGGCTTCTATGCAAGGGATTGATTTTATATTTGGTCTGCTGCTTCATAATGATGAGTTGTATCGTGTAAGCAATTTTCAGATCTGCCTTGCAGCCACTTCCTGTTTGCCGATACTTAAAATTTTACTGTACCCACTGAACATTGAAATTTTTCGTCCAACTTTTCTCGGCTTCTATGCAAGAGATTGATTTTATATTTCATCTGGAGCCTGATAATGATCAGTTGTATCGTGTATGCAATTTTCAGATCTGCCATGCAGCCACTTCCTGTTTGCCGATTCAATTGCATGCAGCGACGCAGGTCCAGATCCGGTATTGGTCTTGGCTTGTTTTCATTTACACACGTGACACCTGTCGCTCCAATTCACCAGTGACACAAATTAATGTGCCTGATTTGGAATTTAAGCATCCATTTTCCACGATTTTAATAATCTGCCATTTAAAATCCAGAACTAATTTTAGTGGGTTACATATATTTTCACCGTTAAAATTTCCATCCGTGTTCAGTTGTATTCATACATTCGTTTCGAAGGACGCTTGTCAATGGAAATTGCGAAGTAAATTTTTGTACGTCATAATATATAGTTCACTTCAGATTATCTAAAAGTTCATTTCAGGAATTCTGGTAATACATTTAATAAACAAACACTAGTTTTCAAGCTTGCAATTTTATTCTGAACCACAGGCAAACAATAACATTAACTTAACTTAATTTAGAAAAAAATACACTTTGAATGGTATTGGGACATTTCAACCTCAGGACGTTCCGGTCCTGGACGTTTCGGCCTGCTATATTAACAGTCAACAGTGAAGGGGATTATCTCATCCGCCAGTATAGATAATAGAGGATATTAAGAGGTGTTAATTGATCAGTATTTTTCAATTTAACAACCTAAACAGTATTAAAACTGGAGAAACAGAGTTTACTGCCACCAGTAAATTCAAGTCTGTGTGAAAAGGGTTAAAGTATCAGGAATAAACTATAAAGAAAGAGAATTCATGGAGGCTTATTTTTTGGGAGTAAAATATTTTTGAACAAATCAGAAATGGGTTTTCGTTAGCAGTATTTACAGATATTCATACAGGAATCAGAACATTTTTATAAGAAACCAGAAATGGCATATATGTGACCAGCATTCAGAGGGTTTGATACACGAATCAGAAATGGACATTTTTGGCTCTGCCCACTAATTTGAGTGATGAAATACATTCATAAACTTTAGAAATGCATTAAGGTGTAATAAAATGCATTTCCCAGTCTTTCTGAATAATGCCCCCATATTAAGATCTTCAGAGGGTTAAAATATTCCCTTTAAATACTTCATTTTAATCCTTTAAATGGGGGCGCAGTGGCTCAGTTGGCAGAGGCACAGACTGCAAGGCGTGAGGTCCACACTCTGCCCT
Source organism: Pictodentalium vernedei (assembly GCA_031216915.1). Taxonomy (NCBI): domain Eukaryota; kingdom Metazoa; phylum Mollusca; class Scaphopoda; order Dentaliida; family Dentaliidae; genus Pictodentalium; species Pictodentalium vernedei. The sequence goes on from CM062296.1 coordinate 224,204,549, forward strand.
TGGTCAAGACACTTCACCCTATAGTGGCTCTGTGTACTAAAGTGTACTGCACATCGATGGAGCACCTGTCTTCAACCAATGCTAACCCTGCTTGTGTGGAGTTAGTATGTGGGAGATCTGACACTTGCTCGTTGTTGCCCGGTGGTTCTTCCCAGGTACTCCGATTTCTTCCACCTGAAAAACTGTCGTCATGATTAGCCACTGTGCAGAAATATGTGACATTAAACACCAATGAATAAATAATCCTCTAAAAAATGAGCTCAATCCAATAAAGGGACATAAGCTATGTTTTTAAAGCAAAAATGAAAAGGTAAGTAAAAATGAATAGACGTTTCTGTGAATAATGTTGATCGGTTTTCGCCATTATGTTGGCTAAAGGGTTAAGAATCCCTTACTTTGGAAGCCACACTTGAAAGGGCGTCCCATTCCACATAGAATTAAATGTTAAGAAAATAAAGTGAAAAACATTTAGTTTCTCAGCTGACAGTACCTGCTTTTGCACTCCGGAGGGATGGAACGGCACAAATCAGAGACATTCTCTTAATGGCACTTTGGCACCAAAGGTTTCTGCACTCTCAGTGAGACCGAGCCGAACGCAGTGAAAGACTATAGAACTCCTCTAACAAATGAGTTTTAAACAGTCATAGCACTAACACAGTTAACAGTGCAGTCGACCATGTCAGTATTGCATTGTTACCGGCATCCTGACAGTTTTGTGATAGGTTTCAACAATTATTCAGTGCGGTTTTATGGAAAGGTTTAACTTTATTCTGGCTGAAATAAAATATGTGCAATCCTCATTGAAGTCTTGAGAGGGTTAAAAGCATTGAACTGAATAAGATAGGTTTCAACAAATTTTTCAATTATTCAGTGCATCTTTATGGAAAGGGTTAACTTTATTTTGCCTGAAATAAAATATGTGCAATCCACATTGAAGTCCTGAGAGGGATAAAAGCATTGAACTGAATAAGATAGGTTTCAACAAATTTTACAATTATTCAGTGCAGTTTTATGTAAAGGGTTAACTTTATTCTGCCTGAAATAAAATATGTGCAATCCACATTGAAGTCTTCAGAGGGTTAAAAGCATTGGACTGAATAAGATAGGTTTCAACAAATTTTACAATTATTCAGTGCAGTTTTATGGAAAGGGTTAACTTTATTCTGCCTGAAATAAAATATGTGCAATCCACATTGAAGTCTTGAGAGGATTAAAAGCATTGAACTGAATAAGATAGGTTTCAACAAATTTTACAATTACTCAGTGCAGAATAAGATAGGTTTCAACAAATTTTACAATTATTCAGTGCAGTTTTATGTAAAGGGTTAACTTTATTCTGCCTGAAATAAAATATGTGCAATCCACATTGAAGTCTTCAGAGGGTTAAAAGCATTGAACTGAATAAGATAGATTTCATCAAATTTTACAATTATTGAGTGCAGTTTTATGGCAAGGGTTAACTTTATTCTGCCTGAAATAAAATATGTGCAATCCACATTGAAGTCTTGAGAGGGTTAAAAGCATTGAACTGAATAAGATAGGTTTCCACAAATTTTACAATTATTGAGTGCAGTTTTATGGCAAGGGTTAACTTTATTCTGCCTGAAATAAAATATGTGTAATCCAAATTGAAGTCTTGAGAGGATGAAAAGTATTGAACTGAATAATTTATAATCTATTTCCTTGCAAGGTAAAGGGTTTCTCTCAACTTAGTTCCAGGAACTTACATCCCATTATCATAACAAGGTTAGTAGATTATATTTCATTTCTTGACAGCTAACTCCAGTCGTGTTTTCATTATCTCCAGTGTGAATAACATAGCATCCTATTGCTTGGAGAGAATTTACTGTATCAGGAAATTGGAGGCTGTGAAAGCCCTGTGGCCGATTAGGCCATACTCAGTGGCTCTAGCGACCTGAAAAACATAGGTGGCCGAGAACTTTTGACTGTCTACCAGTATGCCAAAAATCAGCGAGATAGGACGATTCGTTTACGAGTTATCGTGAGGACAAGGAAGTGCATAGAAGACAGGAGAATAAGAAGAAGAAGAGGGAAGAAGAAGAAGAAGAAAAAAAAAAGAAGAAAAAAAGAAAGAAAAAGAAACCGTACAAAAACAATAGTCTGTGTGTTTCACACAGACTAAAAATGAAGATAAACATTGAATCAAAATCACTCTCCTCACATTTTTAACTCTCACAAACTTGATTTGAGGTGAGCGATTTTCCACTCGCCTCCATTTTGCTCCCATTCGTCACTGGGATAAAACATAGTTTGGATCATTAAACTTTTCCCAAATGTAAGGAAATACGTGTACTATCCATTGCAGCCGGTAACAAGAGTGAAAGCTTGATATGTATTCCTAATTTCGAGTTTTGAGTTCCCTTAAAAACTTGATGGGAACTTTTTCTGTAGGATTGAATGGTAAGAATCTGAACGTAGAGGGGTAGCCACTGTGTTCGGATCGCTGAACTAGGTAAATGGGAGTTGGATAGTGACCACAACTTGTTTACAGTTACCAGGTCGGTCACAAATTGAAATCGATCTATTATAGTTAAATCAAACTAGAATAGATCATTCGGTCTATACTTTTTGACTCAAAACAACCCTTTTTCCAAATAACTTTCGTTGCGCGAAAAGTCGCATCAAACCGCCACCAAAAATCAAGACTTCATAACTGTTTCAACATTTGTCAACAAAAAAATTTGAATTCCACTGCTGCAACAATAAGTAATTTGATTTTTAAAATATATGTTTTGAAGGTGTTTAGACTTTATTTTGTAAATAAATCATGTTTTAGGCTTCTGTTCCCATCAATTTCACTCACTCGGCTAGAGATGAGCCGATTAGTAAAATGCCCCATCAGACAAATGCCGATTATTTTAGACAACAATCGCATGATACCGAATGTCGATGTCAGATGATTTCTTTATTATTCAAGCTTACTGCGGAAGCTGGTTGATTTACAGTAATCAGAATTTAATTTACGTGCCATTAATCCCCATCAACCCGGAAGATAACACACTTTTAATACTCACATAAATAAATCAGGTTAAATAACAGACATCAATGGGTTAATTTTATGTCAATGAAGCACCATTCGATTTAAAATAAACAGCCAACAACTGAGTCGAGAACTCATCACATGCATCGTCATGGTAAATTGTGTTCTGAACTTTTGATGCGGTTTACATCAGCACTAGCAACAATTCATTTCAAAGTCAGGTCTTTTGCCAAATCGCCCCCTACACAGGCTTTGAAGTCAACTTTCACAGACAAACAGTCTTTGAAGTAAACTATCAAAGGCATTCAAAACGCAGCTGAAAAAAAAAATCAGAGAACAAAGAACATGAGCGTGTTTTTGTTTTTTCGAATTAATGCCAGTACCACATTTCCCGTGTGCCTAAAATTGAAAAAATAGGCAGACGGAAAATTGATATTTACATGATAGCAGTTTTTCACCCTTGAATGTATATAAATATATTTGGAAGAAAATGTTTTGTGAAAATCAAAAGCCGTCGTTGGAACCACACGTTTTAAAGAGGGAGTTTCTTTTCGGTAAACCCATATATGGGATTGTGTCACGCGAGTCATGACGTTGCACTGCATTATCTATTTTTATCACATGCTCCACACACTTCAACATGAGAAAAATTCAGTGGCTTCGTGTTGATAAATCCCACCCCGAATGGCCCAATATTAAACTTATTGCACCCAAACCTCTCACAGATTACTGATGTGGAGTAATTATCTGTTCAATATGCAAATAAAGAATGCCACTGTAATATATATTTAATGAGACGATGAGCGTGGTTGAAACAGGCCTGGAAATAAGTGGTAGGTCTGACCACCACGAAACGTCGATGTGACCGGTGCTAACTGTATCCAACCGGTCATGAATGACTGGCGCATTTTTCTCCGAAGTATATTAATTTTTCACATGAGACCTTGTGTTCTGAATCATTAATTATGGCTGTTGATGGTGAATAATTTCCACATTCGAATATACTCTCTAAAATGAATACAAATACAAAATCGCAAAACACAAGACAAATGTATAAATGAGAGACGATCCTTTCGCAAACAAAACTGAAACTCATTTGTACTCTATTTTTTCCATGTATGTTCTTCGCAAATCAAACCAGATGATCCCCTCCTCTTTCCTTTCCTTTGTGTAATATACTTTCTTTGAAGACTGTGAGCAGAATTTGTCATAATATCCGGAAAGCTTTACAGTAATTCAGTAATACTTCCAGAAAAATATAACCAGTTTTAACTCAGGTGACAGATGTGCAAGTGCCGATTTTATCTGGTGCCGAAAATGATGTGGTTGGTTTTGACCAGGTGCCAGATTTCCCAGTGGTGAGATCTCCAGGCTCCAGGTGCGGGAATGTTCAGCATTCAATTTCAAAGAAATTGTCGCATTGGAGTCCAGTTGTTGCGTTTTAAGAAAAAAAAAGTGATTTGCGGACTGAAGACATCCCCGTCATGCAGTTTAATGTTATAAAAGTTAAGTGTCATTTCAATAAAATTGAACGCAGGTAGGCCCTAATATTTTGTATATCGTTACAACATTAGCCCAACACAATTTACATGGGTTTTGTCCAAGTTAATGTTTGCTTTGGAAGGCAAAAAATATGACCAACCTGGGTTACTGTATGACCAATCCGATCATTAAGGAGCCGGTCATTATGACCGATGCACCAAAAGAAATTATTTCCAGGCCTGGGTTGAAAGAATTATTGTGACATTTTGAAGAATGCAGTACAGTTTGGGCAGTGAAGAGCATCCGTATTCACATGATGGATAAAAAACAACTTGGTACACAGTTACACACATTCAAAATCTTTAATATAATATTCTGCCTTTTCTTACTTATATCAGTAACAGATGAGTGACGTACCGATCGCTTGCAACTGATTGTCCCATGAAGGGGAAGAAAGTTCATTACAGGTCATCCATAACACTTTCACTGAGTTTCAGACAATCGGCGAGGGCCGATGCTGAACCTCGAGTGCTGATGGTGAACCGATGGGCGCTTATCGGCCGAGTACTGATGTTACACCGATTAATCATCTCATCTTTACACCCAGCCACTTCAACATCACAACAACAGGATCTGATGAATACGCATGCACAAGGTTCAGTCAGTGTAGGTAGAATCTTGAGTATTAGTTTCTCAGCGTTTAGTACCTTGGAAGCTTCATACTTAGGGTGTTTCTTGGCCAATTGGATGTTCCGTACCAATATCTTCAGGCGTTTTGTACCCCATTTTCTTGACATTTCGTGTCCACGATAGGATGTATGTTGTATCCTGTTGATAGACACTTCGTACCATACCTAAGTGCTAACATTGAGGAGGTTTTATCCCTATTGCACTTTTCAGATCCCTATTTGAACTTGCGATGTTTCCATTATATGTTCCATAAACGGCCTTATTAAATGCCAGTGCATTGTTTTTATACCACCCACTTGAAAAGTGGAAGGTATATAGTGATCACTTGGTCTGTCCATCCTTCTGTCCATCCGTCCGTTATGCTTTAGGGGGGTACACATCTGCTATCTGCAACTCCTCCTAAACCAGTGAACGGATTTCATTGAAACTCTCAGACATTCTTTTACATACATTGAAGATATGCACTTCCTATATTTTTATACTGTACCAATGACCCAGACATAGCTGGTGCTAACTCTTAAAAATCTAGGGCCAAACACAAATTTTGCCCCCCAATCCCCAAAATTTGCATCTAAAACCAAAGAAATCATGTCCTGAATGGCCCTCCATACTTCGCCTCTACTGCGCATGCGCAGTGTCAAGGAGGTCCCGAAATTGGCGCCATTTATCATTCTTTGTTTGGCCCTTCATCAGTTCACATCTGACTGATCTTTGTGCTTGTAAATCTCAGTTTAAATGATGCCAGACACATAAATATTAGAGAAATGGTGGATCTAAAGAGGAAAGAGAAGGAGGAGAGGAAAAATGAGTGACAGAAAATAATCAGGGCTGTAACTTAAAATTTTTTTATGAAATTATGTTAAGTTACCTATTTTCGAGGCATGGGCCTGTTGTTGTCATTCTTGTTATCAAGTTACACTGCTTGTTCAGTGTTTCCTCTCTCCCTTTCCTTTATTATTTCCCTGTATTATTGGTAACTGATTTTGGGCCATAGTTATCAGTGCCTGGAGTCATGTTTCTGGTGTTTTTACACTTCTTGTTTACATTGACAACAATCTCTGTGGAGGGGGGATTTCTTGTCTTTGTGTTAGTTTAATCATAACTAGATACATTATTATTATTCGTAAGTGTTGCATTAATTTTTTAAAATATTTTAAAAATTTTTGTCCACACTTAGGCTTGGGATCCATTGGGGCTCAACGTTACTTTTCAGAAACTTGGGCTTTTCTGAAAAAATATTTTTTCAAAAAATTTTTTTGATTTCAATTATTTTTTCTATGTTAATGGATCATGTTATTATGTATCTTTGTTTTCAGGGGTTGGTGCGAGTACTAGGACTTTTTGTATTCTTTTCACAATGAAAGGATATGGTTCAATTGTAATAAGAGGAAATCTTCCGCTGACTTTCATAATCATTGTATTAATTGTAGTCAGTGTACTCGCACTAACTCCTGTTCAGTATGTGTCAATTGGGATGGCAAACATGGGAAGCGTGTGTCACGGTATGTTAGCGGGGAAATGGCCATGCCGGTCCTTTCTCCACAGGGTCACTCTAGTTTATCAATCTCTGTTTCAGACGAACAAGAACAGGGTGATGTATCCGTGATGTCTTCCAAAAGTGTGCCTCCGTCGTCACAATTAAATGAAGAGCTAGCGGCAAAGTGCTCATGGAAATACGTCAATTGCCTAAGAGGTCCCTAGTAGGATCGACGGCGTTGACGTCCGCTAGCTCGCCCAGTGTAGCGTCCATTCATCGAATGGTTCGGCAGCTGGGTTCGTCCGTTGCGGTCCAGAAAGGAGTTTTGGGTGATGCGAGCACTATAAATCAACTAAGTGCACACCCAGTGATGGCGGATCAGAGGAGAGAACGGAGGAAGCCTATTAGTCCGGTTCCTAGCTCGTCCAGGTCCATCCGGGCTGCGAGCGAGAGAGGCCCCTCTCTCGTACAACAACATCTGGGACCAGATGTTGTGGTACAAAACGTTTCGCATTCGGAGCATACGTCCGCCGCTCGTGATGCTCTGTTATATAGACAGTCCGGAGAGACTGTCAATAAGGCTTCCTCATCCTCACGGCAGCGCACACGACCGCACCTTGGCTACGTGACCTCGGATATCCAGCCAGCTTCGCCAATCAGAGAATCCACGGCGACCAGGTCACGCCATCCGGTAGCCAGGGACACAAGGCCTGTAGACTCCGGACGTTCGCATAAGAAAAGTGTGCAGGAGTCAACGTACACGGCGCTTCCAGCGGCAAAGCATCGTAAGACCGCTACTCCACAGGCCTCAGTGACGGACGTGCTATCCCAAATAGCACAACTTATCGCAGCATCCCAGCAACGACAGAATCTCTGTCGGATCAGGTAATATCCGACGACGCTGGGTCGGTACGCTCCGCTGAAGCATCAGGTACAGACGTCCGAAAACTTCATAGGGTCCAACAGGATGGCAAAAGGGATTCAAGCTTTCCCTTTCGGAACAACATAAGCTGCCATAGATTTCTTCCGGCATTATCTTCCAGAGGTTGTTTTGTCGGACCAGAATGCTGTGATGCCGGATAAGAGACTGATAGCGTCTTTGGACACAAGAATTTTTTGATCGGTTCAGGGACATCGTCCCTGAGTTTCCGACACAGACCAATAATGTCACAGGAACTTTCGAATTATTGAACGACGCTATATATATGCTTGCTATTAAACAAGCAAGTCTGGTTTCTTGTTCGCAAAAGTTACCGTGATGTCTTCCAAAAGTGTGCCTCCGTTGTCATAGTTAAATGAAGAGCTAGCGGCAATAAGTGCTCATGGAAATACGTCAATCGCCTAAGAGGTCCCCAGAAGGATCGACGGCATTGACATCCGCTAGCTCGCCCGGTGTAGCGTCCATTCATCGAATGGTTCGGTGGCCGGGTTCGTCCGTTGCGGTCCAGGAAGGAGATTTGGGTGATGCGAGCACTATAATAAGACAAAAGTACACACCCAGTGACGACGGATCAGAGGAGAGATCGGAGGAAGCCTATTAGTCCGGTTCCTAGCTCGTCCAGGTCCATCCGGGCTGCGAGCGAGAGAGGTCCGTCTCTCGTACAACAACATCTGGGACCAGATGTTGTGGTACAAACGTTTCGCATTCGGAGCATATGTCCACCGCTCGGGACGCTCCGTTATATAGACAGTCCGAGAGACTGTCGATAAGGCTTCCTCATCCTCACGGCAGCGCACACGACCGCACCTTGGCTACGTGACCACGAATATCCTGCCAGCTTTGCCAATCAGGGATTCCACGGCGAACAGGTCACGCCATCCGGTAGCCAAGGGACACGAGGCCTGTAGACTCCAGACGCTCGCATAATAGAAGTATGCACGGGGCAACGTACACGGAGCTTCCAGCGGCAAAGCAACGTAAGACCGCTTCTCCACAGGCCTCAGTGACGTGCTATCCAAAATACCACAACTTATCGCAGCATCCCAGCAAACGACAGAATCTCTGTCGGATCAGGAATAATCCGACGATGCTGGGTCGGTTCGCTCCGCTGAAGCATCAGGTACGGACGACCGAGCACTTCATAGTGTCCGACAGGATGGCGAAAGGGATTCGGAGGATTTCGAGCTTTCCCTTTCGGAACAACAGAAGCTGCCATAGATTTCTTCCGGCATTATCTTCCAGAGGTTGTTCCGTCGGACTAGAATGCTGCGATGCTGGATAAGAGACTAATAGCGTCATTGGACACAGAATTTTTGATCGGTTCAGGGACAACGTCCCTGAGTTGCCGACACAGTCCAATAATGTCACAAGAACATTCAAATTATTGAACGACGCTATATATAAGCTTGCTACCAAAACAGGCAAGTCTAGTTTCTTGTCCGCAAATGCTCTAAATCTGCCTTTCATCAATTCAAGGAATAAATTTGAAACGGCAGGACAGGGCATACCGAGAGTTCCTCTGCGTCTAGACGACGAGGCTGAAGACTTGGAATTGTCTATATCGCCGTCTATGTCAATTCCAACCACGACGTTGGAAACGACAATAATGTCTAACAGACTTAACTTAGATGCTTTATCATACGCAGACCACCTTACTAAGGCATTATCATTACGTCTTCAAGGGAAAGAATTCCAGGATATGATCCTCAATGAGATTTCTTTCAAGGGCAGTAGCTTTTCCACGTATAACTCCGCCCTTCAGTGGCAAACCTGGAGTTGGTTAGACGTGACGCAGCCCTAGCTACATCCACGCGCTTGGATAGTAAGGTGAAGAACTCTCTCAGAGTCGCTTCGGTCTCGGAGAAGCTTCTCTTCGACGGCAACCTTTCAGCAATCTATGAATTGCTCGATATAGACGTTCTCTTGTCAATCAAGTGTAACAAGAGATTCAGACTTGGGCAAACATTCAGTGGTTGACTCAGGGAATTCCACTGCAGTTGCCGGATCCGAGTTTTACGATTATGACGGATGCCAGTCAAACAGGTTGGGGTACAACATTGATCCCAACGGATTCGAAGTGCCAGGGTCTTTGGGTTCCGCAGTTTCTAGGCAAGCACATAAACATCCAAGAAATGATGTCAGTTTGGCTTGCACTACGTCATTGGATGAACATTATTCAGAAAGCGCATGTCCAAATCCTGTCCGACAATACAACAGTAGTTGCGTATATTCGGAACCGGGGAGGCACTCATTCCGTTCCGTTATTCAATTTAACGGAAAGAATCCTTCTGTTTGTTCTAGAACACCAAGTTCTGCTTCGGTCCGTCATATTCTGGGTCGTCTGAATGTATTAGCAGACTCCCTTTCACGGAAGGGTCGCTTGTTGCCATCAGAATGGACTCTCAACAAACAGGTATTCAATCAGACTTGCTACCAATGGGAGCGGCCAATGATAGACTTATTTGCGACACAACTCAACAATCAATTGCAGACGTATGTGTCACCATGTCCGGATCCCCGAGCATATGCAGTAGACGCTCTATCAATCTCGTGGGACAGAATGATAGGATATGCGTATCATCCAGCGCCGTTGATTCAGCAAATATTGCTAAAGATAAAACAATCACAATACAATTCTGTTGGTAGCATCTCTGTCTCCACAGAGACCGTGGATAAATTTACTCAGGTGTCTGCTGTGGGACTTACCGCGAAAACTTCCTCCACGAGAGGATCTTCTTTCGCTAGGGAAATCGTATCAACTTCATCACAACCCGTAAGGTCTCAACCTTCACGTATTCCGTTGTGCGGTCCTTCTTGCACGGCAAGCATTGTACAGGACGAGCAGTGGACGCTATTTCTAACTGTAGGAGGACCTCCTCTTCGCTATACTATGCGGCTAAAGTGGAAGGTCTTTCGTCGTTGGTGTAGGGATCATTATGTTGATATTTTTGATCCCTCCATACCAGACATTGCAAACTTTCTAGTATACTTGTTTGACGAGATCAACTGCAGCCTGTTACTATTAAAGGTTATAGGTCTTTGTTATCTGATACCTATGCACACCATGATAGTTTACAATTGGATCTAATAATGTCTCTTTATCTAAATTAGTTAGAAACTTTTCGATAAATAGACCTAGAACCCTTAGATTAATTCCTAAATGGAATTTAGCTTGGGTTCTTCTTAACTAAAAGAAAACCATTTGAGCCTCTTGGGACAGTAGATTTCAAATTCTGGTCTTATAAGACAGCATTTCTCTTAGCTTTCTCTTCTGCTGAAGAGTCAGTGAGCTTCATGCACTATCGGTGGACGATTCTCACTATCGTAGTGTCGGGAACACTATTACCTTTATTACTAATGTTTGATATCTGGCTAAGAATCAGGCTCCTAATAAATATCTGGAACCTTTTGTTATTAAGGTCCTTCTGTCTTCAGACGGGCATATGCCTTTACTCTGTCCGGTTAGAGCTTTATGTATTTTTAAATAAGATCTCAGTTTATCAGAAAGGGACGTAAACGCTTCTTCTGTCTCTGATGCCTAATAGAAAGGACATTACGGTCCATTCTATTGCTAGATGGATTCAATTAACTATCTGTACTGCTTATGATAATCTATCTTCAACTCAGCAGTCTGTGCTTAAGATTTCGGCTCATGAAGTAACAGCTCTTTCTGAATCTTGGGCTTATGCAAATAGTGTTGCTATTACAGATTTAATGAAGGCTGCATATTGGTCTCAGCCATCCACATTCACGAATTTTTATCTCAGAAATATTGAGTCCATTTCTGGAGACCTGCATTGTTTATGTCCATTTTCTGCTGCTCAGAATGTTGTTCACTAAACAGTTGTAACTATAGTTATGTAGGCTTTCTGTTCAGGCAGTGGCTCCATCCTGTTGCCCTCTCGCTCTGGGCTATTTGTCCCAGGGCAAGGCAAGGGGAAGGGGGGGGGTGTTCCCTTGGGTCACCTGTTTTATAGTGAAAACAAGGGGATACCTCCTCCGGAGTCAGTAATTCTGAGTTGTTACCGGGATGGTTTTAAAGTGAAAAGTTAATGTTTAAAAAATTCATTCATGTCATATTTTTAAAGTGTAGCATTGAATATGTCACGTGTCTAACAGGCGTTAATATACAATCCTCGGACACTTTTAAAAGAGTATAAAGAGTCTCAATTCTCTGGACTAACTTTATTTATTGGCTTACTTTAAAAATAATTAGTATAAGGATTATACTGGATGTTAATAGAGAACATGAATGTTATGATGCTCAATTATGGAGGGTGTTGTGTCTTTCTAATTTATCATAAATAAGAAAGATACATGTAAAGCCTAATACTCCTTTTCTCCTCGAGGGGATGAATCTATTTTATATAGTTGAGCTTATTGGATTTTCCTCTATGTCCTAGGCCCTCCAGCCTTTTTACTATTCAGCTATGTCTGGGTCATTGGTACAGTATAAAAATGTAAAAAAATTTATAGAAATTTATATATTTTTTATACTTACCAATGACCCAGACGGGGATGGCCCTCCCGGGAGTTGGAAACTCATACCTCCCCGCTGAGTACATAGCGCTGACCAGGCACTGATTGTAAGAATGATAAATGGCGCCAATTTCGGGACCTCCTTGACACTGCGCATGCGCAGTAGAGGCAAAGTATGGAGGGCCATTCAGGACATGATTTCTTTGGTTTTAGATGGGGATTGGGAGGCAAAATTTGTGTTTGGCCCTATATTTTTAAGAGTTAGCACCAGCTATGTCTGGGTCATTGGTAAGTATAAAAAATATATAAATTACTATAAATTTTTTAACTTTCTTTTCAGATATTTTCATTTTTACAGTTTCCCATATTGACAAATATGACATTTTGTACAGATCTGCTATCCGCAACTCCTCTTAAACCATTGAACAGATTTCATTGAAACTTTCAGACATTCTTTTACATACATTGCAGATGTGCACCTCCTATTTTCTTTTAAGATATTTTCATATTTGCAGTTCCCCATATCAGGGTTTCTGCTAGTGGAAAGTGAATGAGGCCGTTCGCGCGGCGACCGATGATCATCTGTACCACAGGCTGACCATGGTTTGGTCCGTGGTAGGAAAATTTTGAATTCTGGAATCCCAAAATCCCCATTTCCTTGCATCTGAGAGGGTATTTTGCGTCTTTTCACGGAGATATGTCTGTCCGATTTTACACATTGACAGCCAGCAATTTCCGATGAATAAGACGTAAATAAGAGAAAATGGTTGCTCAACCGAAAAATAATTTGTAGTGTACGTAACTTTCTATTTGCCCAGGGCATTTCGTCCCAGTAAAACTGTCAAGCCTTGGCATTTTCATTGGTACTAAACGTCCAGGGCGAATAGAAAGTGTGAGTAGGAAGGGAAGATTCGCCCATAATTTAAAAATTCAATTTTAAATTAGGGGCGAAACGATGCTTGTGAGATGTTTTAGCAGACACAAACACTGCGCAAAAATCTCATTGCACGTGCATGGTACAAATTTTGACATTTGCGGCCACTGTGAAAACGAATACTAAAGTAGACTTGGGTTCGGTAAATCTCTACTGTAGAAAAACATTGCGAGTAAAATAGCTAGGATCTTACCAATTTTTCCCTACAAACACACCAAATGTAAATCTGTGCAGAATTTCTGAACTCCTGATTCTTGCGTTCAAGTCGAAAAAAGACAGACCTGGGTGGTCTTCTGTGTTCTCTGATTCCAATTGGTTAATCCCGGTCACATGAGGCCTCAGAGTGGTGGAATTCGTCTTCACAGCTGGAACAGGTTCCGGAGAGTTCTGGATGTCTTTCCTGGTTCACAACTTCACAGACTGTCTCTGATGACGTCACATGAGTGGGATTATATACCGGGTAGCAATTCTACAAGAATATAACAATAACATGATTTTGGAGGGCATTATGGTTCATTTGCGGCCCTGCAGCAATGATGAACAGCCTGAGGGTTTATTAAAGGCCCAAGACGAAGTTGAGGGCCGTTAATAAGCCCAAGGGCTGTTCATCATTGCTGCAGGGCTGCTAATGAATCATGATACCTGACAACAATCATGTTATTACTATTATTACCAGGCCATTGTAACGAACGAACGATGATTTTATTAGTATATTTACAGTGTGACCGATTCACAGTGCAATGAAACTTGTTTCCATCTGATAGTGCTTCATTTCAGCACAGAAATAATCACTTAAGTCGGTTCAATATTTCTGTTTTGATCGTGCGTTCGACTTCAGTTCAGAAATACAAAGGGACGTCATCCAAATGGGAGTAATTCATTAGACCATGGAATCTAAAAATAGCCGGGCCGCTAATGGCTATTTATACCATTATCGCCCGCGGCCCGGCTTCGTTGAATGACGTCACTGAAATTATGGAGTTTTAACGAGCCTCCAAACTTATGTTAATCGACTAGTAACTTATAGATTGAGTGGTAATAATACTCGATATTACTATTGTTTGATGTTGAAAAAACGCTTTGAAATCAATTACTCTCCAGGTGCTGCGACAGAACGGTGGAACAGACATGCGTTTTGTTTTCAATGAAATATGTGTACAGAAATCGGCAAAAGAAATTTAGAAATGACAATTCTACAAGCTAGAAACTAAATGTTTTCTTGGGGGACGGGAAGATCATGGCAAATTTCAAAAATTCTGTTATGTCGGGAAGGTGACCTGACAGGGGGATGCAGCCGTTTGACGGCTGCTGTACCGGTATAGCGGAAATCCGTCCCATATTCAAAAATGGTCTTTGTCAATTCAGGTTTTAGTAGTGAGGGGTATAGATCTGCTATCCTCTACTCCTCTTAAACCATTGAACAAACTCCATTGGAACTCGCAGACCTTCTTTTACATACATTGAAGATGTGCACCTCCTATTTTTCTTTCAGATGTTTTCATATTTCAATGTCCGTCCGTCTGTCCGTCCATCCATCCGTTACGTTTTAGGGATGTACACATCTGCTATCTGCAACTCCTCTTAAACCAGTGAACGGATTCCATTGAAACTCTCAGACATTCTTTTACATACATTGAAGATGTGCACCTCCTATTTCCTTTTCAGATATTTTCTTTTTTACAGTTTCCCATATTGAAAAATGAACTTTGTCAAATTTAATTCACATTCTGTACAGATCTGCTATCCACAACTCCTCTTAAACCATTGAACAGATTTCATTGAAACTTTGAGACATTCTTTTACATACATTGCAGATGTGCACCTCCTATTTTCTTTTCAGATATTTTCATATTTACAGTTCCCCATATTCAAAAATGGTCTTTGTCAATTCAGGTTTTAGTAGGGAGGGGTATAGATCTGCTATCCGCTGCTCCTCTTAAACCATTGAACACACCATTGGAACTCTCAGACATTCATTTACATACACTGAAGATGTGCACCTCCTATTTTTCTTTCAGATATTTTCATATTCCGACATACATGTACGTTCTGTCCGTTATGCTATAGTGGTGGGTGGGGGGGGGGGGGGGGGGGGGGTTGGGGGGAGGGGGGGTGTACACATCTGCTATCTGCAATTTCTCTTAAACCAGTGAACAGATGTAATTGAAACTCTCAGACATTCTTTTACATACATTGAAGATGTGCACCTCCTATTTTCTTTTCAGATATTTTCTTTTTTTTTACAGTTTCCCATATTGAAAAATGAACTTTGTCAACTTCAATTGACATTCTGTACAGATCTGCTATTCGCAACTCCTCTTAAACCATTGAACAGATTTCATTGAAACTTTCAGACATTCTTTGACATATATTGAAGACGTGCACCTCATGTTTTGTTTTCAGATATTTCCATTTTTAGCTCAACTTTGACGAAGTCAAATTTGAGCTATTGTCATGGCCCATCGTCCGTCTGTCTGTCTGTCCGTCCGTCCGTCTGTCCGTCTGTCCGTCTGTCCATCTGTCCGTACGTCAACAATTGGCTATGGCTCGGGCTAAAGGTCGTATTTATGAACCGATCTTTACGAAACTTCTTGTGTACCTTTGTTATGACCCTGGGACGGGAACGAGTGTTTTTAGGTGTGGTCAGAAATTCAAGATGGCTGCCAGCGGCCATTTTGTACCGATGATGCAAAAATCATTTTTTTGTACAGAACTTCTGTATGAAAGTTCTGATTTGAATAAAGTTTTGTATAAATGTTTAGTACCATGGGATACATCACATATAATACGGGTTTTTTTCTCGTGCGTAAATTATGCAAATTAGACTGACTTTGATTTATTTAGTGTTACTTTCAGAGCTGTAAATGCCAAGCTGCTATGGCTCGGGCTAGAGGCCGTATTTATGAACCGATCTTTACGAAACTTCTTGGGTACCTTTGTTATGACTGTGGGACGTGAACGAGTGTTTTTGGGTGCGGTCCGAAATTCAAGATGGCTGCCAGCTGCCATTTTGTACCGACGATGCAGAAATCTGTTTTTTGTACAGAACTTCCATATGAAAGCTCTGATTTGAATAATTTTTTGTATGAATGTTTAGTACCATGGGATACATCACATATAATACGGGTTTTTTTCTCGTGCGTAAATTATGCAAATTAGACTAACTTTGATGTTTTTTGGTGTTACTTTCAGCACTGTAAGTGCAAATGGGGCGCGGTGGCTCAGTTGGTAGAGGTGCAGGCTGCAAGCCGAGAGGTCCTCGGTTCGAATCCCACCTGCGGCAACCGCGTTGTGTCCTTGGGCAAGACACTTCACCCCGATTGCCTACATGGGGGCACGATGACGCTGTGTACTGAGGCGTACTGCACGTCGATGGTGCGCATGTCTTCAACCAATCTAACCCTGCCTGTGCTGCGGTGCAGAGTTCAGAGTTACGATGTTGGGGAGCTGACAGCTGCTCGTCTTTGCTCGGTGGTTCTCTCCGGGTACTCCGGCTTCCTCCACCCGTAAAACTGTCACGGTCACGATTAGCCATTGTGCATAAGTATGTGACCTTAAACACCAATAAATAATAATAATAATAATAGTAAGTGCAAATGCCAATACGGCTCGGGCTAGAGGCCGTATTTATGAACCGATCTTTACGAAACTTCTTGGGTACCTTTGTTATCACCGTGGGACGAGAACGAGTGTTTTGGGGTCCGGTCCGAAATTCAAGATGGCCGATGGCAGCCATTTTGTACGAAATTTGGTGCAATCAGATTTTTGCACAGAACTTCCTTATGAAAGCGCTGATTTGAATAATTTTTTGTGTGAATGTTTAGTACCATGGGATACATCACATATAATACAGGTTTTTTTCTCATGCAGAAATTATGCAAATTAGATGAACTTTGATTTTTTCAGTGCTGCTTACACACGGTAAGTACACATGTCAATACGGCTCGAGCTAGAGTCTGTATTTATGAACCGATCTTCACGAAACGTCTTGGGTACCTTTGTTATCACCTTGGGACGAGAACGAGTGTTTCTGGGTGCGGTCCAAAATTTAAGATGGCTGCCAGTGGCCATTTTGTATCGAAATTAGGTCTAATCAGTTTTTTGTACACAACTTCTATACGGCTCAGGCTAGATGCCGTATTTATGAACCGATCATTACGAAACTTCTTGGGTACCTTTGTTATTACCGTGGGGTGAGAATGAGTGTTTTTGGGTGTGGTCCGAAATTCAAGATGGCCACCAGCAGCCATTTTGTACCAAAATTAGTGCAATCAGTCTTTTGTACAGAACTTCTGTAGGAAAGTTCTGATTTGAATAAATTTTTGTATGAATGTTTAGTAACATGGAATACATCACATATAGTATGGGTTTTTTTCTCATGCAGAAATTATGCAAATTAGATGAACTTTGATTTATTCAGTGCTACTTATACTCTGTAAGTGCACATGTCAATATGGCTCGGGCTAGAGGCTGTATTTATGAACCGATCTTCACAAAACTTCTTGGGTACCTTTGTTATCACCTTGGGACGAGAACGAGTGTTTCTGGGTGCGGTCCAAAATTTAAGATGGCTGCCAGTGGCCATTTTGTATCGAAATTAGGTCTAATCAGTTTTTTGTACACAACTTCTATACGGCTCAGGCTAGATGCCGTATTTATGAACCGATCATTACGAAACTTCTTGGGTACCTTTGTTATTACCGTGGGGTGAGAATGAGTGTTTTTGGGTGTGGTCCGAAATTCAAGATGGCCACCAGCAGCCATTTTGTACCAAAATTAGTGCAATCAGTCTTTTGTACAGAACTTCTGTAGGAAAGTTCTGATTTGAATAAATTTTTGTATGAATGTTTAGTAACATGGAATACATCACCTATAGTACGGGTTTTTTTCTCATGCAGAAATTATGCAAATTAGATGAACTTTGATTTATTCAGTGCTACTTATACTCTGTAAGTGTACATGTCAATATGGCTCGGGCTAGAGGCTGTATTTATGAACCGATCTTCACAAAACTTCTTGGGTACCTTTGTTATCACCTTGGGACGAGAACGAGTGTTTCTGGGCGCGGTCCAAAATTCAAGATGGCTGCCAGTGGCCATTTTGTACCGAAATTAGGTCCAATCAGTTTTTTGTCACAACTTCTACACAGCTCATATTTGTGAACTGATCTTCACGAAACTTCTTGGGTACCTTTGTTTTCACCTTGGGACAGGAATGAGTGTGTTTTGGGGTGCCTTTGTTGTCACTGTGCTATGAGAACAAATATTTTGGGGTTCAATCAGACCCACTCTGGGACTCAAAGATTTTTTCTAGTTTAGCATCTGACTGTCACCCACCTTTACAATACTTTACCTATACATTTGTTACAGGCTACGGTCAGTATTTATGTACAGACCATTACAATACTTTATATGTACCTTTGTTATCAGGTCATTACCTAGATGTTTGTCATTGCTGTGTCACAAACTATACATGTACATGTCTTTGTCTTGACAAGTTGAGCTACAGTGTCATTGACACTTTCATTAGGGTTTCCCATATTTAAAAATGGGCTTTGTCAATTCAAGCTTGCTTGGGGGGGGGGGGGGGGGGGGGTGTTGACATTTGCTATCCACGACCTCTTTTAAACTAGTGAATGGATTTCAATGAAACCTTCAAACATTGGTGTCAGTGTTTGTGCTTTCTACATTAAACACACTTTTACTGTTGTAAAATGTTTCTTGGTGGGAGTGGGTGGTATCATTTAGTGAGCAGTGCTCACAGTTTTTCTAGTTATTAATAATCACGACACAATGTTTATTTTTTGTAAAAGGCAGTGCTTATTAATCCAGTGACAAACTATACCAAGGACCCAAAATAGTAGAGAGTCTAGTCATCATTGGAGGCAGGCCATTCATGCCCAAAGATTATCTTGAAATACCTCCAATAGAACCCATGAAGAACTGTAATGCCCATAGACAAACTACACTTGTCAATGAGGGCTGCAATGAGTTCAGTAAAATAAATCTTCCAAGAGGTAGCAGACTCTACCTGCACAAGGACCTATAACAGAATCTCGCATTCAAACCTTTCACATTATATACCTACCATGACAGGTGATTTTATTCAGTCTTTCGATTTTGTAAAATGCATGTGTGCCAAGTGTGTCGCAGGCCATTTCTAATTCGCAAGCGCCATTTTCCCAACTTACAAAACACTCAGCTATTGTGAAAAAGTTACGGAAACGGCAATATTTTAATAGAATACAGCATGTGTATGATAGTGACAGACCATCTATCATACACATGCTGTATTCTATTAAAAAACATTCCCACTTTCATTGTGATGTTAAGTCACGTTTATTGGGTCATAACAATAAAATAAAGATCACATACTCACAATACATGTTCATTATTTCGAACATTCTTTTCCAAAAAATAAATCTGTAAACTAAACTGAAATGCACGCAAAGAATTGAAAGTAGAATACACAGTTTGAATAAGTAAAAAACGGAAAAGGGAACAGTAACTAGAATAATATGGAATGAACCAATTTCATCATGTTTAAATTGGCACGCTCTGTGACATCGACTGTTGATGTGTCAGCTTGTTTGAGGTTACAACATAGTTTCCCCGACTTCTTTTGAAAGTGAAACCTACACCGCGACTGTACCATGTACATGTAGTTGTATATTACTGCACAAGGCCATGCGCACGTGCTATTGATGCTTGATGAGCATTAACTCCACTTGTGTTAAGGTAATTCGAACATTCAAACAGGCAATCATATAGCGTACTGCTTTTTGCCAATGTGCGGCATTAGTGGCGCAGAGCTTTTCAAAATTGCGTGCGCAATGGCGCACCTCAAAATCAAAAGACTGATTTTATTATTTTGCTCCAAGTTGTTGGACGTGTAGAGTATTAAAAAGCAAAATCTCTACTAGCTTAAACCGATGGTTTTAATAGGACCGGGACACAGTGTTATGTCTGGTTAGATCCGAGGAAAGTCGAGCAAGACCTGAGTAAGAAAAAATGCCAAAAGTAAGCTTTTCATTACCGGTAATTTTCACCCCAAAACTCAATATAACACGTTAAGGACATAAAGGTTGATTCACACAAGACCAAGATTTAATAAATTTCTTCAGTAGTCACATTTCTTTCATTTTCAATAATGACAGCTGTAACTATTATTAAAAATATAACAACGAACATTCAAACTAGAAAAAACCTAAACAACAATTATTTCTAAAGGCCCTGTTGGGGCGACTTTTAGTTATTTCAGGGTTTTTTCACTGTTTAGGTTGATCAAATATGTAATGCTGATGTGCATGGTTACCTAATACTCGAGATTATACCTACATTGACTGAACCTTATGCACATATATTCATCAGATCCTGTTGTGATGTTGAAGCAGCCGGGTGAGTGAAATTAACGGGAACAGAAGCCTAAAACATGATTTATTTACAAAATAAAGTCTAAACATCGTCAAAATATACATTTTAAAAATCAAATTACTTATTGTTGCAACAGTGGAATTCGAATTTTTGTGTTGACAAATGTTGAAACAGTTATGAAGTCTTGATTTTTGGTGGCGGTTTGATACGACTTTTAGCGCAACTACAGTTATTTGGAAAAAGGTTGTTTTGAGTCAAAAAGTATAGTCCGTTCGATCTAACTATAATAGATTGATTTCAACTTGTTTCCGACCTGGTTACTGTTGGGCAAAAATCGGGTCGGTCTATTTGCAGTAAGTTCCTGAATTGCAGTAAGTAACTTTGCGGGAGTTCCTCGGTGTGTGCAAAGGTGTTATTAATCCTTTGTCTTGTTGGTACTTAATTGAATTACAGTGTTGTCACCCACATTAGTCTATTGTTAATAATTGATTTTTTATTGATTGCATCCATTAATTTTTTGAATGAACAGGGACGATGTGGTACTTCCCTTGCCACCCACAGGTACTCCGCACAAGCTACAAAATCGAAATAAAATTATATCTGATAGCATTTTTGGATCTCTAAAATTGAAATATAAATATTAACGTTAATATTTATATTCCATTATGGGGGCACAACAGCATCAGTCAATCCACTAATGGTAGACTAATAGATATTTTTTTTTTTGTTGATTTCTCAGCTTGTGCCTAGTATTTGTGTCGCGACCCGATTAACTACTTTATTTGCTTATGAATCCACAAGGGGGCGGGGGGTGTTCTCCAAAATATCTGGGCACAGACCCCCACCCCCCACCCCCCACCCCCCCCACCCCCCCCCCCCACCCCCCCCCCCCCCCCCCCTACCCCCACCCCCCAAACCGCACAGAACCCCAATAATCTCCCAGAACTCCCCTCTTCTAAAATACACTTGTGCAGTATTTTAGTTTTTGGTGAAATATTTTCATTCCCTGTATTTATCCTTTTTGCTTGTGAGGCGGTCATCCCATGGTGTGCCGATTTACCCAATGCAGCCCATTACATTAGCCTGTTGGATTGAAATCAGAACTGAGGTGGGGACTGGGGGCCCTGCGGGTATTTACTATAGAAAAAAATCCTGTGTTAATTTCCCATTCATTATCTATTAGGTGTGGGGATTGGGGGGGGGGGGGGGGAGGTCATAATCATTTGGGGTATTGCTGCACTGTTTATCTGTAGTTTTACCATTTTTGATTCGGAATGTTGGCTGAGCACCTAAAATATTGAATCACACCATGTGAGCGAAATTTTGGTGATTAGATCGCACCCGTGACCTGGGATATCTTGTCTTGCAAACAGCGATGCAAACCCAAACAAAAAAATACCCTGATTTAATAAACTGTATTCCGGTGTTATATTCTGAATAGTGGAGTATTTAAGTTGGCCAAATCACCCAAGCCAAAAATGTTATGCGTTGAATGTATTGAGAGTGAAAGAGTTGAATTTCAAGATTTGTGACCGGCCTATATAGTGGTCCATGTATCGCAATATAACAAAATTTGGACGTCTGCACCTGTACCCGTATTGTGTGCTGCCGTATTGGTACATATCGGAGTACTGGGATATCGTCCCAAGCCTATTATATAAAGACATACAAAGTGAACACAGCCTGGGTAACACAACAAAACGTGCCTGTGGAGATAGGCCTGAAACAGGGGTGCATCCTTTTGCCAATTCTTTTTGAACTGTACATCAAAGATTTAGGAGATGAACTCTTGCATAGCGATGTGGGGTAGCAGTTGTGAACCTGAAGATCCCAGGGCTATTTTTCGCAGATGATACAGTACTAGTGTCACAAAGCGAAGTGGGGCTAGAGAAAATGCTGGCAATTGTTGGGAGATATGGGAACAAATGGAGACTCAAATTAAATGAAATCAAAATTAAAGTTGTACTCGTGCGTCGTAAAGTAGAGAGTGGGGGAGTTCTATATTCCGGAAGGTAACCCGCAAACTTCTTAATGTGGGAGAGACATGTGACTATGAGTATTTAGGGGTAAATATAAACATTATGGGAAGAGGTGTCTACCGAAACCACACGAGTAAACTGACTGTGAGGGGGAAGCTAATCCTTAATCAAATGAAACTTATAGGGAGAAACAGCTTCAGTAAGGTTTTTGTGGGGAAAACAATTTGGGAAATGGTGGGTGTACCAAGTATAACATATGGTAAGGAAGTGATACCTCTAAACCAAATGGCTTTAAAGAGCTTGGAAACCCTGCAGAACTCTGCTTTTACGACCAAAAAACCTGTGCCGCAAAAAATAAATTGGTCTAATAATAAATCATTGGTGTTCCAATATCCAGTTCTGTCAAATATTTTTAAGCAAAATTGAACTTTTCCTCCAAAATTCACCTTGTATATTGTGGTCTAATAAGAAATTTCTGCACTTTATTATTGTGCTAAAAACATTGAAAGCAGAAAACAGGTCACTGAAAAAGTGTACTCGGGTGACGTGATTGTTCCATGACCTGCATAACTTAATCAACCCCCAATGAAAAGCTCGACGAACTATAAACAGTAGCCTCATTGAATATTATTTACATCACATGACCAAACAGTGCGATTTGTTTGGTCAATATTTTGTTTTCTGACCAATCTTATTACAGCAACATTTACCCAAAACAAGAAGTGTTGAAAAAGCATGAACCTCTGAAGATGTACTTCCGCTGACAGTGTTAATTAAAATGACACAACAGTTTGCAGGTATACTGTTCACACCTCATTTGTGTATTTTAATCAGTGTAATGGAATCTTGAATCTTTGCCCAGTAATTTAATCTATTTTCTTGAAAATTAGAAAAGCACAAAAAAGAGAGCTTTTTGTTTCCAATGCAGAAGCATGAGTGTGAAAGCATACCTCAAAACGAAAGCACTGAATTAATTTTCATAAAATTAAATTACTTAAAGGGAAACAAAGTGGAAATTTAAAGGCTTCAGAGAATACACTCGACAAGTGATTTACTAATCGGTTAATAGATTTATTTAGTACTAATCGCGTCGACTAGTCAAAACATTGATTCAACACTAGATTGTAACATGAATTGTCAAGAGGGATTCAAAGCAAAGAGATCTTTGGGTGGCCTGTGTCCTAAAGAGAAGACAGGTTTTGAAGAGTGCCTTGATAGCACCTTTTTCAGGGTCACTGTTGTTCAAGATGAGGTCATTAAAGCTTAGGGAAAAACTGGGAAAGACGATGAAAAAGAATGCCAAATATGCCGAATGTGTAATCTTGGCATAGTGGAGACCCTGGAATACTTTCTATCAGAATTACCAAAATACCAGTCTAACAGAATAAGATTCAGAGGGAGTGGGATGGGAGAATGAAGGACATGTGGTTGGTAGGTGACATAAAGGTTCAGGGTTGTTCAAATCCATTCCTTAGTATTTTTCCATAAAATTTGCCTTTCCAACTGCAGCTACATAACAACCTTTGGAAGTTTGGCAGTGCTTGTCTCCAGCTGATAGAACTGGAAGCAGTCCGGAAGACCTATGATAATAATCATCTGACATAGACACTAGAGTTATGAATGGAGACCCTGGAATACTTTCTATCAGAATTACCAAAATACCAGTCTAACAGAATAAGATTCAGAGGGAGTGGGATGGGAGAATGAAGGACATGTGGTTGGTAGGTGACATAAAGGTTCAGGGTTGTTCAAATCCATTCCTTAGTATTTTTCCATAAAATTTGCCTTTCCAACTGCAGCTACATAACAACCTTTGGAAGTTTGGCAGTGCTTGTCTCCAGCTGATAGAACTGGAAGCAGTCCGGAAGACCTATGATAATAATCATCTGACATAGACACTAGAGTTATGAATGGAGACCCTGGAATACTTTCTATCAGAATTACCAAAATACCAGTCTAACAGAATAAGATTCAGAGGGAGTGGGATGGGAGAATGAAGGACATGTGGTTGGTAGGTGACATAAAGGTTCAGGGTTGTTCAAATCCATTCCTTAGTATTTTTCCATAAAATTTGCCTTTCCAACTGCAGCTACATAACAACCTTTGGAAGTTTGGCAGTGCTTGTCTACAGCTGATAGAACTGGAAGCAGTCCGGAAGACCTATGATAATAATCATCTGACATAGACACTAGAGTTATGAATAATTTCATGACTTCATTCCTCTGTAGTGTTGATGAACCATGACTAACTGAATATGACCCAAAATACTTCTTTGAACCACTTTGTCACATGAGCAACTAAGACCCCTTGGGGCCGCTTGTTTCAGTTGTGGATGGAAATATTGAAATAATTTTTTGTATGTAGCTTCCTGGTGAGTACCTCCACATCAAGTTTTAATTTCATTCCAATTCTTTTGTGATTGCCCTTGAACTTGAATTTCACATATTAGCTGTGGTTATTATAGCTCCTCATCCATCATACACACGTCTGTAAAGTGCTGTTGTTGAAAATTTCACTGGAAAAAAAACAAACTTTCATTATAAATATCTCTTTTAAAAAATAATATAATAAAGATATCAGTACCCTGGACTCTGAAACCCAAAACATCTATTCAGTACATCATTTCACTGGCCTCTCAAGGCAGGTGGTCTCTCAAGGAAGGTTTTACTGTACTGTATACTGTTCGAATGGCAAACTGTTTCAAATGTGGGGCCCACAATGTTGGCTCCCATCACTTTGCATCTAGTTGATTCTAGATTTGCAAACAATCAGTGGGCATTACTGTGAACCAAGTATCAATTTTTCAGTGTTTAATTAATCTGATCAACCCTTTCTCAGCATAATGAGCATGCCCATTAATTAATATATTACAGTACTGCTGCTGTAGATTGGTTACTTTCCACGAGTGGGCAGTATTTCCATGTATGGCAATATATTTTTATTCTGTACCAATGACCCAGACTTAGCTGGTGCTAACTCTAACAAAACCAGGGCCAAACACAAATTTTGCCCCCCAATCCCCAAAATTTGCATCCAAAACAAAAAGAAATCATGTCCTAAAGGACCTCCATACTACGCCTCTACTGCGCATGCGCAGTGACGCAGACGTCCCGAAATTGGCGCCAATTATCATTCTCTGTTTGGCCCTTCATCAGTCAACATCTCACTGATCTTTGTGCTTGTAAATCTCAGTTTAAAGGATGCCAGACACGTAATTTTTGGAGAAAATGTGATTCTAAGGAGGATAGAAGGAGGAGAGGAAAAAGAAGTGACAAAAAATAATCAGGGCTGTACTTAAAATTTTTTGATGAAATTATGTTAAGTTGCCTATTTTCGAGGCATGGGCCTCTTGTTGTCATTCTTGCTAATTGTTGCACTGCTTATTCAGTGTTTCCTCTCCCCTAGCCTTCTAAAGTCCCCCCTTGCAATTCTCCCATGCTTTTGGCATATTTTTGAGAAATTTCATTTCTAAAATTTCCTGGGAGAGTTGCATGGTTACAGAATGTTTTCTGTTATTTTCCCCATAGTTACGTTTTCACCCATGGGTGTATAACGTTTGTGTTCTGTATCTTCCATCTGATGTTCTACAGATTCTCCCCTGGGAGTCTCTGTTTTGCATCAGATAGAGTGTAATTGATGACTGATTCCGGGCCAGTTTTTTCAGTGCCTGGAGTCATGTTTTCTGGTGTTTTTACACTGTTTGTTTTCATTGGCAACAGCCTTTTTTGAGGGGGGCTGTTTGCCTTTGCTGTAGTTTATCTCACTATAAGATACATTTATATTATCCGAAAGTGTCTCATTACTTATTTAATATAAATTTAAAATTTTTGACCACACTTTGCCATTGGATCCATCGGGGCTCAACGTTACTTTTCAGCAACTTGGGCTTCGCTGAAAAAATATTTTTTCAAAATTATTTTGTTTTGCAATTGTTTTTTCATTTATTAATGGATCATGTTATTATGTATCTTTGTGTCAGGGGTTTTTGCGAGTAACTAGGACTTATTGTTGTTCTTTCACAATGAAGGGACGTTGTTCAAATTGTAATAGGAAGAAATCTTTCTCTGACTTTCATGATCATTGTATTAATTGTAGTCAGTGTTCTCGCATTAATCCCTGTCCTATATGTGAACATTGGGATGAGAAACATTGGAAACGTGTGTCACGGTATGTTGTTTCTGGAGAAAGAGCGATTCCGGCTCTTTCTCCGCAAGGTCACTCTACTCTCTCAGTTTCTATTTCAGAGAAACCAGAACAGGGTGATGTTTCCATGTTATCTTCTTCAAGTGTGTGTCCGTCATCACAAATGAATTCAGAGCTAGCGGCAAAAGTGCTCATGGAGATTAGACAAATGTCGTCCGCTAGCTCGCCCGGTGTAGCGTCCATTCACCGAATGGTTCGGCAGCCGGGTTCGTCCGATGCGGTCCAAGAGGAAATTTTGGGTGATGCGAGCACTATAAACATAATAGATGCACACCCAGTGACGGCGGATAGTAAGCGAGAATGGAGGAAGCCTTTGAGTCCGGTTCCTAGCTCGTCCAGGTCCAGCCGGGCCGCGAGCGAGAGAGGCCCCTCTCTCGTACAACAACATCTGGGACCAGATGTTGTGGTACAAAATGTGTCTTTAGCGGAGCATACGTCCGTCGCTCGGGACGCTCCGTTGTATAAGCAGTCCGCAGAGACTGTTAAGGCTTCCTCTTCTCGTCAGCGCACACGACCACACCTTGGCTGCGTGACCGCCGATATATTACCAGCTTCGCCGATGAAGGATTCTTCGGCGACCAGGTCACACCATCCGGCAGCCAGGGATTCGAGACCGATGGACTCTGGACGTTCGCATAGGAAAAGTATGCGGGAGCCATCTGATGCGGAGCTGCCCTCGGCGAAGCAGCGAAAGACTGCGCCTCCGCAGGTCTCGACGCCGGACATTCTTGTGCAGATAGCACAGCTTATCGCAGCATCCCAGCAGCCGACAGAAACGGTGTCGGATCGAGAATTATCCGACGGCGCTGGGTCGGTACGCTCCGCCGAAGCATCGGGGGCGGACGACCGGGAACATCATGAGGTCCGACCGGATGGTGAAAGGGATACGGATGACTTGGAGCTATCCCTTTCGGAACAACATAAAGCTGCCGTGGACTTCATCCCGCACTTTCTCCCTCAAGTTGTTCCGTCGGGCCAGACTGCTGCGCTTCCGGACAAGAGAATTATAGTGTCATTGGACTCTGAATTTTTTGAGCGGTTCAGGGACATCGCTCCTGAGTTTCCGTCGCAGTCCAATAATGTTGCAAGAACATTTGAATTATTGAACGACGCTATATTTAAACTTGCTTCCAGGACGGGGAAAGCAGGTTTCTTGTCCGCTAATACTCTCAACCTGCCTTTCATTAATGCAAGGAATAAATTCGATACGGCAGGACAGGGTATACCGAGAGTTCCTCTGCGTATGGACGACGAGGCGGAAGACTTAGAGCTATCATTACCGTCGTCAGCTTCTATTCCAACCGCGGTGTTGGAAACAGCTATTGCGTCTAACAGAGCCAATTTAGATGCCTTATCTTACGCAGATCACCTTACTAAGGCGTTATCACTGCGCCTTCAGGGGAAAGAGTTTCAGGATATACAATCCTCTTTAAGACTTCTTTCAAGGGCAGTAGCTTATTCCACGTGTAACTCCGCCCTTTCAGTGGCAAATCTGGAGTTGGTTAGATGTGACGCAGCCCTAGCTACATCCACACTAGTGGATTCTAAGGTGAAGAACTCTCTTAGAGTCGCTTCGGTCTCAGGAGAACTTCTCTTTGACGGCAAGCTTTCCGCTATTTATGATAAAATTAAAAAGAAAGCTAATGATTCTCTGTTGTTCAGATCTGCTCCTAAGAAGTCGGATACAGCAGACACGAATAAGACAGGCACTTCTGGGTCTAATGCGCCCAAGAGAGGTTCCTATAGAGGTTCCGGTGCGTCCTCTTGGTCTTATTCGAGAGACCGTCAGGATAGCGACTCTCGTTCGGGACGTCCTTCAGGCCGGGACAATCGGTCGGACGCCCCGAGGTCGACGAGGCGAGGTGCGGGTCGTGGAAGACGTGGTTTCTCTTACCGCAGGCCTCGCAGGTCCAGGAGGTGATGGCTTAAACCTCTATCGCGTTCCGGTTGGCGGAAGGTTGTCGAGCTTTTCACAAGAGTGGGCGTCGATTACGGACGACCCTTGGGTGAGAGGAGTGACTTCGGAAGGTCTAAAGATATCCTTCAAACGAAAGCCTCCATTAGCTCGAAGTCCAAAGTGGACTCATCTTCCGTCAAATCCACAGAAAAGAGACGCTCTGTTATCAGAGGTGCAGTCTCTTTTAATGAAGAACGCGGTAGAGGTCGTAGAAAACCAGGAATCTCCGGGATTCTACAGCCATCTGTTTCTGGTTCCGAAACCAGACGGCTCGTTCCGTCCAGTCATAGATTTGAGCTAGATAAACAAGCTGATCGTCGCTCCGAAGTTTTATATGGAGACGATTCGATCGGTCAGAGCGAGTATTCGGGTGAACGATTATGCAACGAGCATAGATCTCAAAGATGCGTACTTTCACGTCATGGTACATCCGACATTCCGAAAGTATCTACGCTTCGCAGTCCTAGGAGTGGTGTATCAATTCCGGGCGATGTGCTTCGGATTGAATCTAGCACCCTGGGCTTTCACTCGGGTAATGAACTCGGTAATGATCTACTTCCGAGCTCATTCGTCTGCGGTAACGTCGGCCTACCTGGACGACATTCTTCAGAGGTACGGCAACGAGTTAACGCTTCAGAACGATGTTCAGAATCTTCTTCTATTGCTCCGACGTCTCGGTTTTATAGTAAACGAGGAGAAGTCGGATCTGGTGCCGTCCAAGTCATTCACTCATCTGGGAATGAGCTTCGAGACGCACAACAATCTCGTTCGTCTGCCGTTAACCAGAGCGAAATTAGTCAGTTGTTACGCTCGCTATTGTCTGCACGCAGACAAAGTCACGGCGAGAGAATTTATGAGACTGATAGGTCTGTGCGGAGCCGCCGCGGATCTCATTCCGATGGGGCGGTTACGCACACGTCCTCTTCAAATTTTCCTGACTCAGAATTGGAGTGTGAAAATTCATTCGCTCGATGTAGACGTTCTCTTGTCAGATCAAGTGAAACAAGAGATTCAGACTTGGGCAAACATTCAGTGGTTAACTCAAGGAGTTCCGCTGCAGTTGCCGGATCCGAGTTTTACCGTTATGACGGATGCCATTCAAACAGGTTGGGGTGCATCATTAATCCCAACGGATTCGAGATGCCAGGGTCTTTGGGATCCGCAATTCCTGTGCAAGCACATAAACATCAAGGAAATGATGTCAATTTGGCTTGCGTTACGTCACTGGATGGACATTATTCACGATGCTCATGTCCAAATCCTATCCGACAATACGACAGTAGTGGCGTATATACGGAATCAGGGAGGCACTCATTCAGTTCCGTTGTTCAATCTAACGGAAAGAATCCTTCTGTTTGCGTTAGAACATCACGTTCTTCTTTCGGTCCGTCACATACCGGGTCGTCTGAATGTGCTAGCAGACTCCCTTTCACGAAAGGGTCGCTTGTTGCCGTCGGAGTGGACTCTCAACAAACAAGTATTCAATCAGATTTGCTACCAATGGGAACGGCCAATGATAGACTTATTTGCGACACATCTCAACAATCAGTTGCCAGTTGCAGACGTATGTGTCTCCGTGTCCGGATCCAAGAGCATTTGCAGTAGACGCTCTGTCGATCCCTTGGGACGGAATGATAGGATATGCGTATCCTCCAGCGCCGTTAATTCAACAAGTATTGCTAAAGATAAAACAATCTCAATGCAAGATTCTGTTGGTAGCATCTCTGTCGCCACAGAGACCGTGGATAAATCTACTCAGGTGTCTGTTGTGGGACCTACCGCGAAAGCTTCCTCCACGGGAGGATCTTCTTTCGCAGGGGAAATCGCGCCAACTCCATCACAACCCGCAAAGTCTCAACCTTCACTTTTTTCCGTTGTGCGGTCCTTCTTGCATGGCAAGCACTTTACAGGACGAGCAGTGGACGCGATTTCTAACTGTAGGAGGACCTCCTCTTCGCTAAACTATGCGGCTAAGTGGAAGGTTTTTCGTCGTTGGTGTAGGGATCATTCTGTAGATATATTCGATCCCTCTATACCAGACATTGCAAACTTTCTAGTATACTTGTTTGACGAAATCAAACTGCAGCCTGTTACTATAAAGGGTTATAGGTCTATGTTATCTGATACCTATGCACATCATGATAGTTTACAAATTGGATCTAAAATCTCTTTATCGAAGTTGGTTAGAAACTTTTCGATAAATAGACCCAGAACTCTTAGATTAATTCCTAAGTGGAATTTAGCTTGGGTTCTCCTTAAATTGAAGGAAAAGCCATTTGAACCTCTTGGGACAGTAGATTTCAAATTCTTATCTTATAAGACAGCTTTTCTCTTAGCTTTCTCTTCTGCTAGAAGAGTCAGTGAGCTTCATGCACTATCGGTGGATGATTCTCATTATCGTAGTGTTGGGAACACTATCACCTTCACTACTAATGTGGGTTTTTTAGCTAAGAATCAGGCTCCTAATAAATATCTGGAACCTATTGTTATTAAGGCTCTTCCGTCTTCAGACGGGCGTAGGCCTTTACTCTGTCCTGTTAGAGCACTACGTATCTATAAACAGAGATCTCAGTTTATCAGAAAGGGACGGAAACGTTTCTTTCTGTCTTTGATGCCTAATAGAAAGGACATTTCAGTCCATTCTATTGCTAGATGGATTCAGTTAACTATCCGTACTGCTTATGAAGATTTATCTTCTTCTCAGCAGTCTGTGCTTAAGATTTCTGCTCATGAAGTAAGAGCTCTTTCTACTTCCTGGGCTTATGCTAATAGTGTTGCTATTACAGATTTAATGAAGGCTGCTTATTGGTCTCAGCCATCCACATTTACGAATTTTTATCTCAGAAATATTGAGTCCATTTCTGGAGACTTGCATTGTTTAGGTCCGTTATCTGTTGCTCAGAATGTCGTCCACTAAACAGTTGCAACTATAGTTATGCAGGCTTTCTGTTCCGGCAGTGACTCCGTCCAGCTGCCCTCTTCGCTCTGGGCTATTTGACCCAGGGCAAGGGGAAGGGGGGGGGGGGGGGCGGGTGTTCCCTTAGGTCACCTGCTTTATAGTGAAAAACAAGGGAATGCCTCCTCCAAGTCAGTATTTCTGAGTCGCTTCCGGGATGGTTTTAAAGTGTAATATTAATGTTTAAATTCATTCATGTCTTATTTTTAAAGTGTAGCTCGGTGTGAAGCATTTGTATACGTCAAGTGTCAAACGGGCTTTAATATACAATACTCGGACACTTTTAAATGACTATAAAGAGTCTCAATTCTCTGGACTACTTTATTTATTGGCTTGCTTTAAAAATAATTAGTATAAGGGTTATACTGGATGCTAATAGAGAACATGAATGTTATTGTGCTCAATTATTAAGGGTAGTGTATCTTTCTAATTTAATATTAAATAAGAAAGATACATGTAAAGCCTAATACTCCTTTTCTCCTTAAGGGGTTACCTCTTTACTATATAGTTGAGCTTATTGGATTTTCCTCTATGTCCTAGGCCCTCCAGCCTGTTTACTATTCAGCTAAGTCTGGGTCATTGGTACAGTATAAAAATGTTAAAAAATTTATAGTAATTTATATATTTTTTATACTTACCAATGACCCAGACGGAGATGGCCCTCCCTGGAGTTGGGAACTCTTGCCTCCCCGCTGAGTACATAGCGCTGACCAGGCACTGCCAGTAAGAATGATAATTGGCGCCAATTTCGGGACGTCTGCGTCACTGCGCATGCGCAGTAGAGGCGTAGTATGGAGGTCCTTTAGGACATGATTTCTTTTTGTTTTGGATGCAAATTTTGGGGATTGGGGGGCAAAATTTGTGTTTGGCCCTGGTTTTGTTAGAGTTAGCACCAGCTAAGTCTGGGTCATTGGTAAGTATAAAAAATATATAAATTACTATAAATTTTTTAACTTTCATGGACACAGTAATATTAGATTCCAAACACCAATTATAGGAATAATCATCTAAAATTTAATTAATGAAGCACCAGGTACAACTCGGTGCTTCATTGATTAAAATTTTGCTGCTGATGATTTTTATTGCCTTGTAAACACATGCATAGATATCACTGCCCACACGTGGATTACGACCAATCCACGGTGACTACATAGCTGTGCAAAAAGGCCATTAAAACAATATTAGGTTGTTTTTATTCTCTGACTGTATTAACTGGGTAAAAACATTTTTATTGGATATAATTCTATCACCTTTCCCATAATATTGAGATCTTGTGCACAAGAAATCAACAACTGATATTTACTATAAACAACGACAACAGTTTAGTTGTTAGTTTGTTGACTGGTGTAACTTTCAGTGTCATCTTTTCACTTACCCAACAACTATTCTGCTGTGAAGTCTGAATATCCTTCACATCAAAGATTTTCCAATTAGTAAATCTTCGGCAATTTTGCAGTAACAGTAAAAGTATGAATTCAATGTCTACAATGTTTCTCAGTTGGCCATTCTAGAGGACTTGCGAGTAGAGGGGTGGGGATTACAACCCAGTCACTCAATGAGTGAATTTTCCATCTAACACGATCTCATGATTTCTGAATAAAAATATACTCGCCCAAAAAAGAAAGTGTGCATTGCAGAAATTGATCAAACTACAAAAAAATAATTTCGTAGGTTTAAAGAGTGTTAACCTGTTCATGAATAAGTTATATTGAACACAAAAACAGCTTTCCCTGTTAAAATTGCATTAACGTTAAATGACGTGCTGGACGTTTGTGAAAAGGCATGTTTTGCACGTGGAGAGTCTGAAAATTCATGCAGCAGTGTGAATCCTTGGGTGTTTAAACACTAAAGTAAGGCCTTCCTATCATTCACATTCAAACTTGCGCTGCTGTTAAAACGACTCCACATTAGCATGCCAAGACTGACAATGAATCAACGTCTCCTTGCCCTGGGTATGATTAGAGCTGGCAGAACACACAGAGAGGTTGCCCAGCATTTGAACTGCCACCGTAACACTGTAGACAGGCTAGTCCATCGACATGCACAACATGATGACGTTCGAGACCAACCCTGCTCCGGGAGACCCCGAGTTACCACCCCTGCACAAGATCGGTATATCCGTGTTGTCCATCTCCGGAACCGGCAACAAACGGCAATGACGACAGCCAGGAACATCCCTAACCTGAGACGGATACATCCTCAAACAGTAATCAACTGGCTGAGATAATACGGCTTACGTCCTCGAAGACCTACAATTCGTCCAATTTTGATGTTATGTCATCGTCGTGCTCGACTGCAGTGGTGTAGAGTAGGGTTAGGGTTAGGGTTAGCCTAACCCTAAACTAACCCTAACCCTAACCTAACCCTAACCCTACCTAACCCTACCCTAACCCACTTCCATGCTAACTTGTTCGCTTCCATGAGGTGTAGATGCACAGCAGTAGTCGATGCAGATGGAGGTCATACCAGATATTGAGTGTGTGACTTTTTTGTTTGACCCTTAGTGTCTTTGACTCTCCATGGCACCAAGAATATTCGTCGTAGCATAATGAAATTTCTCGTGTTGATCACAAATGATTCATCTGTGATTGAATAAAATTTCCATGAATGAAAATGATATATATCTTTTTTTAGTGTTATTTTTTAGCATGCACACTTTCTTTTTTGGGAGAGTATATTTGCGAACTCAATTAAATTTAAAATTTTTTGATTTAAATCGATTTATTTGATTTTTATTTCCATACTATAAATTATTCACCAGAGGCTATTTTTTCTCTCATGATTCCTTTAGATAAAAGAAATTGAGTGTATTGGCAGGAGTTTGTATCAATGGCTGCCCAAAGAATGGACACAAATAACTGATACTAAAACATTTACCTGTGTTAACCATTTCAGTCTTTAAGGTGGTATGAGGGGAAGAATTCCAGAATATATTTGGCACAGAATAGACATTTGGCATAGATGGAAATAGAGAGGAATCATTGAAGCTTGTGTTTTCTCACTGTTCTAGCATTGCTGGATGGAAGATGACTTCTTGAAAAACATTTTTGATACTTAAATCACTGATCGTTGTTCTTGGAGTTGATTTCGTATTTTTAATGGGTTCATTGAAAGATTATGATATATATGGTTTAAAATCTATGTTCACTTAAATATAGTTTTATTCATGTTAGCTGAAAATTATATAAACTTATAAAAGATTCGGGAACATTCAACTTCCCTACAGCATGTTCCAGCAGTGAAGACACAGTGGGATGTATATCTTCCTACTCCATAGATTAGTTCTAACTATCATAAACAAGGGCTAATAACTGTATTTCAACAGTTAGTATGCATTTCATCTTTTTCAGCTCATTTCCAAGTTGTTTTGAAAATATTTCTGAATATTTGTAAATTTTTGATTTAAATCAATAATTTAAAAAAAAAAAATCATTGATTTAAATCAATCATTTAAATCAATGGATTTAAATCAGCCAATCCTGCAAGTTTGATGCCAATCTGATTGAAGTAGGTGTATGGCTGTGTATTTTTGAACTGTGGAGCAGTTGTCTTGGGGGAGGGAGGCATCTGTCCAACATTCACTGTCCATTCTCCATGCACTTCATTCATTATTATGTATTTACTGTTAAACATTTTGAGCTAAAAGTACTCGTACTGGTACTCATGTACTGTAAAAGAACTTGTAGTTAGGGTGCACGGTATATCGATAAACCGATATATACCGGTATTCAAACCAATATCGATTGAATACTGGTGTAATTACAAAAATATCGGTTTATCGTCATTATTTATTTACCCACAATTTAATATTTTTATACTGTACCAATGACCCAGACATAGCTGGTGCTAACTCTTAAAAATATAGGGCCAAACACAAATTTTGCCCCCCAATCCCCAAAATTTGCATCTAAAACCAAAGAAAACATGTCCTGAATGGCCCTCCATACTTCACCTCTACTGCGCATGCGCAGTGTCAAGGACATCCCGAAATTGGCGCCATTAATCATTCTTTGTTTGGCCCTTCATCAGTTAACATCTGACTGATCTTTGTGCTTGTAAATCTCAGTTTAAATGATGCCAGACACATAAATATTAGTGAAATGGTGATTCTAAGGAGGATATAGAAGGAGGAGAGGAAAAATGAGTGACAGAAAATAATCAGGGCTGTAACTTAAAATTTTTTAATGAAATTATGTCAAGTTACCTATTTTCGAGGCAACAGCCTATTGTGGTCATTCTTGTTATCAAGTTACACTGCTTGTTCAGTGTTTTCCTCTCTCCCTTTCCTTTAAGTCCCCTCTTGCTATTCTCCCATGCTTTTGGCATATTTTCTGTAATATTATTACTAAAATTTCTTGGGAGTTTTAGCTGGATAACAGAATGAATTCTGTTCTTTTCCCCATGTTTACGTCTTCACTTATGGGTGGTTAGGCATAGTGTTCTGCATCTACCATCTGATGTTCTGCAGTTTCTTCCCTGGAAGTCTTTGTTTTGCATCAGATAGTGTTTTATTGGTAACTGATTTTGGGCCAGGGTGTCTGGAGTCTTGATCTGGTGTTTTTACACTTATTGTTTACATTTCCAACAGCCCTCTGTGTGAGGGGGGATTTCTTGAAAATAATATCTTGATGTTATTTTAATCATAACTAGATACATTATTATTGCTCGTAAGTGTTGCATAAATTGTTTAAAATATTTTTAGAATTTTTGTCCACACTTAGGCTTGGGATCCATTGGGGCTCAACGTTACTTTTCAGAAACTTGGGCTGTTCTGAAAAAATATTTTTTCAAAATTTTTTGATTTCAATTATTTTTTCTATGTTAATGGATCATGTTATTATGTATTTTCATTGTCAGGGGTTGGTGCGATTACTAGGACTTTGTTTTCTTTCAATGAAAGGATATTGTTCAATTGTAATAAGAGGAATCTTCCTCTGACTTTCATAATCATTGTATAATGTAGTCAGTGTACTCGCACTAACTCCTGTTCTGTATGTGTTAATTTCGATGACAACATGGGAAGCATGTGTCACGGTATGTTAGTGGGGAATTGACCATTCCGGTCCTTTCCCCACGGGGTCACTCTATTTTATCAATCTCTATTTCAGACGATCATGATCAGGGTGATGTATCCGTGATGTCTTCCAAAAGTGTGCCTCCGTCGTCACAATCAATGAAGAGCTAGCGGAAAAAGTGCTCATGTAAATACGTCAATTGCCTAAGAGGACCCTAGTAGGTTCGACGGCCTTTGACGTCCGCTAGCTCGCCCGGTGTAGCGTCCATTCATCGAATGGTTCGGCAGCCGGGTTCGTCCGTTGCGGTCTAGAAGGGAGTTTTGGGTGATGCGAGCACTATAAAACAACCAAGTGCACACCCAGTGACGGCGGATTAGAGGGGAGAACGGAGGAAGCCTTTAGTCCGGTTCATAGCTCGTCCAGGCCCATCCGGGCTGCGAGCGAGAGAGGCCCCTCTCTCGTACATCAACATCTGGCCCCAGATGTTGTGGTACAAATGTTTCGCATTCGGAGCATACGTCCGCCGCTCGGGACGCTCCGTTATATAGATAGTCCGGAGAGACTGTCAATAAGGCTTCCTCATTCTCATGGCAGCGCACACGACCGCACCTTGGCTACGTGACCTCCGATATCCAGTCAACTTCGCCACTCAGAGAATCCTCGGCGACTAGGTCACGCCATCCGATAGCCAAGGACACGAGGCCTGGAGACTCCGGACGTTCGCATAAGAAAGTATACGGGAGTCAACGTACACGGAGCTTCCAGCGGCAAAACATCGTAAGACCGCTTCTGCACAGGCCTCGGTGACGGACGTGCTATCCCAAATAGCACAGCTTATCGCAGCATCCCAGCAACGACAGAATCTCTGTCGCATCATGTCATATCCGACGACGCTGGGTCGGGACGCTCCGCGGAAGCATCAGGTGCGGACGTCCGAAAACTTCATACAGTCCGACGGGATGACGAAAGGGATTCGGAGGATTTCGAGCTTTCCCTTTCGGAACAACATAAGCTGCTGTATATGTCATCCGACTTCATCTTCTAGAGGTTCCTCGTCGGACCAGAAGGCTGCGATACCGGATAAGAAACTGATAGCATCGGTGGACATAGAAATTTTTGGGTTCGGTTCAGGGACATCGTCCCTCAGTTCCGACACAGTCCAATAATGTCTCAGATACTTTCGATTATTGAACGACGCTATATATATATTTTTATGTGCTTGCTATTTACAAGCATGTCTGGTTTCTTGTTCGCAAAATTACTGAGATGTCTTTCAAAAGTGTGCCTCTGTCGTCATAGTTAATGAAGAGCTAGCGGCTATTAGTGCTCATGGATTACGTCAATCGCCTATGAGGTCCCTAGTAGGATCGACGGAGTTGACATTCGCTAGCTCACCCGGTGTAGCGTCCATTCATCGAATGGTTTGGCAGTCGGGTTCATCCGTTGCGGTCTAGGAAGGAGATTTGGGTGATGCGAGCACTATAATAGACTTTAGTATACACCCAGTGACGACGGATTAGAGGAGTGATCGGAGGAAGCCTGTTAGTCCGGTTCCTAGCTCGTCCGGTCCGTCCGGGCGGCGAGCGAGAGAGGTCCCTCTCTCGTGCAACAACATATAGGACCGGATGTTGTGGTACAGACATTTCACATTCGGAGCATATGTCCGCCGCTCCGGACGCACCATTATATAGACAGTCCGAGTGACTGTCAATAATGCTTCCTCATCCTCACATCAGCGCACACAACCGCACATTGGCTACGTGACCTCGAGTATCCGGCCAGCTTCGTCATTCAGTGATTCCATGGCGAACAGGTCATGCCATCCGGTAGCCAGGGGACACGAGGCCTGCACACTCCGGTCGCTCGCATAATAGAAGTATGCACGGGGTAACGAACACGGGGCTTCCAGCGGCAATGCATCGTAAGACCGCTTCTCCACAGGCCTCAGTGACGGACGTGCTATCCAAAATAGCACAACTTATCGTAGCATCCCAGCAAACTACAGATTCTTGTTCGAATCAGGAATCATCCGACGGCGCTGGGTCGGTGCGCTCTGCTGTTGCATCAGGTACGGACGACCGAACACTTCATAGGGTCCGACAGGATGGCGAAAGGGATTCGGACGATTTCGAGCTTTCCCTTTCGGAACAACAGAAGCTGCCATACATTTCTTCCGGCATTATCTTCCAGAGGTTGTTCCGTCGGACCACATTGCTGCGATGCGGGATAAGAGACTAATAGCGTCATTGGACTCGGAGTTTTGGATCGGTTTAGGGACATTGTCCCTGAGTTGCCGACACAGTCCAATAATGTTAGAACATTTGAATTATTGAACGACGCTATATATAAGCTTGCTACCAACATGCTAGTCTAGTTTCTTGTCCGCAATGTTCTATTCTGCGTTTTGTGAATTCTAGGAAATTATTTTCTTATTGGCAGAACTGGGCATATCGAGAGTTCCTTTGCGTCTACGACGGCGAGGCTGAAGACTGGGAATTATCTTTTTCGCCGTCTATGTCAATTCCAACCACGATGTTGGAAACGACAATGATGTATAATAGACTTAACTTAGACGCTTTATCATACGTATACCACCTTACTGAGGCGTTATCATTACGTCTTTAAGACAAAGAATTCCAGGGTATGATCCTCAATGAGATTTCTTTCTGGGGCAGTAGTTTTTCCACGTATAACTCCGCCCTTCAGTGGCAACCTGGAGTTGGTTAGACATGAAGCAGCCCTAGCTACATCCACGCACGTGGATAGTAAGGTGACAAACTCAGAGTCGCTTCGGTCTCAGAGAAGCTTCTCTTCGACGGCAACCTTTCAGCAATCTTGAATTGCTCGATATACACGTTCTCTTGTCTATTAAGTGTAACAAGAGATTCAGACGTGGGCAAACACTCGGTGGTTGACTCAGAGAGTTCCACTGTAGTTGCCGGATCCGAGTTTTTTCGATTATGACGGACGCCAGTCAAACAGGTTGGGACACAATTTTGATCCCAACGGATTCGAAGTGCCAGGGTCTTTGGGTTCCGCAGTTTTTAGGCAAGCACTTAACTTCCAAGGAAGAATATTATTTTGGCTTGCACTACGTCATTGGATGAATTTTATTCAGTAACGCATGTTCAAATCCTGTCCGATAATACGACAGTAGTTGCGTATATCCGGAACCAGGGAGGCACTCATTCGGTTCCGTTATAGATTTTAACGGAAAGAATCCTTCTGTTTGTTATAGAACACCAAGTTCTGTTTCGGTTCGTCATATTCTCGGTCGTCGGATCGTATTAGCCGACTCCCTTTCACGTAAGGGTCGTTTGTTGCCGTCGGAATGGACTCTCAACAAACAGGTATTCAATCAGATTTGCTATCAATGGGAGCGCCCAGTGATAATTTATTTGCGACACAACTCTCCAATCAATTGTAGACGTATGTGTCACCGTGTCTGGATCCCCGAGCATATATAGTTAACGCTCTATCGATGTAGTAGGACGCGATGTTAGGATATGCGTATCCTCCAGCGCTGTTGATTCAGCAAGTATTGCTAGGATTATTCTTTCACAATACAATTCTGTTGGTAGCATCTCTGTCTCCACAGAGACAGTGGATAAATTTACTTAGATGTCTGCTGTGGGACTTTCCGCGGAAACTTCCTCCATGAGAGGATCTTTTTTCGCTGGGGAAATCGTGTCAACTCTATCACAACCCGCAAGGTCTCAACCTTCACGTATTCCGTTGTGCGGTCCTTCTTGCATGGCAAGCTTTGTATAGGACGAGCAGTGGACGCAATTCCTAACTGTAGAAGGACCTCCTCTTCGCTATTCTATGCGGCTAAAGTGGAGGGTCTTCCGTTGTTGGTGTAGGGATCTTTATGTTGATATTTTTGATCCCTCCATACCAGACATTGCAAACTTTCTAGTATACTTGT
Organism: Pictodentalium vernedei; assembly: GCA_031216915.1. Classification (NCBI taxonomy): domain Eukaryota; kingdom Metazoa; phylum Mollusca; class Scaphopoda; order Dentaliida; family Dentaliidae; genus Pictodentalium; species Pictodentalium vernedei. Next base: position 224,244,963 of record CM062296.1, read on the forward strand.
TTAACGAGATCATCTGCAACCAGTTACTTTTAAAGGTTATAGGTCTATGTTATCTGATACCTATGCACACCATGATAGTTTACAATTGAGCCTTATGTCTCTTTATCTAAGTTAGTTTGAAACTTTTCGATAAGAGACCTAGAATCGTTAGATTAATTCCTATTCGGAATTCAGCTTGGGTTCTTATTAACTAATGCAATGGTTTGAACCCCTTGAGGCAGTAGTTTCAAATTCTGGCCTTTGAAGGCAGCAATTCTCTTAGTCTTCTCTTCTGCTGAAGAGTCAGTGAGCTTCATGCACTATCGGTGGACGATTCTCACTTTCGTAGTATTGAAACTCTATTTCCTTTACTACTAATGGTGTATTTTTGATTAAGAATCAGGCTCCTAATAATATCCGGATCCTATTGTTTTTAAGGTCCTTCCGTCTTCGAGCGGGCATAGGCCTTTACTCTGTCCGGATAGACCTTTATCTATTTATTAACAGATCTCAGTTTATCAGTAGGACGTAAAGCTTCTTCTGGCTCTGATGCCTAATAGAAAGGTCATTACTGTCCATTCTATTACTTAATGCATTCAGTTAACTATCGGTACTGCTTAGGATAATCTATCCTTAACTCAGCAGTCTGTGCTTATGATTTCGGCTCATGAAGTAAGAGCTCTTCTACATCTTGGGCTTACGTAAATAGTATTGCTATTATAGATTTAAGTAGGCTGCATATTGGTCTCAGCCATCCACATTCACAAATTTTTCTCTCAGAAATATTGAATCCATTTCTGGAGACCTGCATTATTTAGGTCCATTATCAGCTGTTCAGAATGTCGATCACTTAACAATTGCAACTATAGCTATGTAGGCTTTATGTTCCGGCATTGACTCTGTCAACTGCCCTCTTCGCTCTGGGCTATTTGACCCAGGGCAAGAAAAAGGGGGGGGGGGGGGAGGGTGTTCCCTTGGGTCACCTGTTTTATTATGAAAACAAGGGGATACCTCCTCCGGAGTCAGTAATTCTGAGCTGTTACTGGGATGGTTTCTTAAGTGAAAACTTATGTTCTAAAATTCATTCATGTCATAGTTTTAAAGTATAGCATTTGAATATGTCACGTGTCAAACGGGTGTTATTATACTATCCTCGGACACTTTTAAAAGAGTATAAAGAGTCTCAATTCTCTGGACTAGCTTTATTTATTGGCTTACTTTAAAAATAATTAGTATAAGAATTATACTGGATTTTAATAGAGAATACAGATGTTATGATGCTCAATTATAGAAGGTATTGTGTCTTTCTAATTTAGCATAAATAAGAAAGATACACGTGAAGCCTATTTCTCCTTTTCTCCTCCAGGAGATGACTCTATTTTATATAGTTGAGCTTATTGGATTTTCCTCAATGTCCTGGGCCCTCCAGCCTTTTTACTATTCAGCTATGTCTGGGTCATTGGTACAGTATAAAAATCTTAAAAAATTTATAGTAATTTATATATTTTTTATACTTACCAATGACCCAGACGGGGATGGCTCTCCCAGGAGTTGGGAACTCATACCTCCCCACTGAGGACATAGCGCTTACCAGGCACTGTTGGTAAGAATGATTAATGGCGCCAATTTCGGGATGTCCTTGACACTGCGCATGCGCAGTAGAGGTGAAGTATGGAGGGCCATTCAGGACATGTTTTCTTTGGTTTTAGATGCAAATTTTGGGGATTGGGGGGCAAAATTTGTGTTTGGCCCTATATTTTTAAGAGTTAGCACCAGCTATGTCTGGGTCATTGGTAAGTATAAAAAATATCTAAATTACTATAAATTTTTTAAGTTACAAGATGTCTTGAGTTTTTTAACTGTAGCACCGAATGAATAATATTATCCCTTTATCCAAGAAATCGTCTGCTTGTGCCCTCGTAATATACAAATTCAGCAGTTGAAAAAATAATTTTAAAATTTTCAGCAAAACTATATCATGTGACCCCTCATTGGAATGAGCTCAACAAGCTCATTCCAATGAGGTGTCACATGATATAGTTTTGTTGAAATCTTTGGGGAAAATCTGCTAAACTAATTTTGAAAATAATAAATTTTGATATCGTCTGCGTTGGGTAAGAGTTTTTCGAACCGCATCATCAAGACATGCTAATTCGTTGCGACTGTGATGCCTCGAGTCTCGTTTGTGGTGCTTGTGTTCATATATCTGAACAGTTTTCGATATACCAAAATACCACGGTATTTTTTTTAATACCGATACTGGTATTCAATTTTGAATATCGTGCAGCCCTTCTTGTAGTGATACATGTTCTTGTACTCATACATTTTCTCAAGTACTTGTAGCCTATTCATAATACTTATTCGTTTTCGAGTATTGTGGTCCAGTACTTACCCCAGCCCTGTAACATTGTAACCTCAATTCACTGCACATTCTTTGTCTTAGGCTATTCAAAGATGGCACACAAACCTCAGGAGCTGTTTCGCAAGATGAAACAAAACTGCTGGGAATTGTTTCGCTAATCGTTTCACAGTTATTAAATGTGGTGTTTTCATATCAATTCTCGGAAAGCAAATTTTAATTAGTTTGAAGTCTTGGAATGCTACTGTTTATAAGTCATGGTATATTGTTCCCATCTCTGTGAATGCAGACTCTCTGGCGATCAAAAGCTTCAGCTTGCCCCAAAATTGAGAGACTGCTTGGATGAGCAGGGAAGCTTTTTTTCTATTCTTAGACGGATGGGCTAGATAGTTCTATTATATCCTGTTTGACCGAGCTTATGGAGCCCTGTCAAATAAGATATAATAGATTACGGTCTGTATTGCATGAATTAAGGCCAAAATTGGTCTATAAACAAGGAATTTGGTGATTGTCACATGAATTTTTTGGCGTGTTAGAAGATTTTTTTATTCAATTAACAGGAGTTTGCTGTTGAACCTATGTGAATGTAACAGGTCAACTTTGTACTGAAGATATGGTAAATGGTTTTGTGTATCAAAGTTGTATTCAATTAAGGAAGTTATTCACTTAGGAGATATCTAATTAAGTGGGCTTCACAGGCTCCACTCTACTAGTACTTCAGAATACAGCCCAAATACAATGTATGAGCCAGTTGAAGATTTATGCCCAAAAGTACAATAATTCACAGTTCTCTATAATTCTCTTTACAGACACCAGTAATATCTTCAGTTGTGTGTCAGAGATGGAGATCAGCCAAAGCAGCAACATATGAACAAGCTATATTAAACATACCAGAAACAAAAGTAACAGTTCTTGACAATGGTGTTAAAGTTGCATCTGAAGACTCTGGCTTGCCTACAGCAACTGTAAGTATACAAGGTTCATTCATGTGATTGAGTCAAAAGTTTTTGTACATCCATATGTGCCAGAGTTATGTCCCTTGTTTTACTTATTAAATGTCCCCATGAATGTTTTACATTGTAACACAGGCATAATGAATAATTTTCATATTTCCCATGTTAAATGGGTATGCAGGGGGTGCTTAACCGAGTTAGTCGGTATGTATTTTCATTTGTTTGTTCAAACTGACAGACATTTATGCTGTTGTTGCCCTCTTGAGAAATGCCTCCACTTCCATGAGCTATCTGTGATATTACAGGAAGTGGAATATGCAATGCCTTGCATTGCATTATATTCCTGTTATAATTTGTTCCATTTTCATTTAGTTCAAAAATGATATATTATTATTATTATTAAAGTGAACACAATAAATAAATAAAAAAAATATTTTGCTTGTCCTGGAAAGCATAGTTATTCTAAATTCATCATGTTTGCTGATGGATCGAATAGTGTGTGATCCTAAGTTTTGTGAGGCAGATTGGGCGATATCTTATGGGGAGGGGGGCTATTGAATTTTTTTTTATTCAGGCAGAAGGCGGAAATTAAAGTCACTCACCTCAGAATTCCAGGCCTGCATAATGTACATACCGTACACACAGAGTGTAATGGTACTCTTAACACCCATTGGGTGGACTGACACTGGCGTCGCTACCCATTGGTCCCGTGGAAACACGGGCTGTTGCTGGTGTACTTGTAATAACTAGTCCACCAGCTGATCACGGTTGACTTGAGACTGAGTGGACAGGATAAATAAATGACGATGCATTGTCATGTTTACGATGTTGGTCGAATTAAGCTTAATCCTTTCCACCGGCCGAGCCGGTGGTGCCAGATAAGCGAAAATAATTTATAAACTGTGCAACAAAATAAGAATTACCTTCACAGCAGGACATTGGCATGAGAAACAAGACAGGTACATACATGTCTATATCATCTGCAAGCTAAAGTCGACCGACAGTCAACACTGTATTCAAGGTATGGAGTATGGAGATCACTGTCGCAAACTTATTTTCATGTGATCAGTCCAACGTCTGAAGTTGGGGTCATTTCAAATGGCTGATGGAAGATATTTTATTAACTGAAGATGCACAAGACAAATCTGTTCTCCTGCCACAAAATAACCCTCAATACTATCTTGTCGAATGAACACTTTACATGTACATCAACACCATCAAGGACAGATGAACAGGGCCGGAAGGTAATCAAAGCCTCCACCCCTCCCCGAATACAGACTCCATTGACACGTTTCTGTTTTGGGCAAATAAACGCGAGAGCGATTATTCTGAATAATAAGTTGTAACGAATGGGGCTAATGCACATTGAAAATGTCCATCGAACAAAACTGAAAACAATGAAAAGGAAAACCCTGCTCATTATTGGGTTAAAAAGCAAAACAGAAGTTTCACCTTATAGGCATCTGAACGTAATCCTAAAGCCCAGCAGGTGAATCATGTCTGGTGTTCAAAGCGAAATAATAAAAATTAAGCGTCTTATGGGGAACTTGGGAAAATCCATTTTGTGGGGGTACAACCTGTAGTGAGGAGTCACAGAGATATTAGGAAATGGGATGGAACAAAATGAATAATATCGAGGTATTTTGGTGATATACCCCCATTTATGATCGTCTAACTGCATACCTGCTGGATCTGTCTTGGGACACATTCAACACAATGTCACTCGCTTGATCTGTGACCGTTGATGACTCGTTTCTCATGGACCTTACACCCCCAACAAAAATGAAATTATACAGACCAAAAACTTAGTTCTCAGAAGAAAGAGACGTTATAGCTGTCATAATTGCATGTGTGTAATAAGCCTGCTCTAGTAATTGGGCCTATAAGCGCACAGAAACTGCAGCCCCCCCCCCCCCCCCCCAACAGGCCATTAATTATCTTTTCAAGGACTTCATAATTCATAATAAACATTAAAATGTTGATTAAAAAGCTCCAAAGCCAACAAGGAGAGTGATTATGCAAAATAGAGTATCTGAACAAGTGGTGTCTTCCCGCCCCTCACCCCCATCGCTGGTCAGCCTGGGAACAGTTGGAATTATGCTTAGCGTTGTATTAAATTGAAAATTTTAAATTGGTAAAATAAATAAATACAGCAATGTCAATCAAGCGTGTAGTTCTGGGATTCAGTTGTCCTGGAAAATTAGGCTGTTTACCTATGGAATTGCAGCAAATTTTTTTTTAAAAAGTCAGTGAAAAGTCGCTTTGGTGGTTGGACTTTCACTCACCAGAGAGGCGGTTGTTTTGGGTGAATCGTTTGCATGCACGTGTTACTGAACAAAATTCGTAAAGGAAAGCCTGATGAAATGACAAATAAAAGCAATGGGTGTGTATTTTAACTATTTATTCATCAATAACGTTTGAAAGAATATAGCAGGAAGCATGTTAGTCCACAGGGACAAAGTTTTTTCCACAACATTCAAACACATGCTCGCATTTTAGAATTTTTATAATGGAGTGTGTTGTAATTTTCGTTCCTAATACAACTCGACCCATCGCTTTTTTCAATTAAAACTAGTCTTGTTCTGTGGACAATCCAAATTTTGTCTGCAGTTGTTCAGTAACCGAAAGCAAGCTCAAACTCAGTATGTGGAATAGTGGATGCATTTGGAAACACCCACCGAGTGGAAATTCAACTCAGGATAACTCAAGTACTGTGAAACTAAGGAGAAAGGTTCATGTGAATGATGTACATGGTTTGTACTCTCCATTGCCTGACTGTCAAACTGATTGAAAAAAGAAAATCTTGGCGATATATCTTAGAACTCCTATTTTCTCGGTACTCTTTCTTTGGTTGATAAATGGTTCCTTTAATATATGGATGGGTATGATAGATAACATCCTTGTTATGATAACGCAGACAACTGGAATCCAGAACGAGTTCTTTGTTATTTTATTTTTTTTGTAACTCAAGGAACAATTCATAAAATTCAGACAGCTGACAATTTTGACACTCACCCCAAGAAAAATGACTGTGGATACCGTACATACAAGTCGCATGTCAGTATGTCTATCGAGTTTGCACAGATGACTATTAATAACAATAGTTTATTCAGTAATTAAAACCAGTGTCAGTAAGCTTTTAAAGAGACAGTTGCCATAGTGGGATTAGTTTCCAGGAACAGAATCAAACAGCTTCTGATAATTATATAAGCATCCCGATGTTTCCAGTAGTACATTCATTTCACACCTTGGATTCAGAGGTGTCAACACAGAACAATGTTTACGGGGAGCAAGCAATAAAAAATAATGGCTTGAGTTATGGCTGGGTAGATTTTTGATAGGTCAGTGGTCCTAGTGGGTCAGTCCACACCATAGTTTTGAGCCACTTCTAAAGTTGATTATATGTTTCTTCAGTTCATGGTCTTCAAATTGTGGTTTACCACTGGAGGGGGGGTGGGGGGGGGGGGGTGGTGTGGAGAGGCATCCATGCCACTCTTGACTCCATGATACAATCGCTAATAAGTGTCGGTGTTTGCATCGTTTAAAAGAGTAATGCGAAGCACAGCACAGCCTCCCTCTCCTCAAGTTAGTCCCAAACCCTTCCAACATTCCAGTGTCATTGCCCCCTCCCCCCCCCCCCCCCCAATTTGTAAATACATTTCTTAAAAAAACTACACCAAGTTGCCTCTAACGTCACATGTACATTACTGCTCCTCCGGCACTCAGGAGCATTTGTTTTGGGGAGGGGGGGGGGGGGGGGGGGATATACGTTTATAATTTTTTTCTTTAAATTAACCTAGGCACTCAATTCGATAGGTGCCAGGATCAAACTGAGATGGTGAGAATTTGTTTCCAATTCTGGGTATTCAGCAGGCTAATGTCCATGTCAGATTGATTGCATGTGCCTGAAAATCAAGACTGCAAATTTTTTTTTTTTTTTTTTTTTGTGGAGGGGGGGGGGTTACATTGTGAAAAAAACGGTATGTGAGCATGCAAGACTAATGTATTATGAAATCCCCGATTGTTGAAGGTAGATACATGGAGTGGGGGGGGGGGGGGGGGGGGCGAAGGGTAGGTTTTTTGAAAATCCTTTACTATCGTATCCTTTCTGCTCTTTCCTCCAAACCAAAAAGTTAATATATATTTTTCATGAGTTCTAATACTGGAAGTTCGAAACCATTTGGAACATGCATGGGCCAGCCCTGGGTTTACTGCTGATCTCTCGCCATTTACACATTAAATAATTTTCGTTTTCACACTCTTAAAATGTCAGGGGGAGGGGGGGAACTCTGTTGCCGTGTTTTATGTGTTTTGATTCCAATGAAAACGAGTTGCATGATCGTTTATTATGTCTATATTATTATTAAATATTATCACATGCAAGAAACAAACTTATAAATTCATTTCAGCAACAAAAAACCAATAAACGTGTTTCTGTTACCGCGATTTATGTGTTTTGATTCCAATGTAAACGAGTTGCATGATCGTTTATTATGTCTATATTATTATTAAATATTATCACATGCAAGAAACAAACTTATAAATTCATTTCAGCAACAAAAAACCAATAAAAGCGTTTCAGGAAAGTTCACAACTCTGTTGCCGCGTTTTATGTGTTTTGACTCTAATATAAACGAGTTGCATGATCGTTTATAATGTCTATATTATTATTAAATATTATTACATGCAAGAAACAAACTTATAAATTCATTTCAGCCACAAAAAAACAATAAATGCATTTCTGTTGCCGCGTTTTATCTGTTTTGATTACAATGTAAACAAGTTGCATTATAGTTTATTATGTCTATATTATTATTAAATATTATCACATGCAAGAAATGAACTTATAAATTCATTTCAGCAACAAAAAACCAATAAACACGTTTCTGGAAAGTTCACAACTGCGTTTCAATTTCCGATTTTTTGCTTGCCATCATTATTCCTACAACTGCCTCTCACTTGTAGTGTACATGTATATATCTTTTGAATGCTCTCCCACAGGCATATACGATTATCTGTTCAATTCATTTAGGTGTTTTCATGGTTGCCTGTCACGGTAGCCTTTCCTCTGTTACTTACATGTAATCCCAAACTCGAGTGAGTGTGATGACTTTCCAGCGATTTTAGACGCAACTGTCACTGGAAAGTTGCTGTGATTCAACTGTGCTACGAGTGACTGTGGGAGAAAATATCACTGCACATGCGGTTTGCTTATAATCCGCTCTCCGCGTACTGTATATTCTGCAGTGTTATTTATTTAAAAAATATATATACAAACTAAGCGTTTTGAAATTCTAGTCAGAGAGGTTCAAATTCTAGATTTGACTTGTGTACATATGTGCATGTAGGCCTGCATTGTACGCAGCGGAAATATCATAACGCCGATTTTATTACCAAGAGTCAATCTTGAATACTGTGTTAATAATGCAAATTAAGAAATTAATCCCGTCTGCTCGTTCTGCCGGTGTGTCCACTCGAATGATGACACTTAGTAATTTAACTTAATCCTGTCCACTCAGTGAGGCGGTGGCAGAGACTTCTGATAACTCTCATTAATTTGTACCACCGTGGACCTTTAATCCCCTCCACCTGATGTACACCGACACCATGGCAGGTACCAATACACTCTGTGCGTACTGTACATTGTTGTGAACTTTTCACGACTTGTGAAGGACAAAACTAAAATTATTGTGACCAACAAGGGTTGTTAACACTTAAAATATTTGTAAATGTGCTTTATTTTCTTGTCATTGACATTGTTTATTACAGAACTGAAACCTTGAATAAATATTGTTTCAAGTCTGAAATATGCAAATGTTCCAGGTCTTTTTTTTATTTTTGCATAGAATAAAAGCACATGATCATTTTGAAATAGCCTAATAAAAATGTTTTGACACCAACATTTTATCAATTAATATCTGTGACTTTGTTTGACTTGGAAAACATGGATAAATTTATTTGTAAAATCACCATAAAAAATCCAAATACCGCTCAGTCTCCAACTGCATTTTTATGTGTACCCATACTATGTATGGTACACATAATGCCGGCATCCGGAGTGGCCATCCGTCCTTCGTCCATCCTTCGTTTGTCACGCTGTCTGTCCGTCAGTCTGTCTGTCTTTCTGTCCATCTGCCCATCCGCCCGACGTCTGTATCTATTTCTTTGGCATTCGATAACTTGAAAAATATTGCTTGGATTGTCAAGTTACTTTATATTTGTGTTCAGGTTATTGATGTGTCGAGCTGTATAGTTTTTGGTGTAAATCTGATAATTTGATCTTGAGATATTAACTCATTATCCTTCAAATTGAGAATTCTTCCAATCCATTTGGCATGAGATAACTCAAAAAATATCAATCCAATTGTCATGTTACTTTATATATATCTTCAGGTTACTAATGTTCCAAGCTGTATAGTTTTTGGTGTAAATCTGATAATTTGATCCTGAGATATTAACCCTTTATCCATTAAATTGAAAATTCCACCAATCCATTTGGCATGAGATAACTCCAAAAATATCAATCTGATTGTCATTTTACTTCATATATGTATTCAGGTTACTGATGTGCCGAGCTGTATAGTTTTTGGTGTAAATCTGATAATTTGATCCTGAGATATTAACCCTTTATCCTTCAAATTGAAAATTCCTCCAATCCCTTTGGTATTTGATAACTTGAAAAATATTGCTTGGATTGTCAAGTTATTTTATATTTGTATTCAGGTTACTGATGTGCCGAGCTGTATAGTTTTTGGTGTAAATCTGATAATTTGATCCTGAGATATTAAACCTTTATCCTTCAAATTGAAAATTCCACCAATCCCTTTGGCATGAGATAACTCAAAAAATATCAATCCGATTGTCATTTTACTTCATATGTGTTCAGGTTACTGATGTGCCGAGCTGTATAGTTTTTGGTGTAAATCTGATAATTTGATACTGTGATATTAACCCTTTATCCTTCAAATTGAGAACTCCTCCAATCCATTTCTTCGGCATGCGATAGCTCAAAAAATATTAATCTGATTATCAGGTTACTTTATATATGTATTCAGGTTACTGATGTGCTGTGCTGTATAGTTTTTTAGCGCAGCCAAATTTAAGGTATTGTCATGGCCCGATGTCTGTCCGTCCATCGCACCATCAACACGGCTCGGGCCAGAGGCCGTATTTATGAACTAATCTTTATGAAACTTCTTTGGTACCTTTGTTATCACTGTTGGATGAGAACAAGTGTTTGTGGGTGCGGTCTGAAATTCAAGATGGCCACCGGCAGCCATTTTGTACCAAAATTAGTGCAATCAGGTTTTTGTACAGAACTTCTTTATGAAAGTTCTGGTTTGAATAAATTTTTGTATGAATGTTTAGTAACATGGAATACATCACATATAATGCAGGTTTTTTTCTCGTGCAGAAATTATGCAAATTAGATGAACTTTGATTTATTTAGTACTACGGTCCAAAATTCAAGATGGCCAGTGGCAGCCATTTTGTACAAAATTAGGTGCAATCAGATTTTTGTGCAGAACTTCCATATGAAAGCTATGATTTGAATAATTTTTTGTATGAATGTTTAGTACCTTGGGATACATCACATACAATACAGGTTTTTTTCTTGTGCGTAAATTATGCAAATTAGACTAAGTTTGATTTATTTAGTTCTACTTTCAGCACTGTAAGGGCAAATGCCAATACGGCTCGGGCTAGAGGCCGTATTTATGAACCGATCTTTATGAAAATTCTTGGATATCTTTCTTATCAATGTGGGACGAGAACGAGTGTTTTGGGGTCTGGTCTGAAATCAAGATGGCCGTTGGCAGCCATTTTGTACAAAATTTTGTGCAATCAGATTTTTGCGCAGAACTTCCATATGAAAGCGCTGATTTGGATAATATTTTGTGTGAATGTTTAGTACCATGGGATACATCACATATAATACGTGTTTTTCTCTTGTGCATAAATTATGCCAATTAGACTAACTTTGATCTATTTAATGTTACTTTCAGCACTGTAACTGCAAATGCCAATACAGCTCAGGCTAGAGGCTGTATTTATGAACCGATCTTCACAAAACTTCTTGGGTACCTTTGTTATCACCTTGGGATGAGAACGAGTGTTTTGGGTGCGGTCCACAATTCAAGATGGCTGCCAGTGGCCATTTTGTACCGAAATTAGGTCCAATCAGTTTTTTGTACACAACTTCCATACGGCTCAGGCTAGAGGCCGTATTTATGAACCGATCTTTACGAAACTTCTTGGGTACCTTTGTTATCATCATGGGACGAGAACAAGTGTTTTTGGGTGCGGTCCAAAATTCAAGATGGCCGCCAGCAGCCTTTTTGTAACAGAATTAGTGCAATCAGTTTTTTGTACAGAACTTCTGTATGAAAGTTCTGATTTGAATAAATTTTTGTAGGAATGTTTAGTAACATGGAATACATCACATTTTATAGAGGTTTTTTTCTCGTGCAGAAATTATGCAAATTAGATGAACTTTGATTTGTACAGTGCTACTTACGCACAGTAAGTGCACATGTCAATATGGCTCGGGCTAGAATCTGTATTTATGAACAGATCTTCACGAAACTTCTTGGGGTACCTTTGTTATCACCGTGTGACAGGAACGAGTGTTTTGGGGTGCCTTTGTTATCACTGTGCTATGAGAACAAATAGTTTTGGGTTCTGTCAGACCCACTCTGGGACTCAAAGATTTTTTTTTCTAGTTTAGCACCTAACTGTCACACCACTTTTACAATACTTAACCTATATATTTGTTACAGGCTACAGTCAGCATTTATGTACAGACCGTTACAATACTTTACATGCACCTTTGTTATCAGGTCATTACCTAGATGTTTGTCATTGCTGTGTCACATACTATACATATACATGTCTTAAAAAAGTTGAGCTACAGTGTCATTGACACTTTCATTTTTAGCTCAACTTTGGCGAAGCCAAATTTGAGCTATTGTCGTGGCCCATCGTCCATCTGTCCGTCTGTCCGTCTGTCCGTACGTCAACAATTGGATACGGCTCGGGCTAAAGGCCGTATTTATGAACCGATCTTTACGAAACTTCTTGAGTACCTTTGTTATGACAGTGGGATGAGAACGAGTGTTTTTGGGTGCGGTCCGAAATTCAAGATGGCTGCCAGCCGCCATTTTGTACGACGATGCAGAAATCTGTTTTTTGTACAGAACTTCCATATGAAAGCTCTGATTTGAATAATTTTTTACCTTAACTTGACACAGTCAAGATAAGCTATTGCCATCACGCGTGCGGAAGTCTGTGAGTCTGTGACGTCTGTTCACATTTTCCTTTAGCACGGGCTACACTCGCACTTCTTGTCTGATCGTCACGAAATTTCATATGCAGGTTTGGGGTCATGTCTAGATGAGAACGCCCCCTTTTGGTCACGATCGGGCAACCGGTATGGCTGCCCGAGCCCAAAACCCAAAAACCATTAACACAGTCTACAGGTCGTATTTATGAAGGGATTTCATTGTAACTTGGTAGGATGCCTCTGTATAATGCCTAGATGAGAACGTCCCCTTTTGGGCATGATCTATCAACCGAGATGGCCCGAAACCCAAAAACTTTTAGCACAGTCTGCAGGTCAGGTTTAATGTGGAGGGATTTCATTGTAACTTGGTAGGATGACTTCTTATGATGTCTAGATGAGAATTTCCCCATTTGGGCATGATCTGCCAACCGTGACGACTGCCCGAGCCCAAAACCCGAAAACCTTTACCACAGTCTACAGGTCATATTTATTGAGGAATTTCATTGTAACTTGGTGGGTTGACTTCATACAATGTCTAGATGAGAAAGTCACCTTTTGGGCGTGATTGGGCAACTGTGACGGCTACAGGGGCCCAAAGCCCGAAAACCTTTAGCACAGTCTAGAGGTCATATTTATGAAGGGGTTTCATCGTAGCTTGGAAGGATGACTCCAAATAATGTCTAGATGAGAACGTCCCATTTTGATCGCAATCATGCAGCCTTGATGGGTGCCCGAGCCCTAAAACCTTTAGCATAGGCAAAAGGTCATATTTATGGAAGGATTTCTTTGTAACCTGTTAGGTTGACTCCATGTAATGCCTAGATGATGACATCCCATTTTGGTCGTGATTGGTCAGTTGTGATGGCTACTAGTGCCCAAAGCCCGAAAACCTTTTGCACTGTCTACAGGTCATATTTATGAAGGGATTTCATTGTAACTTGGTAGGATGACTCCAAATAATGTCTAGATGAGAACGTCCCATTTTGGCCGTGATCATTCAGCCTTGATGGGTGCCCGAGCCCAAAAACCTTTAGCATAGGCAAAAGGTTATATTTATAGAAGAATTTCATTGTAACCTGTTAGGTTGACTCCATATAATGCCTAGATGATGACATCCCCTTTTGGTCGTGATTGGTCAACTGTGATGGCTACAGGTGCCCGAAGCCCGAAAACCTTGAGCACAGTCTACAGGTCATATTTATGAAGGGATTTCATTGTAACTTCTCAGGATCATTCCAGATGATGCCCAGATGAGATTGTCCCCTTTGGTTGTGATCATTCAACCATGATGGCTGCCCGAGCTCGAAGCCCGAAACCCTTTAGCACAGTCTACAGGTCATATTTATGAAGGGAATTCATTGTAACTTGGTAGGTTAACTTCATATAATGTCTAGATGAGAACGTCCCCTTTTGGACATGATTGGGCTACTGTGACAGCTAAAGGTGCCCGAAGTCCGAAAACCTTTAGCACAGTCTACAGGTCATATTTATGAGGGGATTTCATTGTAACTTGGTAGGATGACTCCAAATAATGTCTAGATGAGAACGTCTCATTTTGATCGCGATCATTCAGCCTTGATGGGTGCCCGAGCCCAAAAACCTTTAGTATAGGTAAAAGGTCATATTTATGGAAGGATTTCATTGTAACCTATTAGGTTGACTCCATATAATGCCTAGATGATGACATCCCCTTTTGGTCTTGATTGGTCAGCTGTGATGGCTACAAGTGCCCGAAGCCCAAAAACCTTGAGCACAGTCTACAGGTCATATTTATGAAGGGATTTCATTGTAACTTTGTAGGATCACTCCAGATGATGCCCAGATGAGATTGTCCCCTTTGGTTGCGATCATTCAACCATGATGGCTGCCCGAGCCCGAAGCTCGAAAACCGTAAGCACAGTCTACAGATCATATTTATGAAGGGATTTCATTGTAACTTGGTAGGTTGACTTCATATAATGTCTAGATGAGAACGTCCCCTTTTGGACATGATTGGGCAACTTTGACGGCTAAAGGTGCCCGAAGCCCGAAAACCTTTTGCACTGTCTACAGGTCATATTTATGAAGGGATTTCATTGTAATTTGGTAGGATGACTCCAAACAATGTCTAGATGAGAACGTCCCATTTTGGCCGTGATCATTCAGACTTGATGGGTGCCCGAGCCCAAAAACCTTTAGCATAGGCAAAAGGTTATATTTATAGAAGGATTTCATTGTAACCTGTTAGGTTGACTCCATATAATGCCTAGATGATGACATCCCCTTTTGGTCGTGATTGGTCAACTGTGATGGCTACAGGTGCCCGAAGCCCGAAAGCCTTGAGTACAGTCTACAGGTCATATTTATCAAGGGATTTCATAGTAACTTCGCAGGATCACTCCAGATGATGCCCAGATGAGATTGTCCCCTTTGGTTGCGATCATTCAACCATGATGGCTGCTCGAGCCCAAAGCTCGAAAACCTTTAGCACAGTCTACAGGTCATATTTATGAAGGGATTTCATTGTAACTTGGTAGGTTGACTTCATATAATGTCTAGATGAGAACGTCCCCTTTTGGACACGATTGGGCAACTGTGACGGCTTCAGGTGCCCAAAGCCCGAAAACCTTTAGAACAGTCTACAGGTCATAATTATGAGGGGATTTCATTGTAGCTTGGTAAGATGACGCCAAATAGTGTCCAGATGAGAATGTCCCCTTTTGGTTGTGATCATTCAACCATGATGGCTGCCAGAGCCCAAAGCCCAAAAACCTTTAGCACAGTCTACAGGTCATATTTATTAAGGGATTTCATTGTAACTTGGTAGATTGACTTCATATAATGTCTAGATGAGAACGTCCCCTTTGGACGCAATTGGGAAACTGACGGCTGCAGGGGCCCGAAACCCGAAAACCTTTAGCACAGTCTACCGGCCATATTTATGAGGGGATTTTAATGTAACTTGATAGAATGACTCGCTTTGGAATAATTTCACTGTAACTTGGTAACTTTTGTTGATATACGTTAACTGTGAGGGCCACATACATTAACTGTGAGGTCATAGTAACCCACCCCTCAGCTCTTTAGTACAGTGTACACCTCATATTATTTTTATCATAAACATAGCACACAGGGAACAGAAATGAACATATTCCCAATTATCATAATTCTTGTCTTATTTCATAATGCTTTCATAAACATTGAACATTATCCTTTTCATCAAACACAACACACAAGTTAAGCTACAGTGTCATTGACACTTTCATTGTATGAATGTTTAGTACCATGGGATACATCACATATAATACAGGTTTTTTTTATTGTGCTTACATTGTGCAAATTAGACGAATTTTGATGTTTTTTGGTGTTACTTTCAGCACTGTAAGTGCAAATGCCAATACGGCTTGGGCTAGAGGCCGCATTTATGAACCGATCTTTACAAAACTTCTTGGGTACCTTTGTTATCACCATGGGACGAGAACGAGTGTTTTTGGGTCCGGTCTGAAATTCAAGATGGCTGCTGGCAGCCATTTTGTTCAAAATTAGGGGCGATCAGATTTTTGTGCAGAACTTCCACATGAAATCTCTGATTTGAATAATTTTTTGTGTGAATGATTAGTACCATGGGATACATCACATATAATACCGGTTTTTTCTCGTGCAGAAATTATGCAAATTAGATGAACTTTGATTTTTTCAGTGCTACTTACACACAGTAAGTACACATGTTAATATGGCTCGGGCGAGAGGCTGTATTTATCAACCAATCTTCACGAAACTTCTTGGGTACCTCTGTTATCACCTTGGGACAAGAACGAGTGTTTCTGAGTGCGGTCCAAAATTCAAGATGGCTGCCAGTGGCCATTTTGTACCAAAATTAGGTCTAATCAGTTTTTTGTACACAACTTCTATACGGCTCAGGCTAGAGGCCGTATTTAGGAACCGATCTTTACGAAACTTCTTGGGTACCTTTGTTATCACCGTGGGATGAGAACGAGTGTTTTTGGGTGTGGTCCAAAATTCAAGATGGCCACCAGCAGCCATTTTGTACCAAAATTAGTACAATCAGTCTTTTGTACAGAACTTCTGTATGAAAGTTCTGATTTGAATAAATTTTTGTATGAATGTTTAGTAAAATGGAATATATTACATACAGTACGGGTTTTGTTCTCGTGCAGAAATTATGCAAATTAGATGAATTTTGATTTATTTAGTGCTACTTATACTCTGTAAGTGCATATGTCAATACGGCTCGGGCTAGAGGCTGTATTTATGAACCGATCTTCACAAAACTTCTTGGGTACCTTTGTTATCACCTTGGGATAAGAACGAGTGTTTCTGAGTGCGGTCCAAAATTCAAGATGGCTGCCAGTGGCCATTTTGTACCGAAATTAGGTCCAATCAGTTTTTTGTCACAACTTCTATACAGCTCGTATTTATGAATTGATCTTCACAAAACTTCTTGGGTACCTTTGTTTTCACCTTGGGACAGGAAAGAGTGTGTTTTGGGGTGCCTTTGTTATCACTGTGCTATGAGAACAAATATTTTGGGGTTCAGTCAGACCCACTCTGGGACTCAATGATTTCTTTTCTAGTTTAGCATCTGACTGTCACCCACGTTTACAATACTTTACCTATACATTTGTTACAGGCTACGGTCAGTATTTATGTACAGACCGTTACAATACTTTATATGTACCTTTGTTATCAGGTCATTACCTAGATGTTTGTCATTGCTGTGTCACATACTATACATGTACATGTCTTGACAAGTTGAGCTACAGTGTCATTGACACTTTCATTAGCTTAACTTGACAAAGTCAAGATAAGCTATTGCCATCACGCGTGCGGAAGTCTGTTCACATTTTCCTTTAGCACGGGCTACATACCGCAGGTCTTGTCTGATCATCACAAAATTTCATATGCAGGTTTGGGGTCATGTCTAGATGAGAACGTCCCCTTTTGGTCGCAATCGGTCAACCGGTATGGCTGCCCGAGCCCAAAACCCGAAAACCATTAGCACAGTCTACAGGTCATATTTATGAAGGGATTTCATTGTAACTTGGTAGGATGCCTCTGTATAATGCATAGATGCGAACGTCCCCTTTTGGGCATGATCTGTCAACCGTGATGGCTGCCCAAGCCCAAAACCCCAAAACGTTTAGCACAGTCTGCAGGTCATGTTTAATATGGAGGGAGATCATTGTAACTTGGTAGGATGACTCCTTATGATGTCTAGATGAGAATTTCCCCATTTGGGCGTGATCTGTCAACTGTTACAACTGCCCGAGCCCAAAACCCGAAAACCTTTAGCACAGTCTACAGGTCATATTTATTGAGGAATTTCATTGTAACTTGGTGGATTGACTTCATATAATGTCTAGATGAGAAAGTCCCCTTTTGGACGTGATTGGGCAACTGTGTTGGCTACAGGGGCCCAAAGCCCGAATACCTTTAGCACAGTCTACAGGTCATATTTATGAAGGGATTTCATTGTAACTCCGTAGGATGATTCCAAATAATGTCTAGATGAGAACGTCCCATTTTGATCGCGATCATTCAGCCTTGATGGCTGCCTGAGCCCAAAAACCTTTAGCATAGGCAAAATGTCATATTTATGGAAGGATTTCATTGTAACATGTTAGGTTGACTCCATATAATGCCTAGATGATGACATCCCCTTTTGGTTGTGATTGGTCAACTGTGATGGCTACAGGTGCCCGAAGCCTGAAAATCTTGAGCACAGTCTACAGATCATATTTATGAAGGGATTTCATTGTAACTTCGAAGGATCACTCCAGATGATGTCCAGATGAGAATGTCCCCTTTTGGTTGCGATCATTCAGCCATGATGGCTGCCCGAGCCCGAAGCTCGAATACCTTTAGCACAGTCTACAGGTCATATTTATGAAGGGATTTCATAGTAACTTGGTATGTTTGACTTCATATAATGTCTGGATGAGAACGTCCCCTTTTGGACACGATTGAGCATCTGTGACAGCTACAGCGGCCCGAAGCGCAAAAACCTTTAGAACAGGCTACAGGTCATAATTATGAAGGGATTTCATTGTGGTTTGGTGGGATGACTCCAGATAATGCCTAGTTGAGAACGTCCCCTTTTGGTCGCGATCATTCAACTTTGATGGCTGCCTGAGCCCAAAAACCTTTAGCATAGTCCATAGGTCAGATCTAAGGAAGGATTTCATTGTTACTTGTTAGGTTGACTCCATATAATGCCTAGATGATGACATCCCCTTTTTGTTGTGATTGGTCAACTGAGATGGCTACAGGTGCCCAATGCCCGAAAATCTTGAGCACAGTCTACAGGTAATATTTTTGAAGGGATTTCATTGTAACTTCATAGGATCACTCCAGATGATGCCCAGATGAGAATGTCCCCTTTTGGTTGCGATCATTCAACCATGATTGCTGCCCGAGCCCAAAGCCCAAAAACCTTTAGCACAATCTTCAGGTCTTATTTATGAAGGGATTTCATTGTAACTTGGTAGGTTGACTTCTTATAATGTCTAGATGAGAACAGCCCGTTTTGGACACCATTAGGCAACTGTGACTGCTGCAGGGGCCTGAAGCCTGAAAACCTTTAGCACAGTCTACAGGTCATATTTATGAAGGGATTTCATTGTAACTTGATAGGTTGACTTCATATAATGTCTAGATGAGAACAGCCCCTTTTGGACACCATTAGGCAACTGTGACGGCTACAGGGGCCTGAAGCCCGAAAACCTTTAGCAGTCTACAGGTAATATTTATGAAGGGATTTCATTGTACCTTGGTAGGATGACTCCAAATAACGTCTAGATGAGAACGTCCCCTTTTTGTCGCGATCAGTCAGCGTTGATGGCTGCCTGAGCCCAAAACCTTTAGCATAGTCTATAGGTCATATTTATGGAAGGATTTCATTGTAACCTGTTAGTTTGACTCCATATAATGCCTAGATGATGACATCCCCTTTTGGTCGTGATTGGTCAACTGTGATGGCTACAGGTGCCCAATGCCCGAAAATCTTGAGCACAGTCTACAGGTAATATTTTTGAAGGGATTTCATTGTAACTTCGTAGGATCACTCCAGATGATGCCCAGATGAGAATGTCCCCTTTTGGTTGCGATCATTCAACCATGATTGCTGCCCAAGCCCAAAGCCCGAAAACCTTTAGCACAAACTTCAGGTCTTATTTATGAAGGGATTTCATTGTAACTTGCTAGGTTGACTTCGTATAATGTCTAGATGAGAACAGCCCGTTTTGGACACCATTAGGCAACTGTGACGGCTACAGGGGCCTGAAGCCCGAAAACCTTTAGCAGTCTACAGGTGATATTTATGAAGGGATTTCATTGTACCTTTGTAGGATGACTCCAAATAATGTCTAGATGAGAACGTCCCCTTTTTGTCGCGATCATTCAGCATTGATGGCTGCCCGAGCCCAAAACCTTTAGCATAGTCTATAGGTCATATTTATGGAAGGATTTCATTGTAACCTGTTAGTTTGACTCCATATTATGCCTAGATGATGACATCCCCTTTTGGTCGTAATTGGTCAACTGTGACGGCTTCAGGGGATCCGAAGCCCGAAAACCTTGAGCACAGTCTACAGGTCATATTTATGATGGGATTTCATTGTAACTTCGTAGGATCACTCCAGATGATGCCCAGATGAGAATGTCCCCTTTTGGTTGCGATCATTCAACCATGATGGCTGCCCGAGCCCAAAGCCCAAAAACCTTTAGCATAGTCTACAGGTCATATTTATGAAGGGATTTCATTGTAACTTGGTAGGTTGACTTCATATAATGTCTAGATGAGAATGTCCCCTTTGGACGCAACTGGGAAACTGACGGCTACTGGGGCCCGAAGCCCAAAAACCTTTAGCACAGTCTACAGGCCATATTTATGAAGGGATTTCAATGTAACTTGATAGGATGACTCGTTTTGGGATAATTTCACTGTAACTTGGTAACTTTCGTTGATATACGTTAACTGTGAGGGACACATACATTAACTGTGAGGGCCACATACATTAACTGTGAGGTCATATTAACCCACCCCTCAGCTCTTTAGTACAGTGTACACCTCATATTGTTTTTATCAAAAACATAGCATACAGGGAACAGAAATGTTCAACATATTCCCAATTATCACAATTCTTGTCTTATTTCATAATCCTTTCATAAACATTGAACACTATCCTTTTCATCAAACACAACACACAAGTTAAGCTACAATGTCATTGACACTTTCATTTCAAATGGTGGTTAATTTCAAGCAAATACATACACAATGCATTTCTTTATGTGAATTGTTTGAATGACTCAGCCATCACAATTATTTTGAGAAATAAAAAATTGGGCTAGTTCAGGCTATTTCAGAACCATAGGACTGATTTTAACAGCAACCGCAGACGTGTTTATTTTGTTTTGAACTTCAGAATGCATAAGTTTTCTGTTTGGAAATTAAACATAAGAAAATGCACAAAAGGCAATATCTCCCAAGGAATTTTTCAAGGGCAACTTGAGTTTCGGGCCCAATGTAAGCCAAGGCGACTTTAGGAATGACAGGAGACTTATTTGCCCGAGTCGCTCACTCGGCTGACCCCTGTTGTAATAGAAAATTTCAGCTTTAGTCTTTCCCCATAAACTGAAGATTATTCAAAGAACAGAGAATCTTTTTACAATGATGTAAAGACCATGACAACAGGCCTTTAAATTCCACCAAACTCACACTGGTAACTAGAGATGAGCAATATACCGAAAAACCGAACTGATACCGATATCATGGGAATACCCAAAAATTGTACTGAACCAATTATTGAATATTGAAACCATTCATATTTTCAAATTGTCCTATATTCATTATTTATAAGACCTTGTTGAGGCTTGACAGCAGGTCAAAGGTTCATTTTCATGAAAGAAGTGACCTATTTTTGATCCAATTCAGTCAATCCTTAAGGGCCTGGGCAATTGGTATAAAATCCGACTCGACTTCAACCTGTACATTGATTTCTAGTTAACCCTTTACCTGACATGAAAAGCTGACGACACTTGCCAAAAAAATTCTTAAATAACTAATTTCTTTTATTTTTTGTCTCAAAACATAGGTTATGACCCCTCACTGGAACGAGCTCGATGAGCTCGTTCCAATGAGGGATCATAACCTAGGTTTTTGAGACAAAAATGGAAAAAATAATGAAAATTAATAGGCGATTTTTTAGAATAGTGCTGGCCGGTTTTGGCCGTTACGTTGGGTAAAGGGTTAAGTCTTGGCTGCCAGGAGATTTGTCTATTATCAGCAGGCCCCCAAATGATGGCATGCTAAGGGCACATACTTTGAGAAAAGCCTGAAATAGACCTTGAAAGGTTAAGGTGTGTTTGGAGTAAGTCACAAAAAGACTTTAGATATGATTTATATTAGCAAAAGAATGCCATTGTTGAGCTCATTGACAGTGGCATTTGTGGCACTGTGGTAGATTGATATAAGAACAACGTATTCATTTTCCTATTGTGAATTCCCCTTTTGTTCTATCAGCAAATCTCAGTCAAGTACCGAACCAATACATTACAGCCAAAACTGCCCCATAAAAATACCGAAACTGATACCAAACTCAGAATTCTAATACCGCCCATCTCTACTGGTAAATGGAGTCCCCAAATAATAATGTTCTCAAATTTAGGACATAATACACAGTATAGTTTTTTTTGTTATGCTTTCTTTTTCATTTTTAGATCACCTTTGACATAGTCAAATTTGAGGTTATGTCATGGCCCGTCGTCTGTTTGTCCGCCTGCCAACAATTCAATACGACTCGGGCTAGAGGACGTATTTATGAACCGATCTTTACAAAACTTCTTGGGTACCTTTGTTATCCTTGTGGGACGAGAACAAGTGTTTGTGGGTGCGGTCTGAAATTCAAGATGGCCACCGGCAGCCATTTTGTACCAAAATTAGTGCAATCAGTTTTTTGTACAGAACGTCTGTATGAAAGTTCTGATTTGAATAAATTTTTTGTATGAATGTTTAGTAACATGGAATACATTACATATAATACAGGTTTTTTTCTTGTGCAGAAATTATGCAAATTAGATGAACTTTGATTTATTTAGTGCTACTTATACACAGTAAGTACACATGTCAATACGGCTCGGGCTAGGTACCTTTGTTATCACCTTGGGACAAGAACGAGTGTTTCTTATCAACCTATCTTACAATTGTTTACTACAGGCTTGCACTACAGTGGAAGTCCCTAACTTGGAAAATATACTCTCTATTTTGATCTTTCCCAAGCAATTTGGGAAAGAAAAGTGGTGCAAAAGCACCAAGAAAAAATAAGCCAAAACAGGGCCGAGTGCTACCTGCGCACACCCAGTAGGGGGACGCTTTTCTCCTAGTACAGATCCACGGCTTCTGGTACCAGTGCTCAGACGTGTAACCAATGACTCATTCTTTTTTCTTCTGCCATCTTGGGAAGATGTGCATTCATTTGCATTAAGAAACAGTGATAATTCAACTCATTGATAAATGTTACCTGTGACTAGAATTATGGATCTGATGATCGTATAATAACAGGACTGTGTTTTATATATTCTTGTTATTATATTCAACCACATTTTCATTATATTTTTTATATTCTCTGTGTTTGCGAATGACTTTCGCGTACTGTGCAGTTCGGACATTATTGTTTGGTTGATAAATTTATGTTATCCTTTTGGATATTATTATTATTGGAGTCAGGTGTCAGTGGGGGGCTGTATGGGCAGGATTTCTCCTCTCCATTGAGGGTAGAATTTCTTTTTTTGGGGTCCCTGTCGGCCGTCTGGGTTCAGTTGTGATCCCAACGGTCCTTTAATTTCTGCCACCTTTCTCTCGTAGTTGGGGGTGTTCTACTTCTTTCTAGATCTGTTGAGTTCACCTTTTCTTCTTCTGCTCTCACCTCTGTTATGCCCAGGACTGTTCCTTGTGGGCAATGCCTTTTACTCAAGCATATGGACGATTCTCATGCTTCTTGTTCCACATGTAATGGGTGATCTTCAGATCGACCCTGTGGGCTCTGTGGGTCTTGGTCATCCACCTTTTTGGCTTCTGTGAACCGTGTGGTGCGTTCTCATGGCCATTCCTCCCGCACCTGAGGGAATGAGGAACGCTGTCATTCAGGGCTTCCCGACATGACCACGTCTGGTGAGAGTTATACCCCCTCCATGGGGGATGTGCAGTCTTTTCCTGTTATGGATACTGAAGGAGCTGTTGAGTCGTCCGGTGAAGAGATGCCTGGTTCTGGGACTGTGGTCCCTCTCCAGTCGACATCTGAGGCTGTCACTAGGGTTGTGACTACTCCTTTGGAGCCGATCTCGGTTGCTCTCTCCACCTTTCCATCGGTCTCAACAGCTCCCAACGTATCTGCTGCTACTGCTGTTCCATCTGCAACGTCTTGGGTCACCATTTCAGCTGGCCTCGGCTTATCCCAGCAGGCGTCTGCAGAGATGTCTGGTAGCGTGGCCGTGGGATATCTGCCTCTGCCTTCCCTGACTTCAACTCGGTGAAGTTGGAAGGGGCTGCCGCCCGAACCCTCTGCTGGGATCTCTCAGCCGTTGAGCCCAGCAGCTTTTTCATTGGATTCAGATATTCATGGTGGGGTCACCATGGAATCTGTTGCGTTTCTGTCCACGCATGCTGGTTCTATGGCCAGTTTTGTGGGACCAACGCATTTCTGTCCCTCAAAGGTCTGCGGCGACTCTCCTGAGTTCCCGCACTTCAGATCCTCGGGGTATTTCATACCCCTATAAGCATCTGCATTCAGATGTGTCAGTCTGCCGTCGGGTGTACTAGAGGATCGTGACCCTTCATTGCTTAAAATGGTCAGGAGTGACGCCACTTTGCTGTGTCGTTCCCACGTCGAACCAGCCTGTGGAGCAACCCTCTTCTGGGCACCTTCAACCATGCCAGTCGGTACAGGTGGTTGAAGCGTTTGCAGCTCTGGACTCTAAGCTGAGTTCCAAGGCTATGAAGACTTTGTTCTTCACCAGGGCTGATGCCTTTTTGTCTCCAGTGCGTTATCGTTCCTACGATTCCATCAGTCTGCCAGACTTTGACGGTCTTGGATCAGGATTCCTCCTCTCTCAGGCTTTCCAAGCCCAAGTCGGACGTTATTCCTTTGGCGACTCTGGAGTCCCTGTTGGGCTTATCGAGAGAGATTCTGGGCATGCTTTCTCTTTCAGATCTCATCGTCTCTGCTTTGGCTGCCTCCAGATAAGTTTGACGACGCACAGGCTCCTTTGCGTGTGATTTCCAAGTACTCATGCATCTCACTCACACGCATGCCTGTAACATGGCTAACTTGGAATTAGTTTTCCGGGACGCCGTGTTGGAATAAGCCATTCCCTTCCTGAGGGGCAGCACACTGCTATTCAATCTGCTTCTTTTCCGGGTCCGCAACTATTCCATGGTTCTGTGGCGACAGTCTGGGATGACGTCCTGCGTCATTCCAAAGATCAGCTGCTGCTGCTTCGCCAGCTTGATCAGCCTTCTTCAGAGGCCGGGGCCATTCTAAGCCTAACAAACGCTCTTCTGCTTCCTCTGTGAAGCCAAGGGCTGATCCTCCTGCCGCCACTTCTACTTCTTACTCACGTGGTAAGGGTAAGTGTTGGCAGACCAGAGGGAGGACTCGGGATCCTTCATCTCTCACAGGCCTTGCCGGGGCTCGAAATGAAGGTCCTCACCTCGATTCGTCCCAGGTTGGAGGAAGGATATCAGAGTTTGCAGACAATTGGGCCACGATCACATCCGATCATTGGGTGTTAGATGTTGTTCGGTCCGGGCTGTGAATATCCTTGTGGAGACACCCCACTCTGTTGAGAGTGCCTTTTCCAACACAAGTTCCTTCAGACGTTTCACGTCAGGAACTTTTGGTTACGGATATAGACAATCTCCTGTCAAAGGGGGCGATAGAGGTCGTCAAGAACATTCATTCAGTGGGATTTTGTTCCGCCTGTTCTTGATACCGAAGAAGGACGGCCGACTCCTACCGGCTATCGATTTGAGTATCCTGAACTAGTCTATCATTGCTCCCAAGTTGAGCATGGAGACTTTCAGGTCGGATCGCTGCTCCATTCACCAGGGAAATTTTGCTTCCAGCATCAACCTGCGAGACGCTTACTTTCACGTTCCAATTCTTCGGACATCGCGAAAGTATCTCAGGTTCGCTTTTCTTGGGCGAGTTTACCAGTTCAAGGTCATGCCTTTCAGCCTCAACCTGTCTCCTCAGGCCTTCACCCGACTGATGTTGCATGTGTTTGCCTTCCATCGCACACAGTCCAGGGTGACTACTTCGGCGTATCTGGACGATATCCTCCAGAGGAACCCGATTTGCTGCTTTTCTGGAGTCAGATGTCAACACACTGGTGAGCCTTGCAAGGGTTCAGAGTCAAAGAGGAGATGTCTGACCTGGTCCCTTCTCAGTCGTTTTGTCATCTGGTGATGGTCTTCTGTACTCAGCTGAATACAGTGGTGGTTCCCCAGGCAGGGCAGACGGCAGCGATGTCGGATGGGGTGCAACGTTGGATCCTCTAGGTCTTTCCCTTCACGGGGTATGGGACTAGGATCAAGCAGCTCTTCACATCAACCAGAAGGAGCTTCTTGCTCTTCTTCTGAGTTTCTGGCATTGGATCCCCCACCTTTGGAATCGTCAGGTCCTTCTGTTGTCCGACAATTCGACAGTGGTCACTTACATTCGGAACCAGGGCGGCATGCACTCGATTCCCATGTATGAATTGGCTCAGGATCTACTGCTAGCTCAGGATGCCAATGCCAGAGTGGTGGTTCGTCACATTCCTGGTGTCTGTACGTTCTAGCCGACTCCCTGTCCGGACATGGCAGGGTCATTTCCACCGTGTGGATGCTTTGCGATCTCTGTGGTCGTCCCCACATCGATCTTTTCGTGACCCGTTGGAACCATCAGGTGGACACTTTTGTGTCCCCGTGTCCAGATCCTCTAGCTTTCGCCATGGACACTGTCACTCGATTGGAACGGTCTAGTCGGCTACACCTTCCTGTCAGTTCCGATCCTGCCTCAGGTTCTAGCCAAGATACGAACCTGCAGTTGTCGAATCATTCTGATCGCTCCCCTGTTGCCTCAATGGGTGTGGATCAATCAGCTCCACTCTCTGTTGGCAGCAGTTCCGGCTAGTGATGAGCCGATATGGGTGTTATCGGTATTGCCGATATCCGATATTTCAATTCAATATTGGACCCATACCTATACCGATACCGATATTAGTTTTTGTGGCGACACAAGCCTGTGTGTAAATATGATGACATTCAGAGAGGACTAACGAGACATGGAGTTGTTCAGCAGTCAGCGTGACTCGACACGCGTCCCGGGTGGATCTCAACGTAACATACATCTGTGATGTATCAAATTCAATATCATTTCCGAACCGACCCACCAGTGAGCCCAGGCATGTGAGAAAAATGGGGGTGGGCTTATCCACGAATGAGACTGAATGTAAAATGAAAACTTGACATGTTTTATGTGTTTGTTTTATTCATTTTTTCCATCGGAATCATCAATCAATCATTCGAAAATACATTTCAGCAGAAAAACATCAACAAAATCAGCACGAAATATCAACAAAACATCAATGTTAACAAATGAGGTCAAAAACGCACGTGGTCAATTTGTTTTAACCTAAAACATGTTCGTTCAGTCATTACATTTCCATTTTGAAGTGTGTTTAATACTGTTTATTAAAAAGTATTTGAACTGTGTTTTGTATTACTCACGCAAGAGAAGGTGCCCCAGTATTCAAAACTCCCATCCATTGTGAAAAAAACTAATGACATAATCCATTCACGTGTGAGCATTTACATGTACATGCATTGGTGGAACGCTTCTCAGAGAATTCTGTTGCGTTCACTTTCTCCAAGTGCAAGATTAACAGGGGGCAGTTCGCAGCCAACATTGTTGGCACTGGATAACTATCTGCACTATCCATTTCCCAGTTATTGACGTATCGACACTGAATATAGCTGTTATTACCAGAGAAGAAGAACATTGGCAGGGTGTGGGGGGGGGAGGGGGGGGGTCGGACAGGCAGGCAGGCCTATCTGTACAGGCCAATACGTTGCAAGATAATCACAAAGAATTTCCTCACATTTTTTCATCATTGATTCTTTCAAAAAGCATCAGTGATGGAAAATCCGGAGCAAATTTCCTTGTGGTATCATGCAACGTATTTGTATTTTCACTGGCAGTGAATTGACCAATTGTTGGGGATGTTTTGACCAACTCTTGGGGACGTGTTGGTTCGGGGACGTTTTGGCCAGCACCCGCAGTGGTAATGCCACAGTGGTACTGCATTTACCAAAAAAAAAAATCATGAATCATTGTCACTTGTCCGTGATCTGCTGTCTGTAGAGTGTAGAGGGGGGGGGGGGGGGAGGGGGAGGGGGTTACTGAATTCTGCAATGCATTGATAAAAACGCGTGGGCACGTTTCATAAATAAAAAATCTATATTTAAACTGACCGCCCTGATGTACATAATGTGTCCCTATTGTTGTAAACAATATGGCTTTGGCTTTCCCTTGTTTTGTTTTCAAAACAGCCTTTCATGTAGCATGGATCAAACTGGATATTACAACTCAGGTTATTAATTCATATTTATTTTGGAGTAGCTATTTTTGCAGAGATCACATCAGGTAATTTCTCAACTCATTTTCTAAAGTAATAACATGAACAATTTGGGTCACTGAACACACTGTCATTAATAATTTAAGAACTGGGAATTTCCCATTTGTCTTCAACATAAAGTTGATAAACACGAGGGCTGACAATAATAAATAACACGAAAGTATAATTGGTAATTTTATTTTTTTAGCTGAAAATGTGAAAAGATTGACAAAAAAACAACTCCAAAACACATTCACATAATTTTATTTTGATTGAACAATTGAAATTTTCATGCACATTTTCGTGATGCCCTGTGTGTTGAAGAATGCTTCATCAGTACCGATAGTCGAAACTTTAATTCAAGAGAAATATGGGGTGGGCTTATTTTGGGTGATACGTTTTCTAAAAAGCCCTAATCTGAGTTATTTATTGCTACTTAGTTGAGATTATCAGCGATTTGCCTGAGAACTTGATTTGGAAAAAAAAGACATATCGGCTGCCAATATCGGCAGAATTGGTATTTTTTGCCGATACCGATACCCGGCCGATAAGCCATTTATCGTCTGATACCGATAACCCGTACCGATAATCGGCTCATCACTAGTTCCGGCACATCTCCCTCTACGTCGCGACCTTCTTTGCCAAGGTCACCCGAGGAGGTTTCACGTCGACCTGACTTCATCTTTTGTCAGGTCCTGTCTCCTCCGTAGGTCTTCTGTCGATGGTGTGCTGATCACTCTGTTGATTATGCCAATCCTTCGATAAGATAACACAGATTGCAGTGTTTCTGGTATATCTGTTTGATTCTCGGGATCTCCAGTCTGTTACCATCAAAGGGTACAGGTCCATGCTTTCGGAGACCTTTTTGTATGTGGGAAAGCATCGTATCAGCACTAATCCATACCTCTCCAAGCTTATTCAGCACTTTTCTATGAAAAGGCCTAGGATTTTGCAGCTTACCCCAAAATCCTAGGCTGCTGTTTTCTCACATACAAGACAGCTTTTCTGATGGCTTTTGCCTCAGCCAGATGGGTTAATGAGCTTCACACCATCTTGGTTGATCCGTCAACAGTGCTACTTTTACCACTGATTGCTCCTTTCTGGCCAAGAATCAGATACCAGAAACAACATCACCTCCTATCTGTATCAGGGCTCTTCCCTCTGCTGAGGGTAATTACCCTTTGCTCTGTCCAGTTCGTGCACTTCGCATTTATCTCAATCGGACGCAGTTCATTAGGAAAGGCAGGAAATGATTCTTTCTGTCTCTTATTCCTGGCCAACAGAAGATCTCTCCTCAATCCATTTCTTGATGGATTTATCTTGCTATTCGCGTGGCCTACTCTCGTCTAGCGACTGACGATTGTATTACCAATCGTATTTCTGCCCACAAGGTGCATGCCTTGTCTACCTCCTGGGCTTATGCTAACTCTGTCAAGTTGTCAGATGTTATGCAGGCGGCCTACTGGAGAAATGCTTCTACTTTCTCCACCTTCTATCTGTGTCAGTTGCAGGAGCAGTCTGAAGACCTTTTTTCTTTGGGCCCTCTTTCTTCTGCTCAGGCTTTTGCCTACCCTGGCCATTAGGCTTCTTACAAGGTCAGTTCCAGCCCTGTGCTGTTTTACTGTCCTTTCTGCCTGTGCATCATGCAGAGCCATACGCCTCATCTCTCATTGTCTTTTACTAATGTACCGGTATGTGAGGCTATGGTTTGATAGGCCTAGGGAACTCTTCTTCTGTCCACGGTTCCAGTGCAGTCGGGTTATGTGGGGTTGGTTATGTGATTCCCTCCTCCTATTGTCTATTCAGCCTGTTGTAAACAATTGTAAGGTAGGTTGATAAGAAATTAAAATTTTATAGTAAATTTCCTTTCTTATTATACCTACCACAATTGTTTACATGGAGGTGCTCCCGTCCTCTTATTCGGGTAAGAATCCTTCCTCCCTGCTGATCACATAACTCCAGTGTTGGCAGATTCAAAAGAGTGAGTCATTGGTTACATGTCTGCGCACTGGTACTAGAAGCCATGGATCTGTACTAGGTGAAGAGCGTCACCAACTAGGTGTGTAGCACTCAACCCAGTTTTGGCTTATTTTTTCTTGGTGCTTTTGCGAGTTAGGGTCTTCTACTGTAGTGCAAGCCTGTCGTAAACAATTGTAGTAGGTATAAAAAGAAAGGAAATTTACTATAAAATTTTAATTTTGGGTTGCGGTCCAAAATTTCAAGATGGCCACTGGCAGCCAATTAGACAAACTTTGATTTATACAGTGCTACTTATACACAGTAAGTGCACATTTCAATACGGCTCTGGCTAGAGGCATCTAACTGTCACCCACCTTTACAATACTTTACCTGTACATTTGTTATAGGCTACGGTCAATATTTATGTACAAACCTTTACAATACTTTACATGTACCTTTGTTATCAGGTCATTACCTAGATGTGTGTCATTGCTGTGTTACATACTATACATGTACATGTCTTACACAAGTTGAGCTACAGTGTCATTGACACTTTCATTGTTGAAATGATTTAACTTGGAAAGGCCTGGAGATTTGTATACATTTTTGCAACTTAACTGAAGTCTATATCCTTTGACTTTACAGTTGTTCTAGGGAAGACTTGACAGCCAAGACTTGCCTAGAAACAACTGCGAAGGTTCTTATGATTAATCTTGATGAGTTTACCTAGAGATATCCAGGCTGCATGCTGGGGTATCTGTTCTGTTGCAGTAAAAAGTCATCAGAGTTGGAATGAGGTCCCATAGGGTTTTTCCTGTAATAGATATTCCGAGGTACCAATACAGCCCGGAGAAACCAGGAAATAGCATTCCAGACAGTCTGTATTGCAAAAGGGTTTTCTTAACCCTCAAGGGCCTAATTCCAACTTTCGATAACTTTTAATGCAGAGGAACAGTTTGGGTAAACTCAAAACTTGTTTTCTAAATACCTTGTCAGTTGTTTCTATGCAAGTCTTGGTTGCCTCTGTAGGCAGCAAAGACTTGACTAGAAACAACTGCAAAGGCACATAAGGTAGACTTTCAAAGTATTGCAAAAATGTATAAAAATCTTCAGTCCCTTAAGGGTTATATGGGTCCGAACCTCAGCTGACTTGGCATGTCTGCACTGTCCCCACATTACACCAATCTAATGGTCTTATGCAGGGGTCAGCCGAGTGGGCAACTAGGGTGAAGAAGTCGCCTTGTTATTCCTCAAGTTGCCATGGCTTACATTGGGGGCAAAATTCAAGTCGCCCTCCAAAAATTCCTTGAGAGACATGGCAGTTTTATGCATTTTCTTATGTTGTATTTAAAAAAAACCCCAAAACATGCTTTTGCATTCAAAACAAAGTAAACACGGCTGCTGTTAAAATCTGTCATACGGCGCTGAAAATAGCCTAAACTAGACCAATTTTATATTTTTCAAAAGAGTTGTAATGGGCCCAGTCGTTCAAACAATTTGCCCCAACGGGTAGCAACCAACACAAAATGGCTATTTAAAAACAAAGAACCAGCAAAAACAATGAATCACCCAAAACACACATTGTGTAAACTAGAATTTATAAAAAATTCAAATTTTCTATTACAGTTGCAGTAGTAAAAGGATGAAATATTAGTTCTTCTAAAATACACATTCTATTTTCTTCTAGGTTGGATTGTGGATAGACACAGGCAGCAGGTATGAGACTGTTGAAAATAATGGAACTGCACATTTTCTGGAACATATGGCGTTTAAGGTTAGTGATACATACAGGATCTCCAATATGTCCACAGTTTATTGTGAAATGTACAAAACAAGTTTGTCAAATTAAGTCTGAACTTCGTAAGGGCCACATAATTATATTTTTACCAGCGTCGCCAGCGGCAGAGCAGGTCTAGTAACCGCTGGACTCTGTCCTTCCGTCCGTCCATCCGGCAGTCCATCCGATACACTTCTTCCGTCAAAGTTTTCTTGGCTTCTATGAAAGGGAATGATTTTATATTTGGTCTGCTGCTTCATAATGATGAGTTGTATCATGTATCTAATTTTCAGATCTGCTGTGCAGCCACTTCCTGTTTGCCGATACTTTGAAGTCTGTTCATCTCTGTAATCAATTGCATGCAGCGACGCAGGTCCAGACCCGGTATTGGTCTTGGCTTGTTTAAAAACAATGTTTTGCACAGTGTCCTCTAAAAAAACAAACAAATCCACAAGGGTGTAGATATTTTTTTAAGTATTCACTAATAGCAGGGTTCCACTCAAATGAAAAGTCCTTGAATTTTGGCCCCTTCCTTGAGAAGTGTTTGTATTTGTTTCTATCCTTGAAAAGTACTTTATTTTCCACCACCTCCCTTGAAAAGTACTTGAATTCATGCCTATAACCCCAGAGACCAAAAGCTTCATGATAAGCCTGGTGTGTAAATTCTAGACCACTGTAGTTTATTTCTTGAATTTCTGTTGGTAATCTGATAATAAGCAGTGATGTAATACACTGTTGGAAAGGGCTCTGAGAGCCCTTTCCAACAGTTTGTTACTTCACCGCACAGGGCTTATATTTCATCGAACTTTGGGAGAATCCATTTGGATTCTCGCGATAATGGTTGCGAGAATCCATTCCTGCTCTGAGTGTCCTGGGATCCCATTAGTCCATCATGGTTGAACCCCTGTTGTATACTGATAACACCTGTTATCTCTTTACCCAAAACAGCTTTTTAATTTTTAAAATCGAAACAGAATTTGATCATTTTTAAAAAAAAAATAAACAATATTTATCAATAAAACCTTACAAATGTGGATGCCATTGGAACCGGCTCATTGAGCCGGTTCCAATGACAGCCACATTTGTACAATATTACTGACAATGTGTCAGGATATTTCAGGTCATTTGTTAGCTTTGTCTAAGCAGTGATGTAATACACTGTTGGAAAGGGCTCTGAGAGCCCTTTCCAACAGTTTGTTACTTCACCGCACAGGGCTTATATTTCATCGAACTTTGGGAGAATCCATTTGGATTCTCGCGATAATGGTTGCGAGAATCCATTCCTGCTATGAGTGTCCTGGGATCCCATTAGTCCATCATGGTTGAACTCCTGTTGTATACTGATAATACCTGTTATCTCTTTACCCAAAACAGCTTTTTAATTTTTAAAATCGAAACTGAATTTGATCATTTTTTAAAAAAAAATAAACAATATTTATCAATAAAACCTTACAAATGTGGACGCCATTGGAACCGGCTCATTGAGCCGGTTCCAATGACAGCCACATTTGTACAATATTACTGACAATGTGTCAGGATATTTCAGGTCATTTGTTAGCTTTGTATTGGTTAATCTGCTGCTGCTATGATAGGCAAAGGGTTAAATTGACTCAATTCTTCTCATGCGAGCCCTGGCAGAGGTGCAGCGAGAATCTACTTGGATTCTCGCTGACCTTGTTGCACGAATCTTTGCGAGAATGGATTCTCGTCAAAATATAAGCCCTGCCGCATTTCATTGTCATGTCTATCATAAGTATATTATTAGGTAAATTTTGGTTCTGAACGAATTAACCAATGAATAAAAATGGCCATTTAAAGATATTTGTCGAAGGTCTGGGAATGTAAGTGAACCAAAAATTGGTCACTTTATTTCATTTTAGGTGAACAGCATATGAATGAAACGATCACTCACTCAATTTGTACATCCCACCTAGACATAGTCCTTGAAAACCAGTGACAAATTCCTTGAAAAGTGCTTAAATAGTATTCTCTGATATCAGTGGGAACCCTGAATAGAATTTTATTTAAAAAAAAAACAGGTTAGCTACTCAAAATCCATGATTTTTCGATGTGTAGTGTACACAATGTAAACAGGTGATGCCTTAAAATTTGTTCTGATTCAGGAGAATCAGTTTTGATTCTCCCAAGTTCCAGTTGCAAGAATTAGTTTTCAGTTCTGAAATGATTTAAAATTTGAGAGGCCTGTTATACCCAAATGAGATCAACCATAAGGGGTCTAGTTCAAATATAAACTTTTGATGGTCTTGCTGATGGAAGTTACAGAACCTTGGCAGTGATTTCTAGTAAGGTCTTGACTGCCTATACAGGCTGCCAAGGCTTTACTGGAAAACCCTAAGTCAAAATGTTACCTTCTTATAAGGGAACAAAAAATAAGTAGAATGCTGCAGGCCTTTACTCTTGTGTTTCTAATAAACATACATGTATGTTTATTAATTCTGGGGAATTTTTCCACCCTGTATGCACCTTATTTGGGCTTGTGTGTTTATTAAAATTTCCCTTCAAACAGGAAGAAGATCTTCAAATCGGTAAATCTTCACTAGACTGTGTGATCTTTTTTTGTTTAGCACAGTGTATGTTTTGTTATAATAATGATGCATAAATGCCTATTAGTTTTTTGTAATAAAACGAACTGCAATACTAGAAAATAAGTTGGCATTTAGATACAATTTACTAGTATTACTCCCCCCTCCCATTGGATTTCCACCCTGTTCTATTATTTACACCTATACTTTTATTTATTTTTGATAAATTTTTGTCCCTGTACTTTTATTCCCACCTATACTTTTATTTGGAACACAAGAGTACTTTCGAAATCTCTTGACAAGATAAAAGGAACATTTTGCAAGAATCAAAGTTGATTCTTTGGTTTTTTTTAGATGAATAGTTTGCGAGAATCGTTTCTGATTCTCATATGAGTTTTAAGCCCTGGATGACCTGTGATGTGAGTTGTAAGTTTCATGCCAGAATACAACTGCATGTGACTAGTGCTACTTTCAGAATGTTCTTGAACGATTTTACTTTCCCGTTCACTGTTGATGGTCCTTTGTCAGGAATCCTTTATAGTTTTGTACTCTCTGTCTGGTCAGACATGTAGGTGCACTTGGAAGCTTTCCCAGGAGGTGGTTCAGTATCTCAATCCATTGATGTATAACAAAGTAAACTTAGCAGACCCATCAAAACCATTGTTGATCAAATGCGACACATTTTGCACTGAATAAGTCCAAGTGGGGAAATAATAATTATTTGCAACATAGTTTATGACCTCAATGAGCTTATTCCAATCATGGATCATGAGCCATATCTTGGAAGCAAAAATTTAAAAATAATAAAATGGAAAGATATTTTTTTAGTTAGCTTGCTGGTCTTCCTCCACCCGTAAAACTATCCTGACACGAAGAGATCCTGGCTGTTGAAAGTGTCATTAAACTCCAGTAAATAAATACATACAGGCAGCCAGCTGACAATGATCTAAAAAAATTGCCAAGATAAATGCAGTCCACTGGTATAATTTGCAACTTGGAGGCAACTTTTTCAAAGTAATATAATTTAATCAGTTTTACTCTTCCCGACATATGATTGGTTCATTCTCTACCAGGTGACATTTGTCAACATTGTATAACCTGAATGGATGCTTCTGTATCTAAATTTATTAGCGAATTTGCACTGAAGCTACTAAGTAAGCTTCACCCACCATGTTAACTGAATATGCATTAATTGGCAATTAAATATCAACTCGGTGAGTAATAAATATTATTTTATTTTATACAATAAATTTACTTCATTATAATTGAGGAAAACAAAGTAAGAGACCGAATAATTTAATATATAACTTTACAAGTTTTTATGAGACTTGTCTATCCCAGCATCTCTGTGCACTGTCCATTGATGACTGATGTTATCGTCTGCCTTCAAGTATGGTAAAAAATATAAAGTAAACAAATCAGCGACTGACAATTGTTACGAAGAAAATCATCATTATGGGTGATGAATATGGAATGGCCACAGTAATGAAAGTTCATTGCGCAGTCACAACCATGACTGCTCAGTTGCCCAAAACCAAAAGATCTGCGACACACTTGCAGCCATTGCTGGTCACTGCCCTTCGAAAACCCAGCTTCCCGTTTCAGTACCAATGCACGCAGCTGCTCCGCCCAGTTACTCAGAAATAAACAACCAGTGATTTATTTTTCCATACATGCCAGAAAACCCTGCACCTGTCGCTTTTCCCAGTCATTCAGCAAGAACAAGTAGTGCACTGTCTTCTGGATATATTTAGCTCAACTTTGACGAAGTCAAATTTGAGCTATTGTCATGGCCCGTCGTCCGTCTGTCCGTCCGTCCATCTGTCCGTCTGTCCGTACGTCAACAATTGGCTATGGCTCGGGCTAGAGGTCGTATTTATGAACCGATCTTTACGAAACTTCTTGGGTACCTTTGTTATGACCGTGGGACGAGAACGAGTGTTTTTGGGTGCGGTCCGAAATTCAAGATGGCTGCCAGCTGCCATTTTGTACCGATGATGCAGAAATCTGTTTTTTGTACAGAACTTCCATATGAAAGCTCTGATTTGAATAATTTTTTGTATGAATGTTTAGTACCATGGGGTACATCACATATAATACGGGTTTTTTTCTCGTGCGTAAATTGTGCAAATTAGACTAATTTTGATGTTTTTTGGTGTTAATTTCAGGCTCGGGCTAGAGGCCGTATTTATGAACCGATCTTTACGAAACTTCTTGGGTACCTTTGGTATCACCGTGGGACGAGAATGAGTGTTTTTGGGTCCGGTCCGAAATTCAAGATGGCCGATGGCAGCCATTTTGTACAAAATTAGGTGCAATCAGATTTTTGCACAGAACTTCCATATGAAAGCGCTGATTTGAATAATTTTTTGTGTGAATGTTTAGTACCATGGGATACATCACATATAATACAGGTTTTTTTCTCGTGCAGAAATTATGCAAATTAGATGAACTTTGATATTTCAGTGCGACTTACACACATTAAGTACACATGTTAATACGGCTCAGACTTGAGTCTGTATTTATGAACTGATCTTCACGAAATGTCTTGGGTACCTTTGTTATCATCTTGGGACGAGAACGAGTGTTTCTGGGTGCGGTCTAAAATTCAAGATGGCTGCCAGTGGCCATTTTGTACCGAAATTAGGTCTAATCAGTTTTTTGTACACAACTTCTATACAGCTCAGACTAGAGGCCATATTTATGAACCAATCTTTACGAACCTTGTTGGGTACCTTTGTTATCACCGTGGAATGAGAGCGAGTGTTTTTGGGTGTGGTCCGAAATTCAAGATGGCCACCAGCAGCCATTTTGTACCAAAATTAGTGCAATCAGTCTTTTGTACAGAACTTCTGTATGAAAGTTCTGATTTGAATAAATTTTTGTTTGAATGTTTAGTAACATGGAATACATCACATATTCTAAGGGTTTTTTTTTCGTGCAGAAATTATGCAAATTAGATGAACTTTGACTTATTCAGTGCTACTTGCACAATGTGAGCACACATGTCAATACGGCTCAGGGTAGAGGCTGTATTTATGAACCAATCTTCACAAAACTTCTTGGGTACCTTTGTTATCACCTTGGGACGAGAATGAGTGTTTCTGGGTATGGTCCAAAATTCAAGATGGCTGCCAGTGGCCATTTTGTACCAAAATTAGGTCCAATCAGTTTTTTGTCACAAGTTCTATACAGCTCGTATTTATGAATTGATCTTCACAAAACTTCTTGGGTACCTTTGTTTTCACCTTGGGACAGGAACGAGTGTGTTTTGGGGTGCCTTTGTTATCACTGTGCTATGAGAACAAATATTTTGGGGTTCAGTCAGACCCACTCTGGGACTCAAAGTTTTCTTTTCTAATTTAGCATCTGACTGTCACCCACCTTTACAATACTTTACCTATACATTTGTTACAGGCAACGGTCAGTATTTATGTACAGACCATTACAATACTTTATATGTACCTTTGTTATCAGGTCATTATCTAGATGTTTGTCATTGCTGTGTCACATACTATACATGTGCATGTCTTTGTCTTGACAAGTTGAGCTACAGTGTCATTGACACTTTCATTCCAGTTGAACATTTAAAGAGTGTTCATTTAATTTCAATGGTAGCATTGGAATGTAACTTTGGACATGTCACATTATAATCTTAAAAAGCAGTGTTGAAGCTAACTAATGAAAGAATGTTCGGTGATTTGATTAAAGTGACCCATATTTGTCACAGGCTGATGTGTCTACTGAAAGAAAAAAAAAAAGTTTTTCATTTAAATAAACGCTGATTATACACTTTATTTATCTTTCCTAATATCTCTCTTTTAAATTATAAAAATTAACTTGTTTCTGTGCGGCCTATGCGATATAAACCAAACCAAAAATTCTCAGCACAAGCTTAAACTAGTTACGAAACTTGTGCTGAGGTTTTTGGGTTTATATCGCATAACCCAAACAGAAACAACAATCAATTCTTAAATAAATAGACTTGGCTGTTTGTTGCTGAATGAGGATTGAAGAGTTTGTACAAATTTCTGCAGGTGTATACATTCTTAGAATTCACGATACATGTTGTAGAAACCTGAACAAACTTTTATTTAATTTTAACTTTTTATATTTCATCCTCATTCATGTTTGACGCTTGTTTCACAAAATATGTCTTTTTATGTGTACCCATACTATGTATGGTACACATAATGCCAGCATCCGGGGTGACCATCCGTCGTTCGTCCATCCTTTGTCCGTCCGTCTGTCCGTCTGTCCATCTGGCGTCCATATCCATTTCTTTGTCATTCGATAACTTGAAAAATATTGCTTGGATTGTCAAGTTACTTTATATTTGGTTTCAGGTTACTGATGTGCCAAGCTGTATAGTTTTTGGTGTAAATCTGATGATTTGATCCCGAGATATTAACCCCTTGTCCTTCAAATTGAAAATTCCTCCAATCTCTTTGGCATTCGATAACTTGAAAAATATTGCTTGGAATGTCAAGTTACTTTATATTTGTGTTCAGGTTACTGATGTGCCGAGCTGTATAGTTTTTGGTGTAAATCTGTTATTTTGATCCTGAGATATTAACCCTTTATCCTTCAAATTGAAAATTTCTCCAATCCCTTTGGCATTCGATAACTTGAAAAATATTACTTGGATTGTAAAGTTACTTTATATTTGTGTTCAGATTACCGATGTGCCGAGCTGTATAGTTTTTGGTGTAAATCTTATTTTGATCCTGAGATATTAACCCTTCATCCTTCAAATTGAAAATTCCTCCAATCCCTTTGGCATTCAATAACTTGAAAAATATTGCTTGGATTGTCAAGTTACTTTATATTTGTGTTTAGGTTTCTGATGTGCCAAGCTGTATAGTTTTTGGTGTAAATCTAAAAATTTAATCCTGAGATATTAACCCTTTATCCTTCAAATTGAAAATTCCTCCAATCCCTTTGGCATTCGATAACTTGAAAAATATTGCTTGGATTGTCAAGTTACTTTATAATTGTGTTCAGGTTACTGAAGTGCTGAGCTGTATAGTTTTTGGTGTAAATCTGATAATTTGATCCAGAGATATTAACCCCTTTATTCTTCAAATTGAAAATTCCTCCAATCCCTTTGGCATGAGATAACTCAAAAAATATCAATCCGATTGTCATGTTACTTTATATATTTATTCAGGTTACTGATGTGCTGTGCAGTATAGTTTCTTTTCATCCTACTCACAATTGTTTACAATTGGCTGTAACATAAGTGCAAGCCCTACTTCGGAACTAACTCAAGCTTTTAGAATCTTTTCCAAACGAGTTGGAAAAGTACTAGAGTGCAAAAGCATGAAAAAGATCGAAAAAATGGTCGAGCGAGACCAGCGCTCGAAATTACAGGTACTCTCTCTGCACACCTCTTGCGTTTACCGAGCGCATGCGCAACAACCGTGACATCAATTCCTTTATTTTCCGCCATTGTACATGGTCGGAAATTTTTGTGACTCGTGCTAATTATGCTATGTATTCTTCGTGAACAACTTATTCTTCATATTTAGTGTGCTACTGGATTGTATCCTTTTATCAAGCTACCAAATTATTATTATTATTTAATGTTAATTTGTATTTTTATTAGCTCACCAACTTTAGTTGTGTGAGCTTATGGCATGGCTCGATCGGTCGGCGTCGGCGTCAGCGTACGTGTCCAATAATGTTAAAGTTTCTGTTTAGGTCACTTATTCGCCCTATTTCCATATCATGGCTTTTATAATGCTTCTATATGATGATTATTATCATTTTACCATGATTTAACCCCTCATACCCAACATTTTAGCCATTTTTCTTGACATTTTTAGTTGCGTTTAGTTTTCTGTTTAGCTCAGAATTTCATGTTTAACTAAGTGTTTAGGTCAGCTGCTGTGCTCTTTCTCTTCCAATGGCACTTATATTCATCATACATGTTCCTCAGTATCATTGTTCCATGATTAACCCCTCATACCCTGCATTTTAAACATTTTTCTTGACATTTTTAGTTGCGTTTAGTTTTCTGTTTAGCTCGGAATTTCATGCTTAACTTAGTGTTTAGGTCAGCTGCTATGCTCCTTCTCTTCCCATGGCACTTATATTCATTATACATGTTCCTCAGTATCATTGTTCCATGATTAACCCCTCATACCCTGCATTTTAAACATTTTTCTTGACATTTTTAGTTGCGTTTAGTTTTCTGTTTAGCTCAGAATTTCATGTTTAACTAAGTGTTTAGGTCAGCTGCTGCGCTCCTTCTCTTCCAATGGCACTTATATTCATCATACATGTTCCTCAGTATCATTGTTCCATGATTAACCCCTCATACCCTGCATTGTAAACATTTTTCTTGACATTTTTAGTTGCGTTTAGTTTTCTGTTTAGCTCGGAATTTCATGTTTAACTTAGTGTTTAGGTCAGCTGCTGTGCTCCTTCTCTTCCCATGGCACTTATATTCATTATACATGTTCCTCAGTATCATTGTTCCATGATTAACCCCTCATACCCTGCATTTTAAACATTTTTCTTGACATTTTTAGTTGCGTTTAGTTTTCTGTTTAGCTCAGAATTTCATGTTTAACTAAGTGTTTAGGTCAGCTGCTGCGCTCCTTCTCTTCCAATGGCACTTATATTCATCATACATGTTCCTCAGTATCATTGTTCCATGATTAACCCCTCATACCCTGCATTGTAAACATTTTTCTTGACATTTTTAGTTGCGTTTAGTTTTCTGTTTAGCTCGGAATTTCATGTTTAACTTAGTGTTTAGGTCAGCTGCTGTGCTCCTTCTCTTCCCATGGCACTTATATTCATTATATATGTTCCTCAGTATCATTGTTCCATGATTAACCCCTCATACCCTGCATTTTAAACATTTTTCTTGACATTTTTAGTTGCGTTTAGTTTTCTGTTTAGCTCGGAATTTCATGTTTAACTTAGTGTTTAGGTCAGCTGCTGTGCTCCTTCTCTTCCCATGGCACTTATATTCATTATACATGTTCCTCAGTATCATTGTTCCATGATTAACCCCTCATACCCTGCATTTTAAACATTTTTCTTGACATTTTTAGTTGCGTTTAGTTTTCTGTTTAGCTCAGAATTTCATGTTTAACTAAGTGTTTAGGTCAGCTGCTGTGCTCCTTCTCTTCCAATGGCACTTATATTCATCATACATGTTCCTCAGTATCATTGTTCCATGATTAACCCCTCATACCCTGCATTTTAAACATTTTTCTTGACATTTTTAGTTGCGTTTAGTTTTCCTGTTTAGCTCGGAATTTCATGTTTAACTTATTAGTGTTTAGGTCAGCTGCTGTGCTCCTTCTCTTCCCATGGCACTTATATTCATTATACATGTTCCTCAATATCATTGTTCCATGATTAACCCCTCATACCCTGCATTTTAAACATTTTTCTTGACATTTTTAGTTGCGTTTAGTTTTCTGTTTAGCTCAGAATTTCATGTTTAACTAAGTGTTTAGGTCAGCTGCTGTGTTCCTTCTCTTCCCATGGCACTTATATTCATCATACATGTTCCTCAGTATCATTGTTCCATGATTAACCCCTCATACCCTGCATTTTAAACATTTTTCTTGACATTTTTATTTGCGTTTAGTTTTCTGTTTCGCTCAGAATTTCATGTTTCACTTAGTGTTTATGTCAGTTTCTGTGTTTTACTTTTACGAGGTTGTGTTTTGGTAAGCTTTGTCGCATGTTATGAGCCTGTTTGATACAGTTCTTGTGTTTGCCAAAGTTACTATCAAAGAGGAATGTTGGTGAGCTATAGGGCGTTGGCGTCCTTCTTGTTGCTGTTCTCTTCACACTTTATCTTGTCTTTCCCCCACGTGTGAACACGACCTTAGTACTGTTTTCCGTCGGTGGGAAGCTTGATTATTGTTTTGATATCATGCCTAAGACTATTCCTTGTACCTCTTGTTTCCAGGTGAAACATGTGGAAGATGCCACATGTGTCACTTGCAACAATTGCAACAATTGCAACAATTGCACTCAGGCCCAATCATGTGGTATCTGTAGGGTTTGGTCCTCTAAATTTTGGGCTTCTGTGAAGAAGGTGGTTCTTTCCAGAGCTAGAACCCCTCGTTCTCGGGGTAAGGGTAGCCGTGCCGTAGCAGACATTTCTGCTGGTGCACGTGGTGACTCTGTCACACAGGATTCGGATCTGACTTCTGTGGCGAGTTCCTCTGCAACTGTTGGCGGTATTAGTTCAGTGATACCTGACGAGGAGACCGTGGTCTCTTTGTCTTCTGATGTCACTATTGAGGCGTCTGTTTTCGTTGAGAGCTTTTCCGAGGTCAGCTCGGTAACCCTCTCCGATCTGCCTCCTACACCGTCGACCGTTGTTGAGGAGGTTGCTACTCCAGATCCTATTCTGTCTGATGGTGGCTCTTCCATCTCCTCTGGGGATGGGCTACAGTCTCGGGGGACCGAGGCTGTATCTGCTGGTGTGTCTCTGTGTTCTCAGCCTCCCCCAGCCTCACGGCGGGGCTGTGTGGGTTTGCTGTCTGCTCCGACTCATCTGGCTAGGTTTGCTCCTAGTCGGTTGAGCCGGCCGGTCGCTTCGGCAGCGATTCCTCGTCCCTCGAGTGAATCGTTTATTGTTCCACCTTCGCCTGCTAGTGTGCCGCCTAGCGGGATGGTGTTGGGACGTTGGCATCCAGGGCCTGCTGTTCGGCAGCGGTCAGTGACAGCCCCTGTTAGCTGTCACTCTCGGAACCTTCCTCCGGTGATTCCTCACTGTGTTCCGAGTCTGGGTGTCGATCGATGCTTGCCGTCAGTCTCAGAGGATAGGCAGTTGGGG
This sequence comes from Pictodentalium vernedei, assembly GCA_031216915.1. Classification (NCBI taxonomy): domain Eukaryota; kingdom Metazoa; phylum Mollusca; class Scaphopoda; order Dentaliida; family Dentaliidae; genus Pictodentalium; species Pictodentalium vernedei. Next base: position 224,288,285 of record CM062296.1, read on the forward strand.
CCGTCTGCTGCGCAGAGGCCAATGACAGATTCCTGTCATTCTTGGGACAATCCTCCGGTGTCTTCTCACCGTGTCCTAGGTCCAGCTACCGATCGACGTGCGCCGTCGGTCTCTTTAGAGGATTTGCAGGCAGGGCCTTCTGTTTAGCAGAGGTCAGTGATGGCCCCTGGGCGTCACAATCGGGACTATCCTCCGGTGTCTTCTCACCGTGCTCCTATTCTGTCTGCCGATCGACGTTCGCCGTCGGTCTCTTCTGAGGATTTGGGTTCTTCTACCAGAAGGGTCCATTGGGAGGACACTCCGTCGGGCGATTCTGCTGCGACGGATTCTCAGGGTGACCTGCGCCAGGCCGTTTTGGCGCTCACCCGGTTGCTTTCTGGCAACCCTCAAGTTGGCCTCCCTGTGCCTCCTGAGGCACAACCTCCTTTGGTCGGTCGCCGAGATGTCTCGCCTGGCCCCTTGGATACTGCACAGTATTCACAGGAGGTTTCTGCTGGTCAGCCCGAGTTGGGCTACATCTCCTCTGCTACGGAGGATGACGAGTATCTTGAAGGTGATGGGCCCCCCTCGTCAGTCTTGGGGCAGGCTTTGGATTTCGTCTTTGGCTTATTGCCGGACGTTCAACCTTCCGACCAGCCTTCTGTGACCGTCCGGCCGCGGTCCACTGTGGAGCGCCGTAACCCTGTTGAGCCTTCTAGCTCCGGGGCTTTGCGTCCTCTGCAATCGGCTCAGGTTGTTGAGTCCTTCCAGGGCTTAGACGCCAAAATGCGTTCTAAGGCCCTCAAGAGTTCCTTCTTTTCTAGAGCTGATGCCTTTCTGCCTCCATCGCGGTTTCGTGTGTACGATTCTGTCTCTCCACCAGTCTTCCAAGGGATGACTACTGTGGATGAGGATTCTTCTTCCCTCGGGTTGACTAAGCCTAAGTCGGCAGTTCTCCCGATGTCGGTAGTTGAGTCTATGGTGGGCCTGTCCCGAGAGATGCTGGGTATGTTATCTCTCGCGGACCATGTCGTCACTGCTCTGGCTGAATATTTTCCACCAGGGGAGTTTGATGACGCTCAGGCGCCTTTTCGCGTTTTGTCACAGGCTCTTATGAACTTGACTCACGCTCACGCCTGTAACACGGCTAATTTGGAGCTGGCACGCCAGGATGCGGTTTTGGATTCTTTACCATCCCTTCCTTCTGAGCAACGTGCTGTTCTGAGGTCTGCCTCTTTGGTGGGACCTCAGTTGTTCCATGGTTCCGTGGAAGCTGTTCGTGGCGAAGTTCTTCGTCATTCGAAGGACCAGCTTTTGCTGAGACAGCTTGACCCACCTGCTGCTGCGGGTGGGGGTCGTTCCAGGCCCGCCAAGCATGCTGCTGCGTCTGCTTCGTCGGTGATGTCGGCTACGCCTTCGGCTCCGTCTGCTCCTTCTGCTCATAAGAAGCGCCGACGTGGCCAGGCCCGCTGGCAGCCTCAGGCTGGAAAATCTCAGGACTCTGTCACTTTCCGAGGTGGTTTCTCCTCTCGGGGGCCTCGTCGAGGCCGCAAGTGAAGGTTCTCACCTCGATTCGCCTCCAGTCGGGGGAAGGCTGTCGCTGTTTTACGACCGTTGGACAGAGATAACGTCGGACTCTTGGGTCCTCGACGTCATTCAATCCGGTCTGCGACTGTCCTTCCATCGGCACCCCAGTTTATCTCGGGTGCCCCTTCCGACTCAGGTCCCTTCCGATTCTCTGCGTCGGGACCTTCTGGTGCAGGAGATCGACAATCTCCTCTCCAAAGGGGCGATCGAGGTGGTCAGGAACACCCTTTCACCGGGGTTTTACTCAAGACTTTTCTTGGTGCCGAAGAAAACGGCCAATATCGTCCTGTCATCGATCTGAGTACCCTGAACGAGTACATAATTGCTCCTCGTTTCAGTATGAAGACTTTCCGGTCGGTTCGACGTTCAGTTCAGAGCGATTTTGCGGCCAGTATCGACCTGAAGGATGCCTACTTCCATGTACCCATTCATCTGGCGTCACGGAAATACCTTCGGTTCTCGTTTCGGGATCGAGTTTTTCAATTCAGAGCTCTCCCGTTCGGTTTGAACCTGGCTCCTTGGGCCTTCACCCGACTGATGTCTCATGTGCTTGCTTTCCACCGCACTCAGTCGGCAGTGACTTCGTCAGCCTACCTAGACGACATCCTCCAACGGCACCACGATGCTGCTGTTCTGGAGTTCGATGTCCGGCAGTTTCTTTGCCTGCTAGCATCGCTGGGTTTCAGAGTCAATCGCGAGAAGTCGGATCTTCTTCCTTCTCAGCGATTCCGTCATTTGGGGATGGATTTCGACACTCTTCACAATGTAGTATCGGTCCCCCAGGCTCGGGCGACGATTCTTTCCACCTTGACTCGGGACCTGCTTCAATCTTCCTCGGTCTCGGCCAGGACTTTCCTTCGGATGCTGGGCCTTTGTGGTTCGGTGACAGATCTCATTCCGCTCGGTCGCTTGTTTGTCCGACCTCTCCAACACTTCCTGTTGGATCATTGGCATCCGAATGTAGATCCGCTGGACCTGGAACTCGCTATTCCTCGGTCTCTGCTTTGTCACCTCTGCCCTTGGGCAGATATTCCCTGGCTGACACAGGGTGTTCCGTTGGATCTTCCGTTGGCCGATCGCATCCTTACTGCGGATGCCAGCGATCGGGGCTGGGCTGCAACGTTGGATCCTCTCGGTCTGTCTACTCACGGAGAGTGGGACAGCGAGCAGGTGGGCCTTCATATCAATCAGAAGGAGCTCCTTGCTCATCTGTTGAGTTTTCGGCTTTGGATCCCTCATCTGTCGGACCATGTTGTCCTACTTCTTTCGGACAATTCGACAGTAGTGGCCTACATATGGAATCAGGGAGGCACACATTCAATTCCCATGTATTGACTGTCTCGGGATCTTCTTCTGTTGGCGCGGGATGTGAACGCTCGGGTGTCCATTCGACACATTTCCGGGCGTCTCAACGTCCTAGCAGACTCCCTGTCCCGACGCGACAGTGTCCTTCCAACCGAATGGATGCTACATCGGTCGGTGTTTCAGGCGATTTGCGAGCAGTGGGGTCGTCCTCAGGTCGACCTTTTCGCTACTCTCTGGAATCATCAGGTAGAGACTTTTGTCTCCCCTTGTCCAGATCCTCTGGCATTTGCAGTAGACGCTCTGTCTCTGGACTGGACAGGTTGGGTCGGCTATGCCTTTCCTCCTGCACCGATTCTTCCTCAAGTTTTAGCAAAGATTCGTGCTTGCAGTTGCAGGATCATTCTGATCATACCCCTGTCTCCACAGAGGGTGTGGATCAATCTGATGCGGCCTCTATTGGCCGATCGACCGATTCGTCTATCTCTACGTCGCGATTTTCTTTCACAGGGTCGTCCCAGGAAGTATCACAACAACCTGGCGAGCCTGTCCCTTCACGCCTGTCTTTTATCAGGTCCAGTCTCCGACGTAGAGGTTTTTCGAGACGATCAGTGGAGTGCATTTCTGCATCGCGGCGACCTTCCACTGGAATGACTTATGCCGCCAAGTGGAAGGTTTTCTGCCGCTGGTGTTCAGATCACAATGTGAATTACCGTGATCCGTCAATCGCTCAAATTGCGGATTTTCTGGTTTTTCTTTTTGACTCCAAGGGCCTCCAGCCTATTACGATTAAGGGCTATCGGTCTATGCTGTCTGATACTTTCTCTTATGTGGGAAAGCGGTGTATCGGTCGTATTCTTTTCCTCTCCAAACTTATTTGGCACTTTTCTTTGAAGAGGCCTCGAGTTTTGCGTCTTACACCCAAGTGGAACTTGGCATGGGTGTTGCACTGTTTGGAGGGGGCGCCATTCGAGCCTTTATCTGAGACCGACATGCGTTTTCTCACCTATAAGACGGCTTTTCTTCTAGCGTTTACTTCTGCTCGTCGAGTCAGTGAGCTTCATGCACTATCTGTTGATTCTGCCTTCTTCCGAAATGAGGCTAACAGTGTCACATTCACTACTGATTGCTCTTTTCTGGCTAAGAATCAACTCCCTGATTCGGTACCTCCTCCCATCTGCATTCGGGCTCTCCCTGCTGTAGATGGACGGAGGCCTCTTCTTTCTCCTGTTCGTGCGGTCAAGACTTACATTACTCGCACTCAGTTCATTAGGAGGGGTCGGAAGTGATTCTTTCTGTCTCTCATTCCTAAGAGGCAGTCTATCTCTTCCCATTCTATTTCCAGGTGGAATTGTCTTGCAATCAAGCTGGCTTATTCTCGCTTGTCTGCATCAGATCTTGTTTCGATCCGGCTTAATGCTCACGAGGTTCATGCCATTTCTACATCCTGGGCGTTCTCCAATTCTGTTTCGCTCCGTGATGTTATGAATGCGGCTTACTGGAGGAATGCTTCTACCTTCTCCTCCTTTTATCTCCGCCACCTTCAGCAGCAATCTGAGGACCTTTATTCTTTAGGCCCTCTCGTTGCAGCTCAGGCTGTTGTGCACCCTCGTTAAAATTGTTTTTGTCGAGGTTGCGCTTCGCTCAGCCTTGTTCTTTTCAGGTGCCTTCTCTCTATCTTCATTACAGGTTTTCGTTTTTGTTCTCTGCCATCCTTGCTTTCGTTTTGCTACTCTTGTTGGTATTGGTTATGTGATTCACCTCCTCCTATTGTTTATTCAGCCAATTGTAAACAATTGTGAGTAGGTTGAAAAGAAATTAAAATTTTTTAGTAAATTTTGTTTCTTAACATACCTACCACAATTGTTTACCGGAGACCCACCCACCTTGGGGATATCTTTGATATCGATGCCTCCCCGCTAAATCACAAACTTCTCGTTTGCGGAAATATGGAATTGACGTCACGGTTGTTGCGCATGCGCTCGGTAAACGCAAGAGGTGTGCAGAGAGAGTACCTGTAATTTCGAGCGCTGGTCTCGCTCGACCCTTTTTTCGATCTTTTTCGTGCTTTTGCACTCTAGTACTTTTCCAACTCGTTTGGAAAAGATTCTAAAAGCTTGAGTTAGTTCCGAAGTAGGGCTTGCACTTATGTTACAGCCAATTGTAAACAATTGTGGTAGGTATGTTAAGAAACAAAATTTACTAAAAAATTTAAATTTTTTATGCAAATCTGATAATTTGATCCGGAGATATTAACCCTTTATCCATCAAATTAGACACTCCTCCAATCCATTTCTATATGTAACCATACCTTGTATGGTGTACATTATGTCAGCATCCGTGGTGGCCCTCCGTCATACAGCTTTCTACTAATTGCGCGTATGGGTACACATCTGACAATTTCATCGGCCTATTTTTATTATAGGGCACAAAGAAAAGATCACAGACACAGCTAGAATTGGAGGTAGAAAATATGGGTGCTCATCTGAATGCCTATACATCAAGAGAACAGACTGTATACTATGCTAAGTGTTTTTCTGGCGACGTTTCAAAAGGTAGTTTAATTCTGCAACTCATTTTTTTCACCTTTTACTCTGCAAGTTCGGATATTTGTAAAATTCCTTTAAACTGAAACATAAACTAATCTAGCTCTTAACCTGCTGAGTATTTCCTGAATTTCTCTGCAATGACCATTTTGATGAAAGTTTTCATTCAATATCATAAATTTGCAATACTTTCACCAATAGTTGACACATTGTGATGGCATTTGGTTTGTATCTTCCCCATACTATAATGGAACCTGTTATTTGAATAGCCACTTTTCCAGTAGAAAAGATTCAGTTAACAGAGATTTGATCACATGCCATATTGTGGGTATAATCTGTGCATTTATTATCCCCCCACTTCAGAGAATTTCTCTGAAGTGGGGACTATTTTGTCGACGAAGCGATTTTGATTTAACTTCTCAAACATTATAACTAGTGAGTGAACTTGTGCATATTCCCAAATTTTTCATCTGTCACAGTTTTAACCAGGTTATCTCCCCTTAACTCTTTCAACACGAGAGGTGGCTTTTCCGGTCCAGGAACACACTACGTCATAATTTCGTTAAGTGGGAGCGCAGTGACTCAGTAGGAAGAGGTGCAGGCTGCAAGCCGAGAGGTCCTCTGTTCGAATCCCACCTGCGGCAATCGCGTTGTGTCCTTGGGCAAGACACTTCATCTCCATTGCCTGCGTGGGGGCACATTGGCGTTGTGTACTAAGGCGTACTGCACGTCGATGGTGCACTTGTCTTCAACCATTGCTAACCCTGCTTGTGTGGAGTTAGTATGTTGGGGAGCTGTCAGTTGCGCGCCATTGCTCGGTGGTTCTCTCCGAGTACTCCAGCTTCCTCCACCCGTAAAACTGTCACGGTCCTGATTAGCCATTGTGCATAAATATGTGACCTTGAACACCAAAAAATAAATAAATACAAATAATTTCATTAAGTAGGATGTCTACTAAGTGAACGTGTGTGTAGAAAAATTAATATGTTCAACGTGCAGCCGTTAGGCTGCACGTTGAATATATTAATTGCTGTACCCTCAAATAATGGATATGGACTTTTCCAATTTCTGCCATTTAATGGACATGGAAGATACCACCAGTGTTGAAAGGGTTATTATGGATTTTCGAATGAGGTTCTAGTGTGTGCAAGTCCTACATTATTGAACCAATTTCAATGAAACTTTCAATGAAACTTCTCAAACATGACTAGCAAGTGAACATTGGCATATTCTAAAATTTTTCATCTACGACAATTTTAACCTGGTTATCTCTCCAAATTTAGATTTTTTTTATGTATTTTCAAATGATAGTCCTGTGTGCGCAACTCCTCCCACATTATTGAACCAATTTCGATGAAACTCCTCAAGCATTATGACTAGCAATTGAACATGTGCATGTTCCAAAATTTGTGACAATTTTGACCAAGTTATGAACTTGGTTATTGGTTTTTCAAGCTCAACATTCAGAGGTTCATTCTCGTAAGCTGAAGTGGGGGTATTAATCACCTACAGTGATATTTCTAGTTCTATTATATCTTAATCTGCTAAGATATAGCAGATTAAATGCCTGCATTGGATGTACTGAGGCCAAACCAGTTCTTAATCAAAAAAAATTGTGTCCATTTGTTGAAAAACTGTACACAAACTTAAATTTTGCACAATTTCACCGATAGTTGAGGGATTGTAATGAAATTAAGTGTTTGTATTCTCCATCATATACTAAATACCAACAGTGCAAAATTATGATGTCAGAGGATTTCATCTAAGAGTTATGTCCCTTTTTAGCTCACCGAAGGGAGCTTAACTTATCACTTGTCGTCGTCCTCCATCCGTCGTCGTGAACATTTTTCAAACGACTTCTCCTCTGAAACCACTGGTCCAATTTTCACGAAACTTCATGTGGATGTTCATTACTATATGGCAATTCAGGTTTGTTTAAATGAAATGGCCACGTCCCTTGGGGGCTCTGTATGGGGCATAACTCTGATAGCACCGTATGAATTATAGAAAAATTATTTAAAAATCTTCTTCTCCAGAAGCAGTGGGAAGAATCTTTTGATACTTGGTATGCAGCATCTTGGTATGGGTCTGATTCAAGTTTGTTCAAATCGGCCCCCTGGATTCATATTTGGGCTCACTATAGAAGCCCAAATTCGAACTTAGTGCATTTCAGGCAAATTTCTTAAAAAATCATCTTCTCTGGATCCAGCAGGCAGAATCTGTTGATATTTGGTATGCAACATTGTGGGGTGGATCGGATTCAAGGTTGTTCAAATCGGCCCCCCCCCCCCCCCTGGATTCACATTTGGGCTCAGTATAGAAGCCCGAATTCGAACTTAGTGCATTTCAGGCAAATTTCTTAAAAAAATCTTTTTCTCCAGATCCAGCAGGCAGAATCTGTTGATATTTGGTATGCAACATTGTGGGGTGGATCTGATTCAAGTTTGTTCAAATTGGCCCCCTGGATTCATATTTGGGCTCAGTATAGAAGACCGAATTCGAACTTAGTGCATTTCTGGCAAATTTCTTAAAAAATCTTCTTCTCCAGATCCAGCAGGCAGAATCTTTTGATATTTGATATGCAACATTGTGGGTGGATCTGATTCAAGTTTATCACTTGCCGTCCGTTGTCCGTCGTCGTGAACATTTTTCAAACGACTTCTCCTCTGAAACCACTGGTCCAATTTTCACGAAACTTCATGTGGATGTTCATTACTATATGGCAATTCAGGTTTGTTCAAATGAAATGGCCACGTCCCTTGGGGGCTCTGTATGGGGCATAACTCTGATAGCACCTTATGAATTATATAAAAATTATTAAAAAATCTTCTTCTCCAGAACCAGTGGGCAGAATCTTTTGATACTTGGTATGCAGCATCTTGGTGTGGGTCTGATTCAAGTGTGTTCATATCGGCCCCCTGGATTCATATTTGGGCTCACTATAGAAGCCCAAATTCAAACTTAGTGCATTTCAGGCAAATTTCTTCAAAAATCTTCTCAAGATCCAGCAGGCAGAATCTTTTGATATTTGGTATGCAACATTGTGGGGTGGATCTGATTCAAGTTTGTTCAAATCGGCCCCCTGAATTTATATTTGGCCTCACTATAAAAGCTTTAATTCGAACTTAGTGCATTTCAAGCAAATTTCTTCAAAAATCTTCTTCTCCAGATCCAGCAGGCAGAATCTTTTGATATTTGGTATGCAACATTGAGGGGTGGATCTGATTCAAGTTTGTTCAAATCGGCCCCCTGGATTCATATTTGGGCTCAGTATAGAAGCCCAAATTCGAACTTAGTGCATTTCAGGCAAATTTCTTCAAAAATCTTCTTCTCCAGATCCAGCAGGCAGAATCTTTTGATATTTGGAATGCAACATTGTGGGGTGGATCTGTTCAAGTTTGTTCAAATTAACCCCCTGGATTCATATTTGGGCTCAGTATAGAAGCCTGAATTCGAACTTATAGTGCTTTTTAGGCAATTTCTTCAAAAATCTTCTTCTCAAGATCCAGCAGGCAGAATCTTTTGATATTTGGTATGCAACATTGTGGGGTGGATCTGATTCAAGTTTGTTCAAATCGGCCCCCTGAATTCATATTTGGGCTCACTATAAAAGCTTGAATTCGAACTTAGTGCATTTCAGGCAAATTCCTTCAAAAATCTTCTTCTCCAGATCCAGCAGGCAGAATCTTTTGATATTTGGTATGCAACATTGTGTGGTGGATCTGATTCAAGTTTGTTCAAATCGGCCCCCTGGGTTCATATTTGGGCTCAGTATATGAGCCCAATTTGAACTTAGTGCATTTCAGGCAAATTTCTTTAAAAATCTTCTTCTCAAAATCCAGCAGGCAGAATCTTTTGATATTGGGTATGCAGCATGCTTAGGGGGTCAGATTCAAGTTTGTTCAAGCCAAGTCCCTGGGTTCATATTTGGGCTCACTGTGGTTGTCCGAATTATAACTTGGTTCAAAATGAGGAATTTTCTTTAAAAGTCTTCTTCTTCAGATCCAGGAGTCAGAATGTTTTAATATGTGGTGTGTAGCATCCTTAGGGGGGGGGGGGATTCCAGTTTGTTAAAGCCAAGTCTCTGGGTCCATATTTGGGCTCCCTGTGGGAGCCCAAATTATAACTTAGTCAATATGAGGAATTTTTAGCCCACCGAAGGGAGCTCAACTTATCACGTGCCATCCGTCGTCCGTCGTCGTGAACATTTTTCAAACGACTTCTCCTCTGCAACCACTGGACCGATTTTCACAAAACTTCATGTGGGTGTTCATTACTATATGGTAATTCATGTTTGTTCAAATTATTATTATTATTATTATTTATTGATGTTTAAGGTCACATATTTATGCACAATGGCTAATCATGACCGTGACAGGTTTACGGGTGGAGGAAGCCGGAGTACCCAGAGAGAACCACCGAGCAACGACGAGCAGCTGCCAGCTACCCAACATCGTAACTCCGCACTGCAGCACGGGCAGGGTTAGATTGGTTGAAGACATGCGTACCATCGACGTGCAGTACGCCTTAGTACACGGCGTCATCGTGCCCCCACGCGGGCAATGGAGATGAAGTGTCTTGCCCAAGGACACAACGCGGTTGCCGCAGGTGGGATTCGAACCGAGGACCTCTCGGCTTGCAGCCTGCACCTCTCCCTACTGAGCCACCACGCTCCCTGTTTGTTCAAATGAAATGACCAAGTCCCTTGGGGGCTCTGTATGGGGCATAACTCTGATAGCACCGTATGAATTATAGAAAAATTATTAAAAAATCTTCTTCTCCAGAAGCAGTGGGCCGAATCTTTTGATACTTGGTATGCAGCATCTTGGTATGGGTCTGATTCAAGTGTGTTCAAATCGGCCCCCTGGATTCATATTTGAGCTCACTATAGAAGCCCAAATTCGAACTTAGTTCATTTCAGGCAAATTTCTTATCAACCTACTCACAATTGTTTACTACAGGCTTGCACTACAGTGGAAGTCCCTAACTCGGATAAAATACTCTCTATTTTTGTCTTTCCCAAGCAATTTGGGAAAGAAAAGTGGTGCAAAAGCACCAAGAAAAAATAAGCCAAAACTGGGTCGAGTGCAACCGGCGCAGACCCAGTACGGGACGCTCTCTCCCAAGTACAACTCCATGACTTCCATTGCCAGTGCGCATATACCGTCGCTAAAGACTCATTCTTTTTGTCATCCGCCTTGTGTCGAGATGTTCTGCATGCTTATCAGTGTTTATCCAGCTCGTTGATTGATGTTTCCTGATTCATAGTGTATCAGAGTATCCTTTGTATTCTCAGGAACAGTTCTTATTATATTCTCTTCAATATTATATAATCATAATGTATTTTATTTGTTCCCTCTCGAGTCGCGTGCGAATTTCGTGTGCCATGCGGTTCGGACTTAAATTATTTTTCACAATTATTGTCAATGCTTAATTTGCTAATTTTTCTAATTGTGTTAGAGTTGGGTGTCAGCGGGGTACCGCTCCTACAGTTTTTCTTCTCTCTTTTGAGAGTAGTCATCCTGTTGTGTGGTTCCAGGTCGACCGTCTGGGGTCTTAATTTCTGTCACCTTTCTCTCTTCTTTGGGGGTGTTCTTCTGTTTTCTGATTTCACCTTCTTTGCTCCTCTCACCTCTATCATGCCCAGGACAATTCCTTGTGGGCAATGTCTGCTGCCAAAGCATGTGGACGATTCACATTCTTCTTGTTCATCCTGTAATGGGTGTTTGGCCGAGCGGCCATATGGTGTCTGTGGATCATGGTCATCCACTTTCTGGGCGTCAGTTAACCGTGTCGTTTGTTCTGGGTGGCCGTGCCTCCCGCTCCCGCGGGAAAGGAGAACGTGGTCGTTCGAGGGCTCCCGAGCCAACCTTGTCTGGTGAGAGTTATTCCTCCTTCGTGGGGGATGTGCAGTCTTTTCGTGTAGTGGATACTGCGGGAGCCGTTGAGTGTTCTGGTGAAGAGGTGCCTGGTTCCGGGACTACACGGTCCCCCTCCAGTCGACATCTGAGGCTGTCACTAGGTTTGTGACTCCTCCTTCGGAGCCGAGCAGGGGTGCTCTCTCCACTATTCCACCAGCCTCAATGACTCCCGACGTATCTACTACTACTGCTGGTCCGTCTGCTTCGTTGTCAGTTTCAGCCGGCCTCGGCTTTTCGCTGCAGGGGACTGCAGGAATGTCTGGTTCTGTAGATGTGGGATATCGGCCTCAGCCTTCCCTGACTTCAACTCGGCGAAGTTGGAAGGGGCTGCCGGCCGAACCCACCACTGTGGTCTCTACGCCGTCGAGCACCACAGTTGTTTCTTTGGATTCGGATGTTCTTAGTGGAGACACTATGAACTCCGTGGCGTTTCCGTCCACTCATTCTGGCCACACGACCAGTTTTGGGGGACCAATGCCTTTTGTGCAGCCTGGACCTTCTGCCCCGCAGATGTCCGCGGTGACTCTCATGAGTTCTCGCTATATTGATCCTCGGGGTGCCTCGTACCCCTATACACATCTGCCTTCAGATGTTTCGGCTGCCGCCCGTCGTCCCACGTCGGGTGTTTTGGAGGATCATGACCCTTCGCTGGTTAAGAGGGTCAGAGGTGAAGCCACTTTGCCGGTTCGCTCCCCTGTCAAACCGGCCAGTTCGGACAGTGAGCTTAGGGAGGCCCTCTCCTTACTCAGGTTCTGTCAAAGATCCTTCCTGTTGCTTCCAGCGAGGCAGCGAGTGGTTTCCAGGCGCCTCCTATGGCGCCGCCTCCCGGGATTGGAAACAGGCCGGTTTCTGATCCCCCTGGTGTCCCGACACCATGGGAGGCGTCGGCTGGTTTGCCCACGACAGGCTATGTGCCTTCTGACTCTGGGGAGGAGTCCGACATGCTTGATGTCGAGGGCCAGCAGTCTTCGGACTTGGGGGCAGCTCTTGACTTTGTGTTTGGGTTTCTGCCTGATCTCATACCAGCCGACAGTGTCAGCCAGGCCACGATCATCGGTCGCGCGCCTACAGCCTATGGAGCAACCTGCTTCTGGGCGCCTTCGACCGTGCCAGTCGGTACTGGTGGTTGAAGCTTTTTCAGCATTGGACTCCAAGCTGAGTTCCAAGGCTCTGAAGACTCCGTTCTTCACCAGGGTTGACACCTTTTTGCCTCCTGTGCGTTATCGTTCCTACGATTCCGCCAATCCGTCGGTCTGCCAGACTTTGCCGGTTCTGGATCAAGACTCCACTTCCCTCGGGCTTTCCAAGCCCAAGTCTGCCGTCATTCCAATGACAACTCTGGAGTCCACGTCAGGCTTATCTAGAGAGATGCTTGGCATGCTTTCTCTCTCAGATCACGTCGTCTCAGCTTTGGCTGCTTATCTGCCTCCAGATAAGTTTGACGAGGTACAGGCGCCTTTGCGTGTGCTGTCCAAGGCGCTTATGCATCTTACTCACACGCATGCCTGTAACACACAATTGTTTACATGGAGGCCCTCCCATCTTCTTTACGGGTAAAGAATCTTTCCTCCCCGCTGATCACATAACTCTAACGTTGACAGATTCAAAAAGAATGAGTCTTTAGCGACGGTATATGCGCACTGGCAACGGAAGTTGTGGAGTTGTACTTGGGAGAGAGCGTCCCATACTGGGTCTGCGCCAGTTGCACTCGACCCAGTTTTGGCTTATTTTTTCTTGGCGCTTTTGCACCACTTTTCTTTCCCAAATTGCTTGGGAAAGACAAAAATAGAGAGTATTTTATCCGAGTTAGGGACTTCCACTGTAGTGCAAGCCTGTAGTAAACAATTGTGGTAGGTATAATAAGAAAGGAAATTTACTTTAAAATTTAGATTTCTTAAAAAATCTTCTTCACCGAATTATAACTTGGTTCAAAATGAGGAATTTTCTTTAAAAATCTTCTTCTTCAGATCCAGCAGTCGGAATGTTTTGATATTTGGTATGTAGCATCCTTAGGGGGATGAGATTCAGGTTTGTTCAAGCCATGTCCCTAGGTCGATATTTGGGCTCACTGTGGGAGCCTTAATGATTACTTAGTTCAAAATGAGGAATTTTCTTTAAAAATCTTCTTCAGATCCAGGAGTCGGAATGTTTTAATATGTGGTGTGTAGCATCCTTAGGGGTGAGATTCAAGTTTGTTAAAGCCAAGTCCCTGGGTCCATATTTGGGCTCCCTGTGGGAGCCCGAATTATAACTTAGTCAATATGAGGAATTTTTAGCCCACCGAAGGGAGCTCAACTTATCACGTTCCATCCGTCATCCGTCGTCGTGAACATTTTTCAAACGACTTCTCCTCTGCAACCACTGGACCGATTTTCACGAAACTTCATGTGGATGTTCATTACTATATGGTAATTCATGTTTGTTCAAATGAAATGGCCTAGTCCCTTGGGGGCTCTGTATGGGGCATATCTCTGATAGCACCATATGAATTATAGAAAAATTATTAAAAAATCTTCTTCTCCAGAACCAGTGGGCAGAATCTTTTGATACTTGGTATGCAGCATCTTGGTATGGGTCTGATTCAAGTTTGTTCAAATCGAGTCCCTCTACCAATATTAGGGCTCACTATGGGGGCTTGAAGTTTTACTTAGTGCAATTTAAGAAAAATTCTTTAAAAATCTTCTCCAGAACCAGTGGGCAGAATCTTTTGATATTTGGTATGCAGCCTCTTGGTATGTGTCTGATTCAAGTTTGTTCAAATCGAGTCCCTTGATCACTATTGGGGCTCCCTATAGGGGCATGAATTTTTCCTTAGTGCAATTTAAGGAAAAATCTTCTCCAGAACGAGTGGGCAGAATCTTTTGATATTTGGTATACAGCATCTTGGTATGGGTCTGATTCAAGTTTGTTCAAATGGAGTTCCTTGATCAATTTTGGGGCTCACTATGGGGACCTGAATTTTTACTTAGTGCAATTTAAAAAAAAAAATTTAAAAATCTTCTCCATAACCAATGGGCAGGATCTTTTGATATTTGTGGTATACAGCATCTTGGTATGGGTCTGATTCAAGTTTGTTCAAATTGATTCCCTCGATCAATATTGGGGCTCACTAAAGGGGTGTGAATTTTTACTTAGTGCAATTTAAGAAAATTTCTTTAAAAATCTTTTTTCTGGAACCGATGGTTGGAATCTTTTGATATTTGGTATACAGCATCTTGGTATGGGTCTGATTCAAGTTTGTTCAAATTGAATCCCCCGTTCAATATTGGGGATCATTATGGGGGTGTGAATTTTTACTTAGTGCAATTTAAGAAAAAATCTTCAATAATCTTCTTCACCGGAACCAGTGGGCAGAATCTTTAGATATTTGGTATGCAGCATCTTGGTATGGGTTGGATTCACGTTTGTTCAAATTGAGTCTTTTGATCAATATTGGGGCTCACTATGGGAGCGCGAATGTTTACTTTGTGCTTTTCAAGGAAAATTCTTTAAAAATCTTCTTCAGAACCATCATGCAGAATCTTTTGATATTTGATCAGCAGCATTGTCCCATTCAGTCCTGTTGATGTTTTAGCTCCACAGAGAGTATAGATTTACTCTGTAGAACCTTAAGAATAGCTTTTGATAAAATTTGTGTCTTAACAGTATGGAACATTTGGTGAGCGCCTAAGGCCCCCTGGGGCCTCTTGTTATTGAAAAATATACATGTTAACTTGAGTGTTGCACACAGAGTGGGAGTATAATTGCTCAATTTGTGCAGTTTTGTTTTTATCCCCTCCCAAAATGAAGTTTTGCGGGGGATATAGAAATGGGTTGTTTCCATTTGGCCATCCATCCGTTCGTTCATCCATAACAACTTTGGGCCTTCATAACTCAGTCAGTGGATGCTGGATTTAAATGATCTTTGGTTTGCTGATAGACCACCATGGTGGAAAGCATATTCACAAGTAACAGGTTTTGTCCATTTTTAGCTCAACTTTGACGAAGTCAAATTTGAGCTATTGTCATGGCCCGTCGTCCGTCTGTCTGTCTGTCCGTACGTCAACAATTGGCTATGGCTCGGGCTAGAGGTCGTATTTATGAACCGATCTTTACGAAACTTCTTGGGTACCTTTGTTATGACCGTGGGACGAGAACGATTGTTTTTGGGTGTGGTCCGAAATTCAAGATGGCTGCCAGCCGCCATTTTGTACCAATGATGCAGAAATCTGTTTTTTGTACAGAACTTCCATATGAAAGCTCTGATTTGAATAATTTTTTGTATGAATGTTTAGTACCATGGGGTACATCACATATAATACGGGTTTTTTTCTCGTGCGTAAATTGTGCAAATTAGACTAATTTTGATGTTTTTTGGTGTTAATTTCAGCACTGTAAGTGCAAATGCCAATACGGCTCGGGCTAGAGGCCGTATTTATGAACCGATCTTTACGAAACTTCTTGGGTACCTTTGGTATCACTGTGGGACGAGAACAAGTGTTTTTGGGTCCGGTCCGAAATTCAAGATGGCCGATGGCAGCCATTTTGTACAAAATTAGGTGCAATCAGATTTTTGCACAGAACTTCCATATGAAAGCGCTGATTTGAATAATTTTTTGTGTGAATGTTTAGTACCATGGGATACATCACATATAATACAGGTTTTTTTCTCGTGCAGAAATTATGCAAATTAGATGAACTTTGATATTTCAGTGCGACTTACACACATTAAGTACACATGTCAATACGGCTCAGACTTGAGTCTGTATTTATGAACTGATCTTCACGAAATGTCTTGGGTACCTTTGTTATCACCTTGGGACGAGAACGAGTGTTTCTGTGTGCGGTCTAAAATTCAAGATGGCTGCCAGTGGCCATTTTGTACCGAAATTAGGTCTAATCAGTTTTTTGTACACAACTTCTATACAGCTCAGACTAGAGGCCATATTTATGAACCAATCTTTACGAACCTTGTTGGGTACCTTTGTTATCACCGTGGGATGAGAGCGAGTGTTTTTGGGTGTGGTCCAAAATTCAAGATGGCCACCAGCAGCCATTTTGTACCAAAATTAGTGCAATCAGTCTTTTGTACAGAACTTCTGTATGAAAGTTCTGATTTGAATAAATTTTTGTATGAATGTTTAGTAACATGGAATACATCACATATTCTAAGCGGTTTTTTTTCGTGCAGAAATTATGCAAATTAGATTAACTTTGACTTATTCAGTGCTACTTGCACAATGTAAGCACACATGTCAATACGGCTCAGGGTAGAGGCTGTATTTATGAACCAATCTTCACAAAACTTCATGGGTACCTTTGTTATCACCTTGGGATGAGAATGAGTGTTTCTGGGTACGGTCCAAAATTCAAGATGGCTGCCAGTGGCCATTTTGTACCGAAATTAGGTCCAATCAGTTTTTTGTCACAAGTTCTATACAGCTCATATTTATGAATTGATCTTCACAAAACTTCTTGGGTACCTTTGTTTTCACCTTGGGACAGGAACGAGTGTGTTTTGGGGTGCCTTTGTTATCACTGTGCTATGAGAACAAATATTTTGGGGTTCAGTCAGACCCACTCTGGGACTCAAAGTTTTCTTTTCTAGTTTAGCATCTGACTGTCACCCACCTTTACAATACTTTACCTATACATTTGTTACAGGCAACGGTCAGTATTTATGTACAGACCATTACAATACTTTATATATACCTTTGTTATCAGGTCATTACCTAGATGTTTGTCATTGCTGTGTCACATACTATACATGTGCATGTCTTTGTCTTGACAAGTTGAGCTACAGTGTCATTGACACTTTCATTTTTCTACTTAGAAACCCTTGGTGGGGGATACCAGTTGCGTTGCACCTTGTATTATATCTTGTTTAACAGAGCTCAATGAGCTTTGTAAAAGAAGATATTACGGATTAAATGCTTGTATTTGAAGTCAGTAAGTAATATTTTCTTTCGACAGATCAAAAACATCTTTTTCAGTTAGCAAGAATTTTCTTTTTAACAAGGTCAAATTTGAACAGAGGGTATCCTAAATAGTTAGGGGTTTTAAAGTTACATGGAATTAACAGCATTATTATAGTAAGTGATATCCAGTTAAGTGGACCCTGCTGACTTAATGCAGTTACATATTAATAAACCTTGTCCACAATTTGTATTGATTTGGAACTATCCGATCAAAAATAAGGAAAAAGAAATTAATTAGCTAAGGCCAAAAAAAAGGTTAAAAACCTGTTTCTTAGGTCCTCCTGCATGGCCCTTTTGCCTGCTGCATACTTTCTTTTTTATAACCAGTGCAAACTTAAAAAAATAAAAATTAAATGGTTTATGTCTGATATTTTTATACAATTGATAAATTTCTTCCATGAGAGCAATAAGGCTTTTCAGTGCGTTAGCATTGGAAAGCCTTCTTGCATCGGGGTCCCCCGTGGGAACCCCGGGAAGTGAAGCAGTGCTTGTTTACTGTGGTAAACAAGCTCTGCTTCACTGGTAAAATAGGACCCAGTCACTAATGCTTGGGGTGCAAGCCCTCTAAAATAGGCAACATGGGGTATAAACAATTGACTGACCTTGACTTTATCTCCATGTTGTGGTCATGTTTTGCCATTGTGCAGAAGTATGTGACCCTAAACAACAACAAATAAATAAATTCTTGCATCGGGGACGAAATACACCACCACCACCCATGCTATTCTGTACATTATGAGGCCTAAAACATAAAAAAAAACCCCAAGAATATGTAGTTTTGGTGGCAAAGAAATAATTACAAAAATAAAAAATAAAATAAAAAAATGCCCCCACATGCAGTTTTACAAAAAAATGGCCTGGGAAACAGAAGATCTACTTTTTCGGGCCTAATCAGGAAATCATTGATAGATGTGTAATTACTGCCCTTATTGGCTGGATTGTTCCCCTGAAATGATTTGAAGATGATTAATTTGAAGGAATGTTATTCTATTTACAGCTGTTGACATTCTCTCTGACATCATTCAAAATAGTACACTTGGTGAACAAGAAATAGAAAGAGAGAGGGGTGTTATTCTAAGAGAAATGCAGGTTAGTACATTTGGCAAAAAATCATAACTCAAACTACAAGCTTTAATGCACAGAGTAGTTGAAAAAGGAACGAAAAACACTCATACTGAAGGGAAACAGCTGATGAATGCCACTTGTCAGGCCTTAACCCTTAAGGGCCTAATACAGACTTTGATCACATTTTTTTTTGCAACAGAACAGGTGCCCTTTCATGCAGTCTTTGGGTTAACTCACAAGTTACATTCTAAGCATGCTGGTAGTTGTTTTTAGACAAGTCTTGGCTGCCTATATAGGAAGCCAAGACTTGCCAAAAACACACAAGCAGACTGTCAAAGTATAGCAAAAATATGTAAAAATCTCAAGGCCCTCAAGGGTTAAAATATATCCCATTTCATGAGAACAGGTTTTTATTCTTGCATACTCCTGCTGCGAGAATCAATTTTCAGTTCTTAAATTATTTAGTATATGAGAGTATTATTATACCCATGTGAGTGCAACCAGAACATTTTAAACCTCAGTTTTTTATATATTTACTGCAGTTCAACTCTTAAGGACCTAGTTCCATTTTGCTAAACCGCTAAGTCAATGAGGGGAAAAAATGAATAGAATTCCCCTAGCCTTTTTAAGGACACTTTCAGAATCTATGACAAGAATCAAGTGAACATATTGTGTGAATCAAAGTTCATTCTCATTTTTTCATGTGAGAATTATTTGCGAGTATGGATTCTGATTCTTGCATGAATTTTAAGCCCAGCTGTTGCATGTTGTTAGGCATGCCTGGAAAATTCCACACATCAGGTCACGATGACGAGTCGACATTTGATGTTGGTTCAGTGAAAAATCACATTTGGTTGTTCTGTCAGTTGAATGAATGAATACAGTATCAGTGATTCAGAACTTTCCTTTTAGTTTTCATAACAAAAGTTTGTACTGAAAACCCCCTCAAACATTTTCATTCCTGGCGTGGGCCATTTGTGTTGATGCATTTATTTTTTATTTTCATATCAGAAAGAATTATGTTGCACACAAAAAATCTGAAGTGAATGACTTTTTTTATGATCTTGGGGCTTTGTTATAAATTAATATTGCAGAGTGGGTGCAAAATTGATAGTGTTGAAGACATATAATCTGAAAAAAATATAGAAAGTCAGTACAATAAAACCTGCCTTGGATGGCCACTGTAGATGCCGACCTGTCATTATCGACCACACAATATGACAATCTTGGCATTATGGAAAGGGTATATGCCACAGGTGGCCTTACTCTTGTTGAAATTCATGATCTCATTTTTCCTGTATTGGTCATTTTAGTTCCCCGCGGGAACCCCGGGAAGTGAAGCAGTGCCTGTTCACTGCTGTAAACAGGCTCTGTTTTACTGGTAAAATAGGACCTAGTCATCAATGCTTGGGAGGTGCAAACCCTCTCTAAAATGGGCAACATGGCTTATTAATGCTCACCCCTGGTCTTGAGTTGATACTCATGTTGTGGTCATGATTAGCCATTGTGCAAAAATATGTGACCTTAAACACCAATAAATAAATAAATAAATAAATAATAAATGGTAATTTTAGTGGCTAGGATTAAAATTTTCTTTAACTTGTCTTACAATGTATTCAGTTGGTACTTTGTTTCTACTAATCATACGGAAACACATTATTAGTTGCACAAAGTACATAAAACAAAGAAGATATACAGTTATTGATAATTCATTATTCCAAGTGATGTACATTCACTTGTTTACATATTCACATATATAATTTAATTTATTTGCACTATGAATTGCAGATAATTATGACTTTTGAATGAATCTGAAATATAAAATGAAATAAATTAATAAAATAAAATAATAATTCATACAATAAACATGTGTTTGTTTTTTTGTAGGGGGTGGGGGAGAGGTTGTGTTCCACATCTGCCCCATCACCCTTTTCACTGGACTGTACCCTTTACCAGGTAATTGACCTATAAAAATCCGGACCCTACCTTGAGAGACCACTTCTCTTTACCTCGAGCACTCTGATAGTGCAACAGAATTTTCTCCAATCACTCTGTTTCTCTCTTGTTTAACTATGAATTTAACCAAGTATATCTTGTTTGACAGAGCTCACTGAGCTCTGTCAAACAAAGTATATTTGGTTAAATATCAACCTGCATTATGGGGAATGTTTGCTGCTGAAAACTTTGCCATTTTGACATCAGAGTGAAGAGGGTTCAGCAGGCATGCAAATTTCAGAAATTCATAGAACCTTAAAACAGGTTCTGTGTATTTGACATCTGGGAACCCCACAGAACCTACTTTTGGGTTCCAACACATGCTACAATTCGTCAGGAACCTATTTTTATTTTTATTGATTGTGTACCCATTTTCTTAGTCCAAACAAGGCCTGAAAGAATGTATTTTAATCTTTGGGTTTGGGACGTCCCGAACCAAAAAATTAAAATACAGTCATTCAGGCCATGTTTGCACTAACATTTTCTTATCCTGATTTCCAGTTTAAGATCTGCAAATGTTTAATAAGAAGGACCTAGAATATGCAATGGATTGTTGAACATTCAATTTGATTGCAGCAGATGAACTGATTTGGTGACTCATATGAGTGTATGCAACATTACTTGCAGGTGAAAAAGATAACAAAGAAAAAACAATCAACTGTAGGACAGTGAAATAATTATTTCGGTTTTTACTTTAAAGTTGAACAAATAAAAAAAATAATTAAATAAAATTTCTTTGTGTCTGATTCGGTGCAAAATGTCCCGTTCAGGAAAGGAACAGTATTGAATTGATTGGGACAAAATGTCTGGAAACCTTGATTATAAATAAAGTGTGAACACACCTTTTCTCCTTGGTTCTGCACAGAGCGCTGTAAAATTGGAAGAACATATCTTGCATTTCAGCAAAGATATTTTCCTCTCATCGTCCGTTTCAGTGATAGAAAGTGATTTTGTTATTGTTTTCAATGATACAGTTTCATGTTTGGCTTCACATGGTTTTGTTGTCAAACGCAAAGAAATTGGATGCATTCGATTTTAGTAATTAAGAATCAGAAACTATTGGAAACATGCATGCTCAACAATCTGGGTTGACTGAGATTGTCAAAACGAGTGCAGTGTTGTTACTGTTATGATCGTTGTTTCATCGATGATAAATAATGCAATTTCAGTCTTGGCAGAAAACTTTTAGTGTGTTTTATGTGCCTCATGATGAAAAGCTAAATGACAAAGATTTGTGAGAACCTGTTTTTCTTTTCCATGATTTTGCCCTGATGGAACCTGCACGGAAATGGAACGAGCATTTCCGTGAAATCTGCATGCCTTGTTTAGAGACCACTTTTGTCTGGCAGGCCAGGGGTTGTCTCTCAAAACAGGTTTTACTGTGTAGAAAAGCTGCAAAAAACATGTTCATAGTGAATAGCCAGTTATTATCTAGTTATTGCGTATGGTTATCTGAGATGAGAATATGTCTGTCATTTTATTACTAGTTTGAACTGGATTTATAGTTATGTATTATGAACGTTTGCCCATTCAGTATGAAGATGTGTTTTGAAATTGATAAAACTGTCCGTCCATCCGTCCATCCTGTCTCATTGTTCGCATTGTGATCCACTAAATTTTAAGAAAAGACCAGAAGAATTATATATATTCTCAATTCTAGCCACAAAATAAAAAGTAAAACAGTTGATTACACGTGA
Source organism: Pictodentalium vernedei (assembly GCA_031216915.1). Classification (NCBI taxonomy): domain Eukaryota; kingdom Metazoa; phylum Mollusca; class Scaphopoda; order Dentaliida; family Dentaliidae; genus Pictodentalium; species Pictodentalium vernedei. The sequence goes on from CM062296.1 coordinate 224,310,334, forward strand.
TGCAAAAACCAACATGAAGTTTGTTGTTGCCTTCTCTGCTGTAAAACATTTGACATGCCCAGTACAAGGGAAACAGCTTTTACTGAACCACATTTGTAGAAAAGAAATTACATTCTTGGAAATCTTTTTCGAAAAAAATATTCGCCCTTGTGTTACTGACCTTTTTCATCAATATCTTTAACAGTCAGATTTTCTTAATAATAATTGAAATTGAGCTGACAAGTCTGAAAAAAAAGTATAAAACATTTTTCCATGGACATGTATGAATGGTTAAGTTTTGAATGTATCTGATAGGGAATTGGAAAATTGATCTCATTCTTATGGAGGTTATAAACAAACTATATTTTTATACTGTACCAATGACCCAGACTTAGCTGGTGCCAACTCCAACAAAACCAGGGCCAAACACAAATTTTGCCCCCCAATCCCCAAAATTTGCATCCAAAACAAAAAGAAATCATGTCCTAAAGGACCTCCATACTACGCCTCTACTGCGCATGCGCAGTGACGCAGTCGTCCCGAAATTGGCGCCAATTATCATTCTCTGTTTGGCCCTTCATCAGTCAACATCTCACTGATCTTTGTGCCTGTAAATCTCAGTTTAAAGGATGCCAGACACGTAATTTTTGGAGAAAATGTGATTCTAAGGAGGATAGAAGGAGGAGAGGAAAAAGAAGTGGCAAAAAATAATCAGGGCTGTACTTAAAATTTTTTGATGAAATTATGTTAAGTTGCCTATTTTCGAGGCATGGGCCTCTTGTTGTCATTCTTGCTAATTGTTGCACTGCTTATTCATTGTTTCCTCTCCCCTAGCCTTCTAAAGTCCCCCCTGGCAATTCTCCCATGCTTTTGGCATATTTTTGAGAAATTTCATTTCTAAAATTTCCTGGGAGAGTTGCTTGGTTACAGAATGTTTTCTGTTATTTTCCCCATAGTCACGTTTTCACCCATGGGTGTATAACGTTTGTGTTCTGCATCTTCCATCTGATGTTCTACAGATTCTCCCCTGGGAGTCTCTGTTTTGCATCAGATAGAGTGTAATTGATGACTGATTCCGGGTCAGTTTTTTCAGTGCCTGGAGTCATGTTTTCTAGTGTGTTTACACTGTTTGTTTTCATTGGCAACAGCCTTTTTTGAGGGGGGCTGTTTGCCTTTGTGGTAGTTTATCTCATTATAAGATACATTTATATTATCCGAAAGTGTCTCATTAATTATTTTATATAAATTTAAAATTTTTGACCACACTTTGCCATCGGATCCATCGGGGCTCAACGTTACTTTTCAGCAACTTGGGCTTCTCTGAAAAAATATTTTTTCAAAATTATTTTGTTTTGCAATTGTTTTTTCATTTATTAATGGATCATGTTATTATGTATCTTTGTGTCAGGGGTTTTTGCGAGTAACTAGGACTTATTGTTCTTTCACAATGAAGGGACATTGTTCAAATTGTAATAGGAAGAAATCTTCCTCTGACTTTCATGATCATTGTATTAATTGTAGTCAGTGTTCTCGCATTAATCCCTGTCCTATATGTGAACATTGGGATGAGAAACATTGGAAACGTGTGTCACGATATGTTGTTTCTGGAGAAAGAGCGATGCCGGCTCCTTCTCCACAAGGTCACTCTACTCTCTCAGTTTCTATTTCAGAGAAACCAGAACAGGGTGATGTTTCCATGTTATCTTCTTCAAGTGTGCGTCCGTCGTCACAAATGAATTCAGAGCTAGCGGCAAAAGTGCTCATGGAGATTAGACAAATGTCGTCCGCTAACTCGCCCGGTGTAGCGTCCATTCACCGAATGGTTCAGCAGCCGGGTTCGTCCGATGCAGTCCAAGAGGAAATTTTGGGTGATGCGAGCACTATAAACATAATAGATGCACACCCAGTGACGGCGGATAGTAAGCGAGAACGGAGGAAGCCTTTTAGTCCGGTTCCTAGCTCGTCCAGGTCCAGCCGGGCCGCGAGCGAGAGAGGTCCCTCTCTCGTACAACAACATCTGGGACCAGATGTTGTGGTACAAAATGTGTCTTTAGCGGAGCATACGTCCGTCGCTCGGGACGCTCCGTTGTATAAGCAGTCCGCAGAGACTGTTAAGGCTTCCTCTTCTCGTCAGCGCACACGACCGCACCTTGGCTGCGTGACCGCCGATATTTTACCAGCTTCGCCGATGAAGGATTCTTCGGCGACCAGGTCACACCATCCGGCAGCCAGGGATTCGAGACCGATGGACTCCGGACGTTTGCATAGGAAAAGTATGCGGGAGCCATCTGATGCGGAGCTGCCCTCGGCGAAGCAGCGAAAGACTGCGCCTCCGCAGGTCTCGACGTCGGACATTCTTGTGCAGATAGCACAGCTTATTGCAGCAGCCGACAGAAACGGTGTCGGATCGAGAATTATCCGACGGCGCTGGGTCGGTACGCTCCGCCGAAGCATCGGGGACGGACGACCGGGAACATCGGGAGGTCCGACCGGATGGTGAAAGGGATACGGATGACTTGGAGCTATCCCTTTCGGAACAACATAAAGCTGCCGTGGACTTCATCCGGCACTTTCTCCCTCAAGTTGTTCCGTCGGGCCAGACTGCTGCGCTTCCGGACAAGAGAATTATAGTGTCATTGGACTCTGAATTTTTTGAGCGGTTCAGGGACATCACTCCCGAGTTTCCGTCGCAGTCCAATAATGTTGCAAGAACATTTGAATTATTGAACGACGCTATATTTAAACTTGCTTCCAGGACGGGGAAAGCAGGTTTCTTGTCCGCTAATACTCTTAACCTGCCTTTCATTAATGCAAGGAATAAATTTGATACGGCAGGACAGGGTATACCGAGAGTTCCTCTGCGTATGGACGACGAGGCGGAAGACTTAGAGCTATCATTACCGTCGTCAGCTTCTATTCCAACCGCGGTGTTGGAAACAGCTATTGCGTCTAACAGAGCCAATTTAGATGCCTTATCTTACGCAGATCACCTTACTAAGTCGTTATCACTGCGCCTTCAAGGGGAAGAGTTTCAGGATATACAATCCTCTTTAAGACTTCTTTCAAGGGCAGTAGCTTATTCCACGTGTAACTCCGCCCTTTCAGTGGCAAATCTGGAGTTGGTTAGACGTGACGCAGCCCTAGCTACATCCACACTAGTGGATTCTAAGGTGAAGAACTCTCTTAGAGTCGCTTCGGTCTCAGGAGAACTTCTCTTTGACGGCAAGCTTTCCGCTATTTATGATAAAATTAAAAAGAAAGCTAATGATTCTCTGTTGTTCAGATCGGCTCCTAAGAAGTCGGATACAGCAGACACGAATAAGACCGGCACTTCTGGGTCTAATGCGCCCAAGAGAGGTTCCTATAGAGGTTCCGGTGCGTCCTCTTGGTCTTATTCGAGAGACCGTCAGGATAGCGACTCTCGTTCGGGACGTCCTTCAGGCCGGGACAATCGGTGGGACGCCCCGAGGTCGACGAGGCGAGGTGCGGGTCGTGGAAGACGTGGTTTCTCTTACCGCAGGCCTCGCAGGTCCAGGAGGTGATGGCTTAAACCTCTATCGCGTTCCAGTTGGCGGAAGGTTGTCGAGTTTTTCACAAGAGTGGGCGTCGATTACGGACGACCCTTGTGTGAGAGGAGTGACTTCGGAAGGTCTAAAGATATCCTTCAAACGAAAGCCTCCATTAACTCGAAGTCCAAAGTGGACTCATCTTCCGTCAAATCCACAGAAAAGAGACGCTCTGTTATCAGAGGTGCAGTCTCTTTTAATGAAGAATGCGGTAGAGGTCGTAGAAAACCAGGAATCTCTGGGATTCTACAGCCATCTGTTTCTGGTTCCGAAACCAGACGGCTCGTTCCGTCCAGTCATAGATTTGAGCTGGATAAACAAGCTGATCGTCGCTCCGAAGTTTTATATGGAGACGATTCGATCGGTCAGAGCGAGTATTCGGGTGAACGATTATGCAACGAGCATAGATCTCAAAGATGCGTACTTTCACGTCATGGTACATCCGACATTCCGAAAGTATCTACGCTTCGCAGTCCTAGGAGTGGTGTATCAATTCCGGGCGATGTGCTTCGGTTTGAATCTAGCACCCTGGGCTTTCACTCGGGTAATGAACTCGGTAATGATCTACTTCCGAGCTCATTCGTCTGCGGTAACGTCGGCCTACCTGGACGACATTCTTCAGAGGTACGGCAATGAGTTAACGCTTCAGAACGATGTTCAGAATCTTCTTCTATTGCTCCGACGTCTCGGTTTTATAGTAAACGAGGAGAAGTCGGATCTGGTGCCGTCCAAGTCATTCACTCATCTGGGAATGAGCTTCGAGACGCACAACAATCTCGTTCGTCTGCCGTTAACCAGAGCGAAATTAGTCAGTTGTTACGCTCGCTATTGTCTGCACGCAGACAAAGTCACGGCGAGAGAATTTATGAGATTGATAGGTCTGTGCGGAGCCGCCACGGATCTCATTCCGATGGGGCAGCTATGCACACGTCCTCTTCAAATTTTCCTGACTCAGAATTGGAGTGTGAAAATTCATTCGCTCGATGTAGACGTTCTCTTGTCAGATCAAGTGAAACAAGAGATTCAGACTTGGGCAAACATTCAGTGGTTAACTCAAGGAGTTCCGCTGCAGTTGCCAGATCCGAGTTTTACCGTTATGACGGATGCCAGTCAAACAGGTTGGGGTGCATCATTAATCCCAACGGATTCGAGATGCCAGGGTCTTTGGGATCCGCAATTCCTGTGCAAGCACATAAACATCAAGGAAATGATGTCAATTTGGCTTGCGTTACGTCACTGGATGGACATTATTCACGATGCTCATGTCCAAATCCTATCCGACAATACGACAGTAGTGGCATATATACGGAATCAGGGAGGCACTCATTCAGTTCCGTTGTTCAATCTAACAGAAAGAATCCTTCTGTTTGCGTTAGAACATCACGTTCTTCTTTCGGTCCGTCACATACCGGGTCGTCTGAATGTGCTAGCAGACTCCCTTTCACGAAAGGGTCGCTTGTTGCCGTCGGAGTGGACTCTCAACAAACAAGTATTCAATCAGATTTGCTACCAATGGGAACGGCCAATGATAGACTTATTTGCGACACATCTCAACAATCAGTTGCAGACGTATGTGTCTCCGTGTCCGGATCCAAAAGCATTTGCAGTAGACGCTCTGTCGATCCCTTGGGACGGAATGATAGGATATGCGTATCCTCCAGTGCCGTTAATTCAACAAGTATTGCTAAAGATAAAACAATCTCAATGCAAGATTCTGTTGGTAGCATCTCTGTCGCCACAGAGACCGTGGATAAATCTACTCAGGTGTCTGTTGTGGGACCTACCGCGGAAGCTTCCTCCACGAGAGGATCTTCTTTCGCAGGGGAAATCGCGCCAACTCCATCACAACCCGCAAGGTCTCAACCTTCACGTTTTTCCGTTGTGCGGTCCTTCTTGCATGGCAAGCACTTTACAGGACGAGCAGTGGACGCGATTTCTAACTGTAGGAGGACCTCCTCTTCGCTAAACTATGCGGCTAAGTGGAAGGTTTTTCGTCGTTGGTGTAGGGATCATTCTGTAGATATATTTGATCCCTCTATACCAGACATTGCAAACTTTCTAGTATACTTGTTTGACGAAATCAAACTGCAGCCTGTTACTATAAAGGGTTATAGATCTATGTTATCTGATACCTATGCACATCATGATAGTTTACAAATTGGATCTAATGTCTCTTTATCGAAGTTGGTTAGAAACTTTTCGATAAATAGACCCAGAACTCTTAGATTAATTCCTAAGTGGAATTTAGCTTGGGTTCTCCTTAAATTGAAGGAAAAGCCATTTGAACCTCTTGGGACAGTAGATTTCAAATTCTTATCTTATAAGACAGCTTTTCTCTTAGCTTTCTCTTCTGCCAGAAGAGTCAGTGAGCTTCATGCACTATCGGTGGATGATTCTCATTATCGTAGTGTTGGGAACACTATCACCTTCACTACTAATGTGGGTTTTTTAGCTAAGAATCAGGCTCCTAATAAATATCCGGAACCTATTGTTATTAAGGCTCTTCCGTCTTCAGACGGGCGTAGGCCTTTACTCTGTCCTGTTAGAGCACTACGTATCTATAAACAGAGATCTCAGTTTATCAGAAAGGGACGGAAACGTTTCTTTCTGTCTTTGATGCCTAATAGAAAGGACATTTCAGTCCATTCTATTGCTAGATGGATTCAGTTAACTATCCGTACTGCTTATGAAGATTTATCTTCTTCTCAGCAGTCTGTGCTTAAGATTTCTGCTCATGAAGTAAGAGCTCTTTCTACTTCCTGGGCTTATGCTAATAGTGTTGCTATTACAGATTTAATGAAGGCTGCTTATTGGTCTCAGCCATCCACATTTACGAATTTTTATCTCAGAAATATTGAGTCCATTTCTGGAGACCTGCATTGTTTAGGTCCGTTATCTGTTGCTCAGAATGTCGTCCACTAAACAGTTGCAACTATAGTTATGCAGGCTTTCTGTTCCGGCAGTGACTCCGTCCGGCTGCCCTCTTCGCTCTGGGCTATTTGACCCAGGGCAAGGGGAAGGGGGGGGGGGGGGGGGGGGGCGGGTGTTCCCTTAGGTCACCTGCTTTATAGTGAAAAGCAAGGGAATGCCTCCTCCAAGTCAGTATTTCTGAGTCGCTTCCGGGATGGTTTTAAAGTGTAATATTAATGTTTAAATTCATTCATGTCTTATTTTTAAAGTGTAGCTCGGTGTGAAGCATTTGTATATGTCAAGTGTCAAACGGGCTTTAATATACAATACTCGGACACTTTTAAATGATTATAAAGAGTCTCAATTCTCTGGACTACTTTATTTATTGGCTTGCTTTAAAAATAATTAGTATAAGGGTTATACTGGATGTTAATAGAGAACATGAATGTTATTGTGCTCAATTATTAAGGGTAGTGTATCTTTCTAATTTAATATTAAATAAGAAAGATACATGTAAAGCCTAATACTCCTTTTCTCCTTAAGGGGTTACCTCTTTACTATATAGTTGAGCTTATTGGATTTTCCTCTATGTCCTAGGCCCTCCAGCCTGTTTACTATTCAGCTAAGTCTGGGTCATTGGTACAGTATAAAAATGTTAAAAAATTTATAGTAATTTATATATTTTTTATACTTACCAATGACCCAGACGGGGATGGCCCTCCCTGGAGTTGGGAACTCTTGCCTCCCCGCTGAGTACATAGCGCTGACCAGGTACTGCCAGTAAGAATGATAATTGGCGCCAATTTCGGGACGACTGCGTCACTGCGCATGCGCAGTAGAGGCGTAGTATGGAGGTCCTTTAGGACATGATTTCTTTTTGTTTTGGATGCAAATTTTGGGGATTGGGGGGCAAAATTTGTGTTTGGCCCTGGTTTTGTTGGAGTTAGCACCAGCTAAGTCTGGGTCATTGGTAAGTATAAAAAATATATAAATTACTATAAATTTTTTAACATTTTTCAAAATGAAAGCAGAAAGGGTTTCAATTTCTTATTGGATTTTTCTAACCCGATGAATGCTTGTGATGTCTAGAGTATTTAATTTTTTATTCCTGTTATTTTTCTTTTATATGCCCGTTTAAAAAACGGTCGTATTATGCTATCAGTCTGTCTCTCTGTCCATCTGTCTGTCTGTCCATCCGTCTGTCCATCTGTCCATCTTTGTCCGTAAACAATTTGGTTTTCGTTCATTTAAAGTTGAACACCTTTAACGGATCGGCATCAAACTTTCAGAAGTTGTTTTTAGCATTAAAATACAGGTCAAGTTCGATATTGGTGTTTCTCAGTCCATCTGCTGCAGAGATATGGCCCTTTGATAACACAATATTTTTATACTGTACCAATGACCCAGACTTAGTTGCTGGTGCTAACTCCAACAAAACCAGGGCCAAACACAAATTTTGCCCCCCAATCCCCAAAATTTGCATCCAAAACAAAAAGAAATCATGTCCTAAAGGACCTCCATAGTACGCCTCTACTGCGCATGCGCAGTGACGCAGTCGTCCCGAAATTGGCGCCAATTATCATTCTCTGTTTGGCCCTTCATCAGTCAACATCTCACTGATCTTTGTGCTTGTAAATCTCAGTTTAAAGGATGCCAGACACGTAATTTTTGGAGAAAATGTGATTCTAAGGAGGATAGAAGGAGGAGAGGAAAAAGAAGTGGCAAAAAATAATCAGGGCTGTACTTAAAATTTTTTGTTGAAATTATGTTAAGTTGCCTATTTTCGAGGCATGGGCCTCTTGTTGTCATTCTTGCTAATTGTTGCACTGCTTATTCAGTGTTTCCTCTCCCCTAGCCTTTGAAAGTCCCCCCTGGCAATTCTCCCATGCTTTTGGCATATTTTTGAGAAGTTTCATTTCTAAAATTTCCTGGGAGAGTTGCTTGGTTACAGAATGTTTTCTGTTATTTTCCCCATAGTTACGTTTTCACCCATTGGTGTATAACGTTTGTGTTCTGCATCTTCCATCTGATGTTCTACAGATTCTCCCCTGGGAGTCTCTGTTTTGCATCAGATAGAGTGTAATTGATGACTGATTCCGGGCCAGTTTTTTCAGTGCCTGGAGTCATGTTTTCCAGTGTGTTTACACTGTTTGTTTTCATTGGCAACAGCCTTTTTTGAGGGGGGCTGTTTGCCTTTGTGGTAGTTTATCTCATTATAAGATACATTTATATTATCCGAAAGTGTCTCATTAATTATTTTATATAAATTTAAAATTTTTGACCACACTTTGCCATCGGATCCATCGGGGCTCAACGTTACTTTTCAGCAATTTGGGCTTCTCTGAAAAAATATTTTTTCAAAATTATTTTGTTTTGCAATTGTTTTTTCATTTATTAATGGATCATGTTATTATGTATCTTTGTGTCAGGGGTTTTTGCGAGTAACTAGGACTTATTGTTGTTCTTTCACAATGAAGGGACATTGTTCAAATTGTAATAGGAAGAAATCTTCCTCTGACTTTCATGATCATTGTATTAATTGTAGTCAGTGTTCTCGCATTAATCCCTGTCCTATATGTGAACATTGGGATGAGAAACATTGGAAACGTGTGTCACGATATGTTGTTTCTGGAGAAAGTGCGATGCCGGCTCTTTCTCCACAAGGTCACTCTACTCTCTCAGTTTCTATTTCAGAGGAACCAGAACAGGGTGATGTTTCCATGTTATCTTCTTCAAGTGTGCGTCCGTCGTCACAAATGAATTCAGAGCTAGCGGCAAAGTGCTCATGGAGATTAGACAAATGTCGTCCGCTAGCTCGCCCGGTGTAGCGTCCATTCACCGAATGGTTCGGCAGCCGGGTTCGTCCGATGCGGTCCAAGAGGAAATTTTGGGTGATGCGAGCACTATAAACATAATAGATGCACACCCAGTGACGGCGGATAGTAAACGAGAACGGAGGAAGCCTTTTAGTCCGGTTCCTAGCTCGTCCAGGTCCAGCCGGGCCGCGAGCGAGAGAGGCCCCTCTCGTACAACAACATCTGGGACCAGATGTTGTGGTACAAAATGTGTCTTTAGCGGAGCATACGTCCGTCGCTCGGGACGCTCCGTTGTATAAGTAGTCCGCAGAGACTGTTAAGGCTTCCTCTTCTCGTCGGCGCACACGACCGCACCTTGGCTGCGTGACCTCCGATATTTTGCCAGCTTCGCCGATGAAGGATTCTTCGGCGACCAGGTCATACAAGCCGGCAGCCAGGGATTCGAGACCGATGGACTCCGGACGTTCGCATAGGAAAAGTATGCGGGAGCCATCTGATGCGGAGCTGCCCTCGGCGAAGCAGCGAAAGACCGCGCCTCCGCAGGTCTCGACGTCGGACATTCTAGTGCAGATAGCACAGCTTATCGCAGCATCCCAGCAGCCGACAGAAACGGTGTCGGATCGAGAATTATCCGACGGCGCTGGGTCGGTACGCTCCGCTGAAGCATCGGGGGCGGACGACCGGGAACATCGGGAGGTCCGACCGGATGGTGAAAGGGATACGGATGAATTGGAGCTATCCCTTTCGGAACAACATAAAGCTGCCGTGGACTTCATCCGGCACTTTCTCCCTCAAGTTGTTCCGTCGGGCCAGACTGCTGCGCTTCCGGACAAGAGAATTATAGCGTCATTGGACTCTGAATTTTTTGAGCGGTTCAGGGACATCGCTCCCGAGTTTCCGTCGCAGTCCAATAATGTTGCAAGAACATTTGAATTATTGAACGACGCTATATTTAAAGTTGCTTCCAGGACAGGGAAAGCAGGTTTCTTGTCCGCTAATACTCTTAACCTGCCTTTCATTAATACAAGGAATAAATTCGACACGGCAGGACAGGGTATACCGAGAGTTCCTCTGCGTATGGACGACGAGGCGGAAGACTTAGAGCTATCATTACCGTCGTCAGCTTCTATTCCAACCGCGGTGTTGGAAACAGCTATTGCGTCTAACAGAGCCAATTTAGATGCCTTATCTTACGCAGATCACCTTACTAAGGCGTTATCACTGCGCCTTCAAGGGGAAGAGTTTCAGGATATACAATCCTCTTTAAGACTTCTTTCAAGGGCAGTAGCTTATTCCACGTGTAACTCCGCCCTTTCAGCGCAAATCTGGAGTTGGTTAGACGTGACGCAGCCCTAGCTACATCCACACTAGTGGATTCTAAGGTGAAGAACTCTCTTAGAGTCGCTTCGGTCTCAGGAGAACTTCTCTTTGACGGCAAGCTTTCCGCTATTTATGATAATATTAAAAAGAAAGCTAATGATTCTCTGTTGTTCAGATCCGCTCCTAAAAGGTCGGATACAGCAGACACGAATAAGGCAGGCACTTCTGGGTCTAATGCGCCCAAGAGAGGTTCCTATAGAGGTTCCGGTGCGTCCTCTTGGTATTATTCGAGAGACCGTCAGGATAGCGACTCTCGTTCGGGACGTCCTTCAGGCCGGGACAATCGGTCGGACGCCCCGAGGTCGACGAGGCGAGGTGCGGGTCGTGGAAGACGTGGTTTCTCCTACCGCAGGCCTCGCAGGTCCAGGAGGTGATGGCTTAAACCTCTATCGCGTTCCGGTTGGCGGAAGGTTGTCGAGTTTTTCACAAGAGTGGGCGTCGATTACGGACGACCCGTGGGTGAGAGGAGTGACTTCGGAAGGTCTAAAGATATCCTTCAAACGAAAGCCTCCATTAACTCGAAGTCCAAAGTGGACTCATCTTCCGTCAAATCCACAGAAAAGAGACGCTCTGTTATCAGAGGTGCAGTCTCTTTTAATGAAGAACGCGGTAGAGGTCGTAGAAAACCAGGAATCTCTGGGATTCTACAGCCATCTGTTTCTGGTTCCGAAACCAGACGGCTCGTTCCGTCCAGTCATAGATTTGAGCTGGATAAACAAGCTGATCGTCGCTCCGAAGTTTTATATGGAGACGATTCGATCGGTCAGAGCGAGTATTCGGGTGAACGATTATGCAACGAGCATAGATCTCAAAGATGCGTACTTTCACGTCATGGTACATTCGACATTCCGAAAGTATCTACGCTTCGCAGTCCTAGGAGTGGTGTATCAGTTCCGGGCCATGTGCTTCGGATTGAATCTAGCACCCTGGGCTTTCACTCGGGTAATGAACTCGGTAATGATCTACTTCCGAGCTCATTCGTCGGCGGTAACGTCGGCCTACCTGGACGACATTCTTCAGAGGTACGGCAACGAGTTAACGCTTCAGAACGATGTTCAGAATCTTCTTCTATTGCTCCGACGTCTCGGTTTCATAGTAAACGAGGAGAAGTCGGATCTGGTGCCGTCCAAGTCATTCACTCATCTGGGAATGAGCTTCGAGACGCACAACAATCTCGTTCGTCTGCCGTTAACCAGAGCGAAATTAGTCAGTTGTTACGCTCGCTATTGTCTGCATGCAGACAAAGTCACGGCGAGAGAATTTATGAGACTGATAGGTCTGTGCGGAGCCGCCGCGGATCTCATTCCGATGGGGCGGCTACGCACACGTCCTCTTCAAATTTTCCTGACTCAGAATTGGAGTGTGAAAATTCATTCGCTCGATGTAGACGTTCTCTTGTCAGATCAAGTGAAACAAGAGATTCAGACTTGGGCAAACATTCAGTGGTTAACTCAAGGAGTTCCGCTGCAGTTGCCGGATCCGAGTTTTACCATTATGACGGATGCCAGTCAAACAGGTTGGGGTGCATCATTAATCCCAACGGATTCGAGATGCCAGGGTCTTTGGGATCCGCAATTCCTGTGCAAGCACATAAACATCAAGGAAATGATGTCAATTTGGCTTGCGTTACGTCACTGGATGGACATTATTCACGATGCTCATGTCCAAATCCTATCCGACAATACGACAGTAGTGGCGTATATACGGAATCAGGGAGGCACTCATTCAGTTCCGTTGTTCAATCTAACGGAAAGAATCCTTCTGTTTGCGTTGGAACATCACGTTCTTCTTTCGGTCCGTCACATACCGGGTCGTCTGAATGTGCTAGCAGACTCCCTTTCACGAAAGGGTCGCTTGTTGCCGTCGGAGTGGACTCTCAACAAACAAGTATTCAATCAGATTTGCTACCAATGGGAACGGCCAATGATAGACTTATTTGCGACACATCTCAACAATCAGTTGCAGACGTATGTGTCCCCGTGTCCGGATCCAAGAGCATTTGCAGTAGACGCTCTGTCGATCCCTTGGGACGGAATGATAGGATATGCGTATCCTCCAGCGCCGTTAATTCAACAAGTATTGCTAAAGATAAAACAATCTCAATGCAAGATTCTGTTGGTAGCATCTCTGTCGCCACAGAGACCGTGGATAAATCTACTCAGGTGTCTGTTGTGGGACCTACCGCAGAAGCTTCCTCCACGAGAGGATCTTCTTTCGCAGGGGAAATCGCGCCAACTCCATCACAACCCGCAAGGTCTCAACCTTCACGTTTTTCCGTTGTGCGGTCCTTCTTGCATGGCAAGCACTTTACAGGACGAGCAGTGGACGCGATTTCTAACTGTAGGAGGACCTCCTCTTCGCTAAACTATGCGGCTAAGTGGAAGGTTTTTCGTCGTTGGTGTAGGGATCATTCTGTAGATATATTTGATCCCTCTATACCAGACATTGCAAACTTTCTAGTATACTTGTTTGACGAAATCAAACTGCAGCCTGTTACTATAAAGGGTTATAGATCTATGTTATCTGATACCTATGCACATCATGATAGTTTACAAATTGGATCTAATGTCTCTTTATCGAAATTGGTTAGAAACTTTTCGATAAATAGACCCAGAACTCTTAGATTAATTCCTAAGTGGAATTTAGCTTGGGTTCTCCTTAAATTGAAGGAAAAGCCATTTGAACCTCTTGGGACAGTAGATTTCAAATTCTTATCTTATAAGACAGCTTTTCTCTTAGCTTTCTCTTCTGCCAGAAGAGTCAGTGAGCTTCATGCACTATCGGTGGATGATTCTCATTATCGTAGTGTTGGGAACACTATCACCTTCACTACTAATGTGGGTTTTTTAGCTAAGAATCAGGCTCCTAATAAATATCCGGAACCTATTGTTATTAAGGCTCTTCCGTCTTCAGACGGGCGTAGGCCTTTACTCTGTCCTGTTAGAGCACTACGTATCTATAAACAGAGATCTCAGTTCATCAGAAAGGGACGGAAACGTTTCTTTCTGTCTTTGATGCCTAATAGAAAGGACATTTCAGTCCATTCTATTGCTAGATGGATTCAGTTAACTATCCGTACTGCTTATGAAGATTTATCTTCTTCTCAGCAGTCTGTGCTTAAGATTTCTGCTCATGAAGTAAGAGCTCTTTCTACTTCCTGGGCTTATGCTAATAGTGTTGCTATTACAGATTTAATGAAGGCTGCTTATTGGTCTCAGCCATCCACATTTACGAATTTTTATCTCAGAAATATTGAGTCCATTTCTGGAGACCTGCATTGTTTAGGTCCGTTATCTGTTGCTCAGAATGTCGTCCACTAAACAGTTGCAACTATAGTTATGCAGGCTTTCTGTTCCGGCAGTGACTCCGTCCGGCTGCCCTCTTCGCTCTGGGCTATTTGACCCAGGGAAAGGGGAAGGGGGGGGGGGGGGTGGGGGGGCGGGTGTTCCCTTAGGTCACCTGCTTTATAGTGAAAAGCAAGGGAATGCCTCCTCCAAGACAGTATTTCTGAGTCGCTTCCGGGATGGTTTTAAAGTGTAATATTAATGTTTAATTTCATTCATGTCTTATTTTTGAAGTGTAGCTCGGTGTGAAGCATTTGTATATGTCAAGTGTCAAACGGGCTTTAATATACAATACTCGGACACTTTTAAATGATTATAAAGAGTCTCAATTCTCTGGACTACTTTATTTATTGGCTTGCTTTAAAAATAATTAGTATAAGGGTTATACTGGATGTTAATAGAGAACATGAATGTTATTGTGCTCAATTATTAAGGGTAGTGTATCTTTCTAATTTAATATTAAATAAGAAAGATACATGTAAAGCCTAATACTCCTTTTCTTCTTAAGGGGTTACCTCTTTACTATATAGTTGAGCTTATTGGATTTTCCTTCATTTCCTAGGCCCTCCAGCCTGTTTACTATTCAGCTAAGTCTGGGTCATTGGTACAGTATAAAAATGTTAAAAAATTTATAGTAATTTATATATTTTTTATACTTACCTATGACCCAGACGGGGATGGCCCTCCCTGGAGTTGGGAACTCTTGCCTCCCCGCTGAGTACATAGCGCTGACCAGGCACTGCCAGTAAGAATGATAATTGGCGCCAATTTCGGGACGACTGCGTCACTGCGCATGCGCAGTAGAGGCGTACTATGGAGGTCCTTTAGGACATGATTTCTTTTTGTTTTGGATGCAAATTTTGGGGATTGGGGGGCAAAATTTGTGTTTGGCCCTGGTTTTGTTGGAGTTAGCACCAGCAACTAAGTCTGGGTCATTGGTAAGTATAAAAAATATATAAATTACTATAAATTTTTTAACTTTTCTAAAAAAATTGGTTTCCGTTCATTTAAAGCTGAACGCCTTGACAGGTTGACACCTAATTTTTCAGATGTTGTTTTTAGCAATGAAATACAGGTCAAGTTCGATATTGGTGTTTCTCAGTCCATCCACTACAGAGTTATGACTCTTTGAAAACACAATCTTTCAAAAAAAATTGGTTTCCCTTCATTTAAAGTCGAACGCCTTGACGGATCAACATCAAACTTTCAGATGTTGTTTGTAGCAATAAAATTCTGGTCAAGTTCGATATTGGTGTTTCTCAGTCCATCTGCTGCAGAGTTATGGCCCTTTGAAAACACAATTTTTGAAAAAAAATTGGTTTCCATTCATTTAAAGCCGAACGCCTTTACAGATTGACACCAAATTTTTCAGATGTTGATTTTATACACCCGTTTGAAAAACGGGACGTATTATGTGAATGGTCTCTCCACCCACCCGCCTGTCTGTCTGTCCGTCCATGGACACATTTCGTTTCCGGACGATAACTTTAGTTGTAATGGTTTGAGCTGATTTAAATTTGGCATGTGGATTTAGTATGACAAAATATAGGATGGGTTTGATTTCCGTTTCTAGCGGCCCATTTGCAGTAGAGTTATGGCCCTTTATTTATGGTAATTTAGCCCAACTTTTCGTTTCCGGATGATAACTTTAGTTTGCCTTGACCGATTTATTTCAAATTTTCAGTTTTTTGTTTTTGACCACAAAATACAGCACACATTCCCTTTTGACCACAATCGCATATACCTTTCCAGAGTTATTCCCCTTGAATGATTGCAAATTAGTGGATTTTGTGGTTTCCGGATGATAACTTTAGTTTGCCTTGACCGATTTTTTTCAAATACTCAGATTTTGTTTTTGACCACAAAGCACAGCTCAAGTTCACCTTTGGCCATAATCGCATGTACGTTCCATAGTTATTCCCCTTGAATGATTGCAAATTTGTGAATTATGTGGTTTCCGGATGATAACTTTAGTTTGCCTTGACTAGTTTGTTTCAAATTCTCAGATTTTGTTTATGACCACAAAGCACAGCTCAAGTTCACTTTCGGCCAAAATTGCATGTACCTTTCCAGAGTTATTCCTCTTGAATTTGTGCATTTTGTGTTTATAACTTGAGTATGGCCTAACTGATTTTTTATACGCCTGTTGAAAAACCGTCGAATTATGGAATCAGTCTGTCTGTCCGTTTTTCCATCCATTTGTTCATCCGTTGGTCTTTCCGTTTGTCAACATTTGGTTTCCAGATGATAACTTTAGTATTTTTTTTTTCGATTGACTCCTAAACTTGTTATGTGGTTTAATCAAAACAAAAGACAGGTCAATTTCGAATATGGGGTCAGTTCGAACTTCGAAGTTCTCCTGAATTATGGACCTTGTTGGACATAGAATGCATCAAATATTTGGTTTCCGGATGATAACTTTTATTATTTGTTTTCCGATTGGTTCCAAACTTGGTATGTTGTTTAATCACAACAAAATACAGGTCAAGTTCGAATATGGGGTTGGTCCAAACAGTTTTCACCCTCATCCCCATCCTTACGCCAACCCTTCAAAAATACAAAACGGGCATATATTGTCCCGCTATGCGGTGCTCTTGTTCAATGTTACATGTGCAATAATTGCCGTAAGCAAGTGTAATTATTTTAGACATGTGAATCAGTTGTGAAAGAATTTTTAAAAAGATGTTTGATTCCAATTTTTTTGTTTCCGAACAGGAAGTGGAAACCAATTTGCAGGAAGTAATTTTTGACCACCTGCATTCTACAGCTTACCAAGGAACATCACTGGGCCTCACAATTCTGGGACCAACAGAAAATATCAAGTAAGCAGAATAGTGTTTAGTTTGGTTTCCTCGTTTTATCTTCATAAGTGAATCTTTTTTGTCGATAGTATTAGTTAACCTTGTATTGCCATATAAAGGTGAAAGAAATAAAAATAACAATAAAAAAAATTGTTCTTGAATAAAATCCTTTTTTGTCAATCAGTCTTGGATTCTTTTCTCTTCATGAGAAAAATGAATATTCAAAATGCTCAGGACTCCTTAGAGGACCAGATAAAACTGTGTAGGTGGTAAAACATATTGATTGTGTAGCAAAAGAACCATGGAAATAAGTTAAAATGTACAGATACACTTTAAATGTTTTAGTGAGTTCCGAAAACTTGACTTACCATGTGGTGAAGTCAGCTGGCTGAAAGGAGAGATATTCAAACACTGACAGCACAACAACTCCAAAAAAAAAAAAAATCAACAGATTTAAAAAATTTATTGGCATGTGGTTTTGTTGTCTTATCTTAATTTTGAAAATCAGTTTTTGTCCATTTTTTCTCGAGTTATGACCATCAGCTTGTCAGGTTATTGCAACTTTTAGTTTGTTTGCATGATAACTCAAGCAAACATCAAGAGATTAACCCATATGTCCATTAGCTTAATTGGTTGAGTGCTGAAAACCTCTATTTGGGATTTATTCAGTATTGCAGGGACCACAGCTTGAAGTCTTTATGCTTTGTGGATGTGCTTCATTTCTTTAAGGTGACATTATTTCGTCTATGGATTTACTTTGCTGCACTTTATGGGAGAGTGCCTTTGGGCGATCTCTCAAAAATTGTAACAAGGCAAAGACATGTAAAACAATTTTGATGACTAAAAATAATTTAGCACTCTATCAGTTGAAAAAAAATTGAGTGGACTTGAATCCAATTTTGTGAAATCTAGACCCACAGGTGTATGAGAGTATTTCGACTCAATTGCAATCAGATTGACAAAAATAACACTTTTGCGATCACAATGCTAAGCTTTTCATTGGAGTCCATCATAAAACTGAATATTGCTGAAAATATAATGTGATTTTCTCTATCTCCACTTTAGCATTGGTATGTAGGGATCCTTGTGTCCATTTATCTGTCCATCTCTGCGTTTGTGCATTCGTTTGTCCATCCCAAACTTTTATCTGCAACTAGTTTCACATTTTCCATTGGATATTTTTGATATTTGGTAGGACGCATAACCAAAATATGAACATGCACACATCGTTATGCCATATTGCTGAACATTATTTTTCAAAAGTTATTGCCTTCTTAACTTAGATTATCAAACAAGTCTTTCTCAAACTGTTATCTAGAACCACTTTCACACTTTCCATCTACACTCACAATTTTCATCAGATATTTTTATACCCCCGCCTAGCGGGGGTATATAGCATTCCTCGTGTCCATCAGTCCGTCTGTCCATCAGTCCTTCCATCTCAAAATTGTTTAATGGAGGGTACTGTCATGCTGTAATTAACTCCTCCCCCAATCAGTCCTTCCATCGCGAAATTGTTTAATGGAGGGTACCGTCATGCTGTAATTAACTCCTCCCCCACATTTCAGTTCACATAGTTGAAACTTCAGAATATGATCATACACACAATGAAGATGTGCAACATGTATAAAGTCTTGCAAAAATTTTGTTTCTCCACAGTTATTTTTTTTTTAACTTAGATTGTTTATCATTCTTCTGTTTTCATTTGGGATATATTGTTGGAAGAGGGTTCAGTTGGGCCGAAGAGCGGGGGTATCTTTATGTGTCATCAGCAGATGACACACGCTCTCTAGTTTGTATTTTGTTTATTGAATAATCATGAGAGGAGCTGTTGCATATCATTCGGCTATTTTGCTGCACCTTATATTTTTATTCTGTACCAATGACCCAGACTTAGCTGGTGCTAAACTCCTTAATTCAGGGCCAAACACAAATTTTGCCCCCCCCCCCCCCCCCATCCCCCAAATTTGCATCAAAAACCAAAAAATGCATGTCCTATATGGTCCTCCATACATTTACTCCTCTGCGCATGCGCAGTGTCATGACAAGGAGGTCCCGAAATTGGCGCCAATTATCATTCTTTGTTTGGCCCTCAAAACAGTTACACTTCACTGTTATTTGTGCTTCCAAATCTCAGTTTTCATGATGCCAGACACATTTTGATGAGAGAAATGGTGGAAATAAAGAGGAAATATAAGGAGGAGAGGAAAAAATAGTGCAAGAATATGTTCAGGGCTTTAACTTATAATTATTTTATGAAATTATTTCAAGTTGCCTTTTTTCAAGGCATAGCCCTGATGTTGTCATTCTTGCTATGAAGTAACTTTGTTTGATAAGTGTTTCCTCTCTACCTTCCTTATTCCCCCCTAGCTATTCTCCCATGTTTTGGCTTATTTTTTGTAATATTCATTACTAAAATTCCTTGGGAGTTTTGGCTTTGTAACAGAATTATTTCTGTTTTTTCCCCATGTTTACGTCTTCACCCTAGGGGTGTTTAGGCATTTTGGTCTGCATCTACCATCTGATGTTCTACAGTTTCTTCTCTGGCAGCCTCTGTTTTGCATCAGATAGTGTTTTAAATTGGTAACTGATTTCGGGCCAGGTTTGTTCAGTGCCTGCAGTCATGTTTCCGGTTTGTTGACACTTTTGCTTAGATTGACAACAGTTACTGCTGATAGTGATTATTTGTCTTCTGCATCTGTTATTCATAGCAAGATACATTAATATTGTCCATAAGTGTCTCATTAATTTTTAGCTCAACTTTGGCAAAGCCAAATTTGAGCTATTGTCATGGCCTGTCGTCCGTCTGGCCGTCTGTTCGTACATCAACAATTGGATACGGCTCGGGCTAGAGGCTGTATTTATGAACCGATCTTTACGAAACTTTTTGGGTTCCTTTATTATGACCGTGGGACGAGAACAAGTGTTTTGGGGTCTGGTCCGAAATTCAAGATGGCTGCCAGCCGCCATTTTGTACCGACGATGCAGAAATCTGTTTTTTACACAGAACTTCCATATGAAAGTGCTGATTTGAATAATTTTTCATATGAATGTTTAGTACCATGGGATACATCACATATAACACAGGTTTTTTTCTCGTACGTAAATTATGCAAATTAGACTAACTTTGATGTATTTAGTGTTACTTTCAGCACTGTCAGTACAAATGCCATTACGGCTCGGGCTAGAGGCCGCATTTATGAACCGATCTTCACGAAACTTCTTGGGTACCTTTGGTATCACCGTGGGATGAGAACGAGTGTTTTGGGGTGCAGTCCAAGATTCAAGATGGCCGCTGGCAGCCATTTTGTTCAAAATTTGGGGCAATCAGTTTTTTGCGCAGAACTTCCACATGAAAGCTCTGATTTGAATAATTTTTTGTATGAATGTTTAGTACCATGGGATACATCACATATAATACAGGGTTTTTTCTCGTGCAGAAATTATGCAAATTAGATGAACTTTGATTTTTTCAGTGCTACTTACACACAGTAAGTACACATGTCAATACGGCTCGGGCTAGAGGCTGTATTTATCAACCGATCTTCACAAAACTTCTTCTGCTATCACCTTGGGATGAGAACGAGTGTTTCTGAGTGCGGTCCGAAATTCAAGATGGCTGCCAGTGGCCATTTTGTACTGAAAATTAGATCTAATCAGTTTTTTGTACAAAACTTCTATACGGCTCAGGCTAGAGTCTGTATTTATGAACCGATCTTTACGAAACTTCTTGAATACCTTTGTTATCACCGTGCGATGAGAACGGGTGTTTTTGGGTGTGGTCCGAAATTCAAGATGGCCACCAGCAGCCATTTTGTACCAAAATTAGTGCAATCAGTCTTTTGTACAAAACTTCTGTATGAAAGTTCTGATTTGAATAAATTTTTGTATGAATGTTTAGTAAAATGGAATACATCACATACAGTACGGGTTTTTTTCTTGTGCAGAAATTATGCAAATTAGATGAATTTTGATTTATTTAGTGCTACTTATAAACTGTAAGTGCACATGTCAATACGGCTCGGGCTAGAGGCTGTATTTATCAACCGATCTTCACGAAACTTCTTGGGTACCTTTGTTATCACCTTGGGACGAGAACGAGTGTTTCTGAGTGCGGTCCAAAATTCAAGATGGCTGCCAGTGGCCATTTTGTACCGAAATTAGGTCCAATCAGTTTTTTGTCACAACTTCTATACAGCTCGTATTTATGAACTGATTTTCACGAAACTTCTTGGGTACCTTTGTTTTCACCTTGAGACAGGAATGAGTGTGTTTTGGGGTGCCTTTATTATCACTGTGCTATGAGAACAAATATTTTGGGGTTCAGTCAGACCCACTCTGGGACTCAAAGATTTCTTTTCTAGTTTAGCATCTGACTGTCACCCACCTTTACAATACTTTACCTATACATTTGTTACAGGCTACGGTCGGTATTTATGTACAGGCCGTTACAATACTTTATATGTACCTTTGTTATCAGGTCATTACCTAGATGTTTGTCATTGCTGTGTCACATACTATACATGTACATGTCTTGACAAGTTGAGCTACAGTGTCATTGACACTTTCATTTTCAATTTCTGTCAAAAAATGTTGCCACGGCCAACGGTCGAAGAACTTAGTTTAGTCAGACCACAATATTTCCCTTTGGCACACCCTACAGGGCACATCAATAATTGGATTGCTTTGAAACCTGGTATTCTTGTTTAGGGTGACCTCTAGATGGGAGCTATCGATTTTCTTCAATTTCTGTCAATAAATGTTGCCACGGCCAATGTTCTTAGAACTTAGTTTAGTCAGACCTCAATATTTCCCTTTGGCACACCCTACAGGGCACATTTATGATGGATTGCTTTGAAAACTGGTATGCTTGTTTGGGGAGACCTCTAGATGGGAGCTATCGATTTTCTTCAATTTCTGTCAAAAAATGTTACCACGGCCAACGTTCTTAGAACTTAGTTTAGTCAAACCACAATATTTCCATTTGGAACACCCTTCAGGGCATATTTATGATTGGATTGCTTTGAAACCTGGTATGCTTGTTTGGGGTGACCTCTAGATGGGAGCTGTCGATATTTTTATACTGTACCAATGACCCAGACTTAGCTGGTGCTAACTCTAACAAAACCAGGGCCAAACACAAATTTTGCCCCCCAATCCCCAAAATTTGCATCCAAAACAAAAAGAAATCATGTCCTAAAGGACCTCCATACTACGCCTCTACTGCGCATGCGCAGTGACGCAGTCATCCCGAAATTGGCGCCAATTATCATTCTCTGTTTGGCCCTTCATCAGTCAACATCTCACTGATCTTTGTGCTTGTAAATCTCAGTTTAAAGGATGCCAGACACGTAATTTTTGGAGAAAATGTGATTCTAAGGAGGATAGAAGGAGGAGAGGAAAAAGAAGTGGCAAAAAATAATCAGGGCTGTACTTAAAATTTTTTGATGAAATTATGTTAAGTTGCCTATTTTCGAGGCATGGGCCTCTTGTTGTCATTCTTGCTAATTGTTGCACTGCTTATTCAGTGTTTCCTCTTCCCTAGCCTTCTAAAGTCCCCCCTTGCAATTCTCCCATGCTTTTGGCATATTTTTGAGAAATTTCATTTCTAAAATTTCCTGGGAGAGTTGCTTGGTTACAGAATGTTTTCTGTTATTTTCCCCATAGTTACGTTTTCACCCATGGGTGTATAACGATTGTGTTCTGCATCTTCCATCTGATGTTCTACAGTTTCTCCCCTGGGAGTCTCTGTTTTGCATCAGATAGAGTGTAATTGATGACTGATTCCGGGCCAGTTTTTTCAGTGCCTGGAGTCATGTTTTCTGGTGTTTTTACACTGTTTGTTTTCATTGGCAACAGCCTTTTTTGAGGGGGGCTGTTTGCCTTTATTGTAGTTTATCTCATTATAAGATACATTTATATTATCCGAAAGTGTCTCATTAATTATTTTATATAAATTTAAAATTTTTGACCACACTTTGCCATCGGATCCATCGGGGCTCAACGTTACTTTTCAGCAACTTGGGCTTCGCTGAAAAAATATTTTTTCAAAATTATTTTGTTTTGCAATTGTTTTTTCATTTATTAATGGATCATGTTATTATGTATCTTTGTGTCAGGGGTTTTTGCGAGTAACTAGGACTTATTGTTGTTCTTTCACAATGAAGGGATGTTGTTCAAATTGTAATAGGAAGAAATCTTCCTCTGACTTTCATGATCATTGTATTAATTGTAGTCAGTGTTCTCGCATTAATCCCTGTCCTATATGTGAACATTGGGATGAGAAACATTGGAAACGTGTGTCACGATATGTTGTTTCTGGAGAAAGAGCGATGCCGGCTCTTTCTCCGCAAGGTCACTCTACTCTCTCAGTTTCTGTTTCAGAGGAACCAGAACAGGGTGATGTTTCCATGTTATCTTCTTCAAGTGTGCGTCCGTTGTCACAAATGAATTCAGAGCTAGCGGCAAAAGTGCTCATGGAGATTAGACAAATGTCGTCCGCTAGCTCGCCCGGTGTAACGTCCATTCACCGAATGGTTCGGCAGCCGGGTTCGTCCGATGCGGTCCAAGAGGAAATTTTGGGTGATGCGAGCACTATAAACATAATAGATGCACACCCAGTGACGGCGGATAGTAAGCGAGAACGGAGGAAGCCTTTTAGTCCGGTTCCTAGCTCGTCCAGGTCCAGCCGGGCCGCGAGCGAGAGAGGTCCCTCTCTCGTACAACAACATCTGGGACCAGATGTTGTGGTACAAAATGTGTCTTTAGCGGAGCATACGTCCGTCGCTCGGGACGCTCCGTTGTATAAGCAGTCCGCAGAGACTGTTAAGGCTTCCTCTTCTCGTCAGCGCACACGACCGCACCTTGGCTGCGTGACCGCCGATATATTACCAGCTTCGCCGATGAAGGATTCTTTGGCGACCAGGTCACAACATCCGGCAGCTAGGCATTCGAGACCGATGGACTCTGGACGTTCGCATAGGAAAAGTATGCGGGAGCCATCTGATGCGGAGCTGCCCTCGGCGAAGCAGCGAAAGACTGCGCCTCCGCAGGTCTCGACGCCTGACATTCTTGTGCAGATAGCACAGCTTATCGCCGCATCCCAGCAGCCGACAGAAACGGTGTCGGATCGAGAATTATCCGACGGCGCTGGGTCGGTACGCTCCGGCGAAGCATCGGGGGCGGACGACCGGGAACATCATGAGGTCCGACCGGATGGTGAAAGGGATACGGATGACTTGGAGTTATCCCTTTCGGAACAACATAAAGCTGCCGTGGACTTCATCCGGCACTTTCTCCCTCAAGTTGTTCCGTCGGGCCAGACTGCTGCGCTTCCGGACAAGAGAATTATAGCGTCATTGGACTCTGAATTTTTTGAGCGGTTCAGGGACATCGCTCCCGAGTTTCCGTCGCAGTCCAATAATGTTGCTAGAACATTTGAATTATTGAACGACGCTATATTTAAACTTGCTTCCAGGACGGGGAAAGCAGGTTTCTTGTCCGCTAATACTCTCAACCTGCCTTTCATTAATGCAAGGAATAAATTCGATACGGCAGGACAGGGTATACCGAGAGTTCCTCTGCGTATGGACGACGAGGCGGAAGACTTAGAGCTATCATTACCGTCGTCAGCTTCTATTCCAACCGCGGTGTTGGAAACAGCTATTGCATCTAACAGAGCCAATTTAGATGCCTTATCTTACGCAGATCACCTTACTAAGGCGTTATCACTGCACCTTCAAGGGGAAGAGTTTCAGGATATACAATCCTCTTTAAGACTTCTTTCAAGGGCAGTAGCTTATTCCACGTGTAACTCCGCCCTTTCAGTGGCAAATCTGGAGTTGGTTAGACGTGACGCAGCCCTAGCTACATCCACACTAGTGGATTCTAAGGTGAAGAACTCTCTTAGAGTCGCTTCGGTCTCAGGAGAACTTCTCTTTGACGGCAAGCTTTCCGCTATTTATGATAAAATTAAAAAGAAAGCTAATGATTCTCTGTTGTTCAGATCGGCTCCTAAGAAGTCGGATACAGCAGACACGAATAAGACAGGCACTTCTGGGTCTAATGCGCCCAAGAGAGGTTCCTATAGAGGTTCCGGTGCGTCCTCTTGGTCTTATTCGAGAGACCGTCAGGATAGCGACTCTCGTTCGGGACGTCCTTCAGGCCGGGACAATCGGTGGGACGCCCCGAGGTCGACGAGGCGAGGTGCGGGTCGTGGAAGACGTGGTTTCTCCTACCGCAGGCCTCGCAGGTCCAGGAGGTGATGGCTTAAACCTCTATCACGTTCCGGTTGGCGGAAGGTTGTCAAGTTTTTCACAAGAGTGGGCGTCGATTACGGACGACTCTTGGGTGAGAGGAGTGACTTCGGAAGGTCTGAAGATATCCTTCAAACGAAAGCCTCCATTAACTCGAAGTCCAAAGTGGACTCATCTTCTGTCAAATCCACAGAAAAGAGACGCTCTGTTATCAGAGGTGCAGTCTCTTTTAATGAAGAACGCGGTAGAGGTCGTAGAAAACCAGGAATCTCTGGGATTCTACAGCCATCTGTTTCTGGTTCTGAAACCAGACGGCTCGTTCCGTCCAGTCATAGATTTGAGCTGGATAAACAAGCTGATCGTCGCTCCGAAGTTTTATATGGAGACGATTCGATCGGTCAGAGCGAGTATTCGGGTGAACGATTATGCAACGAGCATAGATCTCAAAGATGCGTACTTTCACGTCATGGTACATCCGACATTCCGAAAGTATCTACGCTTCGCAGTCCTTGGAGTGGTGTATCAATTCCGGGCGATGTGCTTCGGATTGAATCTAGCACCCTGGGCTTTCACTCGGGTAATGAACTCGGTAATGATCTACTTCCGAGCTCATTCGTCTGCGGTAACGTCGGCCTACCTGGACGACATTCTTCAGAGGTACGGCAACGAGTTAACGCTTCAGAACGATGTTCAGAATCTTCTTCTATTGCTCCGACGTCTCGGTTTTATAGTAAACGAGGAGAAGTCAGATCTGGTGCCGTCCAAGTCATTCACTCATCTGGGAATGAGCTTCGAGACGCACAACAATCTCGTTCGTCTGCCGTTAACCAGAGCGAAATTAGTCAGTTGTTACGCTCGCTATTGTCTGCACGCAGACAAAGTCACAGCGAGAGAATTTATGGGACTGATAGGTCTGTGCGGAGCCGCCGCGGATCTCATTCCGATGGGGCGGTTACGCACACGTCCTCTTCAAATTTTCCTGACTCAGAATTGGAGTGTGAAAATTCATTCGCTCGATGTAGACGTTCTCTTGTCAGATCAAGTGAAACAAGAGATTCAGACTTGGGCAAACATTCAGTGGTTAACTCAAGGAGTTCCGCTGCAGTTGCCGGATCCGAGTTTTACCGTTATGACGGATGCCAGTCAAACAGGTTGGGGTGCATCATTAATCCCAACGGATTCGAGATGCCAGGGTCTTTGGGATCCGCAATTCCTGTGCAAGCACATAAACATCAAGGAAATGATGTCAATTTGGCTTGCGTTACGTCACTGGATGGACATTATTCACGATGCTCATGTCCAAATCCTCTCCGACAATACGACAGTAGTGGCGTATATACGGAATCAGGGAGGCACTCATTCAGTTCCGTTGTTCAATCTAACGGAAAGAATCCTTCTGTTTGCGTTAGAACATCACATTCTTCTTTCGGTCCGTCACATACCGGGTCGTCTGAATGTGCTAGCAGACTCCCTTTCACGAAAGGGTCGTTTGTTGCCGTCGGAGTGGACTCTCAACAAACAAGTATTCAATCAGATTTGCTACCAATGGGAACGGCCAATGATAGACTTATTTGCGACACATCTCAACAATCAGTTGCAGACGTATGTGTCTCCGTGTCCGGATCCAAGAGCATTTGCAGTAGACGCTCTGTCGATCCCTTGGGACGGAATGATAGGATATGCGTATCCTCCAGCGCCGTTAATTCAACAAGTATTGCTAAAGATAAAACAATCTCAATGCAAGATTCTGTTGGTAGCATCTCTGTCGCCACAGAGACCGTGGATAAATCTACTCAGGTGTCTGTTGTGGGACCTACCGCGGAAGCTTCCTCCACGAGAGGATCTTCTTTCGCAGGGGAAATCGCGCCAACTCCATCACAACCTGCAAGGTCTCAACCTTCACGTTTTTCCGTTGTGCGGTCCTTCTTGCATGGCAAGCACTTTACAGGACGAGCAGTGGACGCGATTTCTAACTGTAGGAGGACCTCCTCTTCGCTAAACTATGCGGCTAAGTGGAAGGTTTTTCGTCGTTGGTGTAGGGATCATTCTGTAGATATATTCGATCCCTCTATACCAGACATTGCAAACTTTCTAGTATACTTGTTTGACGAAATCAAACTGCAGCCTGTTACTATAAAGGGTTATAGATCTATGTTATCTGATACCTATGCACATCATGATAGTTTACAAATTGGATCTAATGTCTCTTTATCGAAGTTGGTTAGAAACTTTTCGATAAATAGACCCAGAACTCTTAGATTAATTCCTAAGTGGAATTTAGCTTGGGTTCTCCTTAAATTGAAGGAAAAGCCATTTGAACCTCTTGGGACAGTAGATTTCAAATTCTTATCTTATAAGACAGCTTTTCTCTTAGCTTTCTCTTCTGCCAGAAGAGTCAGTGAGCTTCATGCACTATCGGTGGATGATTCTCATTATCGTAGTGTTGGGAACACTATCATCTTCACTACTAATGTGGGTTTTTTAGCTAAGAATCAGGCTCCTAATAAATATCCGGAACCTATTGTTATTAAGGCTCTTCCGTCTTCTGACGGGCGTAGGCCTTTACTCTGTCCTGTTAGAGCACTACGTATCTATAAACAGAGATCTCAGTTTATCAGAAAGAGACGGAAACGTTTCTTTCTGTCTTTGATGCCTAATAGAAAGGACATTTCAGTCCATTCTATTGCTAGATGGATTCAGTTAACTATCCGTACTGCTTATGAAGATTTATCTTCTTCTCAGCAGTCTGTGCTTAAGATTTCTGCTCATGAAGTAAGAGCTCTTTCTACTTCCTGGGCTTATGCTAATAGTGTTGCTATTACAGATTTAATGAAGGCTGCTTATTGGTCTCAGCCATCCATATTTACGAATTTTTATCTCAGAAATATTGAGTCCATTTCTGGAGACCTGCATTGTTTAGGTCCGTTATCTGTTGCTCAGAATGTCGTCCACTAAACAGTTGCAACTATAGTTATGCAGGCTTTCTGTTCCGGCAGTGACTCCGTCCGGCTGCCCTCTTCGCTCTGGGCTATTTGACCCAGGGCAAGGGGAAGGGGGGGGGGGGGGGGCGGGTGTTCCCTTAGGTCACCTGCTTTATAGTGAAAAGCAAGGGAATGCCTCCTCCAAGTCAGTATTTCTGAGTCGCTTCCGGGATGGTTTTAAAGTGTAATATTAATGTTTAAATTCATTCATGTCTTATTTTTAAAGTGTAGCTCGGTGTGAAGCATTTGTATATGTCAAGTGTCAAACGGGCTTTAATATACAATACTCGGACACTTTTAAATGACTATAAAGAGTCTCAATTCTCTGGACTACTTTATTTATTGGCTTGCTTTAAAAATAATTAGTATAAGGGTTATACTGGATGTTAATAGAGAACATGAATGTTATTGTGCTCAATTATTAAGGGTAGTGTATCTTTCTAATTTAATATTAAATAAGAAAGATACATGTAAAGCCTAATACTCCTTTTCTCCTTAAGGGGTTACCTCTTTACTATATAGTTGAGCTTATTGGATTTTCCTCTATGTCCTAGGCCCTCCAGCCTGTTTACTATTCAGCTAAGTCTGGGTCATTGGTACAGTATAAAAATGTTAAAAAATTTATAGTAATTTATATATTTTTTATACTTACCAATGACCCAGACGGGGATGGCCCTCCCTGGAGTTGGGAACTCTTGCCTCCCCGCTGAGTACATAGCGCTGACCAGGCACTGCCAGTAAGAATGATAATTGGCGCCAATTTCGGGACGACTGCGTCACTGCGCATGCGCAGTAGAGGCGTAGTATGGAGGTCCTTTAGGACATGATTTCTTTTTGTTTTGGATGCAAATTTTGGGGATTGGGGGACAAAATTTGTGTTTGGCCCTGGTTTTGTTAGAGTTAGCACCGGCTAAGTCTGGGTCATTGGTAAGTATAAAAAATATATAAATTACTATAAATTTTTTAACTTTTTTCCATTTCCGTTGAAAAATGTTGCCGCGGCCAATGTTCTTAGAACTTAGTTTAGTCAGAAGACCTCAATATTTATGATCGGATTGCTTTGAAACCTGGCATGCTTGTTTGGGGGTGACCTCTAGATGGGAGCTATCAATTTTCTTCCATTTCCATAAAAAATGTTGCCACGGCCGATGTTCTTAGAACTTAGTTTAGTCAAACCTCAATATTTTCCTTTGGCACACCCTACAGGGCACATTTATGATTGGTTTGCTGTGAAACCTGGTATGCTTGTTTGGGGAGGCCTCTAGATGGGAACTATCGATTTTCTTCAATTTCCGTCAAAAAATGTTACCGCTGCCAATGTTCTTAGAACTTAATTTAGTCATACTTTACCTGTACATTTGTTACAGGCTACAGTCAGTATTTATGTACAGACCTTTACAACACTTTACATGTACCTTTGTTATCAGGTCATTGCCTAGATGTGTGCATTGCTGTGTCACATACAATACATGTACATGTCTGACACAAGTTGAGCTACAGTGTCATTGACACTTTCATTTCAAAATGAATTTAAATTTTTGTCCACTCTTAGGCTTTTTTGGGATCCATTGGGCTCAGGGTTCCCATTGGGAACTTGGGCTCTTCTGAAAAAATTTTTTTTTTTTTTTTGAAAATTTTTTTTCTTTTCAAATCATTATTTCTTAATGTTTATAATGGATTGTTGTATTATGTATCTTTATTTTCAAGGATTAGTGCGAGTACTATGATTGTTTACCTTGCACAATGAATGATTATTGTTCAAATTGTAATAGGAGGAAATCTTCCTATGATTCTCATGATCTCTGTATTAATTGTACTCTCTGCTCTTGCACTGATCTTTGTTCTGTGTGTTTCAAATGGGATGACAAACGTTGGAAACGTGTGTCATGTATGTTGTTACTGGAGAGAGGGCCATGCTTGTTCTCCGCAGAGTCACTCTAGTCTTTCACTCTTTTTTTCAGAGGAACAAGAACAGGGTGATATTTCCGTGATGTCGTCCAGAAGTGTGCCTCCATCGTCACATACAAGCGAAGAGCTAGCGGCAAAAGCGCTCATGGAGATCCATCAATTACCCGAAAGGAACTTGAAGGGGTTGACATCCACTAGCTCGCCTGGTGTTGCGTCCATTCACTGAATGGGGCAGCATCCAGGTTCATCCGTTGCGATCCAGCAGAGAGAGTCGGGTGTTGCGAGCACTATAAAACATCCACGTGCACACCCAGTGACGACGGAAAGGAGGATGGATCGGAGGAAGCCTGATAGTCCGGTGTTTAGCTTGTCCAGCTCAGCACGAGCTGCAAGCAAGAGAGGTCCCTCTCTCATACTGCAGCATCTGGGACCAGATGTTGTAGTCCGTAGTGTTACGCATTCGGAGCATATGTCTGCCGTTCTGGACGCTCCGGTATATAGGCAGTCCGGCGAGACTACCTATAAGGCTTCCTCATCATCACAGCAGCACACTCGACCGCACCTTGGCTATGTGACCAGTGATTTACAGTCAGTTTCTTCGACCAGGGATTCCACAGCAACCAGGTCAAGGCATCCGGTAGCCAGGGATATGAGGCCTTCTACATCCGGACGTTCGCATAAAAGATGTATGCAGGATGCAACATCCAGGGAGCTTCCGGCGGCTAAATCCAGTAAGACCGCGGCTCCCCAGGCCTCTGTAATGGATGTGCTATCACAGATAGCAAAGATGATCACAGCAACCGGCAGAGCCCCTGTCGGAACATGAAGTGTCAGACGAAGCTGGGTCGGTAGGTTCCGCCGCTGGATCGGGTGTGGACGACCAAGATTTGCAAGAGGTTCGGCAGGATGGCGAAAGGGATTCCGATGAGTTAGATATTTCCGTTTCGGAACAACATAAAATAGCCGTAGAATTCATCCGGCATTACCTTCCAGAAGTTGTTCCACTGGACCAAAATGCTGTGCAGCCGGATAGGAGGGTGATAGCGCCACTGGACACTGATTTTTTTAATCGGTTTAGGGACATTGTCCCGGAATTTCCGTCACAATCCAAGAATGTCTCTTGGATATTTGAATTATTGAATGACGCTATTGATTGCCAACAAGACGGGCAGGTCAGCCTTCCTACCGGCATCTGCTCTACAGCTGCCGTTTATCAATCAAAGGAATAAGTTTGATACGGCAGGTCAGGGCATCCAGAGAGTTCCTCTGCGCTTAGACGACCAGGCTGAAGACCTTGATATATCCATGTCGTCAACGATGGAAACGACGATATCGTCTAACAGGGCTAGTTTAGACGCTCTTTCCTACTCAGATCACCTTACTAGAGCGTTGTCATTACGCTTTGAAGGACCAGAATTTCAAGACGTACAGACGTCATTAACAGTTCTGTCCAGTGCCATAGCTTTTTCCACATATAACTCTGCCCTTTCAGTGGCAAATCTGGAGTTAGCTAGACGTGACACGGCCCTAGCTACTTCCACACGCGTGGAAAGTAAGGTGAAAAACTCTCTTAGAGTCGCTCCGGTCTCTGGAGAGTTTCTCTTCAGTGGCAAGCTTTCTGAAATATATGATAAATTAACAAAGAAAACTTTGGACTCTCTGCTATTTAAGTCTGCTTCCAAGAAGTCGGAACCAGCAGACAGGAGTAGGCCAGGCACTTCTGGGACGAGTTCGTCCAGGGGAAGTTCCTATAGAGGTTCCTATGCGTCCTCTAGGTCTTACTCTAGAGACCGGCAGAGTAACGACTCGACTAGGGGTCGTTACGCTGGCCGAAATAACCGGTCAGACGCCCCTAGGCCGATGGGGTGAGGTGCGGGATGCGGAAGACGTAGTTTCTCCTCCCGCAAGCCTCGCGGATCCAGAAGGTGATGGTTTAGACCTCTGTCGCATTCCGGTGGGCGAAGACTGTCGAGTTTCTCAAGCAATTGGGAATCAATTACGGAGGACCCTTGGGTTCGAGGGGTTATTTTTGAAGGACTAAAACTGTCCTTCAAAGGCAAACCTCCATTAACTCGAAGTCCAAGATGGACTCAGCTTCTGTCAATTTATCAGAAAAGGACGGCACTTCTATCAGAAGTCCAGTCTCTTTTAACGAAAAACGCGATAGAGGTCGTAGAAAACCAGGAATCTCCAGGTTTCTACAGCCATCTCTTTCTAGTTCCAAAACCAGACGGCTCGTTCCATCCAGTGATCGACTTAAGCTGGATAAACAAGCTGATCGTGGCTCCAAAGTTTTATATGGAGACCATTCGATCGGTCAGAGCGAGCATTCGAGTGAACGACTATACTGCGAGCATAGACCTCAAGGATGCGTACTTTCACATCATGGTACATCCGGCATTCAGAAAGTATCTTCGCTTCGCTATCCTAGGTGTTGTTTATCATTTCCGAGCGATGTGTTTTGGTCTGAATCTAGCGCCCTGTGCTTTCACTCGAGTAATGAACTCGGTAATGACTCATTTCCGAGCTCACTCGTCTGCGGTAACGTCGGCTTACCTGGACGATATTCTTCAGAGGTACGGCAACTAGTTACCGCTTCAGAACGATATGCAGAATCTGCTTCTATTGCTCCGATGTCTCAGTTTCATAATAAACGAAGAGAAGTTGGATCTGGTGCCATCCAAGTCATTCACCCACCTGGGGATGAGCTTCGAGACGCACAACAATCTCGTTCGTCTGCCATTAACCAGAGCAAAATTAGTCAGTTGTTACGCTCGCTATTGTCTTCACTCAGACAAAGTTTCAGCGGGGGAATTCATGAGACTAATAGGTCTGTGCGGAGCTGCCGCGGATCTCATTCCAATGGGGCGGATACACACTCGTCCTCTCCAGAAGAATCTGACTCAGAATTGGAGAGCCAAGTGAAACAAGAGATTCAGACTTGGGCAGACATACAGTGGTTAACTCAGGGAGTTCCACTGCAATTGCCAGATTCGAGTTTTACGATTATGACAGATGCCAGTCAAACAGGCTGGGGCACGACACTGAGCCCATCGGATTTGAAGTGCCAGGGTCTTTGGGATCCACAGTTTTTAAGCAAGCACATCAACATTAAAGAGATGATGTCGATTTGCTTGCTCTACGTCATTGGATAGACGTTATTCAGAATGCACACGTGCAGTTTATGTCCAACAATACGACAGTAGTTGTGTATATTCAGAACCAAGATGGCACTCATTCCATTCCGCTGCTCAATCTAACGGAAAGAATCCTTCTGTTTGTACTAGAACATCAGCTGCTCTCCGTCCGTCATAATCTGGGTCATCTGAACGTCTTAGCAGACTCCCTTTCACGGAGTGGTCGCCTATTGCCGTCAGAATGGACTCTCAACAAGCAAGTATTCAATCAGATTTGCTACCAATGGGAATGGCCAATGATAGATTTATTTGCGACACATCTCAACAATCAGTTGCAGACGTATGTGTCACCTTGTCTGGATCCTCGAGCGTTTGCAGTAGACGCTCTCTTGATCTCTTGGGATGGAATGATAGGATATGTATATCCTCTAGCGCCGTTGATTCAGCAGATATTGCTCAAGATAAAACAATCGCAATGCAAGATTCTGTTGGTAGCATCTCTATCTCCACCGTGGATAAATCTACTCAGGTGTCTGTTGTGGGACATGCCGAGGAAGCTTCCTCAACGGGAAGATCTTCTTTCGCAAGGGAAATCGCGCATCCTCCATCACAATCCGCGAGGTCTAAACATTCACGTATTTCCGTTGTGCGGTCCTTCTTGCACGGAAAACATTTTACAGGACGAGCAGTGGACGCGATTTCTAACTGTAGGAGGACCTCCTCTTTGCTAAACAATGCTGCTAAGTGGAAGGTCTTTTGTCAGTGGTGTGGGGATCATTCTGTAAATATTTATGATCCTTCCATTCCAGACATTGCAAACTTTCTAGTATACTTGTTTGATGAGATTAATCTGCAGCCGATCACCATTAAGGGTTATAGGTCTATGCTATCCGATACCTATGCACATCATGATAGCTTGATGATTGGAACTAATGTCTCTTTATCTAAGTTAGTTAGAAATTTTACGATAAATAGACCTAGATCCCTTAGATTAATTCCGAAGTGGAATTTGGCCTGGGTTCTTCTTAAGCTAAAAGAAGTGCCGTTTGAGCCTCTTGACACAGTGGACTTCAAATTCTTAACATATAAGACAGCTTTTCTCTTAGCCTTCTCTTCTGCTAGAAGAGTTAGTCAGCTTCATGCACTATCTGTGGAGGATTCTCACTACCGTAGTGTCGGTAATTCTATTACCTTTACCACCAATGTTGGATTTTTGGATAAGAATCGGGCTCCTAATAAGTATCCTGAACCTATTGTTATTAAGGCCCTTCCATCATCTGATGGGCATAGGCCTTTACTGTGTACTGTTAGAGCAATACGTATTTACAGACGTAGATCTGAGTTCATCAGAAAGGGATGTAAGCGTTTCTTTCTGTCTTTGATGCCTAATAGAAAGGATATTATGGTTCATTCTGTTGCTAGATGGATTCAATTAACTATTCGTACTGCTCATGAAAAATTATCTTCTCAGCAGTTGACACTCAAGATCTCAGCTCATGAAGTAAGAGCTCTTTCTACTTCTTGGGCCTATGCTAATTGTATTGCTATTACTGATCTAATGAAGGCTGCATATTGGTCTCAACCTTCCACATTCACTAATTTTTATCTCAGAAATATTGAGTCCATTTCTGGAGACCTCCATTGTTTAGATCCGTTATCAGTTGCTCAGAATATCGTCCACTAAACAGTTGCAACTATAGTTATGTGGGCTTTCTGTTCCGGCAGTGACTATGCCCTGCTGCCCTCTTTGCTCTGGGGTATTTGACCCAGGGCAAGGGGAAGGGTGGGGGGGGGGGGGTGTTCCCTTAGGTCACCTGCTTGATAGTGAAAAGCAAGGGAATACCTCCCCTAGAGTCAGTATTTCCGAGTCGGTACCGGGATGGTTTTAAAGTGTAAAGCTAATGTTTACTCATCCATGTAATATTTTTAAAGTGTAGCTTGGTGTGAAGCATTTGTATATGTCATGTGTCAAACGAGCGTTAATATACAATCCTCGGACACTTTTAATGAA
Source organism: Pictodentalium vernedei (assembly GCA_031216915.1). Taxonomy (NCBI): domain Eukaryota; kingdom Metazoa; phylum Mollusca; class Scaphopoda; order Dentaliida; family Dentaliidae; genus Pictodentalium; species Pictodentalium vernedei. The sequence continues at coordinate 224,345,422 of CM062296.1, forward strand.
TATAAAGAGTCTCATTTCTCTGGACTTCCTTTATTTATTGGCTTACCTTTAAAAATATTAGTATAAAGGGTTATACTCGATGTTAATAGAGATCATTGATTATTATTATGCTCAATTACTGATCGGTATTGTGTCTTTCTTCTTTAATATAAATAAGAAAGATACATGTAAAGCCTATCTCTTCTTTTCTCCTGGAGAGGATATTCTATTATAGATAATTGTGCTTATTGGGTTTTCCTTTATGTCCTAGGCCCTCCAGCCTATTTACTATTCAGCTAAGTCTTGGTCATTGGTACAGTATAAAAATGTTAAAAAAATTATAGTAATTTATATATTTTTTATACTTACCAATGACCCAGATGGGGATGGCCCTCCCAGGAGTTGGGAACTCATACCTCCCCGCTGAATATATTTTTTATACTTACCAATGACCCAGATGGGGATGGCCCACCCAGGAGTTGGGAACTCATACCTCCCCGCTGAGTACATAACGTTTACCAGGCACTGGTTGTAAGAATGATAATTGTCGCCAATTTCGGGACCTCCTTGACACTGCACATGCGCAGAGGAGTAAATGCATGGAGGACAATATAGGACATGTATTTTTCGGTTTTTAGGGATTGGGGGGGCAAAATTTGTGTTTGGCCCTGAATTAAGGAGTTTAGCACCAGCTAAGTCTGGGTCATTGGTAAGTATAAAAAATATATAAATTACTATAAATTTTTTAACTTTCCATGATTTATTGCCCGTTTTCACTTACGTTATTGAACAAGTCTGTTATGACTCTTGTCTCTGCAACTAGTCTCAAAATTTTAATCTGATTCCTTTGTTCTTTTGTATAGTGAACAACCATGATTAGAACATGCTTTGTTGTTGCAATTTGCAGATTTGTGAACTGGAGTGCAACAGAGGAGGTTGAGGGTTATCTTTTTATGTCATCCTGAGATGACACTTTCTCTACTTTGTTTGCAAATCCTGCATTCTGAAATGTTTCTGGATTTGTATTTTCAAACTTTGATTGTCCTCCAATGACATGTTTAACTCTTTCAATCTTTTATGCATAAATTTTTGTGTGAAGAAAAAAATCTGGATCGAGGCTTGGTAATAATTTAATCCAACAGCTCGACAGAGCTGTTGGTTTAAATTATTACTGAACCTCCCAACAAACCAGGATGGTTTCATCCATTTTCTACGTTGACAGTATTGGCAGAAATGATACCTTCCAGGGTGTCTGTGTTGAAAGGGTGAAAGCATTTAATTTATATCTCGGGTGGAAATTTCATGGACGTTTTCCAGTGATAATCCACTCTCCTTGTACTGTGGAATGATGTTAAGTGACATGTTGAAAAGGGTTCTCTCTCCATCATAGTGTTATTCAATATCATTCTTTCATCTTAATGGGTAAAACTTCAGAAGTAAGCTGCAGTATCCTTACTGCTCCAATAAGCAATAGAATGACTGAGGAAGTGAACTACTCATTTAAATTTCTTAGAATTTTTCACATTTCCATCAAAGAAATATTGAAATTTATGACTTGATTTTGGAAAATTGTTGATTTTATTTCATCAGAAGATGTGAAAACCTTGATGTACATCCAATTGCGAATCTTGAATTTATGTCTATGGATTTTCTTGCAAAACTCTTAATCCCAATTGCCCAAGTGGGTAGAGATGAGCAACATACCCGAACCAATACTGATATCGTCGGGTCACTAAAAAACTTATCCAAACCAATCACTGAATATCGAACTGTCTGATAGTTGGAGTGTTCATTTTCATGAAAGGAATGACTAATTTTCTTTTCAGTTTTGTTAACCCTTGAGTGCTTGGGCAGTTGTCCTGAATTCCCATTGGACAACAGCCTGTACATCTGCAGTTGCTAAGCAGTGATTTGTAGTCAAGTCTTGGCTGCCTGTTAAAGCAGCCAGTGCTTGACTAGAAATCACTGTCCAGCTGATTTGTCTATTGTCAGCAGGACCTCCTAATGGTGGCATGTTAAGGGCACATGCTCTGAGATCGCAAAAGCCTGAAATAGGCATTGAACTCTTAACATGTGAAGTATTTTTTTTAAATATCTTTCATCAAGTCCAGTCATGGCTGCTTCATAGCAGCCATGACTGGACTTGATGAAAGATATTTTATTTGATGAAAAATTTAAGAAAATTTGGTTCAAGAAATCACTTGTCAAAAAGTTAATACAATTTGCAGAGGAAAGTTTGGTTAAATGTTCTCAAATTTACTTCTTTTAGTGGCAAGTGATTTCCTGTCCTGAGCAGGAATATCTGCCAGCAGCATGCAAGAAGTTAAATGTTAAAATATGTTTGGAACAAGTAAAAAATTACTCTAGATATGATTTGTGTTAGCAACAGAATGCCAATAATGAGCTCCTTGGTGATAGTGGCACTGTGGTAGAATGAAGAAATTATCTATATTTTTCTGGTGTGCATCCCGCTTCGGTACTGTTAGCAAATCTCAGTCAGAGACTCAATACTGAACCGAGACTAAACATAACATTCCAGTACTGCCCATCTCTACAAGTGGATGCAGTGTGCTAAGGCATGATGCATGCTTCTGGTACACATGCCTTCAACCGATGCTAACTCTGCTTGTGCAGGGTTAGAAAGTTGGTGACAGTTACTAACTCGCTATTGCTTGGTGGTTTTCTCTTGGTACTCGGGTTCCTCCACCTGTAAAACTGTCTGATACAGTATGATACTGCCTGTTAAAACCAGCATTAAGGCCCCACAAAGTAGATCTTCTGTTTCTTCGTCCATTTTTTTTCAATTGCATGTTGGTGGGCGTTTTTTTATTTTATTTTTTATTTTTGTAATTTCTTTGCCATCAAAAGTTCATATTCTTGGTTTGTTTTATGTTTTAGGCCTCATAATCTACAGAATCATATTTCGTCCCCATGAGTGCAAGAAAGCTTTGCAATGCTAAAGCATTGCAAATCCTTGTTGCACTCAAGGGACATATTTATCAGTTTTATTAACTTGTGTAAACTATCCGACATAAACCATTTAATTTTTATTTTTTCAAGTTTGCATTGGTTATAAAAAGAGACCTAGTGACAGCCAAAATGGCCATGCTGGAGGGCCTGTGAAACAGATTTTTAACTTTTTGGGGGGCCGAAACTCTTATAAATAAATTGTCTATGGGTTTCTTTTGTAGGTCAATCAACAGAGATGATTTAAATAATTATATTAATTCTCACTACAAAGGGCCACGCATGGTGCTAGCTGCTGCAGGAGGTAAATCTTTGTTACATTTTTTTTAATTTGGAATTTTTCTTCTGCCACAGCGCATTCAACTGCTGAATCTCTTATCACACAGTTTATATTATGGACATATTTGCATTTTGAACCCATGACTCAATGTCCATTGAAAATATATTCATTTTTAGCTCAACTTTGGCGAAGCCAAATTTGAGATTTTGTCATGGCCCGTTGTCCGTCGTACGTCTGTCCGTATGTCAACAATTGGATACGGCTCGGGCTAGAGGCCGTATTTATGAATCGATCTTTACGAAACTTCTTGGGTACCTTTGTTATGACCATGGGACGAGAACGAGTGTTTTTGGGTCTGGTCCGAAATTCAAGATGGCTGCCAGCTGCCATTTTGTACCGACGATGCAGAAATCTGTTTTTTGTACAGAACTTCCATATGAAAGCTCTGATTTGAATAATTTTTTGTATGAATGTTTAGTACCATGGGATACATCACATATAATACGGGTTTTTTTCTCGTGCGTAAATTGTGCAAATTAGACTAATTTTGATGTTTTTTGGTGTTACTTTCAGCACTGTAAGTGCAAATGCCAATACGGCTCGGGCTAGAGGCCGTATTTATGAACCGATCTTTACGAAACTTCTTGGGTACCTTTGGTATCACCGTGGGACGAGAACGAGTGTTTTTGGGTCCGGTCCAAAATTCAAGATGGCCGATGGCAGGCATTTTGTACAAAATTAGGTGCAATCAGATTTTTGCACAGAACTTCCATATGAAAGCGCTGATTTGAATAATTTTTTGTGTGAATGTTTAGTACCATGGGATACATCACATATAATACAGGTTTTTTTCTCATGCAGAAATTATGCAAATTAGATGAACTTTGATTTTTTCAGTGCGACTTACACACAGTAAGTACACATGTCAATACGGCTCAGACTAGAGTCTGTATTTATGAACTGATCTTCACGAAATGTCTTGGGTACCTTTGTTATCACCTTGGGATGAGAACGAGTGTTTCTGGGTGCGGTCTAAAATTCAAGATGGCTGCCAGTGGCCATTTTGTACCGAAATTAAGTCTAATCAGTTTTTTGTACACAACTTCTATACAGCTCAGACTAGAGGCCATATTTATGAACCAATCTTTACGAAACTTCTTGGGTACCTTTGTTATCACCGTGGGATGAGAGCGAGTGTTTTTGGGTGTGATCCGAAATTCAAGATGGCCACCAGCAGCCATTTTGTACCAAAATTAGTGCAATCAGTCTTTTGTACAGAACTTCTGTATGAAAGTTCTGATTTGAATAAATTTTTGTATGAATGTTTAGTAACATGGAATACATCACATTTTGTAAGGGGTTTTTTTTCGTGCAGAAATTATGCAAATTAGATGAACTTTGATTTATTCAGTGCTACTTACACAATGTAAGCACACATGTCAATACGGCTCAGGGTAGAGGCTGTATTTATGAACCGATCTTCAGAAAACTTCTTGGGTACGTTTGTTATCACCTTGGGACGAGAATGAGTGTTTCTGGGTACGGTCCAAAATTCAAGATGGCTGCCAGTGGCCATTTTGTACCGAAATTAGGTCCAATCAGTTTTTTGTCACAAGTTCTATACAGCTCGTATTTATGAACTGATTTTCACAAAACTTCTTGGGTACCTTTGTTTTCACCTTGGGACAGGAACGAGTGTGTTTTGGGGTGCCTTTGTTATCACTGTGTTATGAGAACAAATATTTTGGGGTTCAGTCACACCCACTCTGGGACTCAAAGATTTCTTTTCTAGTTTAGCATCTGACTGTCACCCACCTTTACAATACTTTACCTATACATTTGTTACAGGCAACAGTCAGTATTTATGTACAGACCGTTACAATACTTTATATGTACCTATGTTATCAGGTCATTACCTAGATGTTAGTCATTGCTGTATCACATACTTTACATGTACATGTCTTTGTCTTGACAAGTTGAGCTACAGTGTCATTGACACTTTCATTTTGCATGGGTACTGACAACTATCTCATTCATAAACATGAGAAATTTTATATTTTAACGAAAATGATTTTTTGTCTCCACTTGTGGAAAAAACAGTTCTCATGCTTGTAAATAATTTTTTTTATTGTGTCCGTACTTCAGAAATTATAATTATTTATAAAAACTGCCAATCAAATATTACTATTTTTTTTCCTTCAAAAATTCTTTTATGACATCTCATTGGAATGAGCAAGTTGAGGGGGCGGAGTGTAAGTTATGTTTTTGAGGCCAAAAAGTAAAATTTCCAGTTAAACAAAATTTTTATTTTTTTACAAGTGTTGTCTTCTGTTTGTGTTAGGAAAAGACTTAGCAGTTGGAAAGTCTGGTAGCTAGTTCTTCCAGCTTGGTTATTCTCTCCCTGCACTTTGGCTTTCTCTTCACATGCGGATCTGAGTATTTTTATACTAAAACCAAGGCCCAGACTTAGCTGGTGCAACCTCATTATTATTAAGGGCCAAACACACATTTTGAACCCCCTCAATCCCCCAAATTTGCACACAATATTGAAAATTAAAAGTCCTATCTGGCTTTCCATACTTTTAGTACTTGCGCATACGCCGTACCCAGGAAGAGATCAGAATTGGCGCAAACATCATTCTTCTGTTTGGCCCAACGTAAGTAACAACTGAACTGACATCTGTGCTTTAAAATCTCATTTTTTTTGAATATGCCAGACACATATCAATGATGGTTTTCATGAAATCAACTGTGTAGCAGGATGCTGGAAGTGAAATACGGTGGTTTCGGATGTTCAGGTCTGTAACTTTATAATTTTTATGTAAATTATTCATGTTCCTCAATTTCGTGATATGCTTCTGAACGTTGTCATTATAATATGACTACACTGTTGTTTTGTTAGTATTACTTCCCTTCCCTCTCCTGACCCTTCCTATTATACTCCCAAGCTCTTTCGGCTTTTTATTGAAGAATTTTTTTATTAAATTCTTGGGAGTTTAACTTGTAAAACGAAATAGGTATTCCTTTTATCCCCTATGTTTCTGTCCTGTTCGTTACTGTTCAGGACGTTTTGTATTCTTACATCTTCTACCTGATGCATTGCTATTTCTTCATATAAAGATCTAGCTTTGCATCAGGTGGTTGTTAATCGGTTACTGGCTTTGGGCATTTGTTGTGCCTGTTGTTGGTTAGTTTCCGGTTTTTCCACTTGACGTCTCTTCAATAATGTTTTGGATTCATATTAATTCTATGTTTAGTTAAAAACAGTTATTGTTTTTTTTCTGTTAGGATACATATATCTTATTCCGGTAGTTTAGCTTTAATTAGTTAGTGCTTGTCCACACTTAGGCTTTATCGGGAAGCCCTTGGGCTCATGAGGTTCCCTTGTGGCACTTAGGCTTCATGCAAAATTTTTCGAAACATTTTTTGCTTTTTAATTTATTTAGAAAATTTTTGTGATTATCTATGTTATGTATCCTTGTGATGTTTATCATTATTGGGAGTGCAGCGGACTTATGTTTTTTGCTTCATTATTATTGTATTCATTATAATATTGGTACTTAGTGTAAGTGCTGGAAGGCTTAGGATAAGGGCTAGTTGTTTGCCAATAGTCGTGGCACTCCTTCAATACTTGTACTATGGGATGCGAACGTTGGAAATGGGTGTAGACCTGTGGTGGGCGTGATGTTCTGATGTAGGAGCTTTCACCGCTAGCTAATACTAGTCTTTCAGTCTCTTTTTCAGAGGAACAAGAACATGGTGATGGTACTTTGACACCTGTCTGTTACGTGCTGCCGTCATCGCACTCTTATGAGCCCTGCTCTGATGAGTGAATAGAGCTAGCTGCCAAGGTGCGTATGGTATTTGCACAGGATTAAAGCTGAATAGCTTAATTCTCTGCATGCAGCTAGCTCGACGGGTGAAGCGGTCATCCCTATATGGGAGCCGGGATGCCGGGTTGGTCCATGCGATCGAGTAGTATAATGTGGGTAGAGAGAGCATCTTATAATATAAAGCTCACCCAGCGATGATGTCAAAAGGAGAAGAAGCCTAAAAGTTTCTCTACGGAACACACAGCGAGATCTGGGGTCAGATCGCCAGCTGGAGAACCCTGTCTGTTCCATTAGCAGTCGGGGGTCGGCTGTGTCCATTGCAAGAAACTTTTATGAGTCGGAACACGCGTTGGGTTGTTACTTCCACACTGCAGCTCGGGTCGGCTTCGTTTATGGCTTCTTCTTCTTACATGGAAGCACTTGCAAAAAGGATTAGTCTGCAAGTTTCTCAGCGGGATACTCGGCGAGATCTGGGGTCAGATCCCGAGTTGGAGAGCGTTCTCCTTCCCGTTAGCAGTCAGGGTCGACTGTTATCTGTCGTGAGAAACTTCAATGAGTCAGAGCATCTGTCCGAAATGTGCGAATCGGGATGCTCCATCCACACTTCAGCCGGGGTCGGCTGTTGTTACGACTTCCTCTTCTTCCATGAAAAAGCACACTGAGGGTTAGAAGCCTACAAGTTTCTAAATGGAATGCTCGGTGAGGTCTGGAGCCAGATTGTGAGCTGGAGAACCAGTTCTGTCAGCAGTCGGGGTCGACTTTTCAATTCGAGAAACTTTAGTGAGTTGGGACGCCCATTCATGCTTGCGGTTCGCGACGCTCCTTCCATACTGCAGCCCGGGCCGGTTGCAGCTGTGGCTTCTTCCTCTGCTTCATTGATGATCCACGTTAGACCGCAGACTAGCTATCCGACTTCGCATGTTCATGCTGTTCCACCGAGATGTTCCCAGTCTTCACCACTGAATTAACCTGTAGCTAGTCGTTCGAGGCATTTTTATACGGGACATGCGTCGAAGGATCTGAGGTCAGATCTCTGTCCCGTGAGCAGCATATGGTGAAGAAGTGGATAATCGCTGCTCTGCAATCCTTGTTCACTGACCTGCTGCCACAGATTACGCAGTGTATCACAGCATCCCAGTAGTTACAGGTTCTGCCGTCAACAGTCTTCGGTTGTGAGCTGTCAGACGGTGCTGGGTTGGTCCAGTCATATGTACATTCGGATGGTGTTAACCATGTTTTCAGATGGAACATTCAGATGGTGAGAGGGCTACAGAGGTTGATTCTCCATCCCTCTCGGAACGGCACATTAAGACTATAAATTTTAATTCATAAGCTCTTCGAATTCTGTTCCATCTGAACAAAAGTCTGCGTTTGCTAGGCAAAAAACAGCTTAAGGTACCGGGCGAAGGAAAGTTGAAGATCTTCCATCTTGGATCTTTTGGCTCAGGTATTGAAGGCGTTTGGTCTGTTTCATGATGCCTCCCTTGGCGTAGCAGTAGTATAAGAAAGGTAATGATCTATTCCTTATGAACAGAAGATAGATAACTCATAGATAGACTGAGACAGCTGTCTTGTTGGAATAGAGCCATTAGAAGGAATAAGTACGTCTTTTCCTTCTTGGTGTTGGATTCCTAGGCATCAGAGGCATTTAGTGCTATTGTGGACGGCATAGTAGCCTTATGTACTGTTAGAGTGGTCTTTTCTTATACATTAGCATCGTAAGTCTCTGTTTAGTGAGCAGTCTAAGGCTGCAGGGTAACACACAGATATCTGTCTTCACCATTATATGACTTCTAGACTGTATTAACTACGCTGAGACCTCTAGCTTTTTGGAATAAGGCCGTTAGAAGGAAAAATTACATTTTCCTTCTCCGTGTAGTATTCCTAGGCATCACAGGCAATTAGTCCTATTGTTGCGCCTTAGTTTGGCTTATGTGAATTAAGAGCGGTCTGTGTTTATGTATCATTAGCGGCTAACGCCATAGTGGCCTCGGCGTTGTATTCTTAGGTGGCTGAGGCATTTAGTCCTTTTGTTGACGCCTTATAAGAATCAAGGATGGCCCTTTTCTCCCATAACTTGAGCGACTAACATTGTTAGTCTCCATCTAGTGAGCTTTCTAAAGTTGCAAAAATTATACCGAAATATCTGTCTTCATGGAGATGAAGTCTTGTAAGCTTTCTTAGCTGGGCTGAGTCCACTGCCTTTTGGGAATGGAACCGCTAAAGGAAAGGGTGCATATATTCCTTTTTGGTGTTTTCCTTAGTATCACAGACTTTAGTCTTATTATTGACACTACAGTAGCCTGGCTAGAATTATGAGCAGTGTTTTTTCACTATCATTAGCGGCTAGAGTTGTTAGTCTCTTTTGGTGAGCTTCTTGGGCCGCAGTTAACAACCATTAATTGTCTTCACGAATAGGAAGACCTTTAGCTGCTACAGCCAGGCTGAGACCACTGTCTTATCGGACAAGGTACCGTTACAATAGAAGAGTTTGTTCTCTCCTTAGCGGTATTGTTTTTGTGTTAGTTGTCTGAGGCTTTTAGCCATGTTGATGACGCCATATTAACCTAGTGTGATTAATGAGCATTCTTTCGAATGCCTATGGTTAACTCCTTTCAGGAATATAATTTCTGCTATAATCTATATATGGTGTATTATTTGGCACAATGGCGTACTGTCTTGATTTCAAGGGATATGTCGACACTGTTTCAGCGGGTATATTCCTTGCAATAGTGCCATGTTCATCACGTCCCCCTCCGTCTTTAGTGGCCTTATTGAGTCGGTCAGACGTAATGGAGCCCTACGGTTTCTATACTATTCTAGATAACTAACACTAAAGTGTTACGAGTCGCGCCGGGTTAGTGTGATTATGCTTGCTTTGACTAACTATAGGCTTTTTAGCTGTATTACTCTTTATTGAGAATAGCAGCAGCAGTGTAACTTTGGGGAATGTTGCGTGAAGTCTCTTTTTCATATTGTGAAAAAGGATTTTGTCACTGTTCCAAGCTTTAATATTACTGTGCCGGCCTTACTTATCTAGCAATTCAAGCAATGCGGGTGAATGGGGTTAAGAGGCGATTACAGGGCAGGATGTCAGTCACTTCCTGTAAGTCCTGTATGCATTGTATTCTATGCATGTCTTTCATGCTCTTCGATTGGCGGGTGGGTTGTGGTCTAACTGTGGCATCAGGGGCGCATCCACTCTTTAGTTGGCTTGCTTCCTGTGGTTGGTCGTTCATAAGTTATATATGAGCAAATGATTCCTGAAAAGTAACTGTTTTGGATTCCGAATTCTTTCTTGAATGCATCGATATTGCTAGCCTTTTCTTACAACGTATGAGTCTATTCCTCAGGTTAATCGCATTAACGTTGTTTTATTCCTTCAGTTTCCTTGTTAGCCTGACTGTTTACAGTGAGGGCTATAGTAATGATTTTTGTCCACCCGTCCGTCTGTCTGTCTGTCTGCCTTTTTCTGTTAATATTTGGTTAAAGTTTGTGGTAAAAGTTTTTTACTGAAGGTTCAAGTATTTTTTTGTTTTTTTTTTCTTATTCCTGTTTAATTGACATTTGGAGTTTTGGTTAAAGTTTGTGGTTAAAGTTTTTTATTCAACCTTCAAGTACCGACTTTATCCGGTATTTCTTGTCTGATTGTCACGAAATTTCATATGCAGGTTTTAGGTCATGTCTACATGAAAATGTCCCCTTTTGGTCGTGATCAGTCAACCGATATGGCTGCCCGAGCCCCAAACCCCAAAACCATTAGCACAGTCTACAGGTCGTATTTATGAAGGGATTTCATTGCAACTTCATAGAATGCCTCTGTACAATGCCTAGATGAAAACGTCCTTGTTTGAGCATGATCTGTCAACCGTGATGGCTGCCCAAGCCCGAAACCCAAAAACTTTTAGCACAGTCTGCAGGTCATGTTTAATATGGACGGATTTCATTGTAACTTGATATGATGACTCCGTATGATGTCTACATGAGAATTTCCCTATTTGGGCGTGATCTATCAACCGTCACGACTGCCCGAGCCCAGAACCCGAAAACCTTTAGCACAGTCTACAGGTCATATTTATGGAGGGATTTCATTGTAACTTCATAGGGTGACTTCATATAATTTCTGCACATGAGAAAGTCCCCTTTTGGACGTGGTTGGGCAACTGTGACGGCTACAGGTGCCCGAAGCCCGAAAATCTTGAGCACAGTCTACAGGTCATATTTATGAAGGGATTTCATTGTAACTTTGTAGGATCAATCCACACGATGCCCAGATGAGAATGTCCCCTTTTGGTTGCGATCATTCAACCATGATGGCTGCCTGAGCCCAAAGCCCAAAAACCTTTAGCACAGTCTACACGTCATATTTATGGAGGGATTTCATTGTAACTTGATAGGTTCACTTCATATAATGTCTAGATGAGAATGTCCCCTTTTGGGCAACTGTGACAGCAACAGGGGCTCAAAGCCTGAAAACCTTTAGCACAGTCTACAGGTCATATTTATGGAGGGATTTCATTGTAACTTGATAGGTTGACTTCATATAATGCCTACATGAGAACGTACCCTTTTGGGCAACTGTGATGGCAACAGAGGCCCCAAGCCCGAAAACCTTTAGAATATTCCACAGGCCATAATTATGAAGGGATTTCATTGTAGCTTGGTAGGATGACTCCAAGTTTTTGGTTAAAAACCCAGACAAACACCCCCCACCCCCCATTATGCTTTTTATGTGTACCCATACTATGTATGGTACACATAATGCCGCCATCCGGGATGACCATCCGTCCATCCTTTGTCTGTCTGTCCATCTGTCCCTCCGTCTGCCTGTCCGTCCGGCATCCGTATCCATTTCATTGGCATTCGATAACTTGAAAAATATTGCTTGGATTGTCAAGTTACTTTATATTTGTATTCAGGTTACTGATGTGCCGAGCTGTATAGTATTTGGTGTAAATCGGATAATTTGATCCTGAGATATTAACCCTTTATCCTTCAAATTGAAAATTTCTCCAATCCCTTTGGCATTCGATAACTTGAAAAATTTTTCTTGGATTGTCTAGTTACTTTATATTTGTGTTCAGGTTACTGATTTGCCGAGCCTTATAGTTTTTGGTGTAAATCTGATGATTTGATCCCGAGATATTAACCCTTTATCCTTCAAATTGAAAATTCCTCCAATCCCTTTGGCATTCGTTAACTTGAAAAATTTTGCTTGGATTGTCAAGTTACTTTATATTTGTGTTCAGGTTACTGATGTGACGAGCTGTATAGTTTTTGCTGTAAATCTGTTATTTTGATCCTGAGATATTAACCTTTATCCTTCAAATTGAAAATTTCTCCAGTCCCTTTGGCATTCGATAACTTGAAAAATATTGCTTGGATTGTCAAGTTACTTTATATTTGTGTTCAGGTTACTGATATGCCGAGCTGTATAGTTTTTGGTGTAAATCTGATAATTTAATCCTGAGATATTAACCCTTTATCCTTCACATTGAAAATTCCTCCAATCCCTTTGGCATTTGATAACTTGAAAAATATTGCTTGGATTGTCAAGTTACTTTATAGTTGTGTTCGGGTTACTGATGTGCTGAGCTGTATAGTTTTTGGTGTTATCTGATAATAAGATCCGGAGATATTAACCCTTTATCCTTCAAATTGAAAATTCCCTCAATCCCTTTGGCATGAGATAACTCAAAAAATATCAATCTGATTGTCATGTTACTTTATATATTTATTCAGGTTACTGATGTGCTGTGCTGTATAGATTTTTATGTAAATCTAATAATTTGATCCGGAGATATTAACCCTTTATCCATCAAATTAGACACTCCTCCAATCCATTTCTATATGTACCCATACCTTGTATGGTGTACATAATGTCGGCATCCGCAGTGGCCCTCCGTCATACTGCTTTCTACTAGTTGCGCGTATGGGTACACATCTGACGATTTCATCGGCCTATTTTTTTTCCTTCTTTTCTTCAATATGCATTTTGAACTATATACAGTCACTACATGTGGAACCTTTTTTTAAACTTATGTACCCCCTTCCAACTCCCCCCTCCACCATCCCCCTCCAGCTCCCCCTCCCCCCCCCCCCCCCCCCCTTGAGCAATTAGGCATTTTTTTTTCTTTCGTCAAAAATGCTTGTTTACAGTTTTGGTTAAAAACCCAAACACCACTGCCCCCCTCCCACCCCCCTCCCCCCCCCCCCCCCCCCCCAATTAGGCATTTTATTTTTTTTTATTTCCTCCAAAATGCATTTTGAACTATTTACAGTCACTTCATGCAGAACCCATTTTTTCTTTTTGTCAAAAATGCTTTTTTACAGTTTTGGTTAAAGTTTAAGGTTAAAAATCCAGACAGAAATTATCACCCCTCCCCCTCACACACCCCCCCCCCCCTCCCCCCACCAGTTAGGCATTTTTTTTTTCATTCCTCGAATACGCATTTTGAACTATTTACAGTCACTACATGCAGAACCTTTTTTTAAACTCCCAGGGGGGAGGGGGGGGGGGGGGGGCTATTAGGCACTTTTTTAAATCTTTCGTCAAAAATGCTTTTTTTACAGTTTTGGTTAATGTTTGTGGTTAAAAACCCAGACAAACACCACACCCACCCCCACCCCCATGGTGCCAGTTACGTATATTTTTTTTCTCTGCTCAAAATGCATTCTGAAGGATTTAGAATGACACATGTGGTAAAAAAAAATGGACTCCCCTAACACTCCCCAACTCTCATCCACCTCCTCCTCACCCAGGGCTATTCATGCAATATTTTTTCTTTGGTACAAAATGCATTTTTAGTCTGACTGTTTATAGTCAGGGCTTTAGTAATGACTTTCGTCCGTCCATCTGTCGGTCCATCCATCTGTCTGTAAACAATTGGTTTCCAACTGATAACTCCAGTTTGGATTATTTGATTTCAACCAAAGTTGATATGTGTATATTTTTATACTGTACCAATGACCCAGACATAGCTGGTGCTAACTCTTAAAATATAGGGCCAAACACAAATTTTGCCCCCCAATCCCCAAAATTTGCATCTAAAACTAAAGAAAACATGTCCTGAAAGGCCCTCCACACTTCGCCCCTACTGCGCATGCGCAGTGTCAAGGACGTTCCGAAATTGGCGCCATTTATCATTCTAAGTTTGGCCCTTCATCAGTTAACATCTGACTGATCTTTGTGCTTTTAAATCTCAGTTTAAATGATGCCAGACACATAAATATTAGTGAAATGGTGATTCTAAGGAGGATAGAAAAGGAGGAGAGGAAAAGAATGTGTGACAGAATATTATCAGGGCTGTAACTTAAAATTTTTTAATGAAATTATGTTAAGTTACCTATTTTCAAGGCAGCAGCCATTTTGTTGTCATTCTGATTATTTAGTTACACTGTTTTTTCAAGTGTTTTCCTCTCTCCCTGTCCTTTAAGTTCCCCCTTGCTATTCTCCCATGCTTTTGGCATAGTTTCTGTAATTATTATTACTAAAATTTCTTGGGAGTTTTAGCTGAATAACAGAATGAATTCTGTTCTTTCCCCATGTTTACGTCTTCACCTACGGGTGGTTAGGCGTTGTGTTCTGCATCTACCATCTGATGTTCTGCAGTTTCTTCCCTGGAAGTCTCTGTTTTGCATCAGATGGTGTATTTTTGGTAACTGATTTCGGGCCTGGGTGCCTGGAGTCTTATTTTAGTGTTTTTACACTCATTGTTTACATTTACAACAGCCCTCTGTGTGAGGGGGGATTTCTAAATAATAATATCTTTATGTTATTTTAATCATAACTAGATACATTATTATTGTTCGTAAGTGTTGAATAAATTGTTTAAAATATTTTTAAAATTTTTGTCCACACTTAGGCTTGGGATCCATTGGGGCTCAACGTTACTTTTCAGAAACTTGGGCTGTTATGAAAAAATATTTTTTCAAAATATTTTGATTTCAATTATTTTTTCTATATTAATGGATCATATTATTATTATGTATTTTGATTGCCAGGGGTTAGTGCGAGTACCAGGACTTGTTTTCTTTTCTCATTGAAAGGATATTGATCAATTGTTTTAAGAGGAAGTCTTCCTCTGACCTTATTATCATTCTATATGTGGTCAGTGTACTCGCATTAACTCCTGTTCTGTATCGTATGATTTCGATGACAATATGGGAAGCGTATGTCACGGTATGTTGTTGGGGATTTGGACACTCCGGTCCTTTCCCCGCAGGGTCACTCTACTTTATCAATTTCTATTTCAGACGATCAAGATTAGGGTGATGTATCTGTGATGTCTTCCAACAGTGTGCCTCCGTCGTCACAATTAATGAAGGGCTAGCGGAAAAGTGCTCATGTAATACGCCAATTGCCTAAGAGGACCCTAGTAGGTTCGACGGCCTTTGACGTCCGCTAGCTCGCCCGGTGTAGCATCCATTCACCGAATGGTTCGGCAGCCGGGTTCGTCCGTTGCGGTCTAGAAGGAATTTTGGGGTGATGCGAGCACTATAAAATTGACTTAATGCACACCCAGTGACGGCGGATCGGAGGGAGAACGGAGGAAGCCTTTTAGTCCGGTTCATAGCTCGTTCCGGTCCATCCGGACGGCAAGCGAGAGAGGCCCCTCTCTCGTTCAACAACATCTGGCCCCAGATGTTGTGGTACAAATGTGTCGCTAGCGGAGCATACGTCCGTCGCTCGGGACGCTCCGTTGTATAGGCAGTCCGCTGAGACTGCTAAGGCTTCCTCTTCTCGTCAGCGCACACGACCGCACCTTGGCTGCGTGACCGCCGATATATTACCAGCTTCGCCGATCAAGGATTCTTCGGCGACCAGGTCACACCATCCGGCAGCCAGGGATTCGAGACCGATGGACTCCGGACGTTCGCATAGGAAAAGTATGCGGGAGCCATCTGATGCGGAGCTGCCCTCGGCGAAGCAGCGATAGACTGCGCCTCCGCAGGTCTCGACGCCGGACATTCTTGTGCACATAGCACAGCTTATCGCAGCATCCCAGCAGCCAACAGAATCGGTGTCGGATCGAGAATTATCCGACAGCGCTGGGTCGGTAGCCGGGGACTCGAGGCCTGCAGACTCCGGACGTTCGCATAGGAAGTGTGCGGGAGTCAACGTACACGGAGCTTCCAGCGGCAATGCATCGTAAGTCCGCTACTGCACAGACCTCGGGAACGGACGTGCTTTCCTTAATAGCACAGTTTATCGCAGCATCCCAGCATCAACTGAATCTGTCGCATATATTTTATCCGACGATGCTGGGTCGGGACGCTCCGCGGAAGCGGGTACGGACGTCCGAAAGTTTCATCCGGTCCGACGGGATACCGAAAGGGATTCGGAGGATTTCCCTTTCGGAACAACATATGCTGCGATGCCGGATAAGAAACTGATAGCGTCGGTGGACTTAGAAATTTTTGGTTCGGTTCAGGGACACCGTCCCTCAGTTCCGACATAGTCCAATAATGTCACACAAACTTTCGAATTATTGAACGACGCTATATATATTATTATTTTATGCTTGCTATCCAAGCATTTCTGGTTTCTTGTTCGAAGAGTTATGGAGATGTCTTTCAAAAGTGTGCCTCTGTCGTCATAGTTAATGAAGAGTTAGCGGCAATAAGTGCTCATGGAATATGTCTATCGCTTACGGAGTGACATTCGCTAGCTCACCCGGTGTAGCGTACATTCATCGAATGGTTCGGCTGCCGGGTTTGTCCGTTGCGGTCTAGGAAGGAGATTTGGGTGATGCGAGCACTTTAATTACTTTAGTTCTCACCCAGTGACGGCAGATTGAGGACAGATCGGAGGAAGCCAACAACATAGGGGACCGCATGTTGTGGTTCAGATATTTTACATTCGGAGCATATGTCCGTTGCTCGGGACGCTCCGTTATATTGACAGTCCGAGAGACTGTCTTTAATGCTTCCTCATCCTCACAGCAGGGCACACGACCGCACATTGGCTACGTGACCTCGAGTATCCGATCAGTTTCGGCATTCAGTGATTCCACAGCGAATAGGTCGCGCCATCCGGTAGCCAAGGGACACGAGGCCTATACACTCCGTTCGCTCGCATATTGGAAGTATGCACGGGGTAACGATCTCGGAGCTTCCTGCGGCAATGCATCGTAAGACCGCTTCTCCTCAGGCCTCACTGACGGACGTGCTATCCGAGTTAGCACAGTTGTTTCGCAGCATCCCAGCAATTGACAGTTTCTCGGTCGAATCAGGAATTATCCGACGGCGCTGGGTCGGTGCGGTCCGCGGTTGCATCAAGCTACGGACGACCGAACGCTTTATAGGGTCCGACAGGATGGCGAAAGGGATTCGAAAGATTTCGAGTTTTCCCTTTAGTAGTATCGGAAGATGCCTTTCATATCTTCTGGCATTTCTTCCAGTGATTATTTTTCGGACCTCATTGCTGCGATCTTGGATAAGAGACTTATAGCGTCATTGGACTCGGATTTTTCGATCGGTACAGGGACTTTGTCCCTGACTTACCGACGCAGTCCAATATTGTCATTACAACATGTGTTTTATTTTTCGACGCTATATATTTATATATATATACAAGCCTGCTACTAAGCATGATAGTTTAGTTTCTTGTCCGCGTGGCTCATTTCTGCCATTTTATCTTTTTTACAAATAGTTTATTTTGGCAGAGCAGGGCATACCGAGAGTTCATATGCGTCTAGACGGTGTGATTAAAGACTGCATATATTCTTTTTCGCCGTTATGTCTTTTCCAATTTCAATGTTGGGAATGACATTATGTATAGTAGACTTAACTTAGACGCTTTATTATACGTAATCCGCCTTACTGAGGCGTTATCATTACGTCTTCAAGAAAAGATTTACGGGATATTATTCTCAATGTAATTTCTTTTGAGGGCAGTAGTTTGTTCACGTATAACTCCGCCCTTCAGTGGCTGATTGGAGTTGGTTAGATGTGACGCAGCCCTAGCTACATCCACGCGTGGATAGTAGGTTAAGAACTCTCTCAGAGTCGCTTCGTTCTCGGAGGAGCTTCTCTTCGACGGCAACTTTCCGGCAATCCATGAATTGCTCGATTTATACATTCTCTTGTCTATCTAGTGTTACAAGAGATTCAGACTGGGGCAAACATTCGGTGGTTGACTCAGAGAGTGCCGCCGCAGTTGCCGGACCCGAGTGTGGCTGTTATGACGGTTGCCAGTCAAACAGATTGGGATATATACTGATCCCTACGGATTCGAAGTGCCAGGGTCTTTGGGTTCCGCAGTCTTTTAGCTATCAGTTTAACTTCCGCGGAATAATGTTTTTTAGGCTTGCTTTATGTCATTGCATGAACATTATTCAGAAACGCATGCCCAAATTCCTGTCCTTTAATTCGACAGTAGTGGCGTATCTCCGGAACCAGGGAGGCACTCTTTCGTTTCCGTTATTCAATTTAATGGAAAGAATCCGTCTGTTGGTTATAGTACACCAAGTTCAGTTTTGGTCCGTCATATTCTGGGTCGTCTGATTGTTTTATCGCACTCCCGTTCTCTTACGGGTCGCTTGTTGCTGTCAGAATGGACTCTCAACAAACAAGTATTCAATCAGATTTGCTATCTATGGGAGCGCCCAATGATGTTTTATTTATGACACAGCTTACTAATCAATTGCAGACGTATGTGTTGGCTTGTCCAGATCTCTGAGCTAATACTGTTAACGCTCTATTGATCTATAGGACGGAATGATAGGATACGTGTATCCTCCGGCGCTGTTGTTTTAGCAGGTATTGCTAAGATAAACAACCACAATACATTTCTGTTGATAGCATCTCTGTCTTCACAGAGATCATGAGTAATTTACTCTCTTGTCTACTGTGGATCTTAACGTGAAATCTTCCTCTATGTGAGGATCTTTTTTCACTGGGTAAATCGTGTCATCTTTATCACAACCAGCAAGGTCGCAACCTTCATGTATTCCATTGTGTGGTCCGTATTGCATTGTAAGCACTGTACTGGACGAGCTTTGGACGCGATTTCTTACTATAGGAGATCCTCTTCTTCGCTATTCTATGCGACTAAAGTGGAGGCTCTTCCGTCGTGGTGTAGGGATCATTATGTTCATATTGTTGATCCCTCCATACTACTCATTGCTATTTTTTAGTATACTTGTTTCACAAGATCTACTGCAGCCTGTTGTTATTTAGGTTATAGGTTTATGTTACCTCATACCTATGCACTCTACGATAGTTTACAATTGAGTCTTTTGTCTCTTTATCTAAGTCAGTTAGTAACTTTTTGATAAATAGACTTAGAATCTTTAGATTAAATTCCTATACGGATTTTAACTTCGGTTCTTATTTAGCTAAGTAATCATTTGAGCCTCTGGAAACAGTAGTTTTCAAATTCTGACCTTTTAGACAGTAATTCTGTTGGTTTCTCTTTTACTGTAGAGTCAGTGAGTTTCATGCACTATCGATGGATGATTTTCACTTTCATAGTTTCGGAATCAATACTTCCGTTACTATTTAGGTTGGATTGTTGCATAAGAGTTAGGCTCCTATTATCCGGAACCTATTATTTTACGGTCCTTCCGTCTTCGTATGGGCATAGGCCTTTACTCTTTCCGGGTACAGTTTATGTATTTATAAACAGATATCTGTTTATTACAAGGGCGTAAGCTTCTTCTGTCTTTGATGTCTAGTAGAAGGACGTTATGCTCCATTTTATTGTTAATGGATTCTATTAACTAGCGTACTGCTTATGGTATATCATTGGCTTAGCAGTTGTGCTTAAGATTTCGGCTCATGAAGTAAGAGTTCTTCTACTTCTTGGGCTTACATTAATAGTGTTGCTATTATAGATTTTTGAAGGCTGCTCATTGCGCTCAGCCATCCACATTCATGAATTTTATCTCAGAAATATCGAGTCCATTTCTGGAGGCCTCTATTGTTAGGTCTATTATCTACTGCTCAGAATGTCATTCACTTAACAGTTGCTACTATAGCTAGGTAGGCTGTCTGTTTCGGCAGTGTCTCCGTTCGGCTGCCCTCTTCGCTCTGGGCTATTTGACCCAGGGCAAGAAAAAGGGGGGGGGGGGGGGAGGGTGTTCCCTTGGGTCACCTGTTTTTACTATGAAAACAAGGGGATACCTCCTCCGGAGTTAGTAATTCTGAGCTGTTATTGGGATGGTTGTTTAGTGAGAAGTTTAAGTTTATAAAATTCATTCAAGTCTTAGTTTTTAAAGTATAGCTTTTGAATATTGCATATGTCAACGGACATGATTATGCAATTCTCACACACTTTTAGGAGTATAAGAGTCTCTATTCTCTAGACTTACTTTATTATTGGCTTACTTTAAAAATTATTAGTATAAGGATTATTGGATATTAATAGAGTACATGGATGTATGAAGCTCAATTTTTGGAAGGTGTTGTATCTTTCTAATTTATCATAAATAAGAAAGATACATGTAAGGCCTATTACTTCTTTTCCCTACAGGGGATGACTCTATTTTATTTTATTGAGCGTATTCCATTTTGCTCTATGTCCTTGGCCCTCCAGCCTTTTTACTATTCAGCTATGTCTGGGTCATTGGTACAGTATAAAAATGTTAAAAAATTTATAGTAATTTATATATTTTTTATACTTACCAATGACCCAGACGGGGATGGCCCTCCCAGGAGTTGGGAACTCTTGCCTCCCCGCTGAGTACATAGCGCTTACCAGGCACTTGTTATTAGAATGATAAATGGCGCCAATTTCGGAACGTCCTTGACACTGCGCATGCGCAGTAGGGGTGAAGTGTGGAGGGCCTTTCAGGACATGTTTTCTTTAGTTTTAGATGCAAATTTTGGGGATTGGGGGGCAAAATTTGTGTTTGGCCCTATATTTTAAGAGTTAGCACCAGCTATGTCTGGGTCATTGGTAAGTATAAAAAATATATAAATTACTATAAATTTTTTAACTTTCCAACTAGTAATACAGACCAGGTTTCAATATAGGTTCCATAACTGACCCCCTCGCCCTCCAGCCCCAGTTTCTATCTAATAATCTTTCCATTAGGATTCAATTGGACAAGTTTAAGGTTGTACATATTAATATCACCGGTTTTCGACCTATCTACGTATTCCGGATATGGCATATGTTCAGAAGCTTGCAATTTTAATAACCGGGAACGCCACAATATAGCCTTAGCTGCTGATGTGACATTAAGCACTCTTAGATTAATATTAATTAATAGCCGAGAGCCTTTTAGGCGAATATATATAATATTCAGTACCACTTTTTCACTGATTCCAGACCACTTCTCACTTTGTTTTGAAGATTATTCCTTCAAAAAAGGGGATGGAGGTGATTTTCTCTTTACCTCTTCTGGCCTTATAATAAGTGTGTAACTATGAATGAACCTGTTGTAGTCTGTAGTTTATTCTGATCTTATGTACGGCTTGTTACATTATATATGGCTGGTGTTTGTGGGCGTTAGTCTCTCACTCTCGGACACACTTTTCCTAATTTTAAGTGTCTTATTCTGGACTAGCCTTAAAATTGGTTGCTCGTTACACCCAATTAGCGTAATCAATTATGCTAAGTAATAGGGAATTACTTGGATATTCCTCCTTCTTTTGGTGGTATGTTTTCTCTATTGTTGTATAGAGAGACATATAAGTTATTCCTTAAAATTTTAATCTCCTTTTCACCTTGGGAGTTCTAATGCAGACTAAGGAGCTGTATTTTGGTCTGCTAATTCCTTAAGTCCTAGGCCCTCTACCTTTTTATGATTCAGCCAAGTCTGGACCATTGGTTTTAGTATAAAAATATAAATTTAAAGTAATTTGTATATTTTTAATACTAACCAATGGACCAGACGGGGATGGCCCTCCCATGAATGGGCACTCATATCTCCCTGCTATCACTTCGGTAGGCACAACTAGGAAGAAGGATGTTGGCACCAATTCCGGTCTCTTCCTGGGTACTGCGCAAGTACTAAAAGTATAGAGAGCCAGATAGGACTTTTTATTTTCGGTGTTGTGTGCAAAGTTTGGGGGGGGGGGGAGGGGAGGGGGGGGGGGGTGCTCAAAATTTGTGTTTGGCCCTTAATAATATTGAGGTTGCATCAGCTAAGTCTGGGCCAATGGTAAGTATTAAAAATATACAAATTTCTTAAATTTATCATTTTTTATCAGAGTTGGTTTTGGCTCTGTAATTAAAGTTCCGCTTGGCCGACTGAAACAAAACACTATTTATTTTGAGGTCATTGTGCCAAAGGTCAAGGTCACAGTGATCTTGAACATAAACATTTACCAGAGTTGGCTTCTCTAATTAAAAATTTCCTCGCGAAACTAAACATGGCTTGTGGGTTGAGCATGATAAAAGGAAGAACCCTATTTATTATTTATTTTGGGGTTATTGTGTTAAAGGTAAAGGTCACAGTAACCTTGAACTTACAGTTTTAACTTTCCGAGTTTGTTTCTGCTCTCCAATTTAAATGTACTTTTCCTGATCGAAACTAAACTTGGCATGTGGATCAGGCATAATATTAGGAAGAACCCTATGTATTTTTTAGGTCTTTGTGCCAAAGGTCAGGGTCACAGTGACCTTGAATTATTAAATTATACATTCTCGATCAAAACCTAACTTGGCATGTGGGTTGAGCATGATGAGAGGAAGAACCCTGCATATTTTAGGTCATTGTGCCAAAGGTCAATGTCACAGTGACTTTAAACTTGATATTTTATCGGTCCTTATCGAAACCAAACTTGACATGTCATCAAATACAGGTAATCTTATCTGTATTATTGGGGTAAAAAAATGTACAACCAACAGTGATTGTGTTCATTTAATGTAATATATTACCAAGGTTACTTCATCAGGGTGATTTTTGGAGGGGATTGGCCACCCCTGGTGGCTACCTCTAGTTGATTTATGGTCAAACCTGTCCCTCAATGTGTAGGATGGTGAGGGAGGTAGATATATTATTGCTAGCTGTTCCTCTGGCTGTTTCCAAAACTGAGTGTTTTTGTTAGTTATTATCCCCTGCCAAAACGAAGTTTGTGGGGGATATAAAAATGGGGTTCGTCCGTCTGTATGTCCGTAACAACTTTGAACCTTCATATCTCAGTCAGTGGATGTTTGATTTAAATGATCTTTGATGTGCTGATAGACCACCGTGGGGGAAAGGATATTCACAAGTAACAGGTTTTGCCCTTTTTTTCTAGAGTTATGGGCCTTTTTTTGCTTTTTTCAACTTAGAAACCCTTGGCGGGGGATACCAGTGGTATTACATCTTGTTAGAATTGAATGGTAGGCATTATTTTAGGATTGACATCCGTTATTTCCCCCCTTTATTTGCTATTTGTTGGCTACTTGTCTGTTAACCATTTACAGAACAAATCGGCCACATCCTCTCGGGTAATTTACAAATTAAGCAGTTGAATATTTTTATTTTTTTTAAAATTTCAACAAAATCATGTCATGCATCCCCTCATTGGAATGATCTTGTAGAAACCATTCCAATGAGGGGTCACATGATATGGTTTTGTTGAAATTTCTTTTTAAATTTAAATTTAAAAAAAAAAAAAATTTAATGTCCTGTAAGTTGGGTAAAGAGTTAATGTTAATTATTAAATATTATTTCAGGAATAAACCACGACAAATTAGTTGAATTGGGACAACAACATTTTGGAAATGTGACGACAAATTATTTAGATAGCGAAATCCCATTAATAGAGCCATGCAGATTCACAGGCAGTGAGGTAACTTAGACACAAATGTGAAAAAAGTTCGAAATACAGTAACACAGCTTCACTGAAAACTGCTTTGCATTGCCCAAAACTGATGAATGGTATCACTCACCATCAACACATCAATTTATATCTGATTACGGGAACGTAAAAGATGTGTCCCTGATGTTTCAAATATGCCAAACCAGATAAGCTCTCTAATGCTTCCTTATGTTCAAAGTTTTACCTAATTGTTTTGCAATCAGAACATTGTGACCAAATTCCTCCTTTGGAGACCTCATTCTGCAGATGACAGTTTCCTTATTTCTAGGCTTGGAGAAGATTCAGTTCATTTGAACTTGATTTAAAGTTACCTTACAATAAAACATGTACACAGTACTACCAATTAACTGGTAGAGTGCTAAATTATTTTTGGTCATCAAATCTTGTACACATGTCTTTGCCTTGTTACAATTTATGGGAGAGTGCCTATGGGCACTCTCCCATAAATTGTAACAAGGCAATCCCTTATAGACTTAATAATATCACTTCAATGATAATACAAAGCACATGCACTGAATATGAGCCTTCAAGCTCTGGTACCTCCACATCAGAATAAAGCCCAAATATGGGCTTCCAGCACTCTACCAGTTAAAAAACGACCTACTGACCCATCTCGAATCCCAGGGGGTGCGTGCATTAGAAAAATAAAAAAGTGTGGGGGGGGGGGGGGGAGGGGAGGAGGGGCAGGCGTCAGAATGAGTCATCAAGCCTGCAAGTCAAGTCGGTGTGCATCGGAAAGGGAAATGACTAATTATCCTTTGCAAAATTGGGTATGATACGTTTTTGTAGAAAACCACCTAAAAAGAGAGAGTACATTCCTAAATAAAAAATATCCACCCAATTATCTCACACATATTTGTCAACTGTTTGAATAAGTGATTAGTTTAAAATGCTGAACAAATTGAACATCACCTTGATGTTTTGACAACTGCAGATCGTGTTGTCAAGCCATATTTTTCCAGGTATCACATGCTTTGATTGTTACTGTGCATTAAAATTTAGACTGAAAAAGTTGATAAAAATATGAAAAGTATAAATCTTACTTTCAGATAGTTGGTAAATACGTTTCAATTCAATAAAAAATAATCAAATTTTGATTATATTCCATTGTTTACTTGCTGGATTTCCCCAACTATCAGTGTGATGTGATGTAAACTGTAGGTAAAGTGGAGATCATGAGAGGTGCACAATGGGCTCAAATATTCAATATTACACTGAAAATATTGAAATCTTGAGAAAAAAATACCTGGTGAATTTTTCTAAATCTGTAGTAATAATCCCTGTCAGTGTATTCAACATCTGAACCCACCAATCATTGCTGCTAATATTTTTTTTACGCTAAAGAAAATAGATTCTACACAAGACTGCACGTGTACTTGGAAACTGAAGCATTGTTCAAGACGGGTTATCCCAGTCTATAAATATCTTTATTTACAGTCTGTGGGGAATCTCTTATGCAGTTATTTCCCTTTCATCAACAGCTGATTTTCAAACTGGGATACCTCTTTCTGTGCTAAATAAAATTTACGGCCTCATTCAGTGAACGTGGGAATAAATGCGCAAAGTGAACATCAGTATTTATTATTTATTTACAAAGTTTATCAAATAAAAGCTAAAAAAAAGTCACTAAAAAAAATAAAAACTCCAATATCAAGTCCTGATTTGGTAAGTAGAATGTTGCAACAAGTCACCTATTTTCATTTCACTCTCCTGAAATTGATGTTTCAGCCAACTTGAAACTTGGGGAATGGACGTTGACATGGGTGGAGCTCCTTGATTCTGAAATCTGAAAACATGAGGGGAGAGCTTACGCACGAACATGGTCTTGGACACGGGGTAGTACAGTATGTGAAAGTGTGACCTGTGAAGAATATTTACAGATAATCCGAGACAGTTGTTTTGAGCCTTTGTTAATTAATGTATTATTTTACTTCAGTTCCACACCATTTATTTATTATTGGTGTTTAACAACACTTTTGACAGCCAGGGTCATCTCGAGTTGGACAGTTTTACAGGTGGTGGAAGCTGGAGCACCCGGAGAGAACCACCGAGCAGAAAATTTGTTGGAATAAGTTTTTCATACAGGTTTTTAGCTTAACTTGTCAAAGTCAAGATAAGCTTTTGCCATCACGCGTGCGGATGTCTGTTAGTCTGTTCACATTTTCCTTTAGCACAGGCTACATCCCGTAGTTCTTGTCTGATCATCACGAAATTTCATATGCAGGTTTGGGGTCATGTCTAGCTGAGAACATCCCCTTTTGGTCGCGATCGGTCAACCGGTATGGCTGCCGAGCCCAAAACCCGAAAACCATTAGCACAGTCTGCAGGTCGTATTTATGAAGGGATTTTATTGTAATGTGGTAGGATACCTCTGTATAATGTCTAGATGAGAACATCCCCTTTTGGTCATGATCTGTCAACCCTGATGGCTGCCCAAGCCCGAAACCCAAAAACTTTTAGCACAGTCTGCAGGTCATATTTAATATGGAGGGATGTCATTGTAACTTGGTAGGATGACTCCGTATGATGTCTAGATGAGAACTTCACCATTTGGTTGCGATCTGTCACCCGTGACGACTGCCCAAGCCCAAAACCCAAAAACCTTTAGCACAGTCTACAGGTCGTATTTATGAAGGGATTTCATTGTAACTTGATAGGATGACTCGTTTTGGAATAATTTCACTGTAACTTGGTAACTTTGGTTGACGTACATTAACTGCGAGGGTCACATTAACCCACCCCTCAATTCTTTAGTTCAGTCTACACCTCATATTATTTTTATTAAAAACATAGCATACAGGGAACTGAAATTAACATATTCCCAATTATCACAATTCTTGTCTTATTTCATAATCCTTTCATAAACATTGAACATTGATTATCCTTTTCATCAAACACAACACACAGACAAGTTAAGTTACAGTGTCATTGACACTTTAATTATTAACCCTTTGCCTGCTATGTTTTTCTTTAATTTCTCTTTAACTGGTTGAATGCTACAAACCACTATCAGAGCTCCACTGAAAAGTGCTGAAAGCCACTATAGTGGCTTTACTCTGTTTGTGCTAATCTGTTGTTGGCTCAGCAGTAGAAGAAAAATATTATTATAAAATTGTTTTGTTACAGTTTATTGGAGAGGGCCAACAAGCACTTTCCAATAAATTGCAACAAAACCAATTATTTATGAGCAATATCTTACTAAACTAAAGCTCCTTTTGTTGGTACAGTAGAATCCTCTTAATTGAATATCCATTTTGCCAGTGAAAATTATTCAATTAACAGGAGTATACAGGGATTAACAGGGATTTAGTCAGTTTCCTGTGTTCTGGAGGTAAACTGAGCATTTATTCTATTATATCTTGTTTGACAGAGCTCATAGAGCTCTGTCAAACAAGATATAATAGAATAAATGCCTGTATTGGAAGTAGTGAGGCCAAAAAGGTTGATAAATAAGGGGAATTTGGTGGGTGTCACAGTAATTTTTTCGACATATTACAAAAATTTATATACAATTAACAGGAGTTTACTCTACAACCCATATGCAATTAACAGATCAAATTTGTACTGAAGGTATGGTAAATGGTTTTGTGTTTGAAAATTCTATTCAATTAACAGGGATATACAATTAAGAGATAACCAATTAAGTGGGCTTCACTGTAGTGTGATACCTTTGAACAAAAATACTTGCCTTACAAATGACAATTGAAAAGTAATTTAGCACTCTACCAGTTAAATCAAGTCTTTGCTGATGTACATTTGCCATGCTTTAATTTTAGGGTAAATTCAATAGAGTCTGGCATTAAAAAAATGACTGATAGAATTATTGATAGCTATTCATAAGAGTATATTTTGTTAATGAGACAGGTTTTACTTTCAGAGAATGTTTGTTATGGCATATAATTTAATTGTTTGCCCCGTTTCCGCATGTCAATGGTTAAAAGCATACCGTGTGACATTCGTCAAAATCGTGTAAACCAAATCACGTAACGATTTAGAATGTCGAAGACCCGGTGACCGGTAAGCCCTGCCCGCTCAACCTTATTGTCAATGCGTTAGCTGACTGATCGATCGATATTCCTATCGCCTTTAGTGAGCGAGAAAATAATAATTTCTTGGGAACAAGTAATTTAATAGAAACACCGAAGAGGGAGATAAATAAAGGGTCTTATATTCGAACATAATTTTGAGGGAAACTAAAAAATTGTATTTTTATACTGTACCAATGACCCAGACATAGCTGGTGCTAACTCTTAAAATCTAGGGCCAAACACAAATTTTGCCCCCCAATCCCCCAAATTTGCATCTAAAACCAAAAGAAATCATGTCCTAAAGGACCTCCATACTTTGCCCTTACTGTGCATGCGCAGTGTCAAGGACGTTCCGAAATTGGCGCCAATTATCATTCTCTGTTTGGCCCTTCATCAGTCAACATCTCACTGATCTTTGTGCTTGTAAATCTCAGTTTAAAGGATGCCAGACACGTAATTATTGGAGAAATGGTGATTCTAAGGAGGATATAGAAGGAGGAGAGGAAAAAGGAGTGACAAAAAATAATCAGGGCTGTACTTAAAATTTTTTATGAAATTATGTTAAGTTGCCTATTTTCGAGGCATGGGCCTGTTGTTGTCATTCTTGCTATAAAGTTGCACTGCTTATTCAGTATTTCCTCTCCCCTGGTCTTCTAAGTCCCGCCTTGCTATTCTCCCATGCTTTTGGCATATTTTTGAGAAAGATCATTTCTAAATTCTCTTGGGAGAGTTAGCTTGGTTACAGAATGAATTCTGTTATTTTCCCCATAGTTACGTTTTCACCCATGGGTGTATAAACGTTGTGTTCTGCATCTTCCATCTGATGTTCTGCAGATTCTCCTCTGGGAGTCTCTGTTTTGCATCAGATAGAGTGTAATTTTGATGACTGATTTCGGGCCAGTTTTGTCAGTGCCTGGAGTCATGTTTTCTGGTGTTTTTACACTGTTTGTTTACATTGGCAACAGTCTCTTTTGAGGGGGGCTGTTTGCCTTTGGAGTAGTTTATCTCACTATAAGATACGTTATTATTATCCGTAAGTGTTGCATTAATTATTTAATATAATTATAAAATTTTTGACCACACTTGGCCATGGGATCCATTGAGGCTCAACGTTACTTTTCAGAAACTTGGGCTTCGCTGAAAAAATATTTTTCAAAAATTATTTTGATTTTTAAATTGTTTTTTTCATTATTAATGGATCATGTCATTATGTATCTTTGTGTTAGGGGTTTGTGCGAGTAACTAGGACTTGTTCACTTTTCACTATGAAAGGTTATTGTTCAAATTGTAATAGGAAGAAATCTTCCTCTGACTTTCATGATCATTGTATTAATTGTAGTCAGTGTTCTCGCACTAATCCCTGTGCTATATGTCAATATTGGGATGACAAACATTGGAAACGTGTGTCATGATATGTTGTTAGTGGAGAAAGGGCTATGCCGGCTCTTTCTCCCAGGGTTCGTACGTGGGTCTGGAAAACTGGAAAAAGTATGGAAATTTGGGGCGGTTTGGAAAAGGTCTGGAAAAGGTTTGAAAATATGTGTGTCGAGCCTTGGGGTCTTGAAAAAGTATGGAAATTACTGTTTTTAACAAAGGTTTAAGGTGTAATCATTCTGAGTAAAAAGAACCAGCATACAAGAATTATTATTTGTCAACGCCCCGCATTCGATAACAGAAAAATTCGGATCGGAAAACTTCGCACATTTTCAATGGAATACAACCGAGATATCACAGGTGTTTCAAAGCCGAATGCAGCTCGGAATTACGGAGAATTCCGAAGGTCAAGTCACATGTGCACTGTGTTTTATTGTCTTTGAAATTTCCAACGTGAAGGTCATTTGTTATTTTTGTATTTGTTTATCATGGGGAAGTGTGTTTTTTCGCTGAAATGGGAAACAGACCCTAGATTCAAACAATGGATTTCTCAGGACAAAACTTTGAATAAAAAGGCAATGTGCACAATATGCAGAAAATCATTTGACGTATCGAATATGGGCGAAGCGGCCCTTCTAAGTCACATGGCAGGTAAAAAACACGCTGCCTTAGTGAAAATGAAACAACAACAAAATCATATGGAAGGATTTTTTTCCGAAGCTACGAGAATAGGTAAGACTCATCTGACACCTGGCAATGATCTTCACCGTCACGGTGTTTCTTCAAAACAAAAACTTGACGCATTGGAAGTGTCTCACGAACATAGTCATGGAGCCACTGGCACTGGGGGCGTTTCAACCCTTGGAGACTTTGTTACCGACAAGAGTGTTTTAACAGCAGAAATTTACTGGACTTTGAATATGATGGAAAAACACCATTCTTACAAGAGATGTCAGGGTGTTTCTGATGTATTTCGCCTCATGTTTCCTGATAGTCAGATTGCTTCAAAATTTTCTTGTTCAGAGACAAAATCACGCTATCTTACAACGTTTGGAATTGCTCCCTATTTTTCAGAGTTGATGCTTTCAAAGATTAAATCTGAAAACCAGTATGTTCTATTATTTGACGAAAGTCTGAACGATTATTTGCAATCAAAACAGTTTGACGTTCATGTTCGTTTTTGGGAAGGAAATTGCATCAGAACTCAGTATTACACATCATATTTTTTGGGCCATGCTTGTGCTGATCATGTTCATGACAAGTTGAAAGAGTGTTGTGAGTCAATTGGACAGACAGGTATTTTACAACTTTCAATGGATGGTCCGAATGTCAATTGGAAGGCTTTTAATCAGTTATCAAAAAGTATTGATGAAGAAAATGGTCCAAATCTTTTAAATATTGGAAGCTGTGGGTTACATATAATGCACAATGCATTCAGAGCCGGAAGCTTGGAGACTGGTTGGAATATTGAGGAAACATTCAAGTCATTGTACTGGCTTTTTCATGACTCCCCGGCACGCCGTGAAGATTTTACCAGTATTACTGGCTCAAGTGTTTTTCCAAAACAGTTCTGTAAACACAGATGGATTGAAAATGTAGGTGTGTGCGAACGAGTGTTGGAAATTTGGCCTAATATTAAGAAGTATGTCAAAGAATTAAGCTCATCTTCAAAAAAATTCACGAAGCCTAAAAATAAATCATTTGACTCTGTTTCTTCTTCGTGTGACGACCCATTGTTTGAAGTGCGGACAAACATATTTTTATCAATTGCAAGAGATGTAACTCCTTTCTTGTTAAAATATCAAACCGACAAGCCTATGTTACCCCTTATGTGTGAAGACTTGTTAAAAACAATGACCTGTTTGCTTGACCGTATTATTAAACATGATACTATGAAATCTATTACCTCCATAACAAAACTGATAAATTTTGATATCACTGATACTTCATATCATAAAAAGACAGCAAATATCAACATTGGATTTATTGGAGAAAAACTGCTTGAAAATTTAAAAACTGAAAAGAAGCTTTCAGAGAAAGCTCTCTTTGGTGTCAGATCAGATACTCGTTCTTTTGTAATAAAACTTGTTACCAAATTTTTAGAGAAAGCTCCAGTTAGGTATGGCTTAGTCAGGAATCTTGGCTGGTTAGTGCCAAAACACATTGTTGAACAATCCGAGTTCTGTGTTAAACAACTCAAGTCGACTCTGAAAATAGTAGAAGAGTCAGGACACATTCTTGAATCCCAGTGTGACACAGTTATAAAGGAATACAATGACTTTCTGATGCAAAAAGCTAATTTTGATGACTTTAAATCATTTAATGAAGCAGAAAAAAGACTTGACAACCTATTTTATGCTCATATTGCTAACAATACAGATTTTACACAACTCTGGCAGCTTACAAAAAAAATTCTTGTACTGTCCCATGGACAGGCCTCTGTGGAGAGAGGCTTCTCTGTCAATAAGGAAATTATTGTTGAAAATATGTCAGAAAAAACTGTTATTGCTCAGAGAATAATAACTGATCACTTGAAACATGCTGGTGGTGTCAAAGGGGTAACAGTTAACAAGAAACTATTGCAATCTGCTGCTGCAGCAAGGCAAAGATATCATGCTTTTCTTCATGATGAAAAACAGCATAAAGTTGAGAAGGAAAAAGGGAATAAAAGGAAATCTCTCTTGAATGAAATCGATGAGTTGAAAGCAAAAAAGAAACGTGTTGAAGGAAACATGAACTCTCTTTTGAAAAGTGCAGATGATTTTTCAGATAAAGCGGAGCATACAGGAAAGCTGTCTTTCATATCTAAATCGAATGCCCTTCGACGATCGGCAAGAGATAAAGAGGTTGAACTAAAAAATCTCGATGAAGAAATTGACAACAAGCTAAAAGAATATAAAAACTGATTTTTGTTCATGGTGATCTCCATTTGATGCATGTTAAAGAGTTGGATAATTGGTGTTACTACAGTTGCAGTTTGTTTTCTCATTTGATAATTCATTTCTTCAGTTTCATTTGGATCATTGTTACATAATGTTTATGCTATAACCTGCTTAAGAAGCTTTTCAAACTACATGCACATAGCTTGTGTATGTTGAAGGATTATTACTGTTAGTGTGGATAATTTCTGAAACTATTTCAAGTAGAATATATTCTGGCACACAGACTGTCTTGTGGTAAGTTAGACATTTTTACTCTTATGATAAAACAATGTCAAGAAATTTTTATTTAATCTTGAAGTCCATATGTTGTCCAGAACTACCCATTCGTATAACAACAAACCAAGTGCTCTCTAAGAGAGAACTTGCTTTATTGTTATATGGGTGGGACACATTCCTTATAGATGTATGCTGAACACCGTATGAAAACAGATTTTCAGCTGTAGGGATTGTACATTTTCATTGGCTGAATACATACATGTTTGCAGCTAATTAACATGTAGAATCACTGCCAGTTTAGCTACCAGTACCACTTTGTTAGCATATATGTACATGTAGTAATGAACTTTCAAGGGTTGCGGGCCCTAGATTCCACTTGAGACGGTGCCTGTGCCTTCGGTTTTGATGGTAAATGATGTGATTTGAGTCTGGAAAAATGGTACGTCAGGTCTGGAAAAGGTATGGAAAAAGTATGGAAATTTTTGGTCAAAAAAGTGTAAGAACCCTGTTCTCCGCACGGTCACTCTACGCTATCAGTTTCTATTTCAGAGGAACAAGAACAGGGTGATGTTTCCATGTTATCTTCCGCCAGTGCGCTTCCGTCGTCACAAATGAATACAGAGCTAGTGGCAAAAGTGCTCATGGAGATAAGACAAATGTCGTCCGCTAGCTCGCCCGGTGTAGCGTCCATTCACCGAATGGTTCGGCAGCCGGGTTCGTCCGATGCGGTCCAGGACGAAATGTTGGGTGATGTGAGCACTATAAACATTCAAGGCGCACACCCAGTGACGACGGATAGTAGGAGAGATCGGAGGAAGCCTTCTAGTCCGGTTCCTAGCTCGTCCAGGTCCATCCGGACTGCGAGCGAGAGAGGCCCCTCTCTCGTACAACAACATCTGGGACCAAATGTTGTGGTACAAAATGTGTCGTTAGCGGAGCACACGTCCGTCGCTCGGGACGCTCCGTTGTATAGGCAGTCTGCTGAGACTGCTCAGGCTTCTCCTTCCTCTCACCAGCGCACACGACCGCACCTTGGCTACGTGACCGCCGATATTCTTCCAGCTTCGCCGATCAGGGATTCTTCGGCGACCAGGTCACACCATCCGGTAGCCAGGGACACGAGGCCGGTTGACTCCGGACGTTCGCATAGGAAGAGTATGCGGGAGTCACTAGATGCGGAGCTGCCCTCAGCGAAGCAGCGAAAGACTGCGCCTCCGCAGGCCTCGATGTCGGACGTGCTTGCTCAAATAGCACAACTTATCGCAGCATCCCAGCAACCGACAGAAACGGTGTCGGATCGGGAATTATCCGATGGCGCTGGGTCGGTACGCTCCGCCAAAGCATCGGGTGCGGACGACCGGGAGCATCATGAGGTCCGACCGGATGGTGAAAGGGATACGGATGACTTGGAGTTATCCCTTTCGGAACAACAAAAAGCTGCCGTGGACTTCATCCGGCACTTTCTTCCTCAGGTTGTTCCGTCGGGCCAGACTGCTGCGGTACCGGACAAGAGAATTATAGCGTCATTGGACACTGATTTCTTCGAGCGGTTCAAGGACATTGCTCCTGCATTTCCGTCTCAGTCCAATAATGTCAAAAGGACATTTGAATTATTGAACGACGCTATATTCAAGCTTGCTTCCAAGACTGGAAAAGCGGGTTTCTTGTCCGCCAATGCTCTTAACCTGCCTTTCATTAATGCAAGGAATAAATTTGATACGGCAGGACAGGGTATCCCAAGAGTTCCTCTGCGTATGGACGACGAGGCGGAAGACTTAGAATTATCATTACCGTCGTCTACGTCTATCCCAACCGCGGTGTTGGATACGACTATTTCATCTAACAGAGCCAGTTTAGATGCTTTATCTTACGCAGACCACCTTACAAAGGCGTTATCACTGCGTCTTCAAGGGAAAGAATTCCAGGATGTTCAATCCTCTTTAAGACTTCTTTCAAGGGCAGTAGCTTATTCCACGTGTAACTCCGCCCTTTCAGTGGCAAATCTGGAGTTGGTTAGACGTGACGCAGCCCTAGCTACATCCACACTCATGGATAGTAAGGTGAAGAACTCTTTCAGAGTCGCTTCGGTCTCCGGAGAACTTCTCTTCGACGGCAAGCTTTCTGCAATTTACGATAAAATTACTAAGAAAGCTTCGGATTCTCTGCTCTTTAAATCCGCTTCCAAGAAGACGGACATGGCAGATAAGAGTAAGACAGGCACTTCTGGGTCTAATGCGCCCAAGAGAGGTTCCTATAGAGGTTCCGGTGCGTCCTCTTGGTCTTATTCAAGAGACCGTCAAGGCAGCGACTCACGTGCGGGACGTCTTCGGGCCGGGACAATCGGTCGGACGCCCCGAGGTCGACGGGACGAGGTGCGGGTCGTGGAGGACGTGGTTTCTCCTCCCGCAGGCCTCGCAGGTCCAGGAGGTGATGGCTTCAACCTCTATCGCGTTCCGGTTGGAGGAAGGTTGTCGAGTTTTTCAGAAGAGTGGGCGTCGATTACGGACGACCCTTGGGTGAGAGGGGTGATTTCGGAAGGTCTAAGAATATCCTTCAAACGAAAGCCTCCATTAACTCGAAGTCCAAAATGGACTCAACTTCCGTCAAATCCGCAGAAAAGAGACGCTCTGTTATCAGAGGTGCAGTCTCTTTTAATGAAGAATGCGGTAGAGGTCGTAGAAAACCAGGAAACACCGGGATTCTACAGCCATCTGTTTCTGGTTCCGAAACCAGATGGCTCGTTCCGTCCAGTCATAGATTTGAGCTGGATAAACAAGCTGATCGTCGCTCCGAAGTTTTATATGGAGACGATTCGATCGGTCAGAGCGAGTATTCGGGTGAACGATTATGCTACAAGCATAGATCTCAAAGATGCATACTTTCACGTCATGGTACATCCGACATTCAGAAAGTATCTACGCTTCGCAGTCCTAGGAGTGGTGTATCAATTCCGGGCGATGTGCTTCGGATTGAACCTAGCACCCTGGGCTTTCACTCGGGTAATGAACTCGGTAATGATGTATTTCCGAGCTCATTCGTCTGCGGTAACGTCGGCCTACCTGGACGACATTCTTCAGAGGTACGGCAACGAGTTAACTCTTCAGAACGATGTGCAGAATCTGCTTCTATTGCTCCGACGTCGCGGTTTTATAATAAACGAGGAGAAGTCGGATCTGGTGCCGTCCAAGTCATTCACACATCTGGGAATGAGCTTCAAGACGCACAACAATATCGTTCGTCTGCCGTTAACCAGAGCGAAATTAGTCAGTTGTTACGCTCGCTATTGTCTTCACGCGGACAAAGTCACAGCGAGGGAGTTCATGAGACTGATAGGTCTGTGCGGAGCCGCTGCGGATCTCATTCCGATGGGGCGGTTACGCACTCGTCCTCTCCAAATTTTCTTGACTCAGAATTGGAGTGTGAAAATTCATTCGCTCGACATAGACATTCTATTGTCAGATCAAGTGAAACGAGAGATTCAGACTTGGGCAAATATTCAGTGGTTAACTCAGGGAGTTTCGCTGCAGTTGCCGGATCCAAGTTTTACGATTATGACGGACGCCAGTCAAACAGGTTGGGGTGCACCATTGATCCCAACGGATTCGAGATGCCAGGGTCTTTGGGATCCGCAATTCCTATGCAAGCACATAAACATCAAGGAAATGATGTCAATTTGGCTTGCGTTACGTCATTGGATGGACATTATTCATAATGCTCATGTCCAAATCCTGTCCGACAATACGACAGTAGTGGCCTATATACGGAACCATTCAGTTCCGTTATTCAATCTAACGGAAAGAATCCTTCTGTTTGCTCTAGAACATCAAGTCCTACTTTTGGTCCGTCATATACCGGGTCGTCTGAATGTACTAGCAGACTCCCTTTCACGAAAGGGTCGCTTGTTGCCGTCGGAGTGGACTCTCAACAAACAAGTATTCAATCAGATTTGCTACCAATGGGAACGGCCAATGATAGACTTATTTGCGACACATCTCAACAATCAGTTGCAGACGTATGTGTGTCCGTGTCCGGATCCAAGAGCATTTGCAGTAGACGCTCTGTCGATCCCTTGGGACGGAATGATAGGATATGCGTATCCTCCAACGCTGTTGATTCAGCAAATATTGCTAAAAATAAAACAATCTCAATGCAATATTCTGTTGGTAGCATCTCTGTCTCCACAGAGACCGTGGATAAATCTACTCAGGTGTCTGTTGTGGGACCTACTGCGAAAGCTTCCTCCACGGGAGGATCTTCTTTCGCAGGGGAAACTGCGTCAATTTCATCACAACCCGCAAGGTCTCAACCTTCACGTTTTTCCGTTGTGCGGTCCTTCTTGCATGGCAAGCACTTTACAGGACGAGCAGTGGATGCGATTTCTAACTGTAGGAGGACCTCCTCTTCGCTATACTATGCGGCTAAGTGGAAGGTCTTTTGTCGTTGGTGTAGGGATCATTCTGTTGATATTTTCGATCCCTCCATACCAGACATTGCAAACTTTCTAGTATACTTGTTTGACGAAATCAAACTGCAGCCTGTTACTATTAAGGGTTATAGGTCTATGTTATCTGATACCTATGCACATCATGATAGTTTACAAATTGGATCTAATGTCTCTTTATCTAAGTTAGTTAGAAACTTCTCGATAAATAGACCCAGAACTCTTAGGTTAATTCCTAAGTGGAATTTAGCTTGGGTTCTTCTTAAACTGAAGGAAAAGCCATTTGAACCTCTTGGGACAGTAGATTTCAAATTCTTGTCTTATAAGACAGCTTTTCTCTTAGCTTTCTCTTCTGCTAGAAGAGTCAGTGAGCTTCATGCACTGTCGGTGGATGATTCTCACTATCGTAGTGTCGGGAACACTATCACCTTCACTACTAATGTGGGTTTTTTAGCTAAGATTAGAATCAGGCTCCTAATAAATATCTGGAACCTATTGTTTTTAAGGCCCTTCCGTCTTCAGACGGGCGTAGGCCTTTACTCTGTCCTGTTAGAGCGTTACGTATTTATAAACAGAGATCTCAGTTTATCAGAAAGGGACGAAAACGTTTCTTTCTGTCTCTGATGCCTAATAGAAAGGATATTTCGGTCCATTCTATTGCTAGATGGATTCAATTAACTATCCGTACTGCTTATGAAAATTTATCTTCTTCTCAGCAGTCTGTGCTTAAGATTTCGGCCCATGAAGTAAGAGCTCTTTCTACTTCTTGGGCTTACGCAAATAGTATTGCTATTACAGATTTAATGAAGGCTGCTTATTGGTCTCAGCCATCCACATTCACGAATTTTTATCTCAGAAATATTGAGTCCATTTCTGGAGACCTGCATTGTTTAGGTCCGTTATCTGTTGCTCAGAATGTTGTCCACTAAACAGTTGCAGCTATAGTTATGCAGGCTTTCTGTTCTGGCAGTGACTCCGTCCGGCTGCCCTCTTCGCTCTGGGCTATTTGACCCAGGGCAAGGGGAAGGGGGGGGGGGAGGGTGTTCCCTTAGGTCACCTGCTTTATAGTGAAAAGCAAGGGAATTCCTCCTCCGAAGTCAGTATTTCTGAGTCGTTTCCGGGATGGTTTTAAAGTGTAATATTAATGTTAAAAATTCATTCATGTCATGTTTTTAAAGTGTAGCTCGGTGTGAAGCATTTGTATATGTCAAGTGTCAAACGGGCGTTAATATACAATCCTCGGACACTTTTAAAGAATATAAAGAGTCTCAATTCTCTGGACTAACTTTATTTATTGGCTTACTTTAAAAATAATTAGTATAAAGGGTTATACTGGATGTTAATAGAGAACATGAATGTTATTGTGCTCAATTATGAAGGGTATTGTATCTTTCTAATTTATCATAAATAAGAAAGATACATGTAAAGCCTAATGCCCCTTTTCTCCTTGAGGGGTTGACTCTATATTATATAGTTGAGCTTATTGGATTTTCGTCTATGTCCTAGGCCCTCCAGCCTTTTTACTATTCAGCTATGTCTGGGTCATTGGTACAGTATAAAAGTGTTAAAAAATTTATAGTAATTTATATATTGTTTATACTTACCAATGACCCAGACGGGGATGGCCCTCCCAGGAGATGGGAACTCATACCTCCCTGCTGAGTACATAGCGCTGACCAGGCACTGCTTGCAAGAATGGTGATTGGCGCCAATTTCGGAACGTCCTTGACACTGCGCATGCGCAGTGGGGGCAAAGTATGGAGGTCCTTCAGGACATGATTTCTTTTGGTTTTAGATGCAAATTTTGGGGATTGGGGGGCAAAATTTGTGTTTGGCCCTAGATTTTAAGAGTTAGCACCAGCTATGTCTGGGTCATTGGTAAGTATAAAAAATATATAAATTACTATAAATTTTTTAACTTTTAATGATATTGTTGCGTGACTTGCTAAATAACCATCATCTGCGATCGAAAATCAAAACGTAAACAAACAATACTATTAGTTTCATAAATTCAATATCTAAATTTATCGTGGCTCTGGAATGTTATGGAAATTTCAATATCGGTGATCCTGCAGAGTTTATCAATTTAAGAGGGGTGACAAATGATAACTTTCAATCTTTGTTTAACAAGCAAAAGCAAATATTTTTGCGTATTTCTGCTGAACAGTTGAATGCCAATGATGAATGCTGAAAAACCAAATCAATAAAAAATAACTTGATGACGTTGTGCTAAGCATTGATTGAAACGGACCAATGAAACATCGAATTGATATATGATTGACGTGACCTTTTGTGACACACTTTCCCGTGTTTACCTTACCTGTTGCATTTTTGCAGAAATTACATGTTTTTCGTTCTAACACACATTGGTATGTTTTTCTGTTAACGCCAGATTAAATTATAAGAAATAACTGTTGTTTTCTTTCGGTTTATGTGATATAAACCGAAAATTTTCAGCACAAGCTTAATCATAACTTGCTACGCGAAAATTTTCAACTTAATCATAACTCGCTACGCGAGTTATGAAGCTTGTGCTGAAAATTTTTGGTTTATATCGCATAAACCGAAAGAAAACAACAGTTGTTTCTTAAGAAAATCTGCCTGTTGCTGGCAAGAATCAAAGAGCACAGTTTTAAAAGAGTTGACAGTTTTGATGCCGCCGATAGGGAGACATCTTAAATCCAGGTTGTCTGTTCATCTGCCCGTCCAACTATCTGTCTGTCCGACTTTATTTGTCCATCCAGAGCCATAACTCTATAATGCTTTGGTGGATTTCCATGAAACTTTACACAAGGGTCAAGACCAGTGGAAGATCTTTTGCCCAGCAATGCCATGCTTGAGTGACTATGGTCAAGGTCACAGGAATGGAAAGACTTAATTCTCTCACAAACTGTATTTGTCTGTCCGAAGCCATAATTCGATAATGCTTGGCTAACAAAGTTGTTGTCTGCTTACACACTTTCGTCATTTACAATCCCTCTGTGCAAGGTTTCATTATTTCAAAGGTTAATCTATATCAGTTAACCCTTTATCCAAGTAATTTTTTTAATTTTTTTTTTTTTTAAATAAACTAAATTCCAGTCATGGGCAAAAATTTTTATCTCTATTTTGTAATAAAACCATTCAGATATTGTTGTCAAAAGAACTTACACGTTATAGTACGATTCAAAATAAGTTGCAACTTAACTGCAATAAACTAAGTATACTGCTGCTTGCACATTGATGAGACAAGAATCTGACATCATTTTCTGGAAAGCTTTCTGAGAGCTTTCCAGAAAATGATGTTAGTTTCTGATCTTATCATTATAGGAAGAGAAAGATACATAGATTATAGCAGTTCTCCTACAACTTTATTTTGACTTTTACTGTATGCCAATTCAAGTGACATCCATATGTGTATAGTTCTGTTGAGAAAGTTCCAACATATTAGTAGCTGCATTGACCTTAAGGAAATAAGGTCAGTACAGCTTTTGGATGCTGTGTTCAGATGTATTTTATTAAATTCAAAACCTTATGGACTAGAGTGAGCACCAAATTCAACACAAAACTTTTCTTTCCAGTATTATAGGCCATTTGACCATAGTTTGGGGGCATCCGTGGCCGTGCGCTCACCGTTGGTCTTGTTTTAACCGTTTGATCTGATAATTTGAGATCATTTGAAGTTACAGATGTAATCAATCATCCAACTGACTATAATTTCAGATTCGAATAAGAGAAGATGACATGCCACTAGCTCATGTTGCCATTGCTGTTGAGGGTGCAGGATGGACAAACCCTGATAACATTGCACTCATGGTTGCAAACACTCTCATTGGAAGCTGGGACCGATCACACGGTGGAGGAGCCAACCTTGCTAGTCCTCTTGCAGCTAACAGTGCTCGAGATAATCTCTGTCATAGTTACCAGGCATTTAACACTTGTTACAGTGATACAGGCCTCTGGTTAGTATTAGCCGTCTCTATTCTGGTTACACAATAAAAACTCTCTATTAGGCCCACTTTTTTATGCCCCTGACCTCTTTGAGGAGAGCCTTATGTTATCACCGTGTCCGGCGTCCGTCCATTAACTTTTCTCATTCTGTCAGTTAACTAAAGTTTTACCAACTGGATCTTTACCAAACTTCATATGTGGGTTAGGTATGATGGGTGGAAGAAGCCTATTTATTTTGACCATGATGTGCCAAAGGTCAAGGTCACAGTGACCTTCAATGATAAATACACATGAAATTGGTTTCTGCTCCATAACCAAAGTTCTACCAACCCGATCTTTACCAAACTTCATATGTGGGTTAGGTATGATGATTGGAAGAAGCCTATTTATTTTTGACCAAGGTGTGCCAAAGGTCAAGGTCACAGTGACCTCCAATGTTAAATACACTTGAAATTGGTTTCCGTTCAATAACTAAAGTTCTACCGACCAGATCTTTACCAACCTTTATATATGTATTAGGTATGATGAGTGGAAGAAGCCTATTTATTTTGATGCATGATGTACCAACGGTCAAGGTCACAGTGATCTCCAATGTTAAATACACATGAAATTGGTTTCCGCTCTATGACTAAAGTTTTCCCAACCGGATCTTTACCAAACTTCATATGTGGGTTAGGTATGATGATTGAAATCAGCCTATTTATTTTGACGATGATGTGCCAAAGGTCAAGGTCACCGTGACCTCCAATGTTAAATACACTTTAAATTGGTTTCTGCTCTATAACTAAAGTTCTGCAGGACTGATCTTGTTTTTTTGTAATTCTATCCATGATATTGCAGGAGGGGGGAATATGCCATGCTTCGCATTGCTCTTGTAAAAATCAATGCAAACTTAAAAAAAATAAAAATTAAATGGTTCATGTCTGATATTTTACCCAAGTTAATAAAATTGATAAATTTGTCCCTTGTGCACAACATGGCTTTGCAGTGCTTTAGCAAAGCCTTCTTGCAATCAAGGGATGAAGTACACCACCACCACCCATTCTATTCTGTAGATTATGAGGCCTAAAACATAAAACAAACACAAACCAAAAACATGAACTTTTGATGGCAAAGAAATAATTACAAAAATAAACAATAAAATAAAATCCGCTCGCCCACATGCAATTTTACGAAAAATGGCCGGAGAAATAGAAGATCTACTTTGTGAGGCCTAACTGGTATCTTGACAAACATCAAAGATGATGCAAATTAATTTGAAATAAAGGTCTTGAGCCAGCAAAATGCTTAAAAATTCTTAAGAGTCCTTGAAAATCCAGGATTTTTATTTTCAAGAGGTGTCAATACCCTGAATGAGTTGAAATTGCAATTTTTAAATTATTTCCAATGGAGTTTAAACTTTCATTTTTTTAATGTTTTTTTCAGGGGTGTATATTTCATTGCTGATAAAATGATGCTTGACAACATGTTGTTT
Source organism: Pictodentalium vernedei (assembly GCA_031216915.1). Classification (NCBI taxonomy): domain Eukaryota; kingdom Metazoa; phylum Mollusca; class Scaphopoda; order Dentaliida; family Dentaliidae; genus Pictodentalium; species Pictodentalium vernedei. The sequence continues at coordinate 224,387,647 of CM062296.1, forward strand.
AATATCCAGGGTGAATGGTATGTTGAATATTAGTAGAAACAGTTGTAAAAAAAAACCCACAGTATAACTGCAATAGTTTCTATTAATCAATATTTTTTGGTTGGTATCTGGTAAAGTTAATCCTTTAACTGGGAGCGCGGTGGCTCAGTAGGTAGAGGTGCAGGCTGCAAGCCGAGAGGTCCTCGGTTCGAATCCCACCTGCAGCAACCGCGTTGTGTCCTTGGGCAAGACACTTCATCTCCATTGCCCGCATGGGGGCACGATGACGCCGTGTACTAAGGTGTACTGCACGTCGATGGTACGCATGTCTTCAACCAATCTAACCCTGCCTGTGCTGCAGTGCGGAGTTACGATGTTGGGGAGCTGGCAGCTGCTCGTCGTTGCTCGGTGGTTCTCTCCGGGTACTCCAGCTTCCTCCACCCGTAAAACTGTCACGGTCATGATTAGCCATTGTGCATAAATATGTGACCTTGAACATCAATAAATAAATAAATAAATAATCCTTTAACTGGTTGAATGCTAGAAGTCACTATCATGGCTCTCTGAAAAGTGCTGAAAGCCACTTTAGTTTCTTTACACAGAAAGCATCAGCTTGTTGTTTTTGCAGCAGTAGAAAGGAAATATTTATATAAAATATTGTTTTGTTACAATTTATTGGAGAGTGCCAATGGGCACTCTCCAATAAATTGTAACAAAACAATTATTTGTGATCAAAGTCGTTATACTAAGGCTCCCCTTGCTGGTAGCACGGTCTCTTTAAAAAAAATACTCTTGTTTCAAATTGCCTTTGAAAAAAAAAATTCCGCACTCTACCAGTTAACTCACTACATGCTGCCAGTGGATATTATTCCTGCCGAGGACATAAAATTAGATCATATTCAATCAACTTTTCCCATGTAAATTGCACAGACGTTTTGACCATTGATTTCTTGAGTCAAATTTTCATAAGTTTTTCATCAAATCTTAAGGTTAAGCATTAAGACCTAATTCAAACATTTGTCACTTTCACTTCAACAAAACACATGCACCATCATTTAGTTTTTTGGTAAACAAGTGCCTCAACAGTGATTTCTAGGAAAGTCATGGCTATCGATGTAGACAGCCAAGACTTGTCCAGAAACAACTGCAAAGCCACAGTATGTAAATAGTCAAAGTGTCGCCAAAATGTATAAACCTTGCCAGGCTTTTTTATACATATTTTTCGACTTTTTGAAAGTGTACATCCACGTGTCTTTGCCGTTGTTTCAAGGCAAGTCTTGGCTGCCTACATAGATAGCCAAGACTTGCCTAGAAAAAACTACCAAAGTACATATAATGTGACTTGCTAGTTCCTCCAGAGACATCATGTTGGGCCACCTGTTCTGTTGCCGTAAAAAGTGGACAAAGTCAGAATTATCGGTAGACTTTAAGGGTTAATTATCTTAAGCTTTCTGTAACATGGTTCTGTGTTGTTATTATCAATGAAGGATAATAGAATAAAATATTTTGGCTCTTTCTTTGCAGTATGATTTCGTGCTTTATTTACATTTGGAGCAAATGGCTTTTTGAACACTAAAAGTTTTAGTTTCTTCTTCCATTTTCAAACTTGGTAGAATATGTTGGGAAAAATTCGGTGAGATGTATGTCAAATGGTGAAGTCTGTAGAATCATTTTCAATTTTTAGCTCAACTTTGGCGAAGCCAAATTAGAGCTTATGCCATGACCAGTCGTCCATCTGTCCGTCTGTACATCAACAGTTCAATACGGCTCGGGCTAGAGGCCACATTTATGAACCGATCTTTATGAAACTTCTTGGGTACCTTTGTTAGGACCGTGGGACGAGAACGAGTGTTTTTGGGTCCGATCTGAAATTAATGTTGGCTGCTGGCAGCCATTTTGTACAAAATTAGGTGCAATCAGATTTTTGCACAGAACTTCTATATGAAAGCGCTGATTTGAATAATTTTTTGTGTGAATGTTTAGTACCATGGGATACATCACATATAGTACAGGCGTTTTTCTCGTGCGTAAATTATGCAAATTAAACTAACTTTAATGTTTTTTGGTGTTACTTTCAGCACTATAAGTGCAAATGCCAATACAGCTCGGGCTAGAGGCCGTATTTATGAACCGATCTTCACGAAACTTCTTGGGTACCTTTGGTATCACCATGGGACAAGAACGAGTGTTTTGGGGTCCGGTCCGAAATTCTAGATGGCCGATGGCAGCCATTTTGTACAAAATTAGGTGCAATCAGATTTGAATAATTTTTTGTGTGAATGTTTTGTACCATGGGATACATCACATATAATATGGGTTTTTTTCTCGTGCAGAAATTATGCAAATTAGATGAACTTTGATTTTTTTTCAGTGCTACTTACACACAGTAAGTACACATGTCAATACGGCTCGGGCTAGAATCTGTATTTATGAACCGATCTTCACGAAACGTCTTGGGTACCTTTGCTATCACCTTGGGACGAGAACGAGTGTTTCTGGGTGTGGACCAAAATTCAAGATGGCTGCCAGTGGCCATTTTGTACTGAAATTAGGTCTAATCAGTTTTTTTATACACAACTTCTATACGGCTCAGGCTAGAGGCCGTATTTATGAACTGATCTTTACGAAACTTCTTTGGTACCTTTGTTATCACCGTGGGATGAGAATGAGTGTTTTTGGGTGTGGTCCAAAATTCAAGATGGCCACTAGCAGCCATTTTGTACCAAAATTAGTGCAATCAGTCTTTTGTACAGAACTTCTGTATGAAAGTTCTGATTTGAATAAATTTTTGTATAAATGTTTGGTAACATGGAATACATAACATATAGTACAGGCGTTTTTCTCGTGCAGAAATTATGCAAATTAGATGAACTTTGATTTATTCAGTGCTATTTATACACTGTAAGTGCACATGTCAATACGGCTCGGGCTAGAGGCTGTATTTATGAACCGATCTTCACAAAACTTCTTGGGTACCTTTGTTATCACCTTGGGACGAGAACGAGTGTTTCTGGGTGCGGTCCAAAATTCAAGATGGCTGCCAGTGGCCATTTTGTACCGAAATTAGGTCTAAACAGTTTTTATACACAACTTCTATACGGCTCAGGCAAGAGGCCGTATTTATGAACCGATCTTTACGAAACTTCTTGGGTACCTTTGTTATCACCTTGGGACGTGAACGAGTGTTTCTGGGTGCGGTCCAAAATTCAAGATGGCTGCCAGTGGCCATTTTGAACTGAAATTAGGTCCAATCAGTTTTTTGTCACAACTTCTATACAGCTCGTATTTATGACCTGATCTTCACGAAACTTCTTGGGTCCCTTTGTTTTCACCTTGGGACAGGAACGAGTGTGTTTTGGGTGCCTTTGTTATCACTGTGCTATAAGAACAAATATTTTGGAGTTCAGTCAGACCCACTCTGGGACTCAAAGATTTCTTTTCTAGTTTAGCATCTGACTGTCACTCACCTTTACAATACTTTACCTGTACATTTGTTACAGGCTACGGTCAGTATTTATGTACAGACCGTTACAATACTTTATATGTACCTTTGTTATCAGGTCATTACCTAGATGTTTGTCATTGCTGTGTCACATACTATACATGTACATGTCTTAACAAGTTGAGCTACAGTGTCATTGACACTTTCATTTGTAGATCAGCTTGTCAAATGATTTTCAATTTTTGGTAGATCGAATTTACCTTTTGTCGCAAAAGTTCTGGAAAAGTTAGTAGCTAAACAACTTCAGAATTACCTTCAAAGTAATAATCTCCTTGAACCATATCAGTCGACTTATCAGCCAAACCACAATATAGAAACTGCCCTTTTGAGAGTCTGTAATGACATAATTTGTTCGTTAGGTCAATGCAAGTCAGTTCTCTTGGTCTTGTTGGATCTCTCAGCAGCTTTTGACACGGTAAATCATCCCCTGCTCCTATCCATGTTACGTCAACTAGGAGTAGCAGGAACAGTTCTGGAATGGTTTGAATCTTACCTTTCACTGAGAAAGCAACAGGTTTCTATATTAAAGATGAAATCAGATAGTAAATCCCTTGTACGTGGTGTACCACAGGGCTCAATACTGGGTCCTATGTTATTTACATTATATACTGCTTCATTGGGCCAAATGCTGAGGGATGAAGGCATTCCATACCACCTCTATGCTGATGATACTCAGCTGTATGTGTCTTTTAATGCACTTTGTGAGCCTGATTCGCTGAAATCAGGGCAGATGATGCAAAACTGTGTTAATAAGGCTATAAAAAAAAATTTTGGTTCTCGGGCACCGCCGCATTGGAAAAATACCCCCCGCATTGAATTTTTTTAAGGCGGTTCGAGATTTCGCCCAAAATAAGCAATGCACCGCCGATCTCAGATGTTCATTGCAGTATAACAAAAATAGGTAAAACGAACAGTAAAAACCCTCCCGACTTGCTGTAACATGCCAGGTACGATTACGTTAATATGTCGATGCTCAACTGAACTTTATCTCAAACAAAACAATTGATCAGTGGCGGCCGAGCAGTGATGATCCCCCCCCTTTTTATACGCCCGTTAAAAAAACGGTCATATTATGTCATCAGTCTGTCTGTCTGTCTGTCTGTCCGTCTGTCTGTCCGTCCGTCTGTCTGTCCATAAACAATTTGGTTTCCATTCATTTAAAGTTGAACGCCTTGACGGATCGACATCAAACTTTCAGAAGTTGTTTTTAGCATTAAAATACAGGTCAAGTTCGATATTGGTGTTTCTCAGTCCATCTGCTGCAGAGATATGGCCCTTTGAAAACACAATTTTTCTAAAAAAATTGGTTTCTGTTCATTTAAAGTCGAACGCCTTGACGGATCGACATCAAACTTTCAGAAGTTGTTTTTAGCAATAAAATACAGGTCAAGTTCGATATTGGTGTTCCTCAGTCCATCCGCTTCAGATTTATGGCCCTTTGAAAATATAATTTTTCTAAAAAAATTGGTTTCCGTTCATTTAAAGTCCAACGCTTTGACGGATCGACATCAAACTTTCAGATGTTGTTTGTAGCAATAAAATACAGGTCAAGTTCGATATTGGTGTTTCTCAGTCCATCCGCTGCAGAGTTATGGCCCTTTGAAACCACAATTTTTGAAAAAAAAATTGGTTTCCGTTCATTTAAAGCCGAACGCCTTGACAGATTGACACCAAATTTTTCAGATGTTGATTTTATACACCCGTTTGAAAAAACGGGACGTATTATGTGAATGGTCTCTACACCCGTCTGTCTGTCTGTCCGTCCATGGACACATTTCGTTTCCGGACGATAACTTTAGTTGTAATAGATTGAGCTGAGTTAAATTTGGCATGTGGATTTAGCATGACAATATACAGGATGGGTTCGATTTCCGTTTCTAGCGGCCCATTTGCAGTAGAGTTATGGCCCTTTATTTATGGGAATTTAGCCCAACTTTTTGTTTCCGGACGATAATTTTAGTTTGCCTTGACCGATTTATTTCAAATTTTCAGTTATTTGTTTTTGACCACAAAATACAGCTCAAGTTCACTTTTGACCACAATCGCATATACCTTTCCAGAGTTATTCCCCTTGAATGATTGCAAATTTGTGGATTTTGTGGTTTCCGGATGATAACTTTAGTTTTCCTTGACCGATTTTTTTCAAATTCTCAGATTTTGTTTTTGACCACAAAGCACTGCTCAAGTTCACCTTTGGCCATAATCGCATGTACCGTTTCATAGTTATTCCCCTTGAATGATTGCATATTTGTGAATTATGTGGTTTCCGGATGATAACTTTAGTTTGCCTTGACTAATCTGTTCCAAATTCTCAGATTTTGTTTATGACCACAAAGCACAGCTCAGGTTCACTTTCGGCCAAAATCGCATGTACCTTTCCAGAATTATTCCTCTTGAATTTGTGCATTTTGTGTTTTCCGGATTATAACTTTAGTATGGCCTAACTGTTGGACATAGAATGCATCAAATATTTGGTTTCCGGATAATAACTTTTATTATTTGTTTTCTGATTGGTTCCAAACTTTAATCACAACAAAATACAGGTCAAGTTCGAATATGGGGTTGGTCCAAACAATTTTCACCCTCACCCCCATCCTTACCCCAACCCTTCAAAAATACAAAACGGGCGTATATTGTCCCGCTACGCGGTGCTCTTGTTTTTCATGCAGTGGAAATTGCTGATAGTGCTTACGCCTAATGTGACCCCTGCCGCTCACATTGTTAAGGGATCCAGATGCTATGATCACATAGCCCCGTTGCTCCATAAATTACATTGGCTCCCTGTTCAACAGCATATCACTTTCAAAGTTTTGGTGTTGGTCATTATGTGCATTAATGGATCGGCTCCAAAATATCTTCAGGACCTTTTGATTGTTCAGTCATCAAAATGGAATCTCCACTCCTCCAAACGGCTCAGGCTTCTTTTCCTTTTTTAAGTTCCACCTTGGTGAATACGACCCTGAAACTCATTGCCAGTGCACATCCAGGCTTCTATAAGCTTTGACAACTTCAAAACAAAACTCAAGTCCCATCTCTTTTGAGAGGCCTTCAAGATTTCAGCTATCTAATTTGATCAGTTTTTGTTTACATTAGTGCTTTTAGTAGGGAGCTCAAATATGTATTTCATATATCATGTGAAGCGTTTTAGTGCACAACCTTGTGATTTTACGCTATATAAAAACTATGTATTAGGCACAAAAAAAAAAATCAATTGATTCTCAGGCAATTTTTTTTTCAAATCAATGAGGGAGGGAGGATTTTATTTTTATTTTTTATTTTTATTTCTTCCAGATGGTGAGAAAGGATTGAGAGGCAAAAGTCACTTTCTGGTGTCTGTTTTTACCTGAAAAGCATGGAAAGTGCATATTGTAAAATGATATACAAATAAAACTCATTTTATTGAAAACTAAAACTGTTTTTCTTTATTTTCTGATATCACCACTTTTTGTATTTAGAAACAGAACTCTGACTTCACTTTTAAACTTTTACAAAGCAGAACTATTTTATGAATACTAGATATTAATGACCACCCTCGTATTATTTTGGTATCATTGTGAGTTATTTTGTTTTTTAGTATGACCCATGGTGAGAGTGTTCTTCTCTGTAACAGAAGGTATATTCTTTTTAAAAAAATATTTAAAGTGTTTAAAATAAATTTCAAGTTCATATAAGAAGCTGGGTCATTCATGGTTTCTGAATACCCTAACTGAGTTGAAAAGCGTAGTTAAAAAAGTTTTCGATATCCTTCGTAAATTAAGCGTTATTAACAATTTGAGTTAATTAATTTCTTTGGTAAATGACAAAACATTTCAGTTGTCTCCCTTTCCGGCTGCGCTGGGTAATAATACACTGTTCAGAAAACTGACAATTTCTGCCAACCATCTTTCACTGACACGTGCGATTGGTGCTTTGAAGGTCTGCCATTCTTATCCATCCAAATACCTGTGATTTCTATTGTAGCCTTATTACATTTAACCCCCTTCCAACAAACTTCACAAGTTTTCAAAGAAAAACATTCAATGCAAATTGCGGGGCGAATTTCAATGCAGCCAATTTTTCAGTGGAACAGAGCGTAACCGTAAGCAATTTCGATATGGACGAACTGTCTCCAATACATTTTTTTTGTTTTGAAACGGTGGTTAACTTTTAATAAATTCTAATTAACTCGATGCGTGTCTTGTGTGATTCGTTGTTTTGTCTGGTACTTTGTTTTTAAATAGCCATTTTGTGCTGGTTGCTATCAGTTGGGGCGAATTGTTCGAACGACTACGCCATTGCAATTCTTTTCAGAAATATAAAATTGGGCTAGTTTAGGCTATTTTCATAGCCGTGTGACGGACTTTAACAGCAACCGTGTTTACTGTTTTTTGCGGAAGCGTGTGTTTTTAAAAAATAAAACATAAGAAAATACAGTAAACTGCCATGTCTCCCAAGGAAGTTTAGGAGGGCGACTTGAATTTCGCCCCCAATGTAAGCCAAGGCCAGAGGCTCTCACATTTAACACACGCCTGTGTATATTTACCTGTTTATTCGTTGGTTTTGGGACTTAAAACCAATAGTCCCTTTTCAATTTCCCTGTTTCCTATTTTCTTGCAATGACGGTCCAAATAAAAAGGCCCAACGCGGGCCATTTTTTTCAACGCGGCGGTGCCAGAGAATCAATTCCTTTTTTTTTTTTGGCCTTATTATTATTTTATTACAGTTGTATAGTTCAGTTTGGTTCCACTTATTACTGTTAAACACTTTACCTCACAAGAAAAGCAGATAGCACTTCTTGAAATTTCTTGAATGACTGAAAACTTTCATTTTTGGGGTTCAAAAACATAACTATTGACCTCCTCATTGGAATGAGAGAAATTAATAAGATCATTTCAATGAGCTGTATAAGGTATGTTTTCAAGGGAAAAATTGAACTAAAAAAGAAATTTAAATGGTGATTTGTGTGGTTATTGCTGACCGTTTTGGGACTAAATGTGCATTAGGTAAAAGGTTAACCCATATTCCTAGCATGAATAACAGATCAATATTCTTCTTAAATGCGGCCTCATAAAAGGCCTAAAAACCTTAAATTGATTCTCCTGCAGTTTTATTTTTAAACCAGGTGTGAAGTTTTATTTTCATGGTATCTGGTAGTGATAAAACACAGGTACCAGTCAAAACCAAGATCTACTTTGTGAGATCTAATCACTTTTTGTTTTCATCACCAGAATGGAAGTTGTATTATAAATTAAATTAATCCTCATATGAACCCCAGAAAGTGGTAAACGCATCCTGTACTACTGGTATAATGAGAACTGTACAGTTGGCTGTATGGGTATAAACTCTTTGCCAAACTTTACTTTATACTTGTGTTACAGTCATCATTTGACCACAGATGCTGAAAGTGACCATAAACACCAATAAAGGTATAATTGAATTGAATTGATTACTTCAACAATTGAAGCCCTAATTTTGACTGACAAATTTGTATGCCTGTGGAACAGGTGTCCTAACATGACGTTCTGCAGTTCTAACAATACCCTGATGTGGTTTCAAGACTAGTGTTGGCTGCCTGCACTGCTAAACCACTAGACTTACAATTGATGATACCAGTGATGATACAGTGGACATTTTCCCTGTTGGAACCCTGGGAAATGAAACAGTGCTTGTTTACTGTGGTAATTCGGATCTGTTTTACTGATAAAATAGGACCCAGTAACCAATGTCTGGGGTGGAAGTCCTCTAAAATGTGCAAATAAATAAATAACTGTGGAAATTTTGTAAATTGCCCAGACATTGAGGGTTAAAGGGATTGGTGTGAAAGAATTAATTTATGTTATGATTTATCAATACAGGATGAGACTATGCACAAATGTAACAGAGTTTGAAGTACAGAGAGCGAAAAATTTACTTAGAACCAATCTTCTCCTTCAGCTGGATGGTTCAACACCTATTTGTGAAGATATTGGAAGGTAAGATTTTCAGTATTTTTTATTCTATAAACCAATGGCTTAGACTAGCTGGTGCAAACTCAAAGTTATCAAGGGCCAAACACAAATTTTGAACCCCCCAAATTTGCTTGCAAAACCGAAAATTAAAAGTCCTATCTGGTCCTCCATACTTTTACTCTCCACGCATGCTCAGCTGTCAGGAAGTGACCGGAATTGGCGCAAACATCTTTGTTTGGCCCTAAAGTCAGCAACAATGAACTGACATCTGTGCTTTAAAATCTCCTTTTTTGAGGATGCCAGACACAAATCAATGCAAGAATTGGTGGATCCATGGTTGTTATTGGATGATGGAAGTGTTCAGCGGTGGTTTCAGACGTTCAGGGCTGGATCTTTATAATAATTATAAAATTATTTCATGTTTCCCAATTTCGGGACATACGCCTGACGTCATCATTTTTGATAATGATTATTCCACTGTTTGTTAAGTATTCCTTCCCTATCCTTCCATGAACACATCCTGTTGAACTCTTAAGCTTTTTTGGCTATATTTTTATACTGTACCAATGACCCAGACATAGCTGGTGCTAACTCTTAAAATATAGGGCCAAACACAAATTTTGCCCCCCAATCCCCAAAATTTGCATCTAAAACTAAAGAAAACATGTCCTGAAAGGCCCTCCACACTTCGCCCCTACTGCGCATGCGCAGTGTCAAGGACGTTCCGAAATTGGCGCCATTAATCATTCTAAGTTTGGCCCTTCATCAGTTAACATCTGACTGATCTTTGTGCTTATAAATCTCAGTTTAAATGATGCCAGACATATAAATATTAGTGAAATGGTGATTCTAAGGAGGATAGAGAAGGAGGAGAGGAAAAGAATGTGTGACAGAATATTATCAGGGCTGTAACTTAAAATTTTTTAATGAAATTATGTTAAGTTACCTATTTTCAAGGCAGCAGCCATTTTGTTGTCATTCTGATTATTTAGTTACACTGTTTTTTTAAGTGTTTTCCTCTCTCCCTGTCCTTTAAGTTCCCCCTTGCTATTCTCCCATGCTTTTGGCATAGTTTTTGTAATTATTATTACTAAATTTTCTTGGGAGTTTTAGCTGAATAACAGAATGAATTCTGTTCTTTCCCCATGTTTACGTCTTCACCTAGGGGTGGTTAGGCGTTGTGTTCTGCATCTACCATCTGATGTTCTGCAGTTTCTTCCCTGGAAGTCTCTGTTTTGCATCAGATAGTGTATTTTTGGTAACTGATTTCGGGCCTGGGTGCCTGGAGTCTTATTTTAGTGTTTTTACACTCATTGTTTACATTTTCAACAGCCCTCTGTGTGAGGGGGGGATTTCTATAAAATAATTTCTTGATGTTATTTTAATCATAACTAGATACATTATTATTGTTCGTAAGTGTTGAATAAATTGTTTAAAATATTTTTAAAATTTTTGTCCACACTTAGGCTTGGGATCCATTGGGGCTCAACGTTACTTTTCAGAAACTTGGGCTGTTCTGAAAAAATATTTTTTCAAAATATTTTGATTTCAATTATTTTTTCTATATCAATGGATCATATTATTATTATGTATTTTGATTGCCAGGGGTTAGTGCGAGTACCAGGACTTGTTTTCTTTTCACATTGAAAGGATATTGATCAATTGTTTTAAGAGGAAGTCTTCCTCTGACTTTATTATCATTCTATATGTGGTCAGTGTACTCGCATTAACTCCTGTTCTGTATCGTATGATTTCGATGACAATATGGGAAGCGTATGTCACGGTATGTTGTTGGGGATTTGGACACTCCGGTCCTTTCCCCGCAGGGTCACTCTACTTTATCAATTTCTATTTCAGACGATCAAGATTAGGGTGATGTATCTGTGATGTCTTCCAACAGTGTGCCTCCATCGTCACAATTAATGAAGGGCTAGCGGAAAAGTGCTCATGTAAATACGCCAATTGCCTAAGAGGACCCTAGCTCGCCTGGTGTAGCGTCCATTCACCGAATGGTTCGGCAGCCGGGTTCGTCCGTTGCGGTCTAGAAGGAATTTTGGGGTGATGCGAGCACTATAAACTAACCTAATGCACACCCAGTGACGGCGGATCGGAGGGAGAACGCAGGAAGCCTTTTAGTCCCGTTCATAGCTCGTTCCGGTCCATCCGGACGGCAAGCGAGAGAGGCCCCTCTCTCGTTCAACAACATCTGGCCCCAGATGTTGTGGTACAAAATGTGTCGTAAGCGGAGCATACGTCCGTCGCTCGGGACGCTCCGTTGTATAGGCAGTCCGCTGAGACTGCTAAGGCTTCCTCTTCTCGTCAGCGCACACGACCGCACCTTGGCTGCGTGACCGCCGATATATTACCAGCTTCGCCGATCAAGGATTCTTCGGCGACCAGGTCACACCATCCGGTAGCCAGGGACACGAGGCCTGCAGACTCCGGACGTTCGCATAGGAAGTGTGCGGGAGTCCACGTACACAGAGCTTTCGGCGGCAATGCATCGTAAGACCGCTACTGCACAGGCCTCGGGAACGGACATGCTTTCCTTAATAGCACAGTTTATCGCAGCATCCCAGCATCAACTGAATCTGTCGCATATATTTTATCCGACGATGCTGGGTCGGGACGCTCCGCAGAAGCGGGTATGGACGTCCGAAAGTTTCATCCGGTCCGACGGGATACCGAAAGGGATTCGGAGGATTTCGAGCTTTCCCTTTCGGAACAACATATGCTGTTGTGTATGTCATCTGACTTGGTCTTCTCCAGCTTCTTTCGTCGGACCAGAATGCTGCGATGCCGGATAAGAAACTGATAGCATCGGTGGACTTAGAAATTTTTGGTTCGGTTCAGGGACATCGTCCCTCAGTTCCGACATAGTCCAATAATGTCACACAAACTTTTGAATTATTGAACGACGCTATATATATTATTATTTTATGCTTGCTAACCAAGCATTTCTGGTTTCTTGTTCGAAGAGTTATGGAGATGTCTTTCAAAAGTGTGCCTCTGTCGTCATAGTTAATGAAGAGTTAGCGGCTATAAGTGCTCATGGAATATGTCTATCGCCTACGGAGTGACATTCGCTAGCTCACCCGGTGTAGCGTACATTCATCGAATGGTTCGGCTGCCGGGTTCGTCCGTTGCGGTCTAGGAAGGAGATTTGGGTGATGCGAGCACTTTAATTACTTTAGTACTCACCCAGTGACGGCAGATTGAGGACAGATCGGAGGAAGCCTGTTAGTCCGGTTCCTGGCTGGTCCAGGTCCATCCGGGCTGTGAGCGAGAGAGGTCCCTCTCTCGCCCAACAACATGGGGGACCGCATGTTGTGGTTCAGATATTTTACATTCGGAGCATATGTCCGTTGGTCGGGACGCTCCGTTATATTGACAGTCCGAGAGACTGTCTTTAATGCTTCCTCTTCCTCACAGCAGGGCACACGACCGCACTTTGGCTACGTGACCTCGAGTATCCGATCAGTTTCGGCATTCAGTGATTCCACGGCGAATAGGTCGCGCCATCCGGTAGCCAAGGGACACGAGGCCTATACACTCCGTTCGCTCGCATATTGGTAGTATGCACGGGGTAACGATCACGGAGCTTCCAGCGGCAATGCATCGTAAGACCGCTTCTCCTCAGGCCTCAGTGACGGACATGCTATCCGAGTTAGCACAGTTGTTTCGCAGCATCCCAGCAATTGACAGTTTCTCGGTCGAATCACGAATTATCCGACGGCGCTGGGTCGGTGCGGTCCGCGGTTGCATCAGGTACGGACGGCCGAACGCTTTATAGGGTCCGACAGGATGGCGAAAGGGATTCGAAAGATTTCGAGTTTTCCCTTTAGTAGTATCGGAAGATGCCTTTCATATCTTTTGGCATTATCTTCCAGTTATTATTATTTCGGACTTCATTGCTGCGATCTTGGATAAGAGACTTATAGCGTCATTGGACTCGGATTTTTCGATCGGTTCGGGGACATTGTCCCTGACTTACCGACGTAGTCCAATATTGTCATTACAACATGTGTTTTATTTTTCGACGCTATATATATATATATACAAGCCTGCTACTAAGCATGATAGTTTAGTTTCTTGTCCGCGTTGCTCATTTCTGCCATTTTATCATTTATACAAATAGTTTATTTTGGCAGAGCAGGGCATACCGAGAGTTCATATGCGTCTAGACGTTGTGATTAAAAACTGCATATATTCTTTTTCGCCGTTTATGTCTTTTCCAATTTCAATGTTGGGAACGACATTATGTATAGTAGACTTAACTTAGACGCTTTATTATACGTTATCCGCCTTACTGAGGCGTTATCATTACGTCTTCAAGAAAAGATTTACGGGATATTATTCTCAATGTAATTTTCTTTTGAGGGCAGTAGTTTGTTCACGTATAACTCCGCCCTTCAGTGGCTGATTGGAGTTAGTTAGACGTGACGCAGCCCTAGCTACATCCACTCGCGTGGATAGTAAGGTTAAGAACTCTCTCAGAGTCGCTTCGTTCTCGGAGGAGCTTCTCTTCGACGGCAACTTTTCGGCAATCCATGACTTGCTCGATTTACACGTTCTCTTGTCTATCTAGTGTTACAAGAGATTCAGACTGGGGCAAACATTCGGTGGTTGACTCGGAGAGTGCCGCCGCAGTTGCCTGACCCGAGTGTGGCTGTTATGACGGTTGCCAGTCATACAGATTGGGATATAATACTGATCCCTACGGATTCGAAGTGCCAGGGTCTTTGGGTTCCGCAGTCTTTTAGCAATCAGTTTTCTTCCGCGGAATAATGTTTTTTAGGCTTGCTTTATGTCATTGCATGAACATTATTCAGAAACGCATGCCCAAATTCCTGTCCTTTAATTCGACAGTAGTGGCGTATCTCCGGAACCAGGGAGGCACTCTTTCGTTTCCGTTATTCAATTTAATGGAAAGAATCCGTCTGTTGGTTATAGTACACCAAGTTCAGTTTTGGTCCGTCATATTCCGGGTCGTCTGATTGTTTTATCGGACTCCCGTTCTCTTACGGGTCGCTTGTTGCTGTCAGAATGGACTCTCAACAAACAAGTATTCAATCAGATTTGCTATCTATGGGAGCGCCCAATAATGATTTATTTATGACACAGCTTGCTAATCAATTGCAGACGTATGTGTTGGCTTGTCCAGATCTCTGAGCTAATATTCTTAATGCTCTATTGATCTATAGGACGGAATGATAGGATACGCGTATCCTCCGGCGCTGTTGTTTTGGCAGGTATTGCTAAGATAAATAACCACAATACATTTCTGCTGATAGCATCTCTATCTTCACAGAGATCATGAGTAATTTTCTCTCTTGTCTACTGTGGGTTTTAACGTGAAATCTTCCTCTATGTGAGGATCTTTTTCACTGGGTAAATCGTGTCATCTTTATCACAACCTGCAAGGTCGCAACCTTCATGTATTCCGTTGTGTGGTCCGTATTGCATTGTAAGCACTGTACTGGACGAGCTTTGGACGCGATTTCTTACTATTGGAGATTCTCTTCTTCGCTATTCTATGCGGCTAAAGTGGAGGCTCTTCCGTCGTGGTGTAGGGATCATTATGTTCATATTGTTGATCCCTCCATACTACTCATTGCTATTTTTTAGTATACTTGTTTCACAAGATCTACTGCAGCCTGTTATTATTTAGGTTATAGGTTTATGTTACCTCATACCTATGCACTCTACGATAGTTTACAATTGAGTCTTTTGTCTCTTTATCTAAGTCAGTTAGTAACTTTTTGATAAATAGACTTAGAATCTTTAGATTAAATTCCTATACGGATTTTAACTTCGGTTCTTATTTAGCTAAGTAATCATTTGAGCCTCTGGAAACAGTAGTTTTCAAATTCTGACCTTTTAGACAGTAATTCTGTTGATCTCTCTTTTACTGTAGAGTCAGTGAGTTTCATGCACTATCGATGGATGATTTTCACTTTCATAGTTTCGGAATCAATACTTCCGTTACTATTTAGGTTGGATTGTTGCATAAGAGTTAGGCTCCTATTATCCGGAACCTATTATTTTAAGGTCCTTCCGTCTCCGTATGGGCATAGGCCTCTACTCTTTCCGGGTACAGTTTATGTATTATAAACAGATTTCTGTTTATTACTATGGGCGTAAGCTTCTTCTGTCTTTGATGTCTAGTAGAAGGACGTTACGCTCCATTTTATTGTTAATGGATTCTATTAACTATCGGTACTGCTTATAGTATATCATTGACTTAGCAGTTGTGCTTAAGATTTCGGCTCATGAAGTAAGAGTTCTTCTACTTCTTGGGCTTACATTAATAGTGTCGCTATTATAGATTTTTGAAGGCCGCTCATTGCGCTCAGCCATCCACATTCATGAATTTTATCTCAGAAATATCGAGTCCATTTCTGGAGGCCTCTATTGTTAGGTCTATTATCTACTGCTCAGAATGTCATTCACTTAACAGTTGCTACTATAGCTAGGTAGGCTGTCTGTTTCGGCAGTGTCTCCGTTCGGCTGCCCTCTTCGCTCTGGGCTATTTGACCCAGGGCAAGAAAAAGGGGGGGGGGGGGGAGGGTGTTCCCTTGGGTCACCTGTTTTACTATGAAAACAAGGGGATACCTCCTCCGGAGTTAGTAATTCTGAGCTGTTATTGGGATGGTTGTTTAGTGAGAAGTTTAGGTTTTTTAAAATTCATTCAAGTCTTAGTTTTTAAAGTATAGCTTTTGAATATTGCATATGTCAACGGACATGATTATGCAATCCTCAGACACTTTTAGGAGTATAAGAGTCTCTATTCTCTAGACTTACTTTATTTATTGGCTTACTTTAAAAATTATTAGTATAAGGAGTATATTGGATATTAATAGAGTACATGGATGTATGAAGCTCAATTTTGGAAGGTGTTGTATCTTTCTAATTTATCATAAATAAGAAAGATACATGTAAGGCCTATTACTTCTTTTTCCCTACAGGGGATGACTCTATTTTATTTTATTGAGCGTATTCCATTTTGCTCTATGTCCTTGGCCCTCCAGCCTTTTTACTATTCAGCTATGTCTGGGTCATTGGTACAGTATAAAAATGTTA
This sequence comes from Pictodentalium vernedei, assembly GCA_031216915.1. Taxonomy (NCBI): domain Eukaryota; kingdom Metazoa; phylum Mollusca; class Scaphopoda; order Dentaliida; family Dentaliidae; genus Pictodentalium; species Pictodentalium vernedei. The sequence goes on from CM062296.1 coordinate 224,404,138, forward strand.
AAAAATTTATAGTAATTTATATATTTTTTATACTTACCAATGACCCAGACGGGGATGGCCCTCCCAGGAGTTGGGAACTCTTGCCTCCCCGCTGAGTACATAGCGCTTACCAGGCACTGGTTATTAGAATGATTAATGGCGCCAATTTCGGAACGTCCTTGACACTGCGCATGCGCAGTAGGGGCGAAGTGTGGAGGGCCTTTCAGGACATGTTTTCTTTAGTTTTAGATGCAAATTTTGGGGATTGGGGGGCAAAATTTGTGTTTGGCCCTATATTTTAAGAGTTAGCACCAGCTATGTCTGGGTCATTGGTAAGTATAAAAAATATATAAATTACTATAAATTTTTTAACTTTTTATTGAAAATTTTTTTTTTATTAAATTTCTTGGGAGTTTGACAGGTATTACAGAATATTTATTCTCTTTTTCCCCATGGTTACGTCCTCACCCTAGGGATGTTAGGTCGTTTAGTCTTGCATCTTCTATCCGATGTATCATTTTTAGCTCAACTTGACAAAGTCAAGCTGAGCTACTGTCATCACTTCTCATCTGTCGGCGTACGTACGTACCTCACAGGTAGCATTCATGATCAGATCGCTTTGAAACTTGGTATGCTTGTTTGGGGTGACCTCTAGATAGGAGCTATTGATTTTCTTCAATTTCTGTCAAAAAATGTTGCCACAGCCAATGTTCTTAGAACTTAGTTTAGTCAGACCACAATATTTCCCTTTGGCACACCCTACAGGGCACATTTATGATTGCATTGCTTTGAAACTTGCCATGTTTGTTTGGGGTGACCTCTAGATGGGAGCTGTCAATTTTCTTCCCTTTCTATCAAAAAATGTTGCCACGGCCAACGTTCTTAGAACTTAGTTTAGTCAGACCTCAATATTTCCCTTTGGCACACCCTACATGGCACATTTATGATCGGATTGCTTTGAAACCCGGCATGCTTGTTTGGAGTGACCTCTAGATGGGAGCTATCGCTTTTCTTCCATTTCCGTCCAAAAATGTTGCTACGGCCAACGTTACTAGAACTTAGTTTAGTCAGACCTTAATATTTCCCTTTGGCACACACTACAGGGCACATTTATGATCGGATTGCTTTGAAACCTGGCATGCTTGTTTGGGGAGACCTCTAGATGGGAGTTATCAATTTTCTTCCATTTCTGTCTGTCAAAAAATGTTGCCACTGGCAATGACCTTCGATGAACTTAGTAAAAACTTAGTGCAGTTAAACATCAATATTTCCCTTTAACACACCCTGCAGGGCACATTTATGATTGGATCGCTTGCAAACTTGGTGAGTTTGTGTGGGGTGACATCTATATGGGAGCTGTCGATTTTCTTCCATTTCTGTCAAAATATGTTGCCACTGACCTTTGAACTTAGTTTAGTCAGACCTCAATATTTCCCTTTAACCCTTTACCTAACGTGAAAAGCAGACGACACTTGCAAAAAAAATTCTTCAATAACTAATTTTTTTCATTTTTTGTCTCAAAAACATAGGTTATGACCCCTCGTTGGAACGAGCTTGACGAGCTCGTTCCAACGAGGGGTCATAACCTATGTTTTTGAGACAAAAAATGAAAAAAATAGTGAAAATTAATTGGCGATTTTTAAGAATAGCGCTGGCCGGTTTTGGCCGTTACGTTGGGTAAAGGGTTAACACACCCTTCAGGGCATATTTATGATCAGATCACTTTGAAACTTGATATGTGTGTTTTGGTGACCTCTAGATGTGAGCTATTGTTTTTTAGCTCAACTTGACAAAGTCAAGCTGAGCTATTGCCATCACTTCTCGTCCGTCGGCGTACATACGTACGTACGTACGTACGTACGTACGTACGTACGTACGTATGTATGTTAGTACGTTAGTACGTACGTCCACAATTTCCTTTGGCACACCTCACAGGTCGCATTTATGATCAGATTACTTTGAAACTTCTTATGCTTGTTTGGGGTGACCTCTAGATGGGAGCTATCGATTTTCTTCAATTTCCGGCAAAAAATGTTGCCACGGCCAATGTTCGTAGAACTTAGTTTAGTCAGACCTCAGTATTTCCCTTTGGCACACCCTACAGGGTACATTTACGATCAGATTGCTTTGAAACCAGGTATGCTTGCTTGGGGAGACCTCTAGATGGGAGCTCTCGATTTTCTTCAATTTCTGTCAAAAAATGTTGCCGCGGCCAACGTTCTTAGAACTTAGTTTAGTCAGAAGACTCAATATTTCCCTTTGGTACACCCTACAGGGTACATTTATGATCGGATTGCTTTGAAACCTGGCATGCTTGTTTGGGGTGACCTCTAGATGGGAGCTATCATTTTCTTCAATTTCTGTCAAAAAATGTTGCCGCGGCCAACGTTCTTAGAACTTAGTTTAGTCAAACCACATTATTTCCCTTTGGCACACCCTACAGGGCACATTTATGATTTGATTGCTTTGAAACCTGGTATGCTTATTTAGGGTGACCTCTAGATGGGAGCTATCGATTTTCTTCAATTTCCGGCAAAAAATGTTGCCATGGCCAACGTTCGTAGAACTTAGTTCAGTCAGACCTCAATATTTTCCTTTGGCACACCCTACAGGGCCCATTTATGATCAGATTGCTTTGAAACCTGGTATGCTTGTTTGGGGAGACCTCTAGATGGGAGCTATCGATTTTCTTCAATTTCTGTCAAAAAATGTTGCCGCTGCCAACGTTCTTAGAACTTAGTTTAGTCAGAAGACTCAATATTTCCCTTTGGCACACCCTACAGGGTACATTTATGATCGGATTGCTTTGAAACCTGGCACGCTTGTTTGGGGTTACATCTAGATGGGAGCTATCGATTTTCTTCAATTTCCGTCAAAAAATGTTGTCGTGGTCAACGTTTTTAGAACTCGGTTTAGTCAGACCACAATATTTCCCTTTGGCACACCCTACAGGGCACATTTATGATTTGATTGCTTTGAAACCTGGTATGCTTGTTTGGGGAGACCTCTAGATGGGAGCTATTGATTTTCTTCAATTTCCATCAAAAAATGTTGCCGCGGCCAACGTTCTTAGAACTTGGTTTAGTCAGAAGACTCAATATTTCCCTTTGGCACACCCTACAGCGCACATTTATGATCGGATTGCTTTGAAACCTTTCATGCTTGTTTGGGGTGACCTCTAGATGGGAGCTATCGATATTTTTATACTGTACCAATGACCCAGACTTAGCTGGTGCTAACTCTAACAAATCCAGGGCCAAACACAAATTTTGCCCCCCAATCCCCAAAATTTGCGTCTAAAACCAAAAGAAATCATGTCCTAAAGGACCTCCATACTTTGCCCTTACTGTGCATGCGCAGTGTCAAGGACGTTCCGAAATTGGCACCAATTATCATTCTCTGTTTGGCCCTTCATCAGTCAACATCTCACTGATCTTTGTGCTTGTAAATCTCAGTTTAAAGGATGCCAGACACGTAATTATTGGAGAAATGGTGATTCTAAGGAGGATATAGAAGGAGGAGAGGAAAAAGGAGTGACAAAAAATAATCAGGGCTGTACTTAAATTTTTTTATGAAATTATGTTAAGTTGCCTATTTTCGAGGCATGGACCTGTTGTTGTCATTCTTGCTATAAAGTTGCACTGCTTATTCAGTGTTTCCTCTCCCCTGGTCTTCTAAGTACCCCCTTGCTATTCTCCCATGCTTTTGGCATATTTTTGAGAAAGATCATTTCTAAATTCTCTTGGGAGAGTTAGCTTGGTTACAGATTGTATTCTGTTATTTTCCCCATAGTTACGTTTTCACCCATGGGTGTATAAACGTTGTGTTCTGCATCTTCCATCTGATGTTCTGCAGATTCTCCTCTGGGAGTCTCTGTTTTGCATCAGATAGAGTGTAATTTTGATGACGGATTTCGGGCAAGTTTTGTCAGTGCCTGGAGTCATGTTTTCTGGTGTTTTTACACTGTTTGTTTACATTGGCAACAGTCTCTTTTGAGGGGGGCTGTTTGCCTTTGGAGTAGTTTATCTCACTATAAGATACATTATTATTATCCGTAAGTGTTGCATTAATTATTTAATATAATTATAAAATTTTTGACCACATTTGGCCGTGGGATCCATTGGGGCTCAACGTTACTTTTCAGAAACTTGGGCTTCGCTGAAAAAATATTTTTCAAAAATTATTTTGATTTTTAAATTGTTTTTTCATTATTAAAGGATCATGTCATTATGTATCTTTGTGTTAGGGGTTTGTGCGAGTAACTAGGACTTGTTGTTTACTTTTCACAATGAAAGGTTATTGTTCAAATTGTAATAGGAAGAAATCTTCCTCTGACTTTCATGATCATTGTATTAATTGTAGTCAGTGTTCTCGCACTAATCCCTGTGCTATATGTCAATATTGGGATGACAAACATTGTCACGATATGTTGTTAGTGGAGAAAGGGCTATGCCGGCTCTTTCTCCGCACGGTCACTCTACTCTATCAGTTTCTATTTCAGAGGAACAAGAACAGGGTGATGTTTCCATGTTATCTTCCACCAGTGCGCTTCCGTCGTCACAAATGAATACAGAGCTAGCGGCAAAAATGCTCATGGAGATAAGACAAATGTCGTCCGCTAGCTCACCAGGTGTAGCGTCCATTCACCGAATGGTTCGGCAGCCAGGTTCGTTCGATGCGGTCCAGGAGGAAATGTTGGGTGATGCGAGCACTATAAACATTCAATGTGCACACCCAGTGACGGCGGATAGTAGGAGAGATCGGAGGAAGCCTTCGAGTCCGGTTCCTAGCTCGTCCAGGTCCAGTCGGGCCGCGAGCGAGAGAGGCCCCTCTCTCGTACAACAACATCTGGGACCAGATGTTGTGGTACAAAATGTGTCGCAAGCGGAGCACTCGTCCGTCGCTCGGGACGCTCCGTTGTATGTATAGGCAGTCCGCGGAGACTGCTCAGGCTTCTTCCTCTCATCAGCGCACACGACCGCACCTTGGCTACGTGACCACCGATATTTTACCAGCTTCGCCGATCAAGGATTCTTCGGCGCCCAGGTCATGCCATCCGGTAGCCAGGGACACGAGGCCGGTGGACTCCGGACGTTCGCATAGGAAGAGTATGCGGGAGTCACCACATGCAGAGCTGCCCTCGGCGAAGCAGCGAAAGACTGCGCCTCCGCAGGCCTCGATGCCAGACGTGCTTGTGCAAATAGCACAACTTATCGCAGCATCCCAGCAACCGACAGAAACGGTGTCGGATCGGGAATTATCCGATGGCGCTGGGTCGGTACGCTCCGCCGAAGCATCGGGGGCGGACGACCGGGAGCATCATGAGGTCCGACCGGATGGTGAAAGGGATACGGATGATTTGGAGCTATCCCTTTCGGAACAACATAAAGCTGCCGTGGACTTCATCCGGCACTTTCTTCCTCAAGTTGTTCCGTCGGGCCAGACTGCTGTGGTTCCGGACAAGAGAATTATAGCGTCATTGGACTCTGATTTCTTTGAGCGGTTCAGGGACATCGCTCCCGAGTTTCCGTCTCAGGCCAATAATGTTGCAAGAACATTTGAATTGTTGAACGACGCTATATTCAAACTTGCTTCCAAGACAGGTAAAGCAGGTTTCTTGTCCGCCAATACTCTCAACCTGCCGTTCATTAATGCAAGGAATAAATTCGATACGGCAGGACAGGGTATCCCGAGAGTTCCTCTGCGTATGGACGACGAGGCGGAAGACTTAGAATTATCATTACCGCCGTCGGCGTCTATTCCAACCGCGGTGTTGGAGACAACTATTTCGTCTAACAGAGCCAGTTTAGATGCTTTATCGTACGCAGACCACCTTACAAAGCCGTTATCACTGCGTCTTCAAGGGAAAGAATTCCAGGATATACAATCCTCTTTAAGACTTCTTTCAAGGGCAGTAGCTTATTCCACGTGTAACTCCGCCCTTTCAGTGGCAAACCTGGAGTTGGTTAGACGTGACGCAGCCCTCGCTACATCCACACTCGTGGATAGTAAGGTGAAGAACTCTCTCAGAGTCGCTTCGGTCTCCGGAGAACTTCTCTTTGACGGCAAGCTTTCTGCAATTTACGATAAAATTGCTAAGAAAGCTTCTGATTCTCTGCTGTTCAAATCTGCTTCCAAGAAGTCGGACACGGCAGATAAGAGTAAGACAGGCACTTCTGGGTCTAATGCGCCCAAGAGAGGTTCCTATAGAGGTTCCAGTGCGCCCTCTTGGTCTTATTCAAGAGACCGTCAAGGCAGCGACTCTCGTTCGGGACGTCCTTCGGGCCGGGACAACCGGTCAGACGCCCCTAGGTCGACGGGACGAGGTGCCGGTCGTGGAGGACGTGGTTTCTCCTACCGCAGGCCTCGCAGGTCCAGGAGGTGATGGCTTCAACCTCTATCGCGGGCCGGTTGGCGGAAGGTTGTCGAGTTTTTCACAAGAGTGGGCGTCGATTACGGACGACCCTTGGGTGAGAGGGGTGATTTCGGAAGGTCTAAAGATATCCTTCAAACGAAAGCCTCCCTTAACTCGAAGTCCAAAATGGACTCAACTTCCGTCAAATCCGCAGAAAAGAGACGCTCTGTTATCAGAGGTGCAGCCTCTTTTAATGAAGAACGCGGTAGAGGTCGTAGAAAACCAGGAGACACCGGGATTCTACAGCCATCTGTTTCTGGTTCCGAAACCAGACGGCTCGTTCCGTCCAGTCATAGATTTGAGCTGGATAAACAAGCTGATCGTCGCTCTGAAGTTTTATATGGAGACGATTCGATCGGTCAGAGCTAGTATTCGGGTGAACGATTATGCAACAAGCATAGATCTCAAAGATGCGTACTTTCACGTCATGGTACATCCAACATTCAGAAAGTATCTACGCTTCGCAGTCCTAGGAGTGGTGTATCAATTCCAGGCGATGTGCTTCGGATTGAATCTAGCACCCTGGGCTTTCATTCGGGTAATGAACTCGGTAATGATGTATTTCCGAACTCATTCGTCTGCGGTAACGTCGGCCTACCTGGACGACATTCTTCAGAGGTACGGCAACGAGTTAACGCTTCAGAACGATGTGCAGAATCTGCTTCTATTGCTCCGACATCTCGGTTTTATAATAAACGAGGAGAAGTCGGATCTGGTGCCGTCCAAGTCATTCACACATCTGGGAATGAGCTTCGAGACGCACAACAATCTCGTTCGTCTGCCGTTAACCAGAGCGAAATTAGTCAGTTGTTACGCTCGCTATTGTCTGCACGCAGACAAAGTCACAGCGAGGGAGTTCATGAGACTGATAGGTCTGTGTGGAGCCGCTGCGGATCTCATTCCGATGGGGCGGTCACGCACGCGTCCTCTCCAAATTTTCTTGACTCAGAATTGGAGTGTGAAAATTCATTCACTCGACATAGACGTTCTCTTGTCAGATCAAGTGAAACGAGAGATTCAGACTTGGGCAAACATTCAGTGGTTAACTCAGGGAGTTCCGCTGCAGTTGCCGGATCCGAGTTTTACCATTATGACGGATGCCAGTCAAACAGGTTGGGGTGCATCATTGATCCCAACGGATTCAAAATGCCAGGGTCTTTGGGATCCGCAATTCCTGGGCAAACACATAAACATCAAAGAAATGATGTCAATTTGGCTTGCGTTACGTCATTGGATGGACATTATTCACAATGCTCATGTCCAAATCCTATCCGACAATACGACAGTAGTGGCGTATATACGGAATCAGGGAGGCACTCATTCAATTCCGTTGTTCAATCTAACGGAAAGAATCCTTCTGTTTGCTCCAGAGCATCAGGTTCTTCTTTCGGTCGGTCATATTCCGGGTCGTCTGAACGTACTAGCAGACTCCCTTTCACGAAAGGGTCGCTTGTTGCCGTCGGAGTGGACTCTCAACAAACAAGTGTTCAATCAGATTTGCTACCAATGGGAACCGCCAATGATAGACTTATTTGCGACACATCTCAACAATCAGTTGCAGACTTATGTGTCTCCGTGTCCGGACCCGAGAACATTTGCAGTAGATGCTCTGTTGATCCCTTGGGACGCAATGATAGGATATGCGTATCCTCCAGCACCGTTAATTCAGCAAGTATTGCTAAAGATAAAACAATCTCAATGCAAGATTCTGTTGGTAGCATCTCTGTCTCCACAGAGACCGTGGATAAATCTACTCAGGTGTCTGTTGTGGGACCTACCGCGAAAGCTTCCTCCATGGGAGGATCTTCTTTCGCAGGGGAAATCGCGTCAACTCCATCACAACCTGCAAGTTCTTAACCTTCACGTTTTTCCGTTGTGCGGTCCTTCTTGCATGGCAAGCACTTTACAGGACGAGCAGTGGATGCGATTTCTAACTGTAGGAGGACCTCCTCTTCGCTAAACTATGCGGCTAAGTGGAAGGTTTTTCGTCGTTGGTGTAGGGATCATTCTGTTGATATTTTTGATCCCTCCATACCAGACATTGCAAACTTTCTAGTATACTTGTTTGACGAAATCAAACTGCAGCCTGTTACTATTAAGGGTTGTAGGTCTATGTTATCTGATACCTATGCACATCATGATAATTTACAAATTGGATCTAATGTCTCTTTATCTAAGTTAGTTAGAAACTTATCGATAAATAGACCCAGAACTCTTAGGTTAATTCCTAAGTGGAATTTTGCTTGGGTTCTTCTTAAACTGAAGGAAAAGCCATTTGAACCTCTTGGGACAGTAGATTTCAAATTCTTATCTTATAGGACAGCTTTTCTATTAGCTTTCTCTTCTGCTAGAAGAGTCAGTGAGCTTCATGCACTGTCGGTGGATGATTCTCACTATCGTAGTGTCGGGAACACTATCACCTTCACTACTAATGTGGGATTTTTAGCTAAGAATCAGGCTCCTAATAAATATCCGGAACCTATTGTTATTAAGGCTCTTCCGTCTTCAGACGGGTGTAGGCCTTTACTCTGTCCTGTTAGAGCGTTACGTATCTATAAACAGAGATCTCAGTTTATTAGAAAGGGACGAAAACGTTTCTTTCTGTCTCTGATGCCTAATAGAAAGGACATTTCAGTCCATTCTATTGCTAGATGGATTCAATTAACTATCCGTACTGCTTATGAAAATTTATCTTCTTCTCAGCAGTCTGTGCTTAAGATTTCGGCTCATGAAGTAAGAGCTCTTGCTACTTCTTGGGCTTACGCTAATAGTATTGCTATTACAGATTTAATGAAGGCTGCTTATTGGTCTCAGCCATCCACATTCACGAATTTTTATCTCAGAAATATTGAGTCCATTTCTGGAGACCTGCATTATTTAGGTCCGTTATCTGTTGCTCAGAATGTCGTCCACTAACAGTTGCAACTATAGTTATGCAGGCTTTCTGTTCCGGCAGTGACTCCGTCCGGCTGCCCTCTTCGCTCTGGGCTATTTGACCCAGGGCAAGGGGAAGGGGGGGGGGGGGAGGGTGTTCCCTTAGGTCACCTGCTTTATAGTGAAAAGCAAGGGAATGCCTCCTCCGAAGTCAGTATTTCTGAGTCGTTTTCAGGATGGTTTTAAAGTGTAATATTAATGTTAAAATTCATTCATGTCATATTTTTAAAGTGTAGCTCGGTGTGAAGCATTTGTGTATGTCAAGTGTCAAACGGGCGTTAATATACAATCCTCGGACAGTTTTAAAGAATATAAAGAGTCTCAATTCTCTGGACTAACTTTATTTATTGGCTTACTTTAAAAATAATTAGTATAAAGGGTTATACTGGATGTTAATAGAGAACATGAATGTTATTGTGCTCAATTATGAAGGGTATTGTATCTTTCTAATTTAACATAAAATAAGAAAGATACATGTAAAGCCTAATACTCCTTTTCTCCTTGAGGGGTTGCCTCTATATTATATAGTTGAGCTTATTGGATTTTCCTCTATGTCCTAGGCCCTCCAGCCTTTTTACTATTCAGCTAAGTCTGGGTCATTGGTACAGTATAAAAATGTTAAAAAATTTATAGTAATTTATATATTTTTTATACTTACCAATGACCCAGACGGGGATGGCCCTCCCAGGAGTTGGGAACTCTTACCTCCCCGCTGAGTACATAGCGCTGACCAGGCACAGCCAGTAAGAATGATAATTGGCGCCAATTTCGAAACGTCCTTGACACTGCACATGCGCAGTAAGGGCAAAGTATGGAGGTCCTTTAGGACATGATTTCTTTTGGTTTTAGATGCAAATTTTGGGGATTGGGGGGCAAAATTTGTGTTTGGCCCTGGATTTGTTAGAGTTAGCACCAGGTAAGTCTGGGTCATTGGTAAGTATAAAAAATATATAAATTACTATAAATTTTTTAACTTTCTTCAATTTCCATCAAAAAATGTTGCCGCAGCCAACATTCTTAGAACTTAGTTTAGTCAGACCACAATATTTCCCTTTGGCTCACCCTACAGGGCTCATTTATGATTAGATTGCTTTGAAACCTGGTATGCTTATTTATGGTGACCTCTAGATGGGAGCTATCGATTTTCTTCCATTTCCGTCAAAAAATGTTGCCACGGCCAACGTTCTTAGAATTTAGTCTAGTCAGACCACAATATTTCCCTTTTGTACACCCTACAGGGCACATTTATGATCGGATTGCTTTGAAACCTGGCATGCTTGTTTGGGGAGGCCTCTAGATGGGAGCTATCGATTTTCTTCGATTTCTGTCAAAAAATGTTGCCACTGGCAAAAAAACTGACATTGGTCCCAATGATCTTCAAGTTTGCCATTTCATTTATAACTTACCAAGTTCAAGTTTGTCAAGTTGAGCTACAGTGTCATTGACACTTTCATTTTTTATTTCCATAAAAAATTATTGTTGTCATCACCAGCCTTTGAACTTACTGCATTTGTGCATCAACTTATCCCTTTTGCACTCTCTGCAGGGTATAAGGGTATATTTATGAATTTCCATACCCCCCCCCCCCCCAAAAAAAAAAAAAACCCAAAAAAAACAAAAAAAAAACATTGCCATAAGCAATGACCTTCTACTTAGTGCATTTGTGCATTAACATCTTCCTTTGGCATGCCTCAGAGGGCACATTCATTATCAGGTTGTTTTGAAAGTTTGTATGCTTATGCAGGGTGACAAAGATAGAAGCTATTAATTTTCTTTTCATTTCCATCAAAAACTGTTGCTGTCAGCAACAATCTTTGAATTTATTGCATTTGTACATCAACATTCTTCTTTGACATGGCCTACAGGCCATATTTTTCATAGGATTGTTTTTGAACTTAGTGTGCTCATTAGGCAAGACCTTTAGATAAGAGCTATTGATTAGCATTCATTTCTGTGAAAAAAAGTTGCCATTTACAATAACCTCTGAACATACTGCATTTTGTTTCAACATTCTTCCTTTAGCCAGTCTTACAGTTTACATTTAAAAATGCATGGATTACTCTGACATTGTGCACACACAATGCTGTTATGTTGAAATTTCATTAAATGACATTGGTACCAATGATCTTCAATTTTGCCATTTCATTTATAACTTACCAAGTTCAAGTTTGTCAAGTTGAGCTACAGTGTCATTGACACTTTCATTTCTTCATATGAATACCTAGCTTTGCATCTGGTAGCATTTAAATTGGTTTCTGACTTTGGGCCTTTTTGTGTGCCTGATGTCTTGTTTCCTGTTTTTTCATTGATGTTGTTTACATTGACAACGCCCTCATATATAGGCAGTATTTTATATTCTATTACTGTAGAATTACTGTAGGATACATGGATTATTATTCTGGTAGTGTAGCTCAATAAATTTGGATTTTGTCCATACTTCGGCTCTATCGGGATGCCTTTGGGCTCTTAATGTTCCCTCTGGGAACTTAGACGTTTTTTAAAAAAAAAATTTTTTCCAAAAAATATTTTGAATTTAATTTTGATTGCTATTATTCATGTATCTTAATTATATATTTTGTTGTGGAGTTTGGAGGACTGATATCAACTTTAGTCGATGCACTCCTGCGGACTCTTGTGTTCACTGGGATGACTAATGTTGGAGACGGGTGTCTCGGTACGTTGTTGGTGGTGAGGCTCTGAGGTCAGGCCTCTCACCGCGTTATAATTCTTTTTTTCAGTTTCTATTTCAGAGGAACATGAAGCCTATGCTAATTGGATGTAATGAGTTCCCAATTTTAAGGCTAGTCCGGACGAAGCCCCAAAAATTAGGATGGCGTATATGAGAATGAGAGGATATCCCCCACAAACATATGCCATATACAATAAAACGCAAGCTGTATCCAGGATATAATCTACAGACAAAACAGCTTCACTCATAGTTACACACTTATCAAGCTGGAGGAAAGGTAAAAAATCATACCCTCCTCCCCCTCCTTTGAAGGAAACTTCTTCCAAAAAAAGAGGGGAATGCTCTGGAATCAGTAAAAGCGGTACCAAATAACAATATAAATATTCATCGAACAGGCATCCAGGTATTAATTATTATTAATAAATTGATGCTTAATGCAACTTAGAAGCTAAGGCTACAGCGGCGTTTCCGGTAATTAATATCGCCCACTTGTAACATATACCGTAGATAGGTCGAAAACCGGTGATATAATATATAACATACACATGTCCAATAGAATCACAATGGACGATCTCTGGAGAGTAAACACACTTCCAAGGTAACCCACAGGCGACCCCATTCAGGTGTACAATAAATTCCAGTAAATAACACTCACAGACGTGTTCTATCCGATATCTATGCTCCTAGAAACGTGCGAATATACGCGAGTGTAAAGACAAGTTGTATTCAATTGGGTACCAAAATTTAATAGAAACCTGGATCTAGAAATGGAACGAGCTATGATTAACAGACTTGTCACGGACCGCCCCCAAAATAATTCATTGTTTATAAGGTCCATAACATACAAAAATGCGTCTGCCTAATAATTCATTATTATGCGCGTGAGCATTGAAATCCTGCATGTAATCATCTGAATACCAGTTAACTCACTAGACAGCCTCCCAGGTACCCAAAGACTAGCAATTGATGAATTAGGTGCTCGTATATGACATATAGACGAACCACCACAAGAAACCAACCAACTAAATAGTGGATGTGCCCGTTGGTCGCCATAGAATACAACCCAGCTGCCAATCGAGAAGTCATGAAATGCATGAATGTACATAAAATCATATGAGACTTACGAGAAGAAAACTCCACGTCTTGCCTGGGAATCGCCTCATAACACAAAAGTGGGGTGGGGGGGGGATTCAAAATCATATTGAACGCCCCTCAACTGCATTACCTGAATCGTTCTTGTGTCATCAAATAGTATAGGAACCGCAAGGCTCCCTCACGTCTGACCGACTCCTTAATGCCACGGAGAAGGACGTGATGAACAAATACACCGTATTTACATAATAACTCGCACCAAACCATACTGGTTTGAAGAGATTAACCTCCTCTAACAAACGGTATCATGTCCGATAGGACAACTAATACAGCCTAGATGAAGCAGCTGAAGGTGTTCCTGTACGTGAAAACTTTTAAAGCTGATAACTGAGGTCCCAGAAGCTCACTAGGGAGACTTACAATGCTAGCCATAACTTATAAGTCTTCATCTACGTGAAGACAGATATATCGGTGTAAGTTCCTTTCAAAGCGAGTCGCTCCTAGTGGAGGTAAAGGCTCTCTTAATGAAGGGATCAATTGAGGTCGTCGAGAATAGATTTCGGTTGCTTGCCACTTTGCCGTAGGTTCCAACCTCGCAAAAGTGGATAAATTGCTGAAGATTAATGGATGAGAATGTAGTCTCGGCAGGCCTGCGGCTATCAGCCCGAGCAAGCTCCACTTACAAGAATACTTGTTAGACAAATCTTCCAAGAGAGACTTCCTTCTGGAGGTATAAGCTTTCATAAGACATCAACGAAAAATTCTCCAGGTTTTATACACCCGTTTTGAAAAAACGGGTCGTATTATGGTATACCACTGTCCATCTGTCTGTCCATCTGTCCGTCCGGTCACACATCGTACGATAACTCAAGAACGCTTTGAGAGATTTTCATGATTTTTGGGTAGGTAGGTGGTGTATATCGATGGAGGGAAGCTCCCTTTCGTTTAGTGTCGCCGTTCGTTTAGTCATTCCAGAGTTGTGGGACTTTATTACTTAGAAAGTTGTTGATTTTTTACACGTCGTACGATAACTCGTGAACGCTTTGAGAGATTTTTGTGATTTTTGGGTAGGTGGTGTATATCGATGGAGGGAAGCTCCCTTTCGTTTAGTGTCGCCGTTCAATTGGTCATTCCAGAGTTATGGGACTTTATTACTTAGAAAGTTGTTGATATTTTTATACTGTACCAATGACCCAGACATAGCTGGTGCTAACTCTTAAAATATAGGGCCAAACACAAATTTTGCCCCCCAATCCCCAAAATTTGCATCTAAAACCAAAGAAAACATGTCCTGAAAGGCCCTCCACACTTCACCTCTACTGCGCATGCGCAGTGTCAAGGATGTTCCGAAATTGGCGCCATTAATCATTCTAAGTTTGGCCCTTCATCAGTTAACATCTGACTGATCTTTGTGCTTGTAAATCTCAGTTTAAATGATGCCAGACACATAAATATTAGTGAAATGGTGATTCTAAGGAGGATAGAGAAGGAGGAGAGGAAAAATGTGTGACAGAATATTATCAGGGCTGTAACTTAAAATTTTTTAATGAAATTATGTTAAGTCACCTATTTTCGAGGCAGCAGCCATTTTGTTGTCATTCTGATTATTTAGTTACACTGTTTTTTCAGTGTTTTCCTCTCTCCCTGTCCTTTAAGTCCCCCTTGCTATTCTCCCATGCTTTTGGCATAGTTTTTGTAATTATTATTACTAAATTTTCTTGGGAGTTTTAGCTGAATAACAGAATGAATTCTGTTCTTTTCCCCATGTTTACGTCTTCACCTACGGGTGGTTAGGCATTGTGTTCTGCATCTACCATCTGATGTTCTGCAGTTTCTTCCCTGGAAGTCTCTGTTTTGCATCAGATAGTGTATTTTTGGTAACTGATTCCGGGCCTGGGTGCCTGGAGTCTTATTTTAGTGTTTTTACATTCATTGTTTACATTTACAACAGCCCTCTGTGTGAGGGGGGGATTTCTGGAAAATAATATCTTGATGTTATTTTAATCATAACTAGATACATTATTATTGTTCGTAAGTGTTGAATAAATTGTTTAAAATATTTTTAAAATTTTTGTCCACACTTAGGCTTGGGATCCATTGGGGCTCAACGTTACTTTTCAGAAACTTGGGCTGTTCTGAAAAAATATTTTTTCAAAATATTTTGATTTCAATTATTTTTTCTATATTAATGGATCATATTATTATTATGTATTTTGATTGCCAGGGGTTAGTGCGAGTACCAGGACTTGTTTTCTTTTCACATTGAAAGGATATTGATCAATTGTAATAAGAGGAAGTCTTCCTCTGACTTTTATAATCATTCTATATGTGGTCAGTGTACTCGCATTAACTTCTGTTCTGTATCGTATGATTTCGATGACAATATGGGAAGCGTATGTCACGGTATGTTATTGGGGAATTGGACACTCCGGTCCTTTCCCCGCAGGGTCACTCTACTTTATCAATTTCTATTTCAGACGATCAAGATTAGGGTGATGTATCTGTGATGTCTTCCAACAGTGTGCCTCCGTCGTCACAATTAATGAAGGGCTAGCGGAAAAGTGCTCATGTAAATACGCCAATTGCCTAAGAGGACCCTAGTAGGTTCGACGGCCTTTGACGTCCGCTAGCTCGCCCGGTGTAGCGTCCATTCACCGAATGGTTCGGCAGCCTGGTTCGTCCGTTGCGGTCTAGAAGGAATTTTGGGGTGATGCGAGCACTATAATTCAACCAAATGCACACCCAGTGACGGCGGATCGGAGGGAGAACGGAGGAAGCCTTTTAGTCCAGTTCATAGCTCGTTCTGGTCCATCCGGACGGCGAGCGAGAGAGGCCCCTCTCTCGTACAACAACATCTGGCCCCAGATGTTGTGGTACAAAATGTTTCGCATTTGGAGCATACGTCCGTCGCTCGGGACGCTCCGACATATAGTCAGTCCGGAGTAGACTGTCAATAAGGCTTCCTCATTCTCATGGTAGTGCACACGACCGCTCTTGGCTACGTGACCACGGATATCCAGTCAGCTTCGCCAGTCGGAGAATCATCGGCGACCAGGTCACACCATCCGACTCCGGACGTTCGCATAGGAAGTGTGCGGGAGTCAACGTACACAGAGCTTCCGGCGGCAATGCATCGTAAGACCGCTACTGCACAGGCCTCGGGAACGGACGTGCTTTCCTAAATAGCACAGTTTATCGCATCATCCCAGCATCAACTGAATCTGTCGCATATTTTTTATCCGACGATGCTGGGTCGGGACGCTCCGCGGAAGCGGGTACGGACGTCCGAAAATTTCATCCGGACCGAAAGGGATTTGGAGGATTTCGAGCTTTCCCTTTCGGAACAACATATGCTGTTGTGTATGTCATCTGACTTCGTCTTCTACAGCTTCTTTCGTCGGACCAGATTGCTGCGATGCCGGATAAGAAACTGATAGCATCGGTGGACTTAGAAATTTTTGGTTCGGTTCAGGGACATCGTCCCTCAGTTCCGACATAGTCCAATAATGTCACACAAACTTTCGAATTATTGAACGACGCTATATATATTATTATTATATGCTTGCTATAACCAAGCATTTCTGGTTTCTTGTTCGCAAAGTTACGGAGATGTCTTTCAAAAGTGTGCCTCTGTCGTCATAGTTAATGAAGAGCTAGCGGCAATAAGTGCTCATGGAATATGTCTATCGCCTACGGAGTGACATTCGCTAGCTCACCCGGTGTAGCGTGCATTCATCGAATGGTTCGGCTGCCGGGTTCGTCCATTGCGGTCTAGGAAGGAGATTTGGGTGATGCGAGCACTTTAATTACTTTAGTACTCACCCAGTGACGGCAGATTGAGGACAGATCGGAGGAAGCCTGTTCGTCCGGTTCCTGGCTTGTCCAGGTCCGTCCGGGCTGTGAGCGAGAGAGGTCCCTCTCTCGTCCAACAACATAGGGGACCGCATGTTGTGGTTCTGATATTTTACATTCGGAGCATATGTCTGTCGGTCGGGACGCTCCGTTATATTGACAGTCCGAGAGACTGTCCATAATGCTTCCTCATCCTCACAGCAGGGCACACGACCGCACATTGGCTACGTGACCTCGAATATCCGATCAGTTTCGTCATTCAGTGATTTCACGGCGAATAGGTTGCGCCATCCGGTAGCCAAGGGACACGAGGCCTATACACTCCGTTCGCTCGCATATTGGTAGTATGCACGGGGTAACGATCACGGAGCTTCCAGCGGCAATGCATTGTAGGACCGCTTCTCCTCAGGCCTCAGTGACGGACATGCTATCCGAGTTAGCACAGTTGTTTCGCAGCATCCCAGCAATTGACAGTTTCTTGGTCGAATCAGGAATTATCCGACGGCGCTGGGTCGGTGCGGTCCGCGGTTGCATCAGGTACGGACGACCGAACGCTTTATAGGGTCCGACAGGATGGCGAAAGGGATTCGAAAGATTTCGAGTTTTCCCTTTCGTAGCATCGGAAGCTGCCTTTCATATCTTATGGCATTATCTTCCAGTGATTGTTATTTCGGACTACATTGCTGCGATGTTGGATAAGAGACTTATAGTGTCATTGGACTCGGAATTTTCGATCGGTTCGGGGACATTGTCCCTGACTTACCTACGCAGTCCAATAATTTCATTACAATATGTGTTTTATTTTTCGACGCTATATATGCATACAAGCCTGCTACCAAGCATGATAGTTTAGTTTCTTGTCCGCATTGCTCATTTCTGCCATTTTATCATTTATACGAATAGTTTATTTTGGCAGTGCAGGGCATACCGAGAGTTCATATGCGTCTAGACGGTGTGGTTAAAGACTGGAAATATTCTTTTTCGCCGTCTATGTCTTTTCCAACTTCAATGTTGGAAACGACAATGATGTCTAGTAGACTTAACTTAGACGCTTTATCATATGTGAGGCGTTATCATTACGTCTTCAAGAAAAGATTTACGGGATATTATTCTCAATGTAATTTCTTTTGAGGGCAGTAGTTTGTTCACGTATAA
Source organism: Pictodentalium vernedei (assembly GCA_031216915.1). Classification (NCBI taxonomy): domain Eukaryota; kingdom Metazoa; phylum Mollusca; class Scaphopoda; order Dentaliida; family Dentaliidae; genus Pictodentalium; species Pictodentalium vernedei. Next base: position 224,422,254 of record CM062296.1, read on the forward strand.
CTCCGCCCTTCAGTGGCTGATTGGAGTTGGTTAGACGTGACGCAGCCCTAGCTACATCCAAGCGCGTGGATAGTAAGGTTAAGAACTCTCTCAGAGTCGCTTCGTTCTTGGAGAAGCTTCTCTTCGACGGCAACTTTTCAGCAATCCATGAATTGCTCGATTTACACAGTCTCTTGTCTATCTAGTGTTACAAGAGATTCAGACTGGGGCAAACATTCGGTGGTTGACTCAGAGAGTGCCACTGCAGTTGCCTGACCCGAGTGTTGCTGTTATGACGGTTGCCAGTCAAACAGATTGGGATATAATACTGATCCCAACGGATTCGAAGTGCCAGGGTCTTTGGGTTCCGCAGTCTCTTAGCAACCATTTATCTTCCGCGGAATAATGTTTTTTAGGCTTGCTTTATGTCATTGCATGAACATTATTCAGAAACGCATGCCCAAATCCTGTCCGTTAATTCGACAGTAGTGGCGTATCTCCGGAACCAGGGAGGCACTCTCTCATTTCCATTATTCAATTTAATGGAAAGAATCCGTCTGTTGGTTATAGTACACCAAGTTCTGTTTTGGTCCGTCATATTCCGGGTCATCTGATTGTTTTACCGGACTCCCGTTCACTTAGGGGTCGCTTGTTGCTGTCAGAATGGACTCTCAACAAACAAGTATTCAATCAGATTTGCTATCTATGGGAGCGCCCAATGATGATTTATTTACGACACAGCTTGCTAATCAATTGCAGACGTATGTGTTGGCTTGTCCGGATCTCTGAGCTAATGTTGTTAACGCTCTATTGATCTATAGGACGGAATGATAGGATACGCGTATCCTCCGGCGCTGTTGTTTCAGCAGGTATTGCTAAGATAAACAACCACAATACATTTCTGTTGATAGCATCTCTATCTTCACAGAGACCATGGGTAATTTACTCTGTTGTCTACTGTGGGACTTAACGTGAAATCTTCCTCAATGTGAGGATCTTTTTTCACTGGGTAAATCGTGTCATCTTTATCACAACCCGCAAGGTCGCAACCTTCATGTATTCCGTTGTGTGGTCCGTATTGCATTGTAAGCATTGTACTGGACGAGCTTTGGACGCGATTTCTTACTATAGGAGATCCTCTTCTTCGCTATTCTATGCGGCTAAAGTGGAGGCTCTTCCGTCGTTGGTGTAGGGATCATTATGTTCATATTGTTGATCCCTCCATACTACTCATTGCAATTTTTTAGTATACTTGTTTCACAAGATCTACTGCAGCCTGTTATTATTAAGGTTATAGGTTTATGTTACCTCATACCTATGCACTCTAGGATAGTTTACAATTGAGTCTTATGTCTCTTTATCTAAGTCAGTTAGTAACTTTTTGATAAATAGACTTAGAATCTTTAGATTAAATTCCTATATGGAATTTAACTTCGGTTCTTATTTAGCTAAGTAATCATTTGAGCCTCTGGAAACAGTAGTTTTCAAATTCTGACCTTTTAGAGAGTAATTCTGTTGGTTTCTCTTTTACTGAAGAGTCAGTGAGTTTCATGCACTATTGTTGGATGATTTTCACTTTCGTAGTTTAGGAATCACTACTTCCTTTACTATTTAGGTTGGATTTTTGCATAAGAGTTAGGCTCCTAATATCCGGAACCTATTGTTATTAAGGTCCTTCCGTCTTCGTACGGGCATAGGCCTTTACTCTTTCCGGTTAGAGTTTATGTATTTATAAACAGATATCTGTTTATTTCTACGGGCGTAAGCTTCTTCTGTCTTTGATGCCTAGTAGAAGGACGTTACGCTCCATTCTATTGTTAATGGATTCTATTAACTATCGGTACTGCTTATGGTATATCATTGACTCAGCAGTTGTGCTTAAGATTTCGGCTCATGAAGTAAGAGTTCTTCTACATCTAGGGCTTACATTAATAGTGTCGCTATTATAGATTTTTGAAGGCTGCTCATTGCGCTCAGCCATCCACATTCATGAATTTTTATCTCAGAAATATCGAGTCCATTTCTGGAGGCCTCTATTGTTAGGTCTATTATCTACTGCTCAGAATGTCATTCACTTACAGTTGCTACTATAGCTAGGTAGGCTGTCTGTTTCGGCAGTGTCTCCGTTCTGCTGCTCTCTTCGCTCTGGGCTATTTGACCCAGGGCAAGAAAAAAAGGGGGGGGGGGGGGAGGGTGTTCCCTTGGGTCACCTGTTTTACTATGAAAACAAGGGGATACCTCCTCCGGAGTTAGTAATTCTGAGCTGTTATTGGGATGGTTGTTTAGTGAGAAGTTTATGTTTTAAAAATTCATTCAAGTCTTAGTTTTTAAAGTATAGCTTTTGAATATTGCATATGTCAATGGACATGATTATGCAATCCTCAGACTCTTTTAAGGAGTATAAGAGTCTCTATTCTTTAGACTTACTTTATTTATTGGCTTACTTTAAAAATTATTAGTATAAGGATTATATTGGATATTAATAGAGTACATGAATGTATGAAGCTCAATTTTGGAAGGTGTTGTATCTTTCTAATTTATCATAAATAAGAAAGATACATGTAAGGCCTATTACTTCTTTTTCCCTACAGGGGATGACTCTATTTTATATTATTGAGCATATTCCATTTTGCTCTATGTCCTTGGCCCTCCAGCCTTTTTACTATTCAGCTATGTCTGGGTCATTGGTACAGTATAAAAATGTTAAAAAATTTATAGTGATTTCTATATTTTTTATACTTACCAATGACCCAGACGGGGATGGCCCTCCCAGGAGTTGGGAACTCTTGCCTCCCCGCTGAGTACATAGCGCTTACCAGGCACTGGTTATTAGAATGATTAATGGCGCCAATTTCAGAACGTCCTTGACACTGTGCATGCGCAGTAGAGGTGAAGTGTGGAGGGCCTTTCAGGACATGTTTTCTTTGGTTTTAGATGCAAATTTTGGGGATTGGGGGGCAAAATTTGTGTTTGGCCCTATATTTTAAGAGTTAGCACCAGCTATGTCTGGGTCATTGGTAAGTATAAAAAATATAGAAATTACTATAAATTTTTTAACTTTTTACACGTCGTACGATAACTCGAGAACGCTTTGAGAGATTTTTGGGTAGGTGGTGTATATCGATGGAGGGAAGCTCCCTTTCGTTTAGTGTCGCCGTTCAATTGGTCAAATTGATTTTTTACACGTACGATAACTCGAGAACACTTCAAGAGATTTTCACGATTTTTTAGTAGGTGGTTTATGTTGATGGAAGGAAGCTCCGGGTTGTATTATGGTATACCGCTGTCCGTCTGTCCTTCTGTCCATCTGTCCGTCCGGTCACACGTCATTCGATAACTCAAGAACGCTTTGAGAGATTTTCAAGATTTTTGGGTAGGTGGTGTATATTGATGGAGGGAAGCTCCCTTTCGTTTAGTGTCGCCGTTCGATTAGTCATTCCAGAGTTATGGGACTTTATTACTTAGAAAATTGATATTTTTACACGTCATACGATAACTCGAGAACGCTTTGAGAGATTTTCACGATTTTTTGGTAGGTGGTTTATGTTGATGGAAGGAAGCTCTCTTTCGGTTGGTGTCAACATTCAGTTAGTCTTTCCAGAGTTATGGGACTTTATTACTTAGAAAATCGTTGATTTTTTCTTAAAGTTATGATATCTATAGACATAAGATATATACATGAAATTCAAATAATTTTATTTCCAAATTATTGAACACAGTATGTTGTTGGTTATGATTATTGTACAAGAATATAAAAAAAACCTGACAAGTACACATGTATACTCATATTGTGTACTTCCCTCTTGTAATTAATAACGGGCATATCATGCGCTCATGGCGCAGCTGTTTATTTATTATCACCTGTTTCTCGTCCTGAATCTAGATGGATAGTGCATAGATAGGTGAGATATGTCTTGGCGTCATGACAATTATGTCATTGTGGACGCCATAGTAGCCTTCTGTAAGGTCACAGCGGTCTCTTCGGTTAGGCTCTGTCTGCTGTCTTTGGATTACAACCAAAACAGATACTGTGCTTTTTGGTTTGTTTTTCCTAGGTGTCATAGACTTGGTCTTATTGTTTCACCATAGTAGGCTCGCTAAAATCTTGAGTGAGATTTTTTCAGTATTATGCAGTGGCTTAACTGAATCTCTTGGGACTATGGTCTCTTTGGGAATTCAGGGCTGTTTATATAGTGGCTCTTCATTCCCTATCTTGCGCGGCGATAATGGTAAGCCTCCATTAAGTGAGCCTTCAGAGTCACAACTTACACCAATATATCTGTCTTCACGTAGATGAAGTCTTATAAGCTATGGCAGCATTATAAGTCTCCTTAGTGAGCTTCTAGAGCCTCAGTTATCAGCTTTTACTGGTCTTCACATGCAGGAAGACCTTTATCTTCTTCAGCTAGGCTGAGTTAGTTGTCCTTTCCTTTTACTGGTTATGGTTTGGTGTGAGTTATTTGTTAATACAGTGTATTGGTTCATCACATTCTTCTGCACCCTTAGTGGCATTACGGAGTCGGTCAGACGTGAGGAAGCCTTGCAGTTCCTATACTATTTGATGACTAACAAAGAACGATTCTAGTAATGTGGGCGAGGGGGGTTTGATATAATTTTGAATCCTCCCCACCCCGCCTCCAATGTGTTAAGAGGCGATTACCGGGCAAGACGTAGTTTTCTTCCCATAAGCATTTAAGTATATACATGCATTTCATGACTTCTCGATTGGCGGCTGGGTCGTGTTCTATGGCGACCTCATGGGCACATCCACTTCTTAGTTGGTTTGTTTCCTGGGGTTGTTCGTCTATTTATCATGTATGAGCATATGATTCATCATCAATAAATGGGTACCTGTAAAGCTGTCTAGTCAGTTAACTGATATTCAGATGATTACATGTGGGGTTTCAGTGCTCACGTGCATAATAAGTGTATTATTAGGCAGATGCATTATTGTATGTTATGGACCTTAGAAACAATGAATTATTTCGGGGGCGGTCCGTGACGAGTCTGTTAATCTTAGCTCATTCCATCTCTAAATCCAGGTTTCTATAATTTTGTTACCCAATCGAATATAACTGTCTATACATTCTCTTATATTTGCACATGTCTGGGAGCATAGATATTGGATAGAACATGACTGGGAGTGTTATTATTGGAATTTATTGTACACCTGAATCGAGTCACCTGTGGGTTACCTCTGACGTGTGTTCATTCTCCAGAGATCGTCCATTGTGATTTTATTGGACATGTGTATGTTGTACATATTATATCACCGGTTTTCAACCTATCTATGTATGCCGATTCCAGTATACGTTATGAGTGGGTGCTATTAATTACCGGGATCGCCACTATAGCCTTAGCTTCTGAAGTGGCATTCTACGAATATATATATTGTTATTTGGTGCCGCTTTTACTGACTCCAGAGCGCTCCCCTCTTTGTTTTTGAAGATTCCTTCAAAAAAGGGGGTGGGGGGGTGATTTTTCATATCTCCTCCGGTTTGATAATTGTGTAACTTGAGGGAAGCTGTTTTGTCTGTAGATGATATCCTGGATACAGCTTGTGTATTATTGTATATTGCGTACATTTGTGGGGGTTAACCTCTTTTTCAGCTAAGTCTGGGCCATTGGTTTATAGTATAAAAATATGATAAATTTAAAGTAATTTGTATATTTTTTATACTTAACAATGGCCCAGACGGATATGGCTCTCCCATGAGTGGGCACTCATACCTCCCTGCTGAATTATTATGTTGTACTCTCTTCTTCAAAGAATGATGTTGGCGCCAATACCGGCCACTTCCTAACGGCTGCGCATGCGCAGAGAGTAAATATATGGAGGACCAGATAAGACTTTTAATTTTCGGTTTTGCAAGCAAATTTTGGGGATTGGGGGGGTGGGGGGGGGTTCAAAATTTGTGTTTGACCCTTGATAACTTTGAGCTTGCACCAGCTAAGTCTGGGCCATTGGTAAGTATAAAAAATGGTGTCTTCCCACTAGACCAATTCCCTTTAGACCACCTCCCTTTAGGCCTATTCCCAAAAGTCCAATTCCCCTTAGACCAACTACAAACTGCTATTGATTAAGGGCTGATTAAGGATAATTAAGAAAACATTTATTTACTGATAAGCACTTTACTTGATAAAAAAAATATTTATATGCATAACATACAAAAAATATAGGTTTATAACATTTCAGCATAGCTCAGTACATATAACATTTTATAAAAAATGAGGTCCCCAGAGGGTGAATTTGGTGATGCTACCCTGCAGAGAGCCAGAGGATAAACTGGCCCACTGTAGGGGATAGCATCAGCAAATTCACCCTCTGGGGACATCATTACGCAAATGACAGACTGCTTATTTTCAGGCTTGAATATCAATAACATTAAATACATTTATAAATATTTATAAATATATCAAATTATTGATATAGAATTATTTTAAAAGTAGAATGCATGAGTTGGTCTAAGGGGAATTGGCCTCCTGGAAATTGGTCTAAAGGGAATTGGTCTGGTCAGAATGAACCTAAAAAATATACAAATTACTTTAAATTTATCATTTTCTTAACAAAATGTTGCAACTTCAGTGACAGAAAAAAATTGTTGACATGATTTTTGTGGTTAGGATATAACAAACCAGTTATTGATTCACTTAAGTTGACCAGCTCCAAAATTATGCTTAAAATGAGCCATCATTGTTTCAAAGGTTTTCTTATTAATTTTTTTTGTTTCAGACAAATGCTGTGCTATGGCCGAAGGATACCAATTCCTGAGCTGGAAGAAAGAATAGAGGTATGTATCTAACAGTGACATCTATTTGGCTTTGGCACACAGATTAAACAGACACAAGTGGCACCAGAAAGTTACATTAGGCTCACCTACTTCTGTTAACCCTCTGCACACAGATGGCAAAATGGCAAAGTTTTCAGCAGCAAATATTTCCCGTAATGCAGTTTGAAATTAAACCAAATATAGCCTGTTTGACACAGCTCAATGAGCTGTTTGACACAGCTCAGTGAGCTCTGTCAAACAAGATATACTGAGTCAAAAAAGAAAGTGTAATAAACTTTGAGGAGCAATTTGTTTAGTATTATCTACTTTAATCCCCCCAAAATTATTGTGAATTCATATGTCGAGTCTAGCGGTATGAATTTGCATAATGTCAAGTTGTTACTGTTGCCAGCGTTACTGCAGGACGTCGCAATTCAGACATGGGGTGAAATGAAAGTTCACACATGCAGTCAATAGCATGTGTGTCCACCCTTTGCCTCTTGGATGGCAAGACATCAATGGCGCATGGACCTGTTAAGTCTCTGGATGTCACCCTGTGGTATTCCGTTCCACTCCTGCTTTAGAACATTATGTAAATTGCCCAACGTTTGAAGATTATGAACTCGTACCCGACGGTACAATTGATTCCAGAGATGCTTGATTGGCGATAAATCTGACTAAAGTGGAGTCCAGGGAAGAAGTTCGATGCTCTGCTCCTCAAGAAAGTCATGACAGATCCACGCCACGTGACATCGGGCATTGTCTTGCTGGAATAACTGCAATCCGATGTTAGCATTGAACAATGGCGGGACAACAACAGCGTTAAGAATTTCGTCCCTATATCACTGTCCATTCAGATAACCATCGATGAAGATCAACTGCATTCTATGGTACAAGGAAATTCCTGCCCAAACCATTACACTACCCTGCCGAAACGGTCGCATTCCCGCACACAAGCATCAGAAAACCGTTCTCCTCGTGGGCGATACATTCTTGACCTACCATCAGCACGCCGTAGACAAAATTGTGATTCATCACTAAAAAGAAGTGTGCTCCAACACTACTGAGTCCAGTGAACACGCTGATGTATCCATTCTATTCTGCCTGTACAAGGAAGTTGGGTAAGGATTGGTCCATGGTATGGATGCCTACTTCGGATGCCATGTTCATCGAGTCTGTTGCAGACAGTTTGTGCACTGATTCTATTGTTAGTTCTACCAGGAGTAATTGCTGCTGTCCTCATTGCCGGAAGGAAGCGATCCCGTAAGTGAGGCGTCCTGATGTGTCGGTCTTGTGCAGGGGTGGTAACTCTTTGTCGACCTGAACGCTGTTGGTCGGCAGTAGATCCAGTGGTTCTATACCTTCCAATGAGAAAGTAAATAGTGGCCAGCAGCTAGCTCATCTGGAGGTATCCCAGCCTGATGCATACCAATGGCATGCAACCCTCTGATTTTCGGTTAATCTTGGCATTTTTTAAAATGTCGGAAGACAAAAACTTGCGTGTTTTCTCAATAACCCAGGCTCTCTAGCACAACATAACACAAAGAAGATCGTCGGTCACCCATTCAATTTGACATTCATGGGTAGCATGTGCTATTTTGAAATCCGTAGCAAAATTGTATACGGTTGGGTGGACAACAACAACATGTCATTAAACTCTTTGCACGACTTCTTGTCCACAAACATGCAACATTAGAACTATTATATTTCATCCTTTATGCTATTTTTTTCCACATTTGTTTCTATTATACTTTTTTTTTTGACTTGGTATATAATTGGTTAAATTCATAGTTAAACAGGAGAAAAACAGAGTGATTGGACAGAATTCTGCTGCATTACCAGAGTGCTAGGGATTAACTGTGTTTGATTAATGAGGATTACTTGTTAATTGTTTCGTCACAGTAACCGACTATCTGGAACACCAGCTGCAAGCATTATAGGGTTTATAAGGCATTTAGATTACTCGAATTTGGGTCGAGTGGAAAATATGGATCCCCCATATTGTGGCCTGTAGGGAAAGAAAAGTACTGGTATTTTCTCTTTCTTGGTGTCTGTTTTAGGTTTCAGGGCTTTTCTCTGTCAGAATCATAGTTTACAGCCTCTCATTATAGACTCTACCATTATTACCATTGTTGGTTCTTCTCCCTGAGTTGAAGTTTACTGGAGAAGGCTTCTTAGTTTTCCAGTGTCAAGCCAAAATCCTACTTGAATTATGCATGACATTTTATAGGAAATGCCTCAAGCATGAATATATTAGATCTCTAACTTTAAGTACATGCTTATACAGAGTTTACCAGTGAAAAGCATTTGGCATTGACAGTATTACACTGTCAATGCAAATTACTTTTCTCTTGCGAACTCTGTGGTTTTTGAAAATAATTTATCTGTTGCATTGTTTGGTCCTATGCTTAATGCATGCATGAAACTTGTCAAAACTATATATAGCCGAAACCTTGCATAATTTGGACACAATTCCCTTATTTGGGCACTGTATTTACACCGCTATTAAGGATGAATTTAAAGGTCTGTTGATTTATCCACCATGTTCTTTGAGTCATTTTTGGTAGAGTTTTTTTTCAAGAACTCAGCCTGTAGTTTGAGGAAGTTGGTGCACAGATGTGTGGGTGGTCAGATGGGTTTGTGGGCGAGTGAATGGATGGGTATCACCTTTCGTGTTGATGCGATAACTTAAACAAATATCAATGGTTTGGGTCAGTATTTGGTGTGTGATAATAATAACATAATAACACTTTGGCCAGCCGCTGATTTGTCGCGGTTCTCGGACGAGAAGGCCTTGGTTACTCCTCTACTCCCAACTGCCTCCCTATTCCCACGCTTCTCCTTTCCTCCCAAAACTCGGAGACGAACTGCTTGATGACTCCCATGCTCCATTCTTCCCAATCTCTCCGATTAGCATATTAACCCTCTCCTTTGAGTCTCCCCCTAACCACATGTCCTTCATTCTCCCATCCCACTTCCCCATTATACTCCCATTATTCTTAATAATGTCTTGAATGAGTTTGTAAACTGGTGTGGTTTTGTTATTCTGAGCAGAGTTATGATCATTACTTAGTTAATTTTTGCCGATTTTCAACTTGTTAGCATGATAACTTGAAGAACAAATATCAATGGATATGGTCAATATTTAGTATGTGAGACTTTCTTAACAATATCTTGAATGACTTCGAAAACTGGTATGATTCGGTCATACTGAACTGAGTTATTGCCCTAAATTAGTTAATTTTTGCCTGTTTTCAGCTTGTTGGCGCGATAACTTGAACAAATATCATTGGATTAGATTTTCTTGTAATGACAAGCCTTACAGGTGCTAAAATTGACTCCCACATTCCCGATGCATAATCCTTAAGGTAAATTCCCTGTATCAGTCCATGTTCTTGCCATTTAATCATATATTCACTAAACTTAAATAAAAAACAAAACAACTTCCTCTTTTGTTTTAACCCTTTCAACACTGGCCCCCAGGAAGGTATAATTTCAGTCAATACTGTCAATGACAAAATGGGTGAAACTATCCTGGTTTGTTGGGAGGTTCAGTAATAATTTAATCCAATAGCTCTGTAGAGCTGTTGAATTAAATTATTACGGAGCATCACTTCAGATTTTTAGTCGAGTTGTGACGAAGTCAAACTCGACTTATAGTTTGGTGAATGGCGGGCGGGTGGGCGGGCGGGTGGGCGGGCGGGCTTTGGGCGGGCGGGCGGGCGGGCGGGCGTAAACAATTGGTTTCCGGATGATAACTTGATAGTGGTTCAACTCACATTCATTAAACTTCATACGTAGGTTGGTCTTGGTGGGAGGAAGAACCCTATTGATTTTGGACATGCTACGTCGAAGGTCAAGGTCACAGTGACCTTGAACATAGTAAATCTTAAACAATTGGTTTCCGGATGATAACTTGATAATGGTTCAACTCACATCCATGAAACTTCATAGGTGGATTGGCCTTGGTGAGGGGAAGAACCCTATTGATTTTGGACTCGCTACGTCAAAGGTCAAGGTCACAGTGACCTTTAACATAGTATATCGCAACAATTGGTTTCCGGATGATAACTTGATAGTGATTCAACCTAGAGTCATGAAACTTCATAGGTGTGTTGGATTTGGTGCGAGGAAGAACCCTATTGATCTTGGACTCACCAGGTCAAAGGTCAAGGTCACAGTGACCTTGAACATAGTATATCGCAACAATTGGTTTCCGGATGATAACTTGATAGTGGTTCAACCTAGAGTCATGAAACTTTATAGGTGTGTTGGCCTTGGTGCGAGGAAGAACCCTATTGATCTTGGACTCACCAGGTCAAAGGTCAAGGTCACAGTGACCTTGAACATAGTATATCGCAACAATTGGTTTCCGGATGATAACTTGATAGTGGTTCAACCTAGAGTCATGAAACTTCATAGGTATGTTGGCCTTGGTGCGAGGAAGAACCCTATTGATCTTGGACTCACCAGGTCAAAGGTCAAGGTCACAGTGACCTTGAACATAGTATATCGCAACAATTGGTTTCCGGATGATAACTTGATAGTGGTTCAACCTAGAGCCATGAAACTTTACAGGCGTGTTGGCCTTGGTGCGAGGAAGAACCCTATTGATGTTGGACTCACCAGGTCAAAGGTCAAGGTCACAGTGACCTTGAACATAGTATATCGCAACAATTGGTTTCCGGATGAGAACTTGATAGTGGTTCAACCTAGAGTCATGAAACTTCATAGGTGTGTTGGCCTTGGTGCGAGGAAGAACCCTATTGACCTTGGACTCGCCAGGTCAAAGGTCAAGGTCACAACTCGACATTGGATCTGTGATCCTGAGCGGCATTTTTTGCTCTTTATATCGTCTTCTCGCACACTACCAGCTTTTTCTTCACACAAAAATTTATGCACACCAGTTTGAAAGGGTTAATAACAGAAAAAAACATATGACTAAATATTTATGGAGACCAAATAAAGCATTTTATTTTTTGTAAAATGATTTTATTGTAGAATATGCACAGAGTGGTTAATCTTTCACACACCTGCTTTATCACAATACAAATTTAAGGCACTTTGTTGGGAGTATGATGGCTCAGTGGTTACAGCATTGGACTTCAATCCAAAAGGTCCACAGTTTCAACTGCATTGTGTCCTTAGGCAAGGCACTTAACCCCGATTGCCCATATGTGAGCACGGTGGCACTGTGCACTAAGGCATACTGCACGTTGATCGGTACACTTGTCTTCAACCAATGCAAACCTTGCTTGCGTGGAGTTAGTATGTTGGGGAGTACAGTTGCTCGGTGTTTCTCTTCAGGTACTCCGGCTTCCTCCACCCATAAAACTGTCTGACACGAGGAGAATCTGGTTGTTGAAAGTGGTGTAAAACAGCAACAAATAAATAAGGCACTTTACATTTCTGTCTTCCCATCAGATTATGTGTATTATAGTGAACTGTAAAATAGGAACTCAAGTTTGTGAGACACTAAGGCATACTGCACGTTGATGGTGCACTTGTCTTCAACCAATGCAAACCCTTCTTGCGTGGAGTTAGTATGTTGGGGAGTACAGTTGCTCGGTGGTTCTCTTCAGGTACTCCGGCTTCCTCCACCCATAAAACTGTCTGACACGAGGAGAACCTGGTTGTTGAAAGTGGTGTAAAACAGCAACAAATAAATAAGGCACTTTGTTTGAAACACTTTTCTGTCTTCCCATCAGATTATGCATATTATAGTGAACTGTAAAATAGGAACTCAAGTTTGTGAGACATACCCCAAAATCAGGAGAATTTATCCCCTGATTGTGAGGTCAGAAGACAGCATTGAAAATTAGGAGCCTCCCACCACTTGACATGTTTGCGCTTGAGATGAGTTGTTAATTAACTGCAAAGAAATGTTCAGTCTCTTTTCTCTACATTAAATGTATGATATGAAGATTGCTTTGTTAATTCTTTTGTCATAAAAATAACCAATTTTATTCATCAGAAGAAAGATTTACTGGATTGATTAGTCAAAACACTCCATAACATTTATTTACATGTATCCACCATTGCGTTTGAATTGTTTTCAAAACATCATTTTAGCATAATCAGGGAAATTCCCCGTATCTTTCGCCTTGAAAAAGGGGGATATAAAAAATAATAATTCTTGTTTCATTCTTATAACATATATTCATTTTACTTAATATTTTTGAAGACTAAATAAAACATTTTAAATGTTACAACAGGATTGTATTGTGAAAATGCAAACAGCAGTCCATCATCTTTCACACCTCTGCATTATTTCCAGGCAAATGTAAGGCAATTTGTTTGAAGCACTTTTCTGTGTTCAAATCAAATTATTTATAGTACAGAAAACTGTAACATCAGGACTTGAGTTTGAAAAACCTACCATAAGGTATCAAAATTTTTAGAATTTGTCCCCTGATCATGAGGATATGGCATAAAACATCAGAGTCTCCTGCCACAAGTTGTGAATCTTAACATGTCTAGAGAGTTGAATTTCTGAGACAGTTTCAACTACCTTCCATCCTGTTATATGGATAAAAACAAGCCATGCTCTCTAATAAAAAATTGTGGGAAAAATTAACCGAGAAACAAGACCTTTTTTTTGTAAACCTAATTATAACATTTTCTTCAGTCGGTGTTTTGTCTGTTTTCAGGCTGTTAATGCTCAGGTTATTAAAGATGTGTGTACAAAATATATTTATGATAGATGTCCTGCACTTGTGTCAGTCGGTAAGTAACTTTTGCAAATGTAGTCGTAAGTCATTCTAAATTAGAAATTTCAGCAGTTTAACTGGTAGAATGCTGGAAGCCCATATGTGGGCTTTACACTGCAGTGCAGGTACTGCAGATTACATGATCTAAATTCAATTGATGACCTTCCTGTTATCTTTAAAGTGGAATTATTTAGTCTGCATAGATATACCTTGTTACAATTTAAGGGAGAGTGCCTATTGGCACTCTCCCATAAATTGTAACAAGGCAAGGACTTGTGAACATATTTTGACAAACCAAAAATAATTTAGCACTCTACCAGTTAAAAACAGTTTGTTAGTGTTTCAAGAGTTTCCAGGTAGTAGAAAGACAGTTTGTAAGATTTGCAAAGTGTTCTTTTCAAAAAGAGTAATATTAACAAGAATCCTGCAATTATGAAAAAATAGGTCTGACATTCTAGACTAGAGGTGGCCACCATACTGAATGCAAACTTAAAAACCAATAAATAAATAGAAAAACTGTTAATTGCATGTCACTTCCAAACACTAAACCATTACTATGTCTTCAGTACAAGTTTCATCTATTAATTGCTGAGAGGTCATCTGGTACATATACAGGCAGCCCAAACTTGCCTAAAAACAGCGGCAAAGCCACAGGATGTAGGATGTCTTAAGTCAAGCAAAAATGTATAAAAATCTCCAAACCCTTAAGGGTTAAACTAAATTATGCATGCTGTTTAATAGAAAATGCCACAAATATGAATATATTAGAACTCATGGTTTGCGCATCAACACAGACTACTTTTCACTGGCGAACTCTTGTTTTTATGAAACTCATTTATCTGTTGCATTGTTTGAGTTGAGAGATAGGCCCTAAACTATATTGCATGCATTAGGAGGCCAATACTATAGAACTTTTACAATTGTATTTTCTAGAATTATTTTTTCTTTATAATGACTTTAAATGGGTTGAAGTGAACCATTTGGATTTTCAAAGATGTGGCAATTCGTGAGTTGGCAAATTGCCCTATCTTTTAAAATGCTAATGATTCATTTTCGTCTGTTTTTTTTATAAGTAGAAAATACAATTCTAGAAAATACAACTGTAAAAGTCTTATAGTACATGTGTATTGGCTCCAGAAAAAACTTGTTAGTTATATAGTCAGAACACTGCAAAACTTTACAAAAAGTTTTTAAACATCATATAATTTAGGCAGAATTACATTATTTGGATACAGCGTCTTGGGTTTGTAAGTTTGAATGTGTGTCGGTTACTCACTGTTGTTTGGTGGATCTCTTCATGTACTCAGGCTTTCTTCATCCACAAAACTATCTGACACAGGCCTGAAAATAAGCAGTCTGACGTTTGCAGAATGAGGTCCCCAGAGAGTGAATTTGATGATGCTATCCCATAGAGTGGGCCAATTTATACTCTGGGTACCTCTTTCTGTTTAATTTTTTTACCCTGATTCAGATTGAGGTTCACAGAGGGTAAATTTAGTGATGCTACCCTGCTATGCAGGACCTCATTTTGCAGATGACAGTCTGCTTTTTTTCTGCCTTGATCTGACATGATATTACCTTGTCTATTGAAAGTGTGATTAAAACCCCACACAACAAACTTCAGTTAACCCTTTACCTAACACAAAAGACAGACGACACTTGCAAATAAAATTTGTGAATAACCTCTGGGGACCTCATTTTGCAGATGACAGTCTGCTTTTTTTCTGCCTTGATCTGACATGATATTACCCTGTCTATTGAAAGTGTGATTAAAACCCCACACAACAAACTTCAGTTAACCCTTTACTTAACACAAAAGACAGACGACACTTGCAAATAAAATTCGTGAATAACTGAATTTTTTCTTTTTTTGCGTCAAAAATATAGCTTATGACCCCTCATTGGAATGAGCTTGACAAGCTCGCTCCAATGAGGGGTCATGCGCTATGTTTTCTAAACAAAAAATAAAAAAAATTGAATGGTGATTTTTGTGAATAGCGCAGGCCGGTTTTAGCTGTTGGGTAAAGGGTTAACAGGGTTCACTTGTACCACTTTAATATATGCATGGAGTATAAAGACACTGGTGGTTTACAACCTTTTTTGTAGAGATGTGATTGTGCCTGCCAACGCTGAGAATATTTTTGTTTTTTCTTTCAGGACCAACTGAGAACTTAACGGATTACAATAGAGTAAGGAATGGCATGTACTGGTTAAGATGGTAACAGTGTTCACATGTAGGACTTATTATTATACTGTGTAAAATCCTGTTCTTATAGACTCTACAAAAACTTGAAAGGATATTAGACATTTCCATACAAAGTTTCATGGTACTGTTTTTCAGAAGTTATGTAGAGTCCTGTGTATTTACAACCAACTGTTTGTGAAATAAAGTATGGAACACCATGGAGTGTTTTGTGATTATTGTCAAACGTGATATATACCTTTCAGATTTTCATCCTGTCATTGATAAGATGGTAAGATGTGAACTTTCAAGTTTTACTGTGGAAGCTCAAGAAACATGGCCAGTGGTGGATGAATGAAATTTTATTGTTAAAGCCTTTTTACACAACCAACAAACCTCATTCCCCAATCAATGATTTTGAAATTTTATATACTTGTTTGGGAACACATGTGGATAAGAGCCATCAGGTTTTGCAACTTTCTGAGAAAACTGACTGCCGTGGTGGCCATCTTTGATTTGCCAGTAATTCAATTGCAAATGCTTTGGCGCACCCTACAGCCTGTATCCCTCATTTGATCAGTGGAAAAATATGTGCTAGTTCATGGTGACATCTAGGTGTGCTTTAATGAGTTTAACTGCCAAAAAAACCACAGCTATTTTTGCAGTGAAACTCATTAAAGCAAACCTAGAATACAACATACCATTGAGGAGTCTTTTTTAAGGCCTAAAAAAGTTAAAAATCTGTTTCTCAGACCCTCACGCATGGTCATTTTGGCTGCCACATGTTCTTTTTTATAACCAATGCAAACTTAACAGGCTTTGAATTTAGTCATCGGCCCGAGACCCAGGTTATCGGGGCTTTATATTCGGCCACGAAGATTTTTGTCTTGGGGTTTTTAGCTCACCTGACTGAAAGTCAGGAGGAGCTACAGTGACCACTCACCGTCTGGATTCTGTGAACATGGTGATTGCACCTGCCCATCCTAAACTGCTGAACCAATTTTAGTTATATTTGAGGTGAGTGTTTGTTCTGACTTGCATTTTGTTTTTTTTTTTCAAATCAACTTGCCCAACCTCATAGGGAGAGGGTGGGGGAAAATCCACTAAAATTCTTAAAAAATCTTCTCATGAACCAGTGGGTACAATGACTTGATATTGGTATGCAGCTTCCTTTTGAGGTGTAGACTCAAGTTTGTTCAAACGAAGTTCATGGATCAATATTTATTTGCCTTTTGTAATGGGAGAGGCAAGCTTTTGGCCCCGATCAATTTCAATTTCTATTTTCTGAACCGATGGTCCAATTTGAACCAAATTTGATATGTGGTATTATTGGGTCATAGGTACTTGATTCATGCACCCCCCCCCCCCCCCAAATTTTTGTGTCCCTGTGGGAACACCAGGAGCTAAAAATAGAAATATTTTCAAATGCCCGTATTTCCTAAACCACCTGGAATAGAGAACTGTCATTTGGTATGAAGCATCCTTAGACCAGTAGAATTGAATGGCAAAAAAAAAAAAATTGACATCGGTTGTGTTAGGGTATTCAATAGGGGGGGGGGGGGGGGGGGGGGGGGCATCAAAAAAATGCTGAGTAAGCATATTTGCAAAAATTACACAAAAATGTTCTCCACAACCACTGATCAGAATGTTTTGATATTTGGTATTCAGCATCCATAGGGGTCAGATACAAATGTATTAAAATGAAGCCCCTAGGTTCATATTTGGGCTCAATACAGGAGCCCGAATTCTTAACTTACGGCAATATGGGGAATGATCATTAAAAATCTTCTTTGGATCCACCAGTCAGAATGCTTTGATATTTGGTATGCAACATCTTTAGGAGGGCCAGATTCAAGTTGGTTCAAATCCAGTGCCTGGATTAATATTTGGGCTCTTCAGAGGAGCGTGAATTTTAACTTAGTGCAATATATTGAATTTCTTTAAAAATCTTCAGATCCACCAGTCAGAATGCTTTCATATTTGGTATACAACATCTCTTGGCCGGGGGGTGAGATTCAAATTTGTTCAAAACGAGTGCCTAGGTTGATATTTGGGCACCTGAGGTAGCCCGAATTTTAACTTCGTGCAATATGAGGAAATTTCTTTAAAAATCTTTTTCAGATCCACCAGTCAGCATGCTTTCATATTTGGTATACAACATCTCTAGGGGGATCACATTCTAATTTGTTCAAATCGAGTCCCTGGGTTCATATTTGGGCTTCCTATGTGAACCCAAATTTTAACTTTATGCAATATGAGGGAATTTCTTTTAAATTATTATTCTTTAGATCCACCAGTCAGAATGCTTTCATATTTCGTATACAACATTTCTAGGTGGGTAAGGTTCAAGTTTGTTTTCAAATCGAGTCTCTGGGTTAATATTTGGGCTTTTTATGGGAGCCTGAATTTTTATTTAGTGCAATATGAGGGAATTTCATCATCATCATCTTCTCCAGATCCCCCAGTCAGATTGCTTTGGTATACAGCATCCTGGCAGTGGAAAGGAAGGGCTCAGACTCCAGTTTGTTCATGTTGAGTTCCTAGGTTGATATTTGGACTCCCTAGTTAGCTTAACTTTACATAGTCAAGATAAGCTATTGCCATCACGCGTGCGGAAGTCTGTTAGTCTGTGAGTCTGTTAGTCTGTGAGTCTGTGACGTCTGTTCACATTTTCCTTTAGCACGGGCTACACCCCGCTGTTCTTGTCTGATCGTCATGAAATTTCATATGCAGGTTTGGGGTCATGTCTAGATGAGAACGTCCCCTTTTGGTTGCGATCGGGCAACCGGTATGGCTGCCCGAGCCCAAAACCCGAAAACCATTAGCACAGTCTACAGGTCGTATTTATGAAGGGATTTCATTGTAACTTGGTAGGATGCCTCTGTATAATGCCTAGATGAGAACGTCCCCTTTTGGGCATGAACTATCAACCGTGATGGCTGCCCAAGCCCGAAACCCAAAAACTTTTAGCACAGTCTGCAGGTCATGTTTAATGTGGAGGGATTTCATTGTAACTTGGTAGGATGACTCCTTATGATGTCTAGATGAGAATTTCCCCATTTGGGCATGATCTGCCAACCGTGACGACTGCCCGAGCCCAAAACCCAAAAACCTTTACCACAGTCTACAGGTCATATTTATTGAGGAATTTCATTGTAACTTGGTGGGTTGACTTCATACAATGTCTAGATGAGAAAGTCACCTTTTGGGCGTGATTGGGCAACTGTGACGGCTACAGGGGCCCAAAGCCCGAAAACCTTTAGCACAGTCTAGAGGTTATATTTATGAAGGGATTTCATTGTAACTTGGTAGGATGACTCCAAATAATGTCTAGATGAGAACGTCCCATTTTGATCGCGATCATGCAGCCTTGATGGGTGCCCGAGCCCAAAAACCTTTAGCATAGGCAAAAGGTCATATTTATGGAAGGATTTCACTGTAACCTGTTAGGTTGACTCCATGTAATGCCTAGATGATGACATCCCCTTTTGGTCGTGATTGGTCAGTTGTGATGGCTACTAGTGCCCAAAGCCCGAAAACCTTGAGCACAGTCTACAGGTCATATTTATGAAGGGATTTCATTGTAACTTCTTAGGATCACTCCAGATGATGCCCAGATGAGATTGTCCCCTATGGTTGCGATCATTCAGCCATGATTGCTGCCAAAGCTCGAAGCCCGAAAACCTTTAGCACAGTCTACAGGTCATATTTATGAAGTGATTTCATTGTAACTTGGTAGGTTAACTTCATATAATGTCTAGATGAGAACGTCCCCTTTTGGACATGATTGGGCTACTGTGACGGCTAAAGGTGCCCGAAGCCCGAAAACCTTTAGCACAGTCTACAGGTCATATTTATGAGGGGATTTCATTGTAACTTGGTAGGATGACTCCAAATAATGTCTAGATGAGAACGTCCCATCTTGATCGCGATCATTCAGCCTTGATGGGTGCCCGAGCCCAAAAACCTTTAGTGTAGGTAAAAGGTCATATTTATGGAAGGATTTCATTGTAACCTATTATGTTGACTCCATATAATGCCTAGATGATGACATCCCCTTTTGGACGTGATTGGTCAGCTGTGATGGCTCCAAGTGCCCGAAGCCCAAAAACCTTGAGCACAGTCTACAGGTCATATTTATGAAGGGATTTCATTGTAACTTCGTAGGATCACTCAAGATGATGCCCAGATGAGATTGTCCCCTTTGGTTGCGATCATTCAACCATGATGGCTGGCAGAGCCCGAAGCCCGAAAACCTTAAGCACAGTCTACAGGTCATATTTATGAAGGGATTTCATTGTAACTTGGCAGGTTGACTTCATATAATGTCTAGATGAGAACGTCCCCTTTTGGACATGATTGGGCAACTTTGACGGCTAAAGGTGCCTGAAGCCCGAAAACCTTTTGCACTGTCTACAGGTCATATTTATGAAGGGATTTCATTGTAACTTGGTAGGATGACTCCAAATAATGTCTAGATGAGAACGTCCCATTTTGGCCGTGGTCATTCAGCCTTGATGGGTGCCCGATCCCAAAAAACCTTTAGCATAGGCAAAAGCTTATATTTATAGAAGGATTTCATTGCAACCTGTTAGGTTGACTCCATATAATGCCTAGATGATGACATCCCCTTTTGGCTGTGATTGGTCAACTGTGATGGCTACAGGTGCCCGAAGCCCGAAAACCTTGAGTACAGTCTACAGGTCATATTTATGAAGGGATTTCATTGTAACTTCGCAGAATCACTCCAGATGGTGCCCAGATGAGATTGTCCCCTTTGGTTGCGATCATTCAGCCATGATGGCTGCCCGAGCCCGAAGCCCTAAAACCTTTAGCACAGTCTACAGGTCATATTTATGAAGGGATTTCATTGTAACGTGGTAGGTTGACTTCATATAATGTCTAGATGAGAACATCCCCTTTTGGACACGATTGGGTAACTGTGATGGCTTCAGGGGCCCAAAGCCCAAAAACCTTTAGAACAGTCTACAGGTCATAATTATGAAGGGATTTCATTGTAGCTTGGTAGGATGACTCCAAATAATGTCCAGATGAAAATGTCCCCTTTTGGTTGCGATCATTCAACCATGATGGCTGCCAGAGCCCAAAGCCCAAAAACCTTTAGCACAGTCTACAGGTCATATTTATTAAGGGATTTCATTGTAACTTGGTAGATTGGCTTCATATAATGTCTAGATGAGAATGTCCCCTTTGGACGCAATTGGGAAACTGATGGCTACAGGGGCCCGAAGCTCGAAAACCTTTAGCGCAGTCTACAGGCCATATTTATGAGGGGATTTTAATGTAACTTGATAGGATGACTCGTTTTGGAATAATTTCACTGTAACTTGGTAACTTTTGTTGATATACGTTAACTGTGAGGGCCACATACATTAACTGTGAGGTCATATTAACCCACCCCTCAGCTCTTTAGTACAGTGTACACCTCATATTATTTTTATCATAAACATAGCACACAGGGAACAGAAATGAACATATTCCCAATTATCACAATTCTTGTCTTATTTCATAATCCTTTCATAAACATTGAACATTATCCTTTTCATCAAACACAACACACAAGTTAAGCTACAGTGTCATTGACACTTTCATTTTGCATTACTAGAAATTGGGGCATTATTTCTGTGATAGCATCCCAGTACTAGAAGAAAATCATCTGGCATGGACAACAGAGTTATAAATAATTAAATAACTTCATTCCTCTTTAGTGTTAACTAGCTATAGATACTAATTAAATCCATTTTTAAACAACTATTGTCAGGTGGGTGCCTCAGGCCCCATGGGGGCTCTTGTTTAGGGCTGCCACGACTATTCGATTAATCGACTAACCGTTGGAAGGTGCTATAGTTGACTATTATTTTTCATAGACGACTATTTTTTTAGCCGTATATGTGTCATGCCACTGAATGATAATATTGGTCTGCGAGGGGCACGTAACGTTTCTCGGTATCTGTTATCCTTCGTATTCATTGTTAATATCACGAAAATAGGCAGTAAATCCAATAAATTTAATATCGGATTGGAATTTATTGACACTAAATTTCTGAAGGAATTTCCATACTGTGAAGTGTTAGCATCACGTGACACAAAGTTGAATACGTCAGTGAGGATTTCCCGGTAAACCCTAGTTTTTAGATGATCCGATTGGCTTGAATAACCACTGCATGCTATATTCCTAGCAAATTTCATCAAACAACAGTTTCTAGATCCCCAAAATGACCCAACTGAAAACTTTACAGTCCTGTCGGTGCTTTGATTTTGTGTTGTCAGGATTTTGAACTGCATTTACCTGTACCTCGCTAAATATTTCCACTGTATATTATGCTTAAAAGTTAGAAATTTAATGGTAAGAAATTGTAGTTTGAATAATGTCTATCATGTACCTACACAAGCCTAAGTTGCCTAACACATCACAATAAGTAACACAGGTATCAACATGATTAACTTCGAGAATCTTGTCCATTTTCACACAGAAATTGTGTTGACCCAGCTCTAATAAACAAACTGACTCAAAGACGGTTACAAGTGTTTTTTTCCAAATAAATTATGATATTATCATTCAGTATTTGCTTGTGTGTGGTGTTTACTGTTTCCCCGAGTAGGCCCCGACCTTTCAAACCCGTTTTTTAGCTCACCTGAGCGAAGCTCAAGGGGAGCTTAACTAATCACTTTCTGTCCGTCGTCCGTCGTCGTCCGTCCGGCGTTAACTTTACATTATCGACTTCTCCTCCTAAACCACTAGCCCAATTTTATTCAAATGTTGGCTAAATGTTTATTACCTAATGCCAATTCAGATTTGTTCAAATGAAGTTGCCCCTCCTCCTGGGTGGTGCCACACCCCCAAGGGGCACCAAAATCTTTGTAAATCTTCTTCTCATGAACCAGCAGTAGCATTGACTTGATATTTGGTGTGCAGCTTCCTTTTGAGGTGTAGACTCAGATTTGTTCAAGAGAAGTTTGTGGGGCTATACTTGACGTTGTTATGAGAGGGGCAAAATTTTTTGCCCCGCCCAAAATTTCTATTTTCCAAACCGAGAGGCTGATTTGAACCAAATTTTATGTGAGGGCTTATTGGGTCATGAGTACTTGATTTATGCAAAAAAAAAATTTTCCCGCAGCCCCGTGGGAACCGCAGGAGCTAAAAATAGAAAAAATTTAAAACGCCCATATCTCCAAAACTGCATGGCACTGAGAATTTTTATTTGGTGTGCAGCTTCCTTAGGACCAACAGAAAGGATTGGTAAAAAAAAATTGCCATCGGTTTTATCATAGGGTACAGTTTCGGGACTTTGAAAAAGTGCTGAGTCAGCACTTTTTAACACTGTAGGCAATGGGAAAAACATTAAAAAATCTTCTTCTCCAGATCCAGCAGGCAGAATCTTTTGATATTTGGTATGCAACATTGTAGGGTGGATCTGATTCAAGTTTGTTCAAATCGGCTCCCTAGATTCATATTTGGGCTCACTATAGGAGCTCGAATTCGAATTTAGTGCATTTCAGGCAAATTTCTTCAAAAATCTTTTTCTCCAGATCCAGCAGGCAGAATCTTTTGATATTTGGTATGCAATGTTGCGGGGTAGATCTGATTCAAGTTTGTTCAAATCGGCCCCCTGGATACATATTTGGGCTTACTATAGAAGCCCGAATTCGAACTTAGTGCATTTCAGGCAAATTTCTTAAAAAATCTTCTTCTCCAGATCCAGCAGGCAGAATCTTTTCATATTTGGTAAGCAACATTGTGGGGTGGATCTGATTCAAGTTTGTTCAAATCGGCCCCCTGGGTTAATATTTGGGCTCAGTATAGGAGCCCGATTTCGAACTTAGTGCATTTCAGGCAAATTTCTTAAAAAATCTTCTTCTCCAGATCCAGCAGGCAGAATCTTTTGATATTTGGTATGCAACATTGTAGGGTGGATCTGATTCAAGTTTGTTCAAATCGGCCCCCTGGGTTCATATTTGGGCTCAGTATAGGAGCCCGATTTCGAACTTAGTGCATTTAGGCAAATTTCTTAAAAAATCTTCTTCTCCAGATCCAGAAGGCAGAATCTTTTGATATTTGGTATGCAACATTGTGGGGTGGATCTGATTCAAGTTTGTTCAAATCGGCTTCCTAGATTCATATTTGGGCTCACTATAGAAGCTCGAATTTGAACTTAGTGCATTTCATGCAAATTTCTTAAAAAATCTTCTTCTCCAGATCCAGCAGGCAGAATCTTTTCATATTTGGTAAGCAACATTGTGGGGTGGATCTGATTCAAGTTTGTTCAAATCGGCCCCCTGGGTTTATATTTGGGCTCAGTATAGGAGCCCAAATTTGAACTTAGTGCATTTCAAGCAAATTTATTAAAAAATCTTCTTCTCCAGATCCAGCAGGCAGAATCTTTTGATATTTGGTATGCAACATTGTGGGGTGGATCTGATTCAAGTTTGTTCAAATCGGCTTCCTAGATTCATATTTGGGCTCACTATAGAAGCTCGAATTCGAACTTAGTGCATTTCAGGCAAATTTCTTAAAAAATCATCTTCTCCAGATCCAGCAGGCAGAATCTTTTGATATTTGGTATGCAACATTGCGGGGTGGATCTGATTCAAGTTTGTTCAAATCGGCCCCCTGGATTCATATTTGGGCTCACTATAGAAGCTCGAATTTAAACTTAGTGCATTTCGGGCAAATTTCTTCAAAAATCTTCTTCTCCAGATCCAGCAGGCAGAATCTTTTGATATTTGGTATGCAACATTGCGGGGTGGATCTGATTCAAGTTTGTTCAAATCGGCCCCCTGGATTCATATTTGGGCTTAATATAGAAGCCCGAATTCGCACTTAGTGCATTTCAGGCAAATTTCTTCAAAAATCTTCTTCTCCAGATCCAGCAGGCAGAATCTTTTGATATTTGGTATGCAACATTGCGGGGTGGATCTGATTCAAGTTTGTTCAAATCGGCCCCCTGGATTCATATTTGGGCTTAATATAGAAGCCCGAATTCGCACTTAGTGCATTTCGGGCAAATTTATTAAAAAATCTTCTTCTCCAGATCCAGCTGGCAGAATCTTTTCATATTTGGTATGCAACATTGTGGGGTGGATCTGATTCAAGTTTGTTCAAATCGGCTTCCTAGTTTCATATTTGGGCTCACTATAGAAGCTCGAATTCGAACTTAGTGCATTTCAGGCAAATTTCTTAAAAAATCTTCTTCTCCAGATCCAGCTTCAGAATCTTTTCATATTTGGTAAGCAACATTGTGGGGTGGATCTGATTCAAGTTTGTTCAAATCGGCCCCCTGGGTTTATATTTGGGCTCCGTATAGGAGCCAAAATTTTAACTTAGTGCGTTTCAGGCATATTTCTTAAAAAATCTTCTTCTCCAGATCCAGCAGGCAGAATCTTTTGATATTTGGTATGCAACATTGTAGGGTGGATCTGATTGTGATTCATGAACGTATTTATTTGTAAAGTTGATAGAATCTTAGACAAAATTTGCAGAAAAGATCTACTATAGAAGGGGTGGTATCCAGGGTGAACCGTTTACCCAAATCTAGCAGTACTAATGCATTATTCACACAAATCTTCGTTCAAATTTTATGACCCCTCATTGGAACACACGCATTCAGCTCATTCCAACAAAGGTCATATGCCATGTTTTCGAGACAAAGGAATAAAAATTTTAGTTATTCATGAAATTTTTAGGCAACTGTTGTCTGTTATTCACATTGCTTCATGAAATTTCAGTACTTTTAGAAGTTACCTCAGTAATCAAGGGTTAATTCCCCTTAATTAAATGTCGCCTCTAAAAAACAACCACTTTGCATATCTTACCTTTTTACCAGCATAACTGCCAAAACTTGTCAGCATTCTTCGCAAAAATCGCTATTCAAATTTTAATTTTTGTCTCTTAAACATACATGTACTTATCGCTTGTAAATACCCCATTGGAATGAGCTTTTTGAGCTCATTCCAATGAGAGGTCGCACACCATGCTTTTTGAGTCAAAAAAGCAATTTTTTTAGTTATTCCAGAATTTCGTACGTAAAACACAGCTTTATGACTTCACATTAAAATGAGCTCTCTAAGCTTGTTCCAATCAACATTCACGCACTATGTCTTTCACACAAAAAATAAAATTTTCCATTTATTCAGGAATTTTGTTTGCAAGAACACTCTTACCCCCCCCCCCCCCCCGCCCCCCACAAACACACACACACAAACACACACACACACACACAAACACAGACACACACATCTAAAAGTTTGTCAGCAAAAAAACAGTTACTTCAATTTTTAAATGCATTATAGGAACAACTTGCCTAATCAAATTTAAATACTTTTGCATCATTCTGTATCTAGAACAAACCATTTACCATATCTTTACGCAAAATTCTCCAGCATCATTCACAAAAAAACACCATTATTTATATATTCACATTTCTGTCTCAAAATATACCTGATCTTCCCATACCCCTATTGGAATAAGCTGTTTGAGCTTGTTCCAATGATGATAAAAAAAAATAAAATTTGTGAAAATTTTTGTTTTCTTGCATGCAAATATATACATGTAGCACATGGAAGATATCCACAGTTGGGGAGAGATGTCCAAGGCTATCTCTTCACATTCCTTGTTTGTGCTTCATGCTAAACCAGTTTGTCTGCAGAGATAAATTTGCTTTATTAAAAATCATTGGAGATTGGCCACACACCAATGATTTTAAATAAAACTAATTTTAGGTAACAAATGTTGAACTTCAAACAAAATCTATCACTCAACCAGTTAATGTTGATGAGGCATGACATGGTGAAGGTGACCTAAAATACTTCTTAGAGTCACTTTGTCAGGTGAGCGATTAAGGCCACGTGGGGCCTCTTGTTTTTTTAGGCCCCGACCTCTGAACAAAATGCAAAGCCTGACTTAAAAAATATAAATTTGATGGTTTATGTCTGATATTTTACCCAAGTTAATAAAATTGATAAACTTGTCCCTTGAGTGCAACAAGGCTTTCCAGTGCTTTAGCATTGCGAAGCCTTCTTGCACTCAAAGGACAAAGTACACCACCACCACCACCCCCCACCCCCCCCACCCCATGCTATTCTGTAGATTATGAGGCCTAAAACATAAAACAAACCAAGAATATGAACTTTTGATAGCTAAGAAATAATTACAAAAATAAAAAATAAAATAAAAGAACGCCCGCCCGCCCGCCCACCCGCCCAAATGCAATTTTACAAAAAAATTGCCTGAGAAACAGATATACTCTGTGGGGCCTAACCTCCAGTTGTTTTTTTTTGTTGATATTGAAAATCACTCACGTTAATTATGTAAAGCATTATTCAGAAGCCATGTGGCTTTTATTTTGCCAGTTGGCAAACAAGGTGACTGTAGCCATACAATGCAATGAGAACATGTATTGAATGTGGTTTTGTTTTCTCCTTCATTTGAGCTAGCAAGTTATTTAGCTTCCTTGTTTAAATTTTAAATGAAATAGATTTTGCTGTGTTGTTTTAAAAAATATCCCACTCTCCATCTCAGTCCACGAAACCATGATGTCTTCAGTACAGTGTCATTTAAGGATTAATCACATCCAAGTAATTCTTTCCTTTAACCCCACACAGCAAAATGGACAAAACAAATGCAAGTTTAAGACTTTCCTCTGTTTGAGGGACTTAACTGTGACAAGATGACTAGTAATTAATGACAAGATAATGATCTGTCAACATGTGTTAATTTTTTGCGACACCCTTTAACAGTACAGTGCACCAACATTTCCCCAGGTGGACTTTAGTCCAGGTTGTTTTGGAGAAAAAACAGACATTTCCCTCATATGTTGGTGGGCTGGCATGTCCCCAATGGATAGTATCCTAGCATTTTTATGCCCCCACAGGAACCCTGGGAAGTGAAGCAGTGCCTGTTCACTGCGGTAAACAGGCTCCGTTTTACTGGTAAAATAGGACCCAGTCACCAATGCTTGGGAGGTGCAAACCCTCTCTAAAATGGGCAAATGGCTTATTAACGCTCACCCCTGGTCTTGAGTTGATACTCATGTTGTGGTCATGATTAGACATTGTGCAAAAATATGTGTCTTTAAATACCAATAAATAAATAAATAAATAATGCCCCACAAGGGAAAAGTCGGAGGCATATTGTTTTACCCTTGTCTGTCTATCCATTCATCCGTCTGCATGTAGGGTACAAGTTTTGTCAGACTAACTTCTGCAGTTTTCAAGCTAGAACTGTTTTATTTTACAGGGTATTTATACATATACCAAAGGTTTGCATATTGCCCAGAATTTGATTTTTAGCTCACCTGACTAAAAATCAGGGTGAGCTATAGTGTTCACTCATCATCCACCATCTGTCCGTCATCCGTGAACATGGTGTTTGCACTTTCTCCCTCAAAACCACTGAACTGATTTCAGTTAAATCTGAGGTGATTGTTTCTACTGACATTGCATATTGTTTTTGTTCAAATCAACTTGCCCAGCCCCATAGAGATAGGGTGATTGAAAATGCTCCCAAATTTTAAAAAAATCTTCTTTTCATGAATCAGTGGGTACAATGACTTGATATTTGGTACTGAGCTTCCTTCAAGGTGTAAAATCAAGTTTGTTCAAATGAAGTTCGTGGAGCAATATTTGCCTTTGTAATGGGAACGGCAAGAGTTTTGGCACCACCCAAAGTTTCTATTTTCTGAAATGATGAGCCTATTTGAAAATTTGGTATGTGGTATTATAGAGTCATAAGTACTTGATTCATGCAAAAAAAAATTTCCCTTATCCCCGTGAGAATCCTAGGAGCTAAAAATAGAAATATTTTCAAACGCCCATATCTCCCAAACTGCAGAGAACAGAGATCTGTTATTTTGGTATGAAGCATCCTTAGGACAAGTGAAATGGTTTGGTAAAAAAAAATTGCCATCGGTTTTGTCACAGTGTACTGTAGAGAGAATCAAATATTGTGGAATCAGCATATTTGCCAAAAATGAAGAAATATTTTCCAGAACCACTGATCAGAATCTTTTGATATTTGATATACAGCATTCTTTTGGGGGAAGGGGCAGGGGGGTCAGATACCTGTTTGTTAACATTAAGCCCCTCGGATTACATTTGGGCTCAGTAAAGGAGCCTGAATTTCAACTTGCTGCAATATAATGGGGCGGATTGCTATAAAAATAGTTCAGT
Organism: Pictodentalium vernedei; assembly: GCA_031216915.1. Lineage (NCBI taxonomy): Eukaryota > Metazoa > Mollusca > Scaphopoda > Dentaliida > Dentaliidae > Pictodentalium > Pictodentalium vernedei. Next base: position 224,451,083 of record CM062296.1, read on the forward strand.
TTGTGATACAAGCATGAAATTTGTTATGGAAGTCACTTTTGGTATATAGAGTACTTTAGGATAGTTGGCCACGAAATATCTTATTATTTTCAAGATGGCCACCGGAAGTGAAAAAATCTGCACTATTGGTGATGTGAGTGTAGCATATATGAGTGAAACCTATAGCATTAACGCAATTTTTCTGCTGTTATATCATTCCTTTATGCAAACCAAGACTGAATATGAATTGAAATAATGAATAGCAACGACAATTGTGATTTAAAAGGCCATGGAAATATATGGCAAGGGAAATAACTTTGTATGCTCAAATGTGCAGTAAGCAGGGATTTGTTTCTTTTTTAAACGTACACATATTTTCAAAATAAACCTCATCATCTGCAATATCAATGGCAATGTTTTGTATCTCATGCATTTAGAATCGATGCCCATACATATCACAGGTGTATTTGTTGATACTAACTGCTTTCTTGGCAGTTACAGGAGCAAAGTGCAGTGCATGACAATCCTGTGCAGTAGCATTTGCAATTTCCAGTACATGTTGAACGCTTGCAGCAGCACTTCTGTAGTTCTTGACAGCACTCTGCTATAGCAGAGAGTGTAGTCCAGTGTGGCTCCCACAAATTGTTGTGTTTAAGCCAACCCCAGCTGATAGGATCTGGTAACTGTTGCACTGGAGAAGAAGCCTGGCCCCAAACATGACCCGCTTGGAAAACTGCCCTTTTAACATGCTCATATAGGGATGCCCTAGCTGGTGGTATGCCATTGTATGGACGTTGCTTTCGAGCGAACAAATCAAGGCGACATTTGTCTACTCTGCATGTTGTGCTTGAACAGTCGTACATGACAACAACAAAATGTTCCAAGATATCTATGTCTGCCTCTGTAACTTCATTCTGTGGTGAACTGAATTGACAGAAAACCTCTGTTGCAGCCTCATACACATTCCATGCCCGCCAAGCAGATTTCTTTCCTTTTCCCACAAAGGCAGACACTGTATCACACCCTGTAAAAGCATGAAAGAAAGGTAAAGCACTTGTCCTAGGTCCAATTGATTTGGTAATGTCGTGTACTGGGAGCCAGCGGAAGTGGTGTCCCTTCCCAAAAGCTAACCACATTGAATTAATCTGAAGGTCAGTAAACACGGAGATGGCTATAACAGCAACATCTGTGTCGGAAGTTACAACAGTCATGCTATTAAAACCTGTAACAACAGTCGCATGTTTGGCATGAACAAACATACGGGTGTCTGCCTCTTCATGGTTACAGGGTGACAGCATATCTGTGTCCAGTTCCTTATTACAGGCAACATCATCCCCTTTAGTGACAACTATAAGGCTGTTTGTCTGAGCATTTACAATTCTATCTGCCAAAAATCCAAACAGTTCAGTTTTGTTTTCATCACACCTCAGGAAATTGCTCCACGACTTTGGTACGTTACTCTTACCGACCACTTTTCTTCGAAACCCAGCTCCCCTTTTCTGCCGAGTTCCTGCTCTGAGGCTACTTTCGAGGTATACATCAAAAACAACATCTACTCTTGTACATTTTTGTGCACATCTTACAATGTATGGTATAATAACCTCAGCAGCATAGTCATCAAATGTTTTAGCAGTTCCAGGTGGTTTTGCATTGACCATAGCCGCACCATCTATAATCATAACTTCAGTATGAGGCTCTTCTACTCAAGCAGCTATCCCTGTCTCTAAAATGTGATCAGCTGTGATTTTACTCCAGAGTTGAGCATACCATTATGTGATAATGATGGTGGGTATTGTTGGTTTTCATGTTGAAAAAAGTTTTGAAGGTCACACTGTCGATTTTGGCACGATATAAAAAGTCGTGAAAAAAGTTGACAGTCATTTTTCAAACTCTCTATTTTCAGATTCCCCACCGTAGTATGAGGCTTGATTTTTTTTGCTGAAAAGGGAAAGCTTATTTTTTGCCAAGGGTTCATGAAAACTTTCTTGTGGATTAGTTGTCGATTTTTTCAGGAATTTATCATACTGTTTTCTGCCAACAGGTAAAAGCTGAGCCATCGACTCGTTTACCTTTTTATCCGCAACGTCTTTGACATCCAGGGAATAAAGGTCTTGTAAATATTCTTCAAATGGACTGCCATACTCAGATATTGTTGAAATTAGTCTACAGATTTTATCCTGAAAGTCCTGAGCAGCAGGGGTATCGTCATGGTGTCTTCTGTTTCGTTTCAACTCTGATTTGCCCGCTGCATCTGCAAATTCATCGATAACCCTGCTTATTTCCGGCCCTGCTATCATCCATCGCCTCAGTGCTGCTGGGTCTTCTGTTAACCCAATAGCTCCACCATCACCCTTAGCTATGCCATTATTTTGCTCGTGAGCTTGATCGATTGCGATACCAGAGAACACTCGTTCAGTTTTGTGCACAGCAAAATGACCCTTGCAAAATTCTGTATATATATCAGGATGTAAAGTCTCAAGCCCGACCATATCACGAAATGACACCTTTGTTGCAAATTTCCTTCAAGTAGAGCCCGATATCAAGTCACCATGGCCAGACTATAAAGCCCTGTCAAAACTTCATTGACAAAAACATTATGGCTGCCCATCTATTTTTAGAAATGTCGGTCATCTTGAAAATGGCCTAATTTTCAGTGGCCAACTATCTCAGGTTTTTCTACTATACCTAAAGAACACATGGTGAAAATTTCATGCTTGTATCATCAAGTGAACTATTTTCATAAAAAATCGCACTAATCCACTCCACTAATATGAGTAGTCTTTAAAGAATCTTCTTTTATAGAACCACTAGTCCGAATCTTTTCATATCTGGTGTACAACATCGCTGCAGGAGTCAGATTCATGTTTGTTCAAATTAAGTCCACCAGTTAATATTTAGGCTCCTTATGGGGTATACAACATCTCTAGGGAGCCAAGATTCAAGTTTGTTCAAATCGTGTCCCTGGATTAGTTTTGGGTGGGGTCCCTGGGTTAATATTTGGGCTCTTTATTGCATGGAGTGGGGGGGGGGGGGGGGTTCGGTGACTTAACAACCTTTGAAAGTTAGGCAGTGCTTGTCTACAGCTAATGGAATTGGAAGCAGTCAGGAAGACCTATGATAATCATGTGACATGGACACCAGAGTTATAATTTCATGACTTCCTGAATTCCTCTGTAGTGTTGATGAACTACGACTAACTGAATATGACCCAAAATACGTCTTTGAACCACTTTGTCAGGTGAGCGATTAAGGTCCCTTGGGGGCCTCTTGTTTTATGATATTGATGATTTCTTCGTTCGTGATAGGGGCAATGAGGTCGTCATCATCCCCTACCTCGAGTTCAGTATTAAAATTAGGGTCTCGATAGACTTTGGGGAAATTATTATGTAGTTGTCAATCGCGGTTTTAACCATATCATCAAAGTGGGGACCTTCAGAGGGGCAGGGAGTTTTCTTTAGGAGATCTACAAAGGTGTTAGCCTTTTCTTTATAGTTGGTGGCAGAAGTGCCGTCTTCGCTTGTAAGGGGCCTGGATGACGTATTATTGCACTTGCGTTTTTGTCCTCTTAGCACCTTGGTGTTCCAGAACTTTTTTGCATCCTTAGTACAGTTGAGTTGAGAGGTGGCCCATTCCCAGTTACTTTGTTTTTATTTTTGATCTGAGACAGAGTATCGCCAGAATGCGAGAGAGGGACGCACTTCTTCTTTTGGACAGATTTCATCTTATATCAAGTTTATTATGTTTATATTGGTTTTTGAGGTCAGTGGCATTGGAGGAGGCGTGGTGAGATAGTTTGACATCGATTATTTCGTGGTAGAGGTCCCAGTTGATTTTTGCCTTGTTCCTCCTGATGGTGGGTGGTATCTGAGGGGGCTGTTGCCTATTTTTAGCGAGGCATGAACCCAGAAGTAGTCACTGCCTGGGTCGTCATTGCTGACCCTGTGGTTGCCAACATGGTTGATGAGTGAGTTAGTTGTTATAATGAGGTCGAGGATATCTGACCTATGTAGCAGGTTGCTGCTAATGTGGGTCGTGGTTGGATCATCGGTTAGGACATGCAGATTAAATTTTTCGGTGAAATCGAAAAGGGCATCACCGTTGGGGCTAGTGGATTTCAGCTGAATTATTGATGTTTAGCAGAAGATACAGTGGTGGTATTTTCCTCTGAAGAATTCAAGTACTTTTTCATTGACTATTTTGCTGGGGTCATTATAATAACATACCACCGCAATTTTTTTATTATTGGCTGTGATCTCGATTGCAACCACCTCTGCATCGAGATGGTCTGTTTTGAAAGTTTTGTATTTAATGTTCAGTTTTATTAGGAGAGCAACACCCGAGTTTGAGATATTTTGCTACATCAACATAGTCCAATTTTAGGTATTCTGAAATACATATGTATATTAAAGTACATGGTAGAATAAATCCCTGTTTGCCCTTTAACCTCCTGTGTCCATGTGCTTTGTGGTGGGGATACTTGTGTCTAGAATTTATCCTCTGGGTACCTCTTTCTGTTCAGGCGTGAGACCTTGATTCTGATTGAGGTTCATAGAGGGTAAATTTAGTGATGTTACCCTCTGGGGATCTCATTTTGCAGATGACTGTTATGTATAAGGAGATAGTGGTCGGCGGGTTTTGTCGTTAAGATTTCTGTCTTTGAGATCTATGTCCATGTTTCATGTATGAAAAAGTGTGACGCAACTGTGTGAAAAAAAGCCATGTTAATTTTCTATGAAAATAAAGATGAATGTTTAAATATGAGCTTATTCCCGTCAATTTATTAACCTCTCATGGAGCCAGTTCTCTATATAGTGGAGAATCAACGAAAAAACGTTTAATAATACATATGAGGATATGAACATTTTTATTCTGACTGTTTTTGTGATGATTTTTTTTGATTGCTCCATTTCCAATGTTGGTCGTAGAATTCCGTCCGTGTCACACACAAGTTACTCTGTTATACCTGAATTGAATTATCAAACAGATGAAGAATTTGTTAACAATGATCACGATGAATACAGAAATTTACCCATCTGAGTAGCAGTGACTCTGATTTCCGTTTGCATCGATTATTTACATTGCCCCCTATCGATCATCTCAGAATCAGTTACCGCAATAAAATTCGGCCCAGCTGTATGGATGTGGGGAAAATCCTTTAAAGTCGGAAATTTTCGGGTTTATCTACAGACAATGCCTAACGTATTCTGAACAAATTTGAATCCTGTGTTAAACTTTATGATTTAGATGACTTACACAATGACGGCATTAATTTGGTTCAATTTGCTGAGTGAAGCTGAAAAGTCAACATGGTGCACTGTTCTGACACTTTTTCGAACAAAATATATCGATCTAGACTATTCAAATCCCACATTACTTATGGAAATGGAATGTTTCAATCGTAGGATTTTATCTCCTGGTGAACCCTTAGAAGATTTTCATGCAAGACTTGTCGAGAAGGGTGGGCTAATTGGAAAAACAGACTTTGATATTCTTAAATTCATCAGTTCATTACCAGAACTGGCATTTTTTGTTCAGGCTGGTAACCCGAAAGATAGTATGGCAGCATTGCACTCTGCCAAGATGGGTGAAGCATACGAATACCACAAGCCCAAATGTTTCTGTCGTGTACTCCACAGATATTTCAACTAAGAAAATTGAGGGAGCATCTGCCAGTGTACCAAATATTCACAAAGAGATTGGTCAACTTAAATGTCAAATGTCCAATTTGACAGAACAGTTTTCAAAGCTTACATGTCCATTTGAGGGGAATCATCCTTCACCCTGGTTGAATTAACACAGTCACCCAAAAATGATACCATGGGATTTCGATGACCACAGCCTTCATCGAACAGTTCTCTTTGTTGCGAGGGACAAAATCACATGCAGGGGTCATGTTACTGGAATGGAACAGGACAACTGTATTCCCAGTACGGTCACCTAGCCACAAAGTGCAGACTGTTTTCAGGAATCTGGGAAACAAAAGGCTGAGATTCCCAGGGAAATAAGATCTGAGGCCAACACATTTAACTCATACTTCAAGCAAACATTTCATTGTATTTATTGGTGTTTAAGGTCAAATATTTCTTTCTGCACAATGGTTAATCATGACCACAACAGTTTTACGGGTGGAGGAATTTATTTATTTATTGGTGCTTAACGCCACATCAGCAGCTAAGGCTATATCGTGGCGAGAAAACGATAAAAGGGAAACATGACACCAATGAAATACAAAGATGAGTAAAAACTATAATAAAAATGATAAAGACAATGTAGTATGAACAGTGATGCATGAAGAAACAAGAAATATGAATAGCTCACAAATCAACCAGGTGAATGTAAGTCTTAAAGACTCTAGTTTAAGATAATAAAAACAATTTTAAAATTTATTAAAAAGGTTGATTGATTTCAAAAATGCGAGAATCATATTCGGGCTCGTACGAAAAAAAAGATCTCTCAGAGATCCTACAGAAAAATACTGCCCTCTGACATGATTAAAATCAGTACAATATAAAAGAATGTGTTCCACAGACAACACCTGCTGGCAGGGAACACACTCTGGTCGCACAGTACCCTCCAACAAAAAGGAATGTGTTAGTCTTGTATGACCAATATGACATCATGTCAAAACTGCAAGATCCTTTCTACAAAGGTTACTAGACGGGTAGGGATCTGAAATAGTTGGTCGGAAGCGATGAAGCTTGTTATTTGTCGCTCCATCCCATTCCGCCTGCCACATGGATTTGATGTAACTACTGATTTGTGGTTTGAAGTCACTGAACGGAATCTTAAAATCAGTGAGAGGCTTTGTTAAAGCCTGTTTTGCTGCACTGTCTGCTTTGGTGTTACCAGCGATACCTACATGTCCGGGTAACCAGCAAAACACGATATCATATTGGTCAGACATGAGAGTTGTTAACTTCTCACGAAGCTCCAAAATGAGAGGGTTCTTCAACTTGGGGCTGAGTAAGGCAAGTAAAGAGGAAAGAGAGTCGGAGAAGATGATCGACCTTCTTTCCTGTACATTCTCGATGTGCTCAAGTGCGAGTTGAATAGCTTTGACTTCAGCTGTGAAAATAGAACTTTGCTTCGGTATTCTGATTGAAGTGATATGATCACCAGTAACAGCAGCTGATGATACCTTGTCATCATCTTTAGATCCATCCGTATAGATCCTTGTATATGCACAATACCGTGACTTTATTTCAGCATATTTTTGTTTAAACTGCAAGGAATTGGTATCAGATTTTTTGGAAGAAGCAAGGTCCAAAATAACTGTAGGTTTTCTAAGATGCCAAGGAGGAATATGTGATTTACGGTTTTCTTTTATACAATTAGAATCAATTTTGGCAGACTCCATGTGGGGTTTAATTCTAATTCCCAATGGAGGAATATGTTTCTGGTGGCGGTTAAAAAACTCAACATTTTGAGGTTCTGAAACACAATTATAAGCAGGATTTGATTTATTAGCCAAAAGTTTAGATGCATATTAAAGCGACAGTTTAATTCGACGCTTCTCAAGAGAAGGCTCCTCAGCTTCAACAAGCATTGAATCTATTGGTGATGTTCGAAATGCACCTAGACTAATTCTAATGCCACTATTATGAATCGCATCAAGTGGCTTGAGATATGACTTCCTTGCAGATCCGTACACTACAGAACCATAATCTAATTTAGATCGAACAAGTGATCTATACAGATGAAGTAAAGTTTTTTGATCAGCCCCCCAATCAGTGCTACCAACTACCTTCAAGAGGTTCAGTGCCCTTTTACATTTTACCTTTAGTTGTTTTATGTGGGAAGTGAAATTCAGTTTGTTGTCAAACAACAAACCTAAGAATTTCACTTCCTTAACAACTCTAATAGGACTACCATCGATTTTCAACTCTGGATCGAGGTGATGTTTCCGAAGTTTGCAAAAATGAACACAATTCGTTTTTGACTTGGAAAATTTAAAACCATTTTTGATAGCCCATTTTTTAATCCTTTTTAAACACAGCTGAAGTTTGCGCTCTATAGCATTCATCTTTTTGATGCTATAGCAGATCAAAAAGTCATCGACATACAATGACGAATCAACCATATTCTCAATTGCGTCGATGATTCTATTAATCTTAATTGAAAAGAGGGTAACGGATAAAATACTATCCTGAGGAACCCCCAATTCCTGCCCGTGAGGATCAGACAACGTTGACCCAACACGAACCTGAAATCGGCGGTCCCTCAAAAAGTTTTCAATAAAAAGAGGCATACGCCCCCTCAACCCCATGTTAAAAAGATCTTTTAAAATCCCATACGTCCACGTTGTGTCATATGCCTTTTCCAGGTCAAAGAAGATGGCGACCACATGTTCTTTTCTGGCAAAGGCATTTCTTATAAACGTTTCTAATCTAACCAAATGATCCAGAGTACTTCTCTGGTTTCTGAAACCACACTGAACATCTGCAAGCAGATTGTTTGATTCCAGAAACCAGACAAGTCGATCATTGATCATCCTCTCCATGGTTTTACACAGACAACTTGTTAAGGCAATAGGCCTGTAATTGCTTGGGTTGCTGTGATCTTTATCAGGCTTAGGAATAGGAATTATAGTAGCGTTTCGCCAGGAAGGTGGAAACTGGCCAGTCACCCAAATGTCATTAAAAATAGATAATAAAAGTGCAAGTGAAGTTTGAGGCAGATGTTTTAAAAGCTGATAGTGTATTAGATCAGGTCCAGTGGCAGAATCCTTTGCTCTATGCAAAGAGTTGCTTAACTCTTCCATAGAGAAAGGTTCGTTGTAGTCCTCTAAGTTATTGGATGTAAATTTAATCTTCTGTTTTTCTTGTTGTTTTTTAAGTTTGAGGAACTCTGGGTTACTATTTTCAGACGACGAATGTTTAGAAAATGTAGAGGCCAACTTGTTTGAAATTTCCTGTTTTGATGTTATGAGCGTGTTGTTATCTTTTAGGTGTTGTTCAGCTGAATTTGTTTCTTTTCCTTTAATTTTTTTAATCATTTTCCAAATTTTAGTGATGGGGGTGTTTTGATTTAGTTTCGAAACGTAAGTTTCCCATGAACTTTTCTTTTTATGTTTTAAAAGTCGTCTTGTTTTTGCCCGATTTATACGTAATCTATCCAAATTTTGTGTAGTTGGTGACTTATTAAATTCCCTCTCAAATTTCTTGCGATCTTTTATAGCCTGTTTGCACTCAGTATCAAACCATGGCTTAGTGAAACGTTTTGGATTTGCCGGTTTATATTTTTGGCTGAGAAGACCCAGTTCATTAAAATTCGCTCTAAAACCTCGACAATTCCACTGTATAATATTATTGTATAAATTAGCCATATTTGGTTGAGGAAGTAGAGGGTGGACGTATGGGCGAAATAGCCCCGGAGGTTTTCTTAGGTGAATTTTTCCTCGGAGATTTATGCTGTGAGGAATTTTTCCTCGGGGATCTATTCTGTGAGGAATTCGAACGTAAGTGATCGAACGTTTCGTCGATACACTCACCAACCTCCATTTCCTCAAAGCCTTCAAACCGGTTGCGAACAACGGGGTTTTGAAGTGCCTTCGGTATCCTGTCCGATAATTGTTTTTGTTTTATTTTTTCTTTCTTTTTTTCTTCTTTTTCTAATTTTCTCATTTGACTCTGACTCAGTGTTTGCTGTTGTGGTCTGTGCTCTTGCTGTGGTTTAGACTTTATTTTGGATTGTTCATTTTTCGACTCTGAATTAGAGATATGTTCCTTTGGTTGTATAGATTTAGGTGTATCCTTTCCTTGTTTTCTTTCTGTTTTGTCCTCTGTTGTTTTTGAAGTTGTTGGAATTGTTTCAGTTGACAGTTGTGGTGCTTGACTTGACTGTTCAATAGTGAAAGCTTGTAATGGAATTGGTAGTGTGCCTTTGAGCCATGTATAGGTTGTCTGGCATTCCACTGATCTGGTTAGTATTTTTCGTTTTAATGTGGAAGCGTAGGAAGGGGTCGATGTGTTGAATGCAGGCATAGATGAAACAATGTCCCTGGCCTCCTTAAAGCTGATCTGCCTTTCACATTTTATCTTCTGTATTGATTTTTCTTTTTGCCATATCGGGCAGTCTTTCGATGATGACATGTGGTTTTCCTGACAATTTGCACACTTGATGGCATTGCTACATGGCTCTTGATGTTGTTGGCCACATCTGTAACATACTGCCTGACCCCTACAGTTATTCTGTCCATGGCCATACCTCTGGCATTTGAAACATCGGAGTGGATTTGGAATGTACAAATCCACTCTGATGTTCATAAATCCTACTTTAAAGGACGTAGGTGGTTGTGATGAATGAAAAGTCAAAATGTAAGTATTTGTTGCTATAAATGTGCCATCCTTTTTAATGTTTATTCTTTTGACATCAGTGACCCCCTGTGATTTTAATTCTTGTTTGATTTCCAGTTCATCGATGCCTGATAGTTCTCTAGTTCTTACAACACCTTTGCTGCTATTTAGTGTTTCATGTGGAATGGCTTTGACTGCCATGTCCATAATTTTTTCAATTTTTAACAAATTAATGGCCTGAAATTCTGATGCACATTCTACCAGCAAGGCTCCTGATCCAATTTTTTTAACATTTTTCACTGTGCCAGCTATTCCTTTTATTGTTTTCTCAAGGGCAAACGGGTTAATGTCTGATGGTCTTTTTCCTTCTTTTGTCGCACGAATAATAATAAATTTTGGCCAATTCCTTTTAACACTAACAGGTTCCAAATCCGTATCTGAGTCAGAGTCAGTATTTGATTTATTTTCACGACCTCGTTTTGTTTTTTATGTTGGTATATCCATGTTTTTGTTTTTTATTTAATTCATCACTTCATGCCTCCCACCCTTACTTCGAGCCCAACTTAGGGGGTATGTTCCTGCCTAACAAGAGGTGGTGACAAAACCAGAAGTACATGAAGAGCATACTCCCCCGACGTTGATGCTAATGCATACCGCCAGGGGATTGACCCGTCAAATGTTTGGGAAGTGCCAGGTCGTGGCGGACATTCAACCAATCATTTCGTGACACTTGTCTTATAACAATGGCAACGGAGAATTGAAGCAGACAGTGCAACAAAACAGTGTACATTATAAAGGTAAAAATGACATTGAAAGTCAACACTCCATATCGATGATAAAATTGAATGAAAAGAAATGACTGATTGAATGAACACCCAATGCCCCCCGACGTGACACCTGATATTTTGGGGGTTGGGGGCTCCCGATTGGTCAGACCGGGCCATCCGACCATCTGTCTACTCCCGAAATTGGGGCCAAAGCAGTGTGTTGGACACTATCTCCGAAATGGAGACAGGGCTCCATCCCGGAGACTGCCCTAACCGGGGCCCGAGTCCTCAACTACCAGGATTCCTTCTTCCGGGGCCTTCAGAACGCACCTCACAGGAGAACAAGGTGCCTGCCAGATGGTATTAGCAGGGTTGATCATTTTGGTCCGGGGCTGCGTATTCTTATATTTCGCAGCGAACCAGCTCAATTGAGCAAACCTGCCAATCAAAAATTAGCAAACCTGCCCAATTGAGCAGGCCGTCCTCTATCCGCCACCCGAGGACCCGCCTAGTAGGGGACGATCAAACCCCCCTAGGACGGGTGGAGGAAGTCGGAGTACCTTGAGAGAACTGAGCAACAGCAAGCAACTGTCAGCTCCGCAACATACTAATGCCACACAAGCAGGGTTAGCATTGGTTGAAGACAAGTGCACCATCGACATGCAGTACACCTCAGTACACAATGCCACCATGCCCCCACATGGACAATGAGGGTGAAGTGTCTTGCCCAAGGACACAACGCGGTTGCTGCAGGTGGGATTCGAACCAAGGACCTCTCAGCTTGCAGCCTGCACCTCTACCTCTATCTACCTGCTTAAGATTTACGTACTTTAACATCAGTGTGAAGATAATTAACCAGAACACTATTAATCCTTTACCTAACAAATCGGTTGCATCCGTCCACACAATTTACAAATTAAATAGTTGAAAAAAGTCATTTTATAAAAGGTTCCAGCAAAACTATCAGATGACTCCTAACTGAAACAAGCTCATTGAGCTTGTTCCAATGAGGAGTCACATAATATGGTTTTGTTGAAATTTGTTAACAGAATTAAAAAAAACCCTGAAATAGCAAATTTTGATATTGTGTGCATTGGGTCAAGGATTAAACAGACCCACTGTATCCAAAATCTAGCATTTCCAGATGTTTTTATTTCTTGGGTTTTGTTCATTTTATTGGGGTTTAATAACACTTTTAACAGTCAGAGTCATATCATGTCAGACAGTTTTATGGGTGGAGGAAGCTGGAGTACCTGGAGAGACCTGCCGAGCAGGGCTGAGCAACTGACAGTCTTCAACTTGCTAAAACAGCACAAGTAGTTAGCAGTAATTGAAGGTAAGTGCGCCATCAATGTGCAATACACCTTAGTAAACAGCACCACTAAGGCCACACAAAGTAGATCTTCTGTTTCTCAGGCCATTATTTGTGAAATTGCATGCGGGCAAGCGGTTTTTTATTTTATTTTTTATTTCACTAATTTCTTCTTTGCCATCAAAAGTTCATGTTCTTGGTTCAAGTTTCAGGCCTCATAATCTACAGAATAGCATGGGTGGTGGTGTATTTCATCTCTTGAGTGCAAGAAGGCTTTGCAATGCCAAAGCATTGCAAAGCCTTCTTGCACTCAAGGGAAAAATTCATCAATTTTTTTAACTTGGGAAAAATATCAGACAAAAACCATTTAATTTTAATTTTTTTTAAATTTAAATTGGTTATAAAAAGAGAGTATACGGCAGCCAAAAGGACCATGCAGGAGGGCCTGAGAAACAGATTTTTTTATTTTTTTAGGCCTAAACTCATTTTTGGAAAATCAGTATGAAGTGTTTTGGTCAAGGACACACCTCAGATGGCATGGGGCAAGATCAAACCTTTGACCTTTCAGTTTAAAGTCCATTGCTCCAACCAATGAGCCACCAGTCACCCTATATATTGGGGTTTAACAATACTTTCAACAATCAGGTAATATAATGCTGTGCAGCTTTTTCGGTGGAGGAAGCTGGAGAGAACCAACAAGTAACTGTCAGACTTTCCAACTTAGTAACCCAATGCAAGTAGGGTTAATGTCATCTGCTGAAGGTACATGTACCATTGATGTGCAGTATGCCTTAGGACATAACGCAGATGAGTGGGTCATGACTGAACCCCTGTCCAATCTCTGAACATGATTCCTGCAGGCAAGGACTCATGAAATTCAAGGCCGTTTTCGAAATATTTCAACATGTTTTAAGGCCCTACAATAACCAAATTCAAGGATTTTCAAAACCCTGCCTCCACCAGTCCTTTCTAGGACCTCTAGTCAATACCCTATCCTCCACTTCCCTACAAGGGAAGTGGGAGGAGGGGTTATGACTTGAGGTCCTAGTTAGGAATAGGCCTTCACAAACTTTGGCATATAAAACTATCTAGTTGTGATTAGCATTTTTATTTCCGGAAATATTCAAGGTTTTTCAAGGCCTTCCTACACATTTTCCAGAATTTCAAGGCCTTGAATGACCCTTACAGTACAGTCACCATGAAAAGGTCAAAGTCCATGCTTGGGCAAAATTTCCATGCATGTATTAACAGTGAATCTCCGACATAGCACAAATGGAATCGCCATCAAATATTCAATGAATGAAGCACCGGGTCCACCCGGTGCTTCTTTCATTCAATATTTGCTGAAAACCCCTGATTATTGATTGAAATAGCACCCGTAAGCAACACTGCCCATGTATGGATTTTGACCATTCCATGGAAGCTGTTCTGAAATCATATTCAAGTTTGTTCCTTGAATCCAAGGCTCCGCAGGAACCCTGCTAAACAATGAGCCACTGTGCTCCTGATTTGTCTTGAAGCATACAGTTACAAAATCTCTAGCACAAGTGATGGTTACAATACCACTGTACTAAACCACTTTAAGATGTTGTGCTCATGTATATTCAGAAAAAAAAGTAATAAATAAAACAAAAGATTTAAAAGAGAGATCATTTATTTTCTTTTCAATATAAAAGGAAGCTCATACATACACATCTGCGTAGTAAAGCTTTCTATTCATTTTCACATTATTTTCATTAAAAAATTACATATATATCACAATAAATAGTGCTGAATGTAGAACCAGAAAAATTGCAAATGTCACAAAGATTTTTTCATCATTAAAAAATTATAAAAAGTAATTAAAGTCCAAAAAATAACAAAACAAAAAAATACTGTCGAAAACAGAAATGACCTTATGCAATATCTGACTGATATTTACAATCAGGTTCAGCAGCTATCTTTTTGACTCTACTAGTTAAAATGAAAGCAAAACCTTTTTGCTTCTGATTACAGCAATTTACACGTTTTGGAGATGCTAGTTTTCTGGATTTCTGTAATCATGTATATTAACTTAATGTAACAGCCACAATTGGTCAGCATTTTCACAAGAAAATGTTTTCAAATTTTATTATACTTCAAATTTTTGCTTAGAAAATATAGCTTGTGATGTTTGATTTGAATGGGCTCAGTAAGCTCATTCCAGTGAAGAAGCATAAGCTATATTTATTTTATTTTTTTTAAATTAAAATTTTTAAATTGTTTCAAGAATTTTTTTGGCATGTACCATCTAATAATTTTAAAGTTTTGCAACTTGTGCTTCTAGTTGTTACATGGCAGTGATTTCAAGTTGTGACTCCAACCTATGAGAGGCAGCCAAGTCTCCAAGAATTAACTGAAAATCAATGCCATTGTAACTGAACTGTTACCACAAGCACTTCTTCATGACAGAATGTTTGAGTAACTGTTTTGAGGCCACATAGTATGTCAGGTCAGAATCAGACCCAAAGGAAGAAACAATTTTCATAACAGATAGACAGTGCAACTCATGTTTCGTCACACACAATCATGTGATGTGGGTACAAACAGCTGACATTTTTCACGTACTATCCTCCAGTGAGAAAGCAACATTTATAATTTCTTTGAAATTCTGAAGATTGCAGTCTGACAAAATAAGTCAATGAAAATTAAAACAAGAAAGATTGTCAATGAGGGATCATTGAATTTTAAAAGAGAAAAAGATAACAATGTAAAATAACTTTAGAATAAATAGAGGATATTCACGAAAATTTGATGAATACCGAAAATATCTCGTGAGTGGCTACAAAGAAATATGAGGATCTTCACGAGCGACGCAGTCGCGAGTGAAGATCCTCATATTTCTTGTAGCCACGAACGAGATATTTTCGGTATTCATCAAATTTTCGGGAATTTTCTTTTTATTTAATGCTCTACGACTACAAACTCTCCAATTTGTGGCCTTTATTTGCCATTAAGGCGCAAAATTTATGTGCCGAACCGGCGTCCATACAAAAATTACAACAACCAAACTCCAACCATTGGAATGTGTGAATATCCGCACAAAAAGTAGTCCCGTCTTATTTCTCCCCTAACTTTACGATTTACCAAGGCTGGCGAATTGAAATAATCGCAATGTGTTTCGAAGAAATAGAACAATAACAAAAAACACCACTTTCTTATTTTCAATAACAAGACACGTCATTTTATTTTTTTTGAACTCAATGCACTGAAGACGTGTGAAGTTGAACTGAAGAAATTTGAAAGTGATTTCGGCTTTTCGCTGGAAGGTGAATGAGAAAGTCAAACTTTGAAACCGCTGATTTAATGAATTGATTTAGTCACTGTCACTATCAATTATTCGAATTTGTTTGTATTTGGGACTCTGGAATTCATTACTGATGTGCTGACTCGTTTAAAGTACATGTGATTCGTCATCCGAACCTACGATGAAATATCGATTTCTAAATATCATTTTGATATTTCGTTTTGCCGACCGACAGGGGAATATGACTTAATTTTTCAGCGTGAATTGATGCCTGAGCATTAAATAAATACTGAAACTACAGTTTGTAATGTACGCTGGGTTAAGAGTTAACTCCCTCCCCAATACAAATTGCAGTTAACAGTTCCAATAATTTCTTCTAAATTATTAAAATATTTTGAACCATATTCATTTTGCTCCCTCACTGGAATGAGCTTGATAAATGTGTAAGCTGAAGTTTCCAATAAAACAGTAACAAAAAAGTTTGAATGGAGATTTTCATGAACAATGCAGGGAGACTGGATTACAAATGAAAGAGAGTGGGGTTGACTTTCCACTTGTGGGATATTTAATGTAAATGGGAAAACAATGCAACAAGCATCAGCAAATTTTCAGTGCATGAACCACCAGATTATATTAGGTGGTCTTAGGGTCCTGTGAAGCTTCAAAATTAAATTTGATTCAAAATAATCCCCATGATTTGGTTCAATTCAATTTCAATTATGCCGATTCAAACATCTTTGCATCATTGAGATGTTCTCAAAATCGTACAAAATCCTACAAATTGTCTCCTCTTGAACACTTCTTCTATCATCAGGCCTTCTGTACAGGAGACCTGATGATAGAAGAAGAGTTCAAGTAGGTTCCACATCTGAAATTACATTGACTCCATTTTTAAATATTTTGATTTTTGCTGGATTTGCACGTGTCACCGTTGCACACAATATCTGAGTGGAGACTTGACAATATTTACAGCTTAAAGAAGGTGCAATATCCACAACTTGATAAGCGGTGAGATTTGATTCGAAATCTGATGCCTGATTCAATTTGAGATTCGATTTGACCCAAAATTTGATGTTTGATGGGCCCAAGGTAGTCTATGTGCTGAAAACCTGGCAGTGCTTCTTAAGATTTTGTCTCATGCAGAAACTCTATCCCATCGTGTTTTAGTAATACAATGGAACCCTCTTAATTAAATAGCAACTTCATCAATGATCACTCTCCAATTAACAGGAGTATTCAATTAAGGCCCCACAAAGTAGATCTTCTGTTTCTCAGGCCATTTTTTGTAAAACTGCATGTGAGCGGGCGATTTTTTATTTTATTTTTTATTTTTGTAATTATTTCTTTGCCATCGAAAGTTCAGGTTCTTGTTTTTTTATGTTTTAGACCTCATAATCTACAGAATAGCACAGGAGGTGGTGTATTGCGTCCCTTGAGAGCAAGAAGGCTTTGCAATGCTAAAGCATTGCGAAACCTTGTTGCATTCAAGGGACAAATTTATCAATTTTATTAACTGGAGTAAAATATCAGTCATAAACCATTTAATTTTTCTTTTTTTTTAGTTTGCATTGGTTATGAAAAGGGTGCAAGCGGCAGCCAAAATGACCAGATGGGAGGACCTGAGAAACAGATTTTTAACTTTTGTTAGGCCAAACAACTTCATTTTCTGATATTCTTATAAACTGCGTGTTTATTCTATATCTTGTTTGACAGTGCTCAGGGTGCTCTGTGAAACAAGATACAATAGATTTTATAACACACCTATTACCTTTCCTCCAGTTCCATGTTTACAAATCTGTACGGAACACGTTCCATATGGATTTCCATTGACTAATTTTCCACCTGAAGTTATGGATCCATCAAAAGAACAAAACTCTGCCCATTTTTGTACTTGGCCAATTGAAATGTCGCATTCTGACATAGATCAATTCTGAAGATTCGATGACAGCCAATAAATCAAATATCATTTTGAAAATATTTTGTTCAAATCCACCAAAATTAAATTTAATCTATGAGGCCTAAAAAAATAAAAAATTTGTTTCTCAGGCCCTCCCGCATGGTCCTTTTGGCTGCCGCATGCTCTCTTTTTATAACCAATTTAAACTTAAAAAAAATAAAAATTAAATGGTTTATGTCTAATATTTTACCCAAGTTAAAAAAATTGATGAATTTGTCCCTTGAGTGCAAGAAGGCTTTGCAATGCTTTAGCATTGCAAAGCCTTCTTGTACTCAAGGGATGAAATACACCACCACCCATGCTATTCTGTAGATTATGAGGCCTAAAACTTGAACCAAGAACATGAACCTTTGATGGCAAAGAAGAAATTACTGAAATAAAAAATAAAATAAAAAAACGCTCGCCCGCATGCAATTTCACAAATAATGGCCTGAGAAACAGAAGATCTACTTTGTGTGGCCTATATGGAAAGTGATTTTATAACACTCAAGTTTTGACACTGAAGCGAATATCTCTCAGATAACGGCAGATAATTTCTTTAAAATATATATGAATAAATATACTATTTGGAAACAAGTCTCATCTATATTTTTCTGTTTATGTATTGATCTGTCACATGTATTTGCCAATCAACATCCCATTTTTTGGTTTTTATTCCAAGTTGACGTCACTGTAAAATTCTACAAAACAAGACCAAATTTTTAAATTCATGGATTTTATGTCATAGAGGTGTGTAATAAACACAGAACAACATTATGTGTGAATTAGTTTGTCAATATGGCACTCATGTCATCGTAGAAGGCTTGAACTCGAGTCTGCACCTTTCATTCTATCACATCTCTCGTTCTATCCTTCCATGCTGGCACTCATGCCGTATTTACAAATGCATTCACACATCGTGATGATTTGAGTATAAAACCCCTCCCTCCACACCGCGGTGAAAATATCAAATTTTCAACCTGCCAATTTTTTCTATAATGAGACTAGAAATTTAACCAGTTCAATCTTGTTTGGCAGAACTCTTTAGCTTGCAGAGTGAGGGACAGTGAATGTATTTACTAAAGGCACAGGTGCCACAGAGGCTTGTTAAGATGAGAAAATTTGGGGGCTGTCTGTGAAATCTTTCAATAAATTGTAATATTTATTAGCCATTTAAAAGGGATTTGCTCTATAACCTATTTGCAACTGACTGTTCAAATTCATAGTAAAGCTATGGTAAATGGTTTGGTGTTTAAAAGGTATATTCAATTAACAGAATTATTCTCTTAGGCTGTGTACAATTGAGTGGGGTCCACTGCAGTCCCCTCTCCCTGTTCTGGATAAAAAGCAGAAAATCTGGTCAACTTACTGGATAGAGTTGAATGTTGAACCTTAACAGGTCTCACATATAATGGCCAAAATCAACCAGCACTATTTACAAAAATCACCATTCAAAAAATTGTATTTGCAAGTGTCGTCTGCTTTTTGTGTTTGCTAAAGGGTTAACAGGATTCATTCTGAATAGAGAAAAAAATTAATGAAGTTGCACAAAATTAATACCTGAGATTTTGGTTCACTTCAATCTTGAGACATTTTTTACCATCTATACAAATCGGAGAATATACAACTTTGAGGAACAATACACTATATATAATGGCACATTTGATGCACCAAATTTAATTTACATCTAATTTACAATAAATATAGACAATGCACACACTTTGTTCTTTACAACTGTACACACAAATTGTTATGAGACAATAATACTAGTTAAAATTTGAGCATGTTTTTTAAAAAAAAAAGTACATACAATATTATCAACTGCCCATTACTACCTACAGGAGAACTTCAATTCATTTTAACAGGTTGAGTGAGGGAAGCCCATATTTGGGCTCCATTCAGAACAGTGGGCATTGTAACCTAAAGGCTTCATATTTTCTGGATATTATTTATAAATTAACTGGTTAAGTGCTAAGAGCCACTATTATGGGTCTATTGAAAAGTGTTAGAAGCCACTTTAGTGGCTTTCCACTGTAGGTATGAGACTTGTTTGTACAGCAGTAGAAGAAATTTTTTTTATGTAAAATAGTTTGGTTAAAATTTATTGGCAAGTGCCTGTTGAAAAATAATTTAGCACTCAACCAGTTAAGCTCATTACATCTGTATGAAATTACATTCCTACACCTTATAGAAGAGTACCCTTGGAGGCTCTCCCATATGTAACAAAACAAAGACATGTGAATAAATTTTAACAACCAAAAATAATTTAGCACCATACCAGTTTAAGAATTTCAAGTGATCATTTGGTATGTTACTGAAAAATGGATTTTAGAGTTTCAATGCCTTCATCTTTGTTTCATTGTTGATACAAGTTCAGCATAACTTTTTACCTTTGCTGGAATTAACCCTTTACCCAACGAATTGGCCACACCTGCCTATGTAATATGCAAATTGAGCAGCTGAAAAAATATTATTTTTTGAAAAATTTCAACAAAACTATATCATGTGACCCCTCTTTGGAACGAGCTCGTTGAGCTCGTTCCAATGAGGGGTCATATGATATGGTTTTGTTGAAATATTTTGAAAAAATTTAAAAAAATATTTAAAATAATCAATTTTGATATTGTCTGCACTGGGTAAAGGGTTAAGCTGTTATGTGACACATTAGCAAAAAAGCCAAGTCCTTTTCCAACAGAGACCCCTAACAGCATATCATCAGGTAAAGAAAACAATTTCTAATTCTGAAAAATCTTTTGTTATAGGCATCTCAATGGAATTACAATAAAACATAATCCTTACAAAAAATACTGTGCTTAATTTTGAAGAGCATATTCCACAACTTAACCCCTTCTCTGCTATGCAATATCTTGTGTATATTGGAAAGTTATGGGAGAAATTGAAACGAAAATGTCAGGAATGTACACTTATTTGTAATTTTAAAATTGTTAGAACACATTTGAAGTTTATGCAGCAATCTCGTCAGTAATCTGTTGGACCAAAGTCATGAATAATTGTTTTGTCTTTACAAACGCAGAAGACAATGATAGAGTTACATCTCTTGGGTTGTTATTGGAAACGTAAACATATCGGAAGCTAAATATTTGTTGACACATTTGATCTTATTTTATTTTTTTCAAGTTGTTTGATTTAATTATTTGACTATTTAATTAATAACAGCAAGATATTTAAACCAGATACCCCTGATGCTTCGCGTACCCTGATCCCCTGGATGTTGCACACTCTCATGTACCTTGGATGTTGAGTGTGCCCTTTGCCATGGCTATTTGTCCTAGGCATTCTGACCAATTAGAAGACAGAATTTATCAGGATATAGGGACAATACCAGTTCACCCCCACCCAAACTCTCATTGGAAAAGACATCTGTTCCAAATACCTAATAACCACCAGTTGCATAAAGAGGCAATATTTTTTTTTTGGGGGGTGGAGGGTGGGGGAGGGGGAGGGACATGGGATCACAAGTGATAACCAATGCATTGCAGAGGGGGGTGTACTAGAGGGTTTGGGAATTATGGAGGGGGGGGGGGGGGCTGAAATGGGTTGGTGTTTTGACAAGTATATTTATTAACCCTTTCAACCCATTTGCAAAAGTTTTTGCGAAAAATGTTTTATATAAATTAATTTTATATTGTTGTACAGGGACACTTTCAGCATCTATGGCAAGATCATGACCACTACACAAGTGTAAAGTCATTTTCATCCAATTGTTTCATACTCATGCCACCCACTTCAAATGACTCACACCTTTGACTACGTCCTATTATACTTGTAAAACAGAAGTTGTTTTGCATAATGGAAAATGTCACTGACCAGAGGATGTAATAAGATTTAATTCAGGAGGAAGCCTGGAAATAAGCAATCTGTCAATTGCAAAAATGAGTTTCCCAGAGGGTGAATTTGCTGATGCAATCCCATACAGTGGGCGAGAATCCCCCAATTTATCCTCTGGGTGTCACTTTCTGTTTAGGCCTGAGTCCTTGAGTCCTTGATTCAGATTGAAGTTCACAGAGGGTAAATTTAGTAATGCTACCCTGCTGTGCAGGGTAGCATCACCAAATTCACCCTCATGGATCTCATTCCGCATATGAAAGATTGCTTATTTTCACGCTTGTTTAGGAGGGAGGGTCAGTAAACGTTTAATCCAAAAACCCTATAGAGCTGTAGAATTAAATTATAAGTTAACCTCCCCAAAAATGAACAAGAGACCCCACGGGGTCTGAAGCGCTCATCTTGTACAGAACACAATTTAAACAGAGTCCAAGAATGAGTCTACATTAAGCAAACCATCTCCATAGGCTACACTGTCAATCCTTGAGTCCCTCAGGAGTGACAAAAATAATCTGGGCATCATGCCTTTTCTTCAGTTGATCATAAGTAAAATGTAGAGTTCCCCTATGAAGCCCCTTGATACAACCTATGTGGATTAATCTTAGTTCCTCTAGAGGGTACTGAATACAAAATTTTTAATTCTTCAGCAAAATGGCCAATTCTGGCTCCCATAGAGAGCCCAAATATTAACCCAGGCTCTTGATTTGAACACAGTTAAATCTGACTTCCCTAGAGATGTTGTGTACCTAATATGAAAGCATTCTGACTGTTGGATCTGAAGAAGAGAAATTGTAAAGAAATTTCTTCGAATTGCACTAAGTTCAAATTTGGGCTACCATAGCGAGCCCAAATATTAACCTATGGATCTGATTTGAACAAACTTGAATTTGACCCCCCTAGAGATGTTGTATACCAAATGTGAAAGCATTCTGACAAGTGAATCTGAAGAAGAAGATTTTTGAAGAAATTCCCTCATATTGTACTAAGTTAAATTTCAAGTTCCCATATGGAGCCCAAATATTAACCTAGGCACTCGAATTGAACAACCTGGAATCTGACCCCCCTAGAGATGTTGTAAACCAAATATAAAAGCATTCTGACTGGTGGATCTGAAGAAGAAAATTTTTAAAAGAAATTTCCTCATATTGCAGTAAGTAAAAATTTGGGCTACCATAGTGAGCCCAAATATATACCTAGGGATCTGATTTGAACAAACTTGAATCTGACCCCCATAGAGATGTTGCATACCAAATATCAAGGCATTCTGACTGATGGATCTGAAGAAGATTTTTTTAAATTACCCTGCATATTGAACAAAGATAAAATTTGGGCTTCCATAGGAAGCCCAAATATTAACCTAGGGACTTGGTTTGAACAATCTAGAATCTGACCCTCATAACAATGATGTATACCAAATATTAAAAGATTTTGACTGGTGGTTCTGAAGAAGAAGATTTTTAAAGAATATTCCCCATATTACCCTATGTTAAAACTTCGGGCTCCTGTAGAGAGCCCAAATATGAACCAATGAGCTTTATTTCAACAAACTTTTATCTGACCCCCCTATGAATGCTGTATACCAAATATCAAAAGATTCTGATGATTGGTTCTGGAGAAAAGATTTTTTAAAATTTTTGCAAATATGCTGACTCAGCATTTTTTCGATGCCCATTACAGAACACCCTAACATAACCGATGGCAATTTTTTTTACCATTCAATTCTACTGGTCATAAGGATACTTCATACCAAATAAAAGCTCTCTGTTCCGTGGGGTTTGGGAAATATGGGCGTTTGAAAATATTTCTATTTTTAGCTCCCAGGGTTCCTAAGGGGATGCGGGAATTTTGTTTTTTGCATGGGTCAAATACTTATGACCCAATACTACCACAAACCAAATTTGGTTCATACCGGACCATCGGTTCAGAAAATAGAAATTTTGTGCGGAGCCAAAAATCTTACCCCTCCTGTTACAAAGCCAAATATTACTTCACGAACTTCGTTTGAACAAACTTGATTCTACACCTCATATGGAAGCTCCATAGCAAATATCAAGTCATTGTACACACTGGTTCTTGAGAAGAAGATTTTAAAAATATTTTGGAGCATTTTCCCCCACTCCCTCCCTATGGGGCTGGGCATGCTGAGTTGAACAAAAATGAAATGTCCCTTTGGGACCATCACTCACACAATCTTTCACTTGAATTGGCCCAGTGGCTTTGGAGGAGAAGACCAAAACATGGTGTTGAAGGACGACGCACGGAGAGCGATGAGATTAGCTCAGCTTGACTTTGTCAAGATGAGCTAAAAATGGATTCAACCATTTTCTGAAACCAGTATAGAATTGGACGAATCCATTCTGCAACATAGTGTTGAAAGTGGTATTACGCTTTTAACCAATAGGCAATTAAGGTATGCAAATAAACATATACTGCAAAAATAAAACACATTCAATTTGAGAATTTTTGGATTGGTGTAAAATACATTAATAAAAATTGTTTAAAACCATACATGCAATAAAGGTGGATAAATAGCAAGCAGTTGATGGTAAATGAATACTGAGATATAACAGATGGAACAAATAGCACCATTAACTTTTTCTGACCAAAATAAAAAGAAAGCATGAATAGTATTGTAAGCATACAGACATCAATCTTAATTTACTGGGTTCCATTTCCTTTTCAAAAGCCACAGAGAGGTCTAAATAATATTTCAATCATCAGTGTTGAATACACAAGTCTGTGGGTCTTTATCTAATTATTTTTTGTGGATTACATTCATTTTCACCAACATAATGAAACAAGTTAAAAGATAAACATTTATTTGAATATTTATTGGTTTTAAGGTCACTATGGCATCTTTGGCTTTTTTATGAACATGACACAATCATAAAGTAAAGTTTAGCCTATTGTTTATAGCAATGCTGCCTACTTTAGAGGACTGTATTCACTATTTAACCCATCAACCAAGACTTCTGGCTAAAATAATTAATTCTACTTTTATGATATAAAAACAGGGACATTGACACAAGGGGTCCTTCAACCCCTGCCCCCCCCCCCCCCCCCTATCATCATCAATCATTCAGCAAATTGACAATACTTGGAAATACAAAGCCCTAAATTAGAAAAAGAAAAAAGTTGGAAACTTCAGACAGTGTGCGAGTGGAATTTTTCCAAACATCTCTAGAGTTTGGCCAAAATATGGAATTTTCAGAATGCTAAGTTGTGAAAGTCAACAGCCCACTTTTTTGGTGCAGAAACATGTGTATCAGTGCAGTGTAGTTTTGGAGATATGAGCGTTTGAATTTGTTTCTATTTTTAGCTCCTGCGGTTCCCATGGGGCATTTGGAAATTTTTTTTTGTATAAATCAAGTACTTATGACCCATTAATACTTCATATCAAATTTGGTTTAAATCGGCCTTTCGGTTTGGAAAATGGAAATTTTGGGCTATAGCTGGTTCATGAGAAGATTTTAAACAAAATTGGGGCATTTTGGTCCCACCACCTCCTCAATATGAGCAGAAACTTAATTTGAAGAAAAACCCAAAGGCCCCTATATAACCACTACTTATGTGAAACTTCATTAAAATGTGGCCAGTGGTTTGGGAGAAAAAGACCCAAACACCACCTTCACGATTGACAATGGACAGCAAGTGATCAGAATAGCTCACCCAGACTTTCAGTCAGGTGAGCTAATAATGTTACTGTGACATGAAATAGGTATGAGAAATGATTAAGTGAGAATGAATGGCTAAAAAAGTATTCAATTGAGAATGAATGGCTAAAAATGTTTCTTGTTTCTGAATTGGATTATGTTCATTTGGAATGAGCAGGATAATGTATGTCTACAATCATCACAGATCTAAAAATGGATTCTCAAATCTTCTTTGGATTAGACTGTCAAACAGAGGTTTCATTGCTTCCCCTGAAAACACAACATAAAAACACAACATAAAATAAGCAGCAACAAAATGCAAAAAAATCTAAGCAAAACATTCCATAAAATATAGATCCTATCCCACATTCCAACCAAAGCTGTGGACAAATGACATGGATGAATAATGCAAATCATGCAGTGTTTTCCACTAAAAGCTTGAAGAATTTTCTGGAAATTTGTATTTAGTGGCATGGCAGTGATTTCTTCACTGCCTCCAAAAGCAGCCAAGAACTTGACTAGAAATCACAGTCGAGGCAATATGACTGTTATCTTGAACACTTACTTATGGCTGAATGTTGGGGAACCCGTTTTCTGGCCACAAATTAAGCCATAAATTGTTAAACAATTTTAGTGATTGTGTTGGTCAGTGATCTTTAACTCTGCTCGATCACACTGATGGACTGAACTAGTTTTAGTGTAGGGCAGTGTTCATGCTGGCCTGAAACTGTCTGGTGCCAAATTTTTATCCATTCTGAATATTTTAGTTTTAGTGCCCAACAAAGTTTGTTGGGGCCAAAGGGGGTGTTTCTTTGCTGTCTAATGCAAATAAATTGATCAGGTTTTGAAAAATAAACTGGCAATTATTCCCAGAGTGAACAGACAATTGGTCATAGAAAAAATCTACTAGCGAAATTCTTGGTAGGCAGAAAGGGTGGTCACCTAAATTATATCTATGCCATTGATTTAATTAATGATCAGGCTAAATGATGTCAGTACATACACCTGTTGTTGAACTTAGATAACAACAGATTAATCAACTAATTTCTGTTAATCTACTTGGCTTAGCGGGGCATGAGTCTTTATAAAAGGCAGTATTTAATAAGATAAATACTTCATACACCTGCGTAAGTGACTCGGAATTCATTTAATTACATGCTGCCTTTTATAAAGTTGATAACCTACAATGACTTATTTTTTGGTGCCAAAAGTTTAGCCAATGAAGATTTTTAGGTGCCAGATCAAAATTTTTAGTGCAATTGGCACCCGGTAGCATGAACACTGGGGTGGGGGGTGGAGTAGGGGGGTTGCAATGATCTCTTTCACTGATGACCATAATATTAAACCTGTTGTGGGCAAACTATTATGGTATAATAAATTATTGAAGCTTTACAAAACTACAGTCCTGAACAATAGTGTAAAGTCAATTTTGGATTTGCATTTGTAGGTAGATTCAGTGATAATTTAATCCCTTGAGACACACAGAGCCACAAACTACATGTACCACTTTTATGTTGCTTTGAAGAAGTTGTCCCAAGCTTGTTCTTCCATGAGAACTCCTTCAGTCGGCTGCATTCATCTTGGCAATGTTTTGACATCAGATGTAGAAGCACTGTTATAGCCCCCCCCCCCCCCCCCCCCCCCCCCCAAAAAAAAAAAAAAAATGTTTTGATTGTCAGGCAATTCCTCACTGAAATTGAACCCCCTTATCGAATAATTTTACTGCCTGGCTGTTCTTCCAATATTACTACAAAAACCGGAGATTCAAAACTTTTTACATTTTTTGAGTGATGCATGTAAATGAAATCTGTAGAGTATAACTACAGTCTGTGGTTTTGCAGTTGTTTCTAGACAAGTCTTGGCTGCCTACATAAGCAACCAAGCCTTGCCTAGAAACAACTGCTAATGCACTTAGAATGTAAATTGAAAGTTTCCCCAAAGACAGCATGTTGGGGCATCTGTTCTGTTGCAGTAAAAGTGATGACAGTCGTAATGGGGCCCCTTGAATTCAAATTTAACCCTTTACCTAACCTGAAAAGCAGACGACACTTGCAAAAAAAATTCTTGAATAACTCATTTTTTTTTCATTTTTGTCTCAAACACATAGGTTATGACCCCTCGTTGGAACAAGCTCGTTCCAACAAGAGGTCATAATCTATTATTTTGAGACGAAAAATGAAAAAATAATGAAAATTAATTGGTGATTTTTTAGAATAGCGCTGGCCGGTTTTGGCCGTTACGTTAGGTAAAGGGTTAAATGAGTAAATTTGTATAATTCTGCACTTTCTATATATTCTGCATGTGAAAAGACAGCAGAAAGCCTCTCAATAATTATATGCAAGAAAAATATAAAAAATTAAAAACTCAGTGATTTGAAAAAATTACCTGACAATCAATTTATTATTTTGTGTGGCCTATGTCATCTGCAGTTGAATTTATGTATAGAAGGTAGTAATTGTCAAAAACATTAATCTGAGGTTTTAAGAGTTAATCCTTCAACTCTATGGAACTAAAAGATTACAGCTGCTCATCCCATCAATTTAATGAAACTTTTGAAATCGACTGTCAAGATTTCTTTGTGCAAAATTTATACATGCTGGGTTGAAAGGATAAAAAAAAAAAACCAACTAAATATGCTATTTTTTGTATGGGCATGTTTGCTAGGAATATTCGTTGACTTTCTACATGTTGCAATCTCGTTAAATCCCCATAAATTCTTGAGCTACCATTGAAAACAGTTACCTAAATGTATACTTGGAATTTTTGATCCACTTAACTGGTAGAGTGCTGAATTATTTTGGGGCGTCAAAATTTGTTAACATTTCTTTGACTTGCTATAATTTATGGCACACTCCCATAAATAGTAGTAAGGCACTTAGTTTAAACATATTTTATTTGTCGTTGATGCTAGTTGACAAAAAGGATTGGAACACAAGTTATAGCAACTTATTTTCATTCCTCTCCTGTATAATGCAGTAACAATATAAACAAAAATGTACAAGAACGACATACATAGGTGAACATTTTAACATCCTTATAATACAAAGTTTAAGTTTCCAAGAGAAGATAAAGTTGTGGGAAAAGAAAATATAAAGTAGAATAAATAATGCTTGTTTTAGTAGGCTGTAACCCGACCACCACTCAACAAAAATGTTTTAAGCTCAATATTTCAATCGACGAAAAGTTTAAATTTATTTTATAAGGTAGTGGGCAAGCTCCAACCACCAGCTTTTCTGGACGAAGTTTTGATGAATGCAAATACAAACTCCGACACTCCAAAGTATGAAATATGAAATATCTGAAATGAAATATTTGCCACCTGTAGTAAGGCAGTTCCATCTAGACCAAATAATTTTACTTCAAAGATAACACAAAGCACATCCACAATGTATGAAGCCATGAAGTTGCAGCACCTGTACTCTAGAATAAGGCCCAAATATGGACTTTCAGCACTCTTCCAGTTAAAAGGATCTCACACACAGTTTACATTACAACGCTACTTACATATTGCAGAACAAGGACAAGACCTCATAAGTTGTAAAAATAGTGAACAGAAAGTGAAATGAATAACACAACATGCATGCAGAGCAGTAAACACAAAACAAGTGATCCATTCAAAAAAGTGCAGAATAATTCGAACAAAGTAGATTTCCTGTTTCTCAGGCCATTTTTTGTAAAAAAATTCATGCAGGTGGGCGGGCGGGCGGGCAGGCGGGCGGGCGGACAGGCGTTCAGGCAGGCAGGCGGATTTATGTTTAAGGCCTCATAATCTACAGAATAGCATGGGTGGCGATGCATTTCTTCCGTTAAGTGCAACAAGGCTTTGCAATGCTTTAGCATTGCAAAGCCTTATTGCACTCAAGGGACAAGTTTATCCATTTTATTAACTTGTGTAAAATATCAGACAAAAACCATTTCATTTTTAGTTTTTTAAGTTTGCACTGGTTATAAAAGAGAGCTTGCAGCAGCCAAAATGACCGTATGGGAGGGCCTGAGAAACAGATTTTTCATTTTTTTTAGACCAAAGTACGGTGTTTCATTTATTAGATGTGATTTTCTTTTCTGGAATTGCCCATTATCAAACACTGCAGAAATGACTTCAAACTTGGCTGATATGATATTGATCTTGGTCGATATGAATCAATCTAGAGTTGTCCCCCTTGATGCATTATTAGGCACAATCAATTTGTTTACATCGAAACTGTTAACAGTTATTCATCAAATGCAGTCAGGAGAACTGCCATAACAGAGTGGTTTGAAGCAGAGTTTTTGATATCTCTTAACTGAATAACACTGTTAACTGAATATAATTTCCCAACACAAAACCATTTACCATACCTCCAGTACAAATGTGACCTGTTAATTTGAACATAGGTTATAGAGTAAACTCCTGTTAATTGAATAAAAAAAACCTTGTAACCTGTCGAGAAATTACCCTGACTCTCCCCAGTTTTCCTTTGTTTATAGACCTGTTTGGCCTCATCACATCCAATACAGGCATTTAATCTATTATATCTTGTTTGACAGAGCTCAAGATATAATAGACTAAATTCTAAGTTTATCTATAGAATACAGGAAAGGGACTCAATCCCTGTTAATTGAATAATGTTCAATGGCAAAGTGGCTATTCAATTAACAGGGTTTCACTGTAGTATGTTAAGAGTTAGGTGGCTGAAGAGAAGAAAGGAGAGATAGTTCTTTAGACAATTCAATGCAAGCTGAGGGTTGAACATCTAAGCATAGATCTAAGTGGGAGAAGAGGAAAGTTTGGAGTCTGCATTTAGAATGAGAAACAACAACACTGTCAGAAAAATGAAACAGATCTGAGAACATTTTGTAATTATTTGTTACATTAACCCTTTACCTAACGTAACGGCCAAAACCGGCCAGCGCTATTCTCAAAAATCGCCAATCAATTTTCATTATTTTTTTCAATTTTTGTCTCAAAAACATAGGTTATGACCCCTCGGAACGAGCTCGTCGAGCTCGTTCCAACGAGGGGTCATAACCTATGTTTTTGAGACAAAAAATGAAAAAAATCAGTTATTCAAGAATTATTTTTGCAAGTGTCGTCTGCTTTTCAGGTTAGGTAAAGGGTTAATAAATAAAGAGATTATTACTTGGTTAGTTTCATATCAGCCAAGATATCTGCCTTCAGTAACTAGACATCGGCCTTTGACCTTCTGTCTTGGGCTGATATGAAGTTACCTCAGGCTGATATCTCTCGGCTGATATGAAACTAACCAAGTAATAATCTCTATGTAACAAAATTGATTTTCTCGGTTTAATTTTTGGCTGCAAAAGCTTTTTAACCCTTTATCCTATATAAGAGCAAGCACTATTTAACTAGTTGAGTGCAAGAAGCCACTATCAGGGGTTTCAAACAAAATGAGGGTACCACAGCAAAAGTCAACATTTTGATCACTCTTGTTTCACATTCAGTCAAACAAATGCATATAATATTTTGTCTATATAAATTTGTTTTATCACAAATTATTGAAGAGTGCCTGTGGGCACTCTTTAATAATTTGTGATAAAACAAATTTTTCTGAACAAATTCAAACCACCAAAAATAATGTAGCACTCCACCAATTAAAATCTCGCAATTCAAATTTTATTTTTTTTCAAATTCTTGCCTTCAAAACAGCTCATGAGCACAATCAAATGGGGTGTTGTAAGCCATGTTTTGGAGGACACACAATGAAAATTTGTAGTTATTCAAGAAATTTTTCTGCAAATGTTAGGTAAAGGGTTAAAAATTCTTGCAGCTAAGTTTATGTATTGTGACTTTATAATTCCATTTTTGTTCATTTGGGAAAACTCTTGACAAATGGTACTCAAAACTCTAATCTATCTAAGTCTTCAATTTGTTTCCATGAAGGTCCTCCAAGAAAACCCTATTGGAGAATAATTTATAAATATTTACTGTGTGTAACGACAACACAGTGCATTTGTCATGAGTGCTTTGAGCATTCAGACTAAAACATTGACGTCAAAAAAAAAACAATCAAATAGTCAATGGAGTTTCCATTGCAGTTGAGAATAGAACAACTGATTTCAAAATACACTGGATGTTGTTATGCACAATAAATTAATTAGCTTTACTGACTAAATTACTATTACCAAAAAATAGTGATCTCAGCTTGTATACAAAACAGTCTTTCCATTGTCTGCATGTGTATGGCATATTGTTTCCCTCAATAGAGATTTGTTTTTCGTCTGGATGTTTTTCTTGTAAAAGATATTTGTAAGATAAAATACTAAAGCACTGTTACTCACAATCATCTTAAGTACATCAACTCTTAACCCTTTGAACCCTGATGGTATCTTCCATATTTGTTCAATGACAGCAATTGGAAGAGTCCATATTCATTATATGGATGTAGATTAGTAAATATTTTCAACATGCAGCCTTAGGGCAGCACTTTGAAAATATTGATTGGTCTGAAACACATATTGACAGGGCAGCCTTCCTGTTTAATAAAGTGATGACATGTTACATTCATAGACAGAAAAAACGGCCTTTTGGGTCCAAAGGGTTAACCGACCTAACAGAGTTTTGATCTGATATTATTAATTTGATTTCATTATGAACTGAACTTACTCTGTATCAGAGGAAATGCTTCCATTATGAGTTAATACTTGAACTTTATGACGACCACGAGGTATGATATTTGGGACTGGACTTCTCACATTAGGTTCAATATTTACTGAACCATCGGGAGGTACTGGAGGAATAATATATTCTCTTTTGCCTGAATGTGAAGAAACAAATTTAGTGTGCAAAAAGAACAAAAACATTTCAAACATTAAAAAAATAAAATAAAATTGAAGAATCAAATATACCATATAAAACTTTACTTCACACAGCCTTCAAGCAAGACTACTGTATTTACTCTATGTATTGGGACAGCTAAAAATAATTATTTTCACACGTGTCCCAATTCTTAGAAAATGGGGAAAGAACACAGTCTGATCTTGATTTGATGCTGAATAAAGTTGTGTGTGATTCGTTTTCCATCACTATATACGAAAATCGCCGTCCAATTTTTTTTATATTTTCATTTTTTGCTTCCAAAACATAGCTTATGATCCATCATTGGAACGAGCGCAAATGCACTCGTTCCAATGAGGGATCATAAGCGATGTTTTGGAAGCAAAAAATGAAAATTTTTAGTTACTCAAGAATTTTTTTTATGAGTGTCGTCTGCTACTAGTGACGGGTCAACTGGAAACAAATCTCCTGAATGTCCCAAACTTTGGAGCATAAAAAAAAATATAGTTTTCTGGAAAAAATGTGTGTCCCAAATCATAGAGTGTCCCAATAGACAGAGTAAATACAGTATTAATTTTTTGAACCCTTAACCCTTTCAACACTGGTGGTATCTTCTATGCCAGTTAACGAGCAGAAATTGGAAGAGTCCATATCCATTATTTGGGGGTAGAGCAATTAATATTTTCAATGTGCAGTCTGAAGGCTGCACGTTGAAAATATTAATTGTTCTACCACACACGTTCACTTAGTAGCCATCCTACTTAATGAAATTATGACATATTGTGTTCCTGGACTGGAAAAACAGCCTCTCGTGTTGAAAGAGTTAAGTTAACAAAGAATATTTCAGGAGTTTTCAAGATTTCTCAGCTTGTAAACCTAAGAGTTTGGCACTGAATTCTGATGAAGCCTTGGCTGTCTCCACAGGACCAAGTAATCCATACGTTGTCTTAAAAACTTCCTTATGATGGTATGTTGCAGCACCCTTTCAAGACATGTTAACTTCCAAAAATAAATTTCAGGGAAATTGAGGTTGATTTTCAGGGAAATGGCATCGATTTCAGAGAAAAATTTGTGTGACAGAAAATGCTGCATGCAACAAGTTGACTACCACTAAATCACCCTCAATGAAAGGACTTCTCTCTGCAGGAGATACTACAAAACTACCAATGCAGCTCATATATGTTGTAGAACCAAATAAAAATATGGTCAAAATATATAAGTACAAATTTTCATTTTGGAGTTATACTACTGCTCATCTCAGCTGGTTCTGTATCCTGCCCAATGGCTTATTCAAATTGTATTCTGTTTTCACAAACATTGGAATCACAACAGTAATCAAATTTCTCCCAATACTCCCCCAACCCCCAACACCAAAAAAAAAAAACAACAAAAAAAAAACAGAACTAAATATTAAGAAAAAAGACCATAATTTTTCAGTTTCAAGTATAACACATGTAGATGTCAAATTTAAAAAAAACAAAAAAAATTTCTCTTGCACTTCAACAATCAATTCATGATTGTAGCAATAATCTTAAGTCAAATAATTTATAAAAAATAATGAGGCATAATTAACCCCTGCAAGTGTTCAGAAATTTCAATTGTTCAACTTCGAGTTGTCATCAGTTCAACTTCTCAAACACTGGCTCATTTGATTCATATTTATTTATTTATTTATTGGTGTTTAAGGTCACATACTTATGCACAATGGATAATCATGACTGTGACAGTTTTACGGGTGGAGGAAGCCGGAGTACCCAGAGAGAACCACAGAGCAATGACAAGCAACTGCCAGCTCCCCAACATCGTAACTCCACACTGCAGCACAGGCAGGGTTAGATTGGTTGAAGACATGTGCACCATCGATGTGCATTATGCCTTAGTACACGGCATCATCGTGCCCCCATGTGGACAATGGGGGTAAGTGCGGACGATGGTCGGACGACGGACGGACGGAAAGCAATCAGTTAAGCTCCCCTTGAGCTTCTGCTCAGGTGAGCTAACAAAAAAAAAAATTTCTGGATTTTGGTCCGAAATATCTAAGTCCAGAACGGGGGACCCCAAATTTTCAGCCTAAATATGAACCCAGAGACTTGACTTGAACAAATTTGAATCTCACCCACATAAGGATGCTGCATACCAAATATCAAAAGATTCTTATTGGTAGATCTGAAGAAGATTTTTAAAGAATATTCCTCATACTACACTAATTTACACATTTGGGATCCCATAGAGAGCCCAAATATGGACCCAGGAAACTGATTTCAATAAACATGTGAAACAATCTTCCAAAGATCTTATATGTGAAATTTGAAAGCTTTTGGAGCAGTGGTTTGGGAGAAAAGTAGTCTTAAATGTTTTTCCCATTACCCACAGTGTTAAAAAATGCTGACTCAGCACTTTTTCAAAGACCCCAAAAAGTACCCCATGATAAAACCGATAGCAATTTTTTTTTACCATTCCATTCTGTTGGTCCTAAGGAAGCTTCACACCAAATAAGAATTCTCAGTGCCATGAAGTTTTGGAGATATGGGCATTTTAATTTTTTTCTATTTTTAGCTCCTGCGGTTCCCATGGGGTGACGTGAAAAAATTTTTTGTCATAAATTAAGTACTTATGACCCAATAAGCCCTCATATCAAGTTTGCCTCTCGGTTTAGAAAGTTAAAAAATTTATAGTAATTTATACATTTTTTATACTTACCAATGACCCAGACATAGCTGGTGCTAACTCTTAAAATATAGGGCCAAACACAAATTTTGCCCCCCAATCCCCAAAATTTGCATCTAAAACTAAAGAAAACATGTCCTGAAAGGCCCTCCACACTTCGCCCCTACTGCGCATGCGCAGTGTCAAGGACGTTCCGAAATTGGCGCCATTAATCATTCTAATAACCAGTGCCTGGTAAGTGCTATGTACTCAGCGGGGAGGCAAGAGTTCCCAACTCCTGGGAGGGCCATCCCCGTCTGGGTCATTGGTAAGTATAAAAAATATATAAATTACTATAAATTTTTTAACATTTTTATACTGTACCAATGACCCAGACATAGCTGAATAGTAAAAAGGCTGGAGGGCCAAGGACATAGAGCAAAATGGAATACGCTCAATAAAATAAAATAGAGTCATCCCCTGTAGGGAAAAGAAGTAATAGGCCTTACATGTATCTTTCTTATTTTATGTTAAATTAGAAAGATACAACACCTTCCAAAATTGAGCTTCATACATCCATATACTCTATAAATATCCAATATAATCCTTATACTAATAATTTTTAAAGTAAGCCAATAAATAAAGTAAGTCTAGGGAATAGAGACTCTTATACTCCTAAAAGTGTCTGAGGATTGCATAATCATGTCCGTTGACATATGCAATATTCAAAAGCTATACTTTAAAAACTAAGACTTGAATGAATTTTAAAAACCTAAACTTCTCACTAAACAACCATCCCAATAACAGCTCAGAATTACTAACTCCGGAGGAGGTATCCCCTTGTTTTCATAGTAAAACAGGTGACCCAAGGGAACACCCTCCCCCCCCCCCCCTTTTTCTTGCCCTGGGTCAAATAGCCCAGAGCGAAGAGGGCAGCCGAACGGAGACACTGCCGAAACAGACAGCCTACCTAGCTATAGTAGCAACTGTTAAGTGAATGACATTCTGAGCAGTAGATAATAGACCTAACAATAGAGGCCTCCAGAAATAGACTCGATATTTCTGAGATAAAATTCATGAATGTGGATGGCTGAGCGCAATGAGCGGCCTTCAAAAATCTATAATAGCGACACTATTAATGTAAGCCCAAGAAGTAGAAGAACTCTTACTTCATGAGCCGAAATCTTAAGCACAACTGCTAAGTCAATGATATACTATAAGCAGTACCGATAGTTAATAGAATCCATTAACAATAAAATGGAGCGTAACGTCCTTCTACTAGACATCAAAGACAGAAGAAGCTTACGCCCATAGTAATAAACAGAAATCTGTTTATAAATACATAAACTGTACCCAGAAAGAGTAAAGGCCTATGCCCATACGAAGACGGAAGGACCTTAAAATAATAGGTTCCGGATAATAGGAGCCTAACTCTTATGCAACAATCCAACCTAAATAGTAACGGAAGTATTGATTCCGAAACTATGAAAGTGAAAATCATCCATCGATAGTGCATGAAACTCACTGACTCTACAGTAAAAGAGAAACCAACCGAATTACTGTCTAAAAGGTCAGAATTGAAAACTACTGTTTCCCGAGGCTCAAATGATTACTTAGCTAATTAAGAACCGAAGTTAAAATCCGTATAGGAATTTAATCTAAAGATTCTAAGTCTATTTATCAAAAAGTTACTAACTGACTTAGATAAAGAGACAAAAGACTCAATTGTAAACTATCGTAGAGTGCAAAGGTATGAGGTAACATAAACCTATAACCTAAATAATAACAGGCTGCAGTAGATCTTGTGAAACAAGTATACTAAAAAATAGCAATGAGTAGTATGGAGGAATCAACAATATGAACATAATGATCCCTACACCACGAAGGAAGAGCCTCCACTTTAGTCGCATAGAATAGCGAAGAAGAGGATCTCCTATAGTAAGAAATCGCATCCAAAGCTCGTCCAGTACAGTGCTTACAATGCAATACGAACCACACAACGGAATACATGAAGGTTGCGACCTTGCTGGTTGTGATAAAGATGACACGATTTACCCAGTGAAAAAAGATCCTCACATAGAGGAAGATTTCACGTTAAGACCCACAGTAGACAAGAGAGTAAATTACTCATGATCTCTGTGAAGATAGAGATGCTATCAACAGAAATGTATAGTGGTTGTTTATCTTAGCAATACCTGCTAAAACAACAGCGCCGGAGGATACGCGTATCCTATCATTCCGTCCTATAGATCAATAGAGCGTTAACACTATTAGCTCAGAGATCTGGACAAGCCAACACATACGTCTGCAATTGATTAGCAAGCTGTGTCATAAATAAATCATCATTGGGCGCTCCCATAGATAGCAAATCTGATTGAATACTTGTTTGTTGAGAGTCCATTCTGACAGCAACAAGCGACCCGTAAGAGAACGGGAGTCCGATAAAACAATCAGACGACCCGGAATATGACGGACCAAAACTGGACTTGGTGTACTATAACCAACAGACGGATTCTTTCCATTAAATTGAATAACGGAAACGAAAGAGTGCCTCCCTGGTTCCGGAGATACGCCACTACTGTCGAATTAAAGGACAGGAATTTGGGCATGCGTTTCTGAATAATGTTCATGCAATGACATAAAGCAAGCCTAAAAAACATTATTCCGCGGAAGTTAAACTGATAGCTAAAAGACTGCGGAACACAAAGACCCTGGCACTTCGAATCCGTAGGGATCAGTATATATCCCAATCTGTTTGACTGGCAACCGTCATAACAGCCACACTCTGGTCCGGCAACTGCGGCGGCACTCTCTGAGTCAGCCACCGAATGTTTGCCCCAGTCTGAATCTCTTGTAACACTAGATAGACAAGAGATTGTATAAATCGAGCAATTCATGGATTGCCGGAAAGTTGCCGTCGAAGAGAAGCTCCTCCGAGAACGAAGCGACTCTGAGAGAGTTCTTAACCTTACTATCCACGCATGTGGATGTAACTAGGGCTGCGTCACGTCTAACCAGCTCCAATCAGCCACTGAAGGGCGGAGTTATACGTGAACAAACTACTGCCCTCAAAAGAAATTACATTGAGAATAATATCCCGTAAATCTTTTCTTGAAGACGTAATGATAACGCCTCAGTAAGGCGGATTACGTATAATAAAGCGTCTAAGTTAAGTCTACTATACATAATGTCGTTCCCAACATTGAAATTGGAAAAGACATAAACGGCGAAAAAGAATATATGCAGTCTTTAATCACACCGTCTAGACACATATGAACTCTCGGTATGCCCTGCTCTGCCAAAATAAACTATTTGTAAAAATGATAAAATGGCAGAAATGAGCAACGCGGACAAGAAACTAAACTATCATGCTTAGTAGCAGGCTTGTATATATATATATATATATATAGCGTCGAAAAATAAAACACATGTTGTAATGACAATATTGGACTGCGTCGGTAAGTCAGGGACAATGTCCCTGTACCGATCGAAAAATCCGAGTCCAATGACGCTATAAGTCTCTTATCCAAGATCGCAGCAATGAAGTCCGAAAAATAATCACTGGAAGAAATGCCAGAAGATATGAAAGGCATCTTCCGATACTACTAAAGGGAAAACTCGAAATCTTTCGAATCCCTTTCGCCATCCTGTCGGACCCTATAAAGCGTTCGGTCGTCCGTAGCTGATGCAACCGCAGACCGCACCGACCCAGCGCCGTCGGATAATTCCTGATTCGACCGAGAAACTGTCAATTGCTGGGATGCTGCGAAACAACTGTGCTAACTCGGATAGCACGTCCGTCACTGAGGCCTGAGGAGAAGCGGTCATACGATGCATTGCCGCTGGAAGCACCGTGATCGTTACCCCGTGCATACTTCCAATATGCGAGCGAACGGAGTGTATAGGCCTCGTGTCCCTTGGCTACCGGATGGCGCGACCTATTCGCCGTGGAATCACTGAATGCCGAAACTGATCGGATACTCGAGGTCACGTAGCCAATGTGCGGTCGTGTGCCCTGCTGTGAGGATGAGGAAGCATTAAAGACAGTTTCTCGGACTGTCAATATAACGGAGCGTCCCGAGCAACGGACATATGCTCCGAATGTAAAATATCTGAACCACAACATGCGGTCCCGTATGTTGTTGGCTTCCTCCGATCTGTCCTCAATCTGTCGTCACTGGGTGAGTACTAAAGAAATTAAAGTGCTCGCATCACCCAAATCTCCTTCCTAGACCGCAACGGACGAACCCGGCAGCCGAACCATTCGATGAATGTACGCTACACCGGGTGAGCTAGCGAATGTCACTCCGTAAGCGATAGACATATTCCATGAGCACTTATTGCCGCTAACTCTTCATTAACTATGACGACAGAGGCACACTTTTGAAAAACATC
Organism: Pictodentalium vernedei; assembly: GCA_031216915.1. Lineage (NCBI taxonomy): Eukaryota > Metazoa > Mollusca > Scaphopoda > Dentaliida > Dentaliidae > Pictodentalium > Pictodentalium vernedei. The sequence goes on from CM062296.1 coordinate 224,489,952, forward strand.
TCCATAACTCTTCGAACAAGAAACCAGAAATGCTTGGATAACAAGCATAAAATAATAATATATATAGCGCCGTTCAATAATTCGAAAGTTTGTGTGACATTATTGGACTATGTCGGAACTGAGGGACGATGTCCCTGAACCGAACCAAAAATTTCTAAGTCCACCGACGCTATCAGTTTCTTATCCGGCATCGCAGCATATGTTGTTCCGAAAGGGAAAGCTTGAAATCCTCCGAATCCCTTTCGGTATCCCGTCGGACCGGATGAAACTTTCGGACGTCCGTACCCGCTTCCGCGGAGCGTCCCGACCCAGCATCGTCGGATAAAATATATGCGACAGATTCAGTTGATGCTGAGATGCTGCGATAAACTGTGCTATTAAGGAAAGCACGTCCGTTCCCGAGGCCTGTGCAGTAGCGGACTTACGATGCATTGCCGCCGGAAGCTCCGTGTACGTTGACTCCCGCACACTTCCTATGCGAACGTCCGGAGTCTGCAGGCCTCGAGTCCCCGGCTACCGACCCAGCGCTGTCGGATAATTCTCGATCCGACACCGTTTCTGTCGGCTGCTGGGATGCTGCGATAAGCTGTGCTATGTGCACAAGAATGTCCGGCGTCGAGACCTGCGGAGGCGCAGTCTATCGCTGCTTCGCCGAGGGCAGCTCCGCATCAGATGGCTCCCGCATACTTTTCCTATGCGAACGTCCGGAGTCCATCGGTCTCGAATCCCTGGCTGCCGGATGGTGTGACCTGGTCGCCGAAGAATCCTTGATCGGCGAAGCTGGTAATATATCGGCGGTCACGCAGCCAAGGTGCGGTCGTGTGCGCTGACGAGAAGAGGAAGCCTTAGCAGTCTCAGCGGACTGCCTATACAACAGAGCGTCCCGAGCGACGGACGTATGCTCCGCTAGCGACACATTTTGTACCACAACATCTGGGGCCAGATGTTGTTGAACGAGAGAGGGGCCTCTCTCGCTTGCCGTCCGGATGGACCGGAACGAGCTATGAACCGGACTAAAAGGCTTCCTCCGTTCTCCCTCCGATCCGCCGTCACTGGGTGTGCATTAAGTTAATTTTATAGTGCTCGCATCACCCCAAAATTCCTTCTAGACCGCAACGGACGAACCCGGCTGCCGAACCATTCGGTGAATGGACGCTACACCGGGCGAGCTAGCGGACGTCAAAGGCCGTCGAACCTACTAGAGTCCTCTTAGGCAATTGGCGTATAACATGAGCACTTTTCCGCTAGCCCTTCATTAATTGTGACGACGGAGGCACACTGTTGGAAGACATCACAGATACATCACCCTAATCTTGATCGTCTGAAATAGAAATTGATAAAGTAGAGTGACCCTGAGGGGAAAGGACCGGAGTGTCCAAATCCCCAACAACATACCGTGACATACGCTAGCCATATTGTCATCGAAATCATACGATACAGAACAGGAGTTAATGCGAGTACACTGACCACATATAGAATGATAATAAAGTCAGAGGAAGACTTCCTCTTAAAACAATTGATCAATATCCTTTCAATGTGAAAAGAAAACAAGTCCTGGTACTCGCACTAACCCCTGGCAATCAAAATACATAATAATAATATGATCCATTAATATAGAAAAAATAATTGAAATCAAAATATTTTGAAAAAATATTTTTTCAGAACAGCCCAAGTTTCTGAAAAGTAACGTTGAGCCCCAATGGATCCCAAGCCTAAGTGTGGACAAAAATTTTAAAAATATTTTAAACAATTTATTCAACACTTACGAACAATAATAATGTAAAATAACATAAAGATATTATTTTTTAGAAATCCCCCCCTCACACAGAGGGCTGTTGTAAATGTAAACAATGAGTGTAAAAACACTAAAATAAGACTCCAGGCACCCAGGCCCGAAATCAGTTACCAAAAATACACTATCTGATGCAAAACAGAGACTTCCAGGGAAGAAACTGCAGAACATCAGATGGTAGATGCAGAACACAACGCCTAACCACCCGTAGGTGAAGACGTAAACATGGGGAAAGAACAGAATTCATTCTGTTATTCAACTAAAACTCCCAAGAAATTTTAGTAATAATAATTACAGAAACTATGCCAAAAGCATGGGAGAATAGCAAGGGGGAACTTAAAGGACAGGGAGAGAGGAAAACACTTGTAAAAACAGTGTAACTAATAATCAGAATGACAACAAAATGGCTGCTGCCTTGAAAATAGGTAACTTAACATAATTTCATTAAAAAATTTTAAGTTACAGCCCTGATAATATTCTGTCACACATTCTTTTCCTCTCCTCCTTCTCTATCCTCCTTAGAATCACCATTTCACTAATATTTATGTGTCTGGCATCATTTAAACTGAGATTTAAAAGCACAAAGATCAGTCAGATGTTAACTGATGAAGGGCCAAACTTAGAATGATTAATGGCGCCAATTTCGGAACGTCCTTGACACTGCGCATGCGCAGTAGGGGCGAAGTGTGGAGGGCCTTTCAGGACATGTTTTCTTTAGTTTTAGATGCAAATTTTGGGGATTGGGGGGCAAAATTTGTGTTTGGCCCTATATTTTAAGAGTTAGCACCAGCTATGTCTGGGTCATTGGTACAGTATAAAAATATAGAAATTTTGGGCGGGGAGAAAATTCTTGCCCCTCCTATAATGAAGGCAAATATAGCTCCTCAAGCTTCTCTTGAACAAATCTGAGTCTACACCTCAAAAGGAAGCTACACACCAAATATCAAATCTCTGCTACTGCTGGTTCATGAGAACATTTTTTAAGATTTAAGCACACTTTTTGGGCGTGGTCCTACCGAGGGGCAGGTCAACTTGATTTGAACACACTTGAATTGACATATGATAGGGAACATGCACAGCAAATTTTGTTGAATTTGGTCCAGCAGTTCGTGAGAAGAAGTCGATAATGTAAAGTTAACAACGCACAGAAAGCGATCAGTTAAGCTCCCCTTGAGCTTTGCTGAGGTGAGCTAAAAATGACTGTGAAGTTTTTGTACACATTGTTTTTATTTTTTTTTGCCATCTAGTTCAGTGAATAATTAACTTACCGCACTGACCCGGGAATAAGCTCAGGGGTGCATGAAGTGAAAGAGGGCAAAAGTATATGAGTGGACTTATTTTGGAGAGGTGAAGCCTGCAAGAGAATTTGGATAACAATTTGACACAATGTAAGGCGACATGGTTAATCCCATAACAAAGATGCATTAACCCTTCACCAAATAAATTGGTGACATGTGCCTGAATATTTAAAATAATTTCAACAAAACCATATCATGTAATCCCTTACTGAAACATGCTCAAAGAGTTTGTTCCAATGAGGGGGTCACAAACGGTTTTGTCAAAATTTTTGAAAACTTGAAAAAAAAAAAAAAATTTAAGAAATTTTGATATCATGTGCATTAGGTAAGGGGTCCTTTTTTGTTGTAACAACTTACATATACGAGCATGGCTGTCATCAATGTTGTCATTAAAGAGTCATGGACTGGACTTGTTTACAAAGAAGGGACTCTGAAATCTAAAAATTTGGTAGACAGGCTTATTTTCAATTATGGGCTTAGTTTTGGGTCAGTACAGTAGATGAAAGAAATTGTTAGTAATGTCTTTGGCCCTGTTGACCAAATATGGTGCTTTTAGTGCATTAGTGCAAGTCTCATACACAAACTACATTTTTTTCTAACAATTGAGATAATCAAGTCATTTATTTTCTCAATTCAACACTCATAAAGGTCTAATAACCAAAGTATATAAAATCAGAATGCATTAATGAGGCATCTTCAGACTGGAAACAGAACCTGTTCTTTGACATGTTTTTTCCTCCTAAAAGAAACGAGACAACTCTTTTTCAAGCTGCCAACATTTCTAGGGCTTTGCCAAAATTAGGCTACTTCACTCAAGAGCCAGACGTATTCACTCAAATAAAAAGTATGTATATCAAATGAACTGTTTCATTATTTTCTCCTTAATAGGAAAACAATAAAAATCTGACACAATTCCATTAGCAGTAGATACCTTCTATTTATTATACACTTTGCTGTAAATTACCAAGAAAATGTTTGAATTACTTGATATCTCCCAAGTGGGAGATATGGTCAATCGGTTTCACAAAGTAGCAAGATGATGAATGTCAAAATTCCTTGTCACATAATCCAGATTGTCACTAATGACAGTTCAATAGAACTGTTGAACAGAAATTTAATATACTGGTTCGTCCTTTATTAAATTCTTATAAAATAAAATTTGTCTCTGGAGAATTTCTTTTTCCAGTAAGACTGTAATTTTTGACTTGTAAAGACTACTATGATGCACAGTATTTTTTTTAACATTACAGTTATTTTCAGCTTTGACATCCCCTTGTGTTTAACTTTTACACTAAAAGTTACGCATAAGGGATCAATTTAACATCTCAATCATTAAACAATACATCTTTCAGAACATTTGCCTCTCTCATTAAAATCTCACTTCTCCAGTTATTGAGAACAATAGACCTGCTCAATGTTGGCATTTTTTTAAAGTCAACACAAATATTTAGAGACAAATGAATGAAAATTTAAAAAATATCCCTTTGAAATGGGGGAAAAAAGCAATAGGTGTTTGGCAATTATGTGGAAGGAACAGCACAATTCTCAAATTTATATGACTTTTAAATGCAACTCATACAGGAATATTTAATAGCTTTCATACTTTTCTGAAAGTGAAAACAAATGTAAAATGAAGCAATAATAATGACAACTTTGAAAATAAAGCTGAATTTATGCAGTAAACCACTTATCTAACAACTTTATTGCGCCATTAATCTTTCATGGCAAGGTTTAACCCTTTACCCAGCACACACGATATCGAAATTTATTATTTTAGGCTAAAAAAAGTGTTTTGATCCTCAGGCAATCCCTCATTGAATTTGAATGCCCTCACTGGACATTTTTATTGCCTTTCAGTGTCTTCCAATATTAGTACAAACACCGGGAGACACAAAACTTTTACATTTTTTGATTGATGCATATTTATTTAGTTGTGTCTCCAATATGTTTGCATCTCCAATATGTTTGCCTTGTAACAATTTATGGGAGGCACTCTCTAATAAACTGTAACAAAGCAAATCCCCATAGATTAAATACTTGTACTTCAAAGATAATATGAAGAGCATCGAAAGAATATGAAGCCTAAGAATTGCAGTACCTACAGTTTGTTTTTAGAGGAATGTTTTATTTTTCAAATTAAAAATGTGTTTACTGTATAAATATGCACTTTCTATATTTCCGTGTGTAAAAAGACGGTCGAAATCCTCACCATGTTTGCTCACTTTTCACAAAAGAAAAATAAAAATTTAAACCCTCCCTTCCTCACTGATTTGAAAAAAGAAATTGCCTGAGAATCAATTTATTTTGTGTGGCCTTAAATATAAATTTTTCAGTTTTTAACAAAATTTTCAATGAAACTATATCAGATGACCACTCACTGGAAAGTGCCTGACAAGCTTTTTCCATACTGATTATCATGATAATGTGCACGTCCTGTGATTTGTATCAGATTTGAGTTGGTGTCCAGAATGGAATCTCAACGAGCCGGCTTTGCTGGCGAGTTGTGATCCCATTTTTAGACACCACCGAGAATCTGATGCAAATCACAGGACATGCATATTATCATGATAATTCACTTATCTAACAATTCTGTCATAAAAACAGATTAAATCTTAAATTATTGAAAACAGTTTTGGGACAAAATGTTGGGTCGATCAATGAACCGCACACAGAATGTATTCATGCACCTGTTATGCTAGCCTGTCACGTTACCCTATATAGTTGTGCACTCTAACAATGAATAACGCTGTCACTGCAATTTTCAAAGTAGTTTTCTCAATTTTCCTCTCTCAGTGTCACGTCCTATGATAATACGCTTGAATTTACGAGTGTGTGATATTGAATTGTACAGATTCTATTTATTGTGTGTGTGTGTGTTGGGGGGGTTGGCTATTAATAGTTATGTCGCTAACTGTAAGTAATTTTGTTTTGTTTTGTAAGTAATTAGCTGAGTCGATCACTGAAACACACATAGAATGTATTCAAGCGCCTGTTATGATAATCCGTCGCGTTCCGAAAATGAGCCGTCTATATGATGCGGAATCAGAATGAGTCATCTAAATGATACGGAATTGGAACACATTATGTGATATGTACTGTTTCTCGTGGTTTTCGGGCCAAAATCTTTATGATTGTTAGATAAAATAAGGGGTCACATAATAAGGTTTTCTTGAAATTTTTATTTTTTTTAACTGCTCAGTTTGTATATTACACAGACTGATGCAACCAGCTCATTAGGTAAACGGTTAAAAACATTTTTATACCTTGTGGCTGTGCAGTTGCATGTTGGGACACCTGTTCAGCTGCAGTAAATGTGCAAAAGTCGGAATTCAGCCATCAAGGGTTAGTTGTTGGAAAGAGCCAAGCCAGGTCTATCCAACAATTAATCAGATGATAGAATTACAACTATGTTATAAATTTTATTAAAAGTTCCTTGCATACAAAAATATATAGAAGACCACCATATATAGTTAAAATGGGCTTGGCAGGATCAGGGTTAAATGATATACTGTTGCAAAGGACTCTCTGAACCCTTCAAACCTTTACCCTACTCCCAGCATATCAGAATTTGTCCTTTTAACTGGTAGAGTGCTGGAAGCCCATATTTGGGCTTTAATCTGCATTGCAGGTAACCCATCTTAAAGACTTCAAATTCCACGTATGTACTTAATATTATCCTTGATTGAAATTATTTAGTCTTTAAAGATTTGCCTTGTTATAATTTATGGGAGAGTGCCTATAGGCACTCTCCTTTAAATTTTAACAAGGCAAAGGTATGTCGACAAATTTTGATCACCAAAAATAATTTAGCGCTCTAACAAAAACACCATATCATGTGACACTTCAATTGGAATGAGGTCAACAAGCTCATTCTAATGAGGGCTCACATGATTTTGATTAAACGTTTTTAAATTTTTTTTTCTTTCAACTGCTTAAATTGTAAATTACGCCGATAGATGCGACCAATTTGTTGGTAAAGGGTTAAAACAGTGGGTTATATAGCAGCCGATCAACAATTAAATTTTTTATACCAAGAGTTCTGTGTGTGTGTGTGTGTGTGTGCAATGTTACCCAATACAATACAGACATTGAGAAATGTGGTAGATACATATTCATGAAAATCAGCCTTCATGTAAGAATGCTATGTAAGAATGCATCTGATTGGTCTTTATGCATCAGTTTGATGTTATGACGTGAATGAAAGCGTCGACACAAAACAGAGTCAAGCAAGAATGTAAAAAGACTTCTGATGTGATATTTGTCATTAACAATATCAGCTTCATTCACTAAATTCAAATTTAATTGTGATATAAATACAGAACAAGACTCATGTAGAGTATGGGGTGGACAAGAATCTACAATCCTTGTTGCAGTTTTTCCTATATTTAATTTGTGTCTATGGGACTTGTGAAACACTTGAAAAACTCCAACTCGGGTCCTTAACTCCTGCCTCCACATACTCCAGCCTCAGTGTCTTCTGTCTTATTGCTTAATGAATTCATCAAACCTAAGACAATACAAAACCATCATTAAATTATGTGATTTTTTCAATTTTGTATTGAAAATCATGGCATTTAATCCATAACTGCAACAAGTTTATCCAGCTTCTTTCATTGAGGGAATCATAGGCTACTGTTGGAAAGAAAAGCTAACTGAGATGCTATTACTCTGTATCCACTGATATGACAAAAAAAATTCCCTGCAATGAACACCAAACTTGTCAATAAAGTTTCAGTTGCTTTGAAAACACAAGTCAATAACACCATACTAGAATGAGCTCATTTAATTTAACTCGTCCAACTGCGAGTGAGAAGGGTGGTGGTCAGCTATGCTTTAGAAACAAAAAAAATAAAATTACAATTATTTAGGAAACAATTATGCAAGTCACATCTATTAATTCTTTTAATTCTAAAGGGCTCTTTCCAAATTTGGCAACCTTGACTACAACAGAACAGGTGCCCCTACATGCAGTACTGGGTTAACTCACAAGTTACCTTCTAAGTACCTTGCCAGTTGCTTTTTGGCAAGTCATGGCTGCCTATAGAGGAAGCCAAGACTTGCATAAAAACAACTGAAAAGTCACAGGATGCAGACTTTTAAAGTGTAACAAAAACAAAGACATAAACAAGCTCCTGACCCTAAAGGGTTAACCCTTTACCTAACACAGTATTTAAAAAAAAAAAAATGAAATTTCACATTTTCTGAAAGCAAATTTCACAATGTTTCAATAAAATCACATAAATATGGATATCATTAGCACCAGCTCGGCAAGCTGGTTGTAATGATATCCATATTTGTGGTTTTGTTGAGAAACTTCTGAGATATTTTAGGTTGTGGTAGGCTTATTCTGGTTGATTTTCTGGTCGTTTTTGGCTATGTTAGGTAAGGGGTTAAACTGAAAGATCACTAAAAAATACTGCACTGAAATGCTACTGGCTGATAAAGATACTATCACAGACATTCAAACTTGGGCAAGGAACATCCTCCATTTAAACTGTTCAAGAATATCTATCAAGGATGTTACCTTTGTCTCTCTGTGTTGACAGAGTGACATCTGGCTGTTGTTGTAATAAACTATTATGATGAAGATGACTGGAAGTGTCTGTACTGGAAAGGAAAGTATCACCTGGCCATAAACTGGAAGGGTTTGTTGTGGAAAAACTGGGTGGTGGAGCTGAAATGAGACACAGAAAAAAAAACAGTTATAGTAATGCTACTGACTCTCAATATGATGTTTTGGAAATTCCTTTTCTCAAGTGTGTATGTTTTTCGTGCTAACCACAAGAAATAAGACAGATGGGCTATTTTCGGGACTAATATTAGCGTGACATAAACTTCCAGAAATACCTCTTCAAAAAATTTGTAAATTGACTTGTTCAATACTCTCAATATCTTGCAGTGTTTTTCTGATGACTCCTTTACTTCAGCGAAATGCCCATCAAAATTTTCTTTCTCGGTCAATAATCAAGGTTTGCACACTGATGTGAAAATATCAAAATTTAAACCAGCAAATGTTTTTTTTTTAACCAATGCAATCTTGTTTGACAGAATTCAATGAGTAAGACTGGATTAGTTAAATATCTAGATACATAAGACCCTACAAAGTAGATCTTCTGTTTCTCAGGCCATTTTTTTAAATTGCATATTTCTTTGCCATCAAAATTTCATTTTCTTGGTTTGTTTTATGTTTAAAGCCTCAGAATCTACAGAATAGCATAGGTGGTGGTGTATTTCATCCCTTGAGTGCAACAAGTCTTTGCAATGCTGCACCCAAGGGAAAAATTTTATCAATTTTATTAACTTGGGTAAAATATCAAACTTAAACCATTTAATTTTTATTTTTTTTCAGTTTGCATTGGTTATAAAAAGAGAGCATTTGTTATAAAAAGAGAGCAAACGGCAGCAAAACGACCATGCAGGAGGGCTTGAGAAACAGATTTTTATCTTTTTTTTTGCCTTATTGCAAGAGCCACAGAAGCAGAAGGGGGGGGGGGGGGGTGGCAGTTGCCCCTAGCCTCATGCAAACATGTGCCCTTTTTCGCCAGATGTACACTAGTAGATAAGATTTCTACTTTGAAAACTGTAACTGTGAAACTCTAGAGTATTCATCTCTAACATATTTTATGTGTGGCAATGCTAATGAGAGAGGGAAGTTATCATATAATGATAGAGTTTGGTTGATAATCACAAAACAAAGAAGATATATAATCAGCAAGAGGATTTCTGAAGCTTTATATCATCCCTTGAATGGAACAAGGTGCCATCTGCATTGCTTTAGAATTGCAGATTACACTATGTTCCTCTCAAGGAATGATATATATATGATGTCAATACTATTTCATATCACAATTGATGATACGTTGTAAATTCCCATCTCAACTCATACCCTGAGTTATGGCACCCTTGCATTATTGGAAAAATCTGCAGCTTCAGCTTATATTTCAATAACAATGTGCAGATGGCTAAACCAAAGCTTCTTTAACACTCATAACCTGTTTATTGTTGGTTTGCTTCTTGTTGGTCAACATTTCCAAAAATCATAGTGAATTATGCCTGATGGTTTTAAAGATGGTAGCAATGGTGCAGCTGGAGAAAATTGAGCATCAGAGAGTAATTATCAGACACTCCACATGATTGACTGATCACAAGCTTGAGATCGATGTGCTTTGGTTGAAAGCACGTGGACCATCAATTTGGCATATGCCTAAGCACTGTGCTAACATGCTCTCACAAGAGGAAGTGGTGTTGACTGATATGCTGAATGACATATTATTCTAGTATTCATCTGTTATTCACTATACATACCATTATTAAAATCTTGAATACCAGGCAGCTGTTGAGACTTCAGTTTTTCTTTTTCTTTTTGCAATTGTTGCCGGGCTTTTTCTAACAAAGAATAACAAAAACATTTATAAAATGACCTGTATGTCAATTTTATCTCATCATTTTTGGTTGGCAATTCATAACACTTTCAATAGCCAGTGTCATACCATGCTCAAAAGTTTTGTGAATAAGTTATTTTTGCTAAATTATTTTTGGTCATCAAAATTTGTTCTCATGACTTTGCCTTGTTACAATTCATGGGAGAGTTCCTGTAGGCACTCTCCCATACATTGTCATAAGGCATATTCATACATACTAAATAATTTCACTCCAAAGATAATATGAAGCAGCTCCACAGGATCCACAGCCTTTGTGTCAGGGCATTTAATTAGGAAAATTTGCCTCCGCAAAAAAATTGTCTAGGAAAAGGCGTTTCCTCGGCAAAAAAACGCCATTTGCCTAGGCAATTTTGAATAAAGTAAATTATGGTTTATATATTAATTCAAGAAATATTAAATCAACAAAATTGAGTTTGATGGTCTTTTGTTTATTACACAACACAGTGGCCTGTCAACAAAACAGATCATGAGATGGCTTTTCTGTATGTTCAGTGGATTCACCTCAAATCTCAATGACACTACAAATTATGTTCAGAATAAACACTGATACATAAACATCAAAATCGACCTCAAAACCAATTTTTAATGTGATAATCCTTTGAGTTTGGTGTTCCCTACAGGACAAAATTTGAACATGTGCTGAAAAATCACAACATTCATGAAAATGCCTCGGCAAATTTATGACCTAGGAAAGTTAAAAAATTTATAGTAATTTATATATTTTTTATACTTACCAATGACCCAGACATAGCTGGTGCTAACTCTTAAAATATAGGGCCAAACACAAATTTTGCCCCCCAATCCCCAAAATTTGCATCTAAAACTAAAGAAAACATGTCCTGAATGGCCCTCCACAATTCACCTCTACTGCGCATGCGTAGTGTCAAGGACGTTCTGAAATTGGCGCCATTAATCATTCTTATAACCAGTGCCTGGTAAGCGCTATGTACTCAGCAGGGAGGTATGAGTTCCCAACTCCTGGGAGGGCCATCCCCGTCTGGGTCATTGGTAAGTATAAAAAATATATAAATTACTATAAATTTTTTAACATTTTTATACTGTACCAATGACCCAGACATAGCTGAATAGTAAAAAGGCTGGAGGGCCTAGGACATAGAGCAAGTTGGAATACGCTCAATTATATAAAATATAGTCATCCCCTCTAGGGAAAAAGAAGTATTAGGCCTTACATGTATCTTTCTTATTTATGATAAATTAAAAAGATACAACACCTTCCAAAATTGAGCATCATACATCCATGTACTCTATTAATATCTGGTATAATCCTTATACTAATAATTTTTAAAGTAAGCCAATAAATAAAGAAAGTCTAGAGAATAGAGACTCTTATACTCCTTAAAAGTGTCTGAGGATTGTATAATAACGTCCGTATGACACATGCTATATTTAAAAGCTATACTCCGCCAACGCCCTATAGCTCACCAACATTCCTCATTGATAGTAACTTTGGCAAACACAAGAACTGTTTCAAACAGGCTCATAACATGTGACAAAGCTTACCTAAACACAACCTCTTAAAAGTAAAACACAGAAACTGACATAAACACTAAGTTAAGCATGAAATTCTGAGCTAAACAGAAAACTAAACGCAACTAAAAATGTCAAGAAAAATGTTTAAAATGCAGGGTATGAGGGGTTAATCATGGAACAATGATACTGAGGAACATGTATGATGCATATAAGTGTCATGGGAAGAGAAGGAGCACAGCAGCTGACCTAAACACTAAGTTAAACATGAAATTCCGAGCTAAACAGAAAACTAAACGCAACTAAAAATGTCAAAAAAATGTTTAAAATGCAGGGTATGAGAGGTTAATCATGGAACAATGATACTGAGGAACATGTATGAGGAATATAAGTGCCATGGGAAGAAAAGGAGCACAGCAGCTGACCTAAACACTTAGTTAAACATGAAATTCTGAGCTAAACAGAAAACTAAACGCAACTAAAAATGTCAAGAAAAATGTTTAAAATGCAGGGTATGAGGGGTTAATCATGGAACAATGATACTGAGGAACATGTATGATGAATATAAGTGACATGGGAAGAGAAGGAGCACAGCAGCTGACCTAAACATCAAGTTAAACATGAAATTCCGAGCTAAACAGAAAACTAAACGCAACTAAAATTTTCAAGAAAAATGTTTAAAATGCAGGGTATGAGGGGTTAAATCATGGTATAATGATAATAATCATCATATAGCAGCATTATAAAGGCCATGATATGGAAATAGGGTGAGTAAGTGACCTAAACAGAAGCTTTAACATTACTGGACACGTACGCTGACGCCGACCGATCGAGCCATGCCATAAGCTCACACAACTAAAGTTGGTGAGCTAAAAACTAAGACCTGAATGAATTTTTAAAACATAAACTTCTCACTAAAAAGCCATCCCAGTAACGGCTCAGAATTACTAACTCCGGAGGAGGTATCCCCTTGTTTTCATAGTAAAACAGGTGACCCAAGGGAACACCCTCCCCCCCCCCCCCCCTTTTTCTTGCCCTGGGTCAAATAGCCCAGAGCGAAGAGGGCAGCAGAACGGAGTCACTGCCGAAACAGACAGCCTACCTAGCTATAGTAGCAACTGTTAAGTGAATGACATTCTGAGCAGTAGATAATAGACCTAACAATAGAGGCCTCCAGAAATGGACTCGATATTTCTGAGATAAAAATTCATGAATGTGGATGGCTGAGCGCAATGAGCAGCCTTCAAAAATCTATAATAGCGACACTATTAATGTAAGCCCAAGATGTAGAAAGAACTCTTACTTCATGAGCCGAAATCTCAAGCACAACTGCTGAGTCAATGATATACCATAAGCAGTACCAATAGTTAATTGAATCCATTAGCAATAGAATGGAGCATAACGTCCTTCTATTAGGCATCAAAGACAGAAGAAGCTTACGTCCGTAGTAATAAAGAGATATCTGTTTATAAATATGTAAACTCTAACCAGACAGAGTAAAGGCCTATGCCCGTACGAAGACGGAAGGACCTTAATAACAATAGGTTCCGGATATTAGGAGCCTGACTCTTAACCAAAAATCCAACCAAAATAGTAAAAGAAGTAGTGATTCCGAAACTACGAAAGTGAGAATCATCCACCGATAGTGCATGAAGCTCACTGACTCTTCAGTAAAAGAGAAGCCAACAGAATTACTGTCTAAAAGGTCAGAATTTGAAAACTACTGTTTCCAGAGGCTCAAATGATTACTTAGCTAAAAAAGAACCGAAGTTAAATTACATATAGAAATTTAATCTAATGATTCCAAGTCTATTTATCGAAAAGTTACTAACTGACTTAGATAAAGAGACATAAGACTCAATTGTAAACTATCATAGAGTGCATAGGTATGAGATAACATAGACCTATAACCTTAATAGTAACAGGCTGCAGTAGATCTTGTCAATCAAGTATACTAGAAAGTTGCAATGACTAGTATGGAGGGATCAACAATATCAACATAGTGATCCCTACACCAAAGACGGAAGAGCCTCCACTTTAGCCGCATAGTATGGCGAAGAAGAGGTTCTCCTGTAGTAAAAAAAAATCGCATCCAAAACTCGTCCAGTACAATGCTTACAATGCAATAAGGACCACACAACGGAATACGTGAAGGTTGAGACCTTGCGGGTTGTGATAAAGATGACACGATTTTCCCCAGCGAAAGAAGATCTTCTCATAGAGGAAGTTTTCGCGTTAAGTCCCACAGTAGACATCTGAGTAAATTTACCGACGGTCTCTGTGAAGACAGAGATGCTATCAACAGAAATGTATTGTGGTTGTTTATCTTAGCAATACTTGCTGAAACAACAGCGCAGGAGGATACGCATATCCTATCATTCCGTCCTATTAGATCAATAGAGCGTTAACAACATAAGCTCAGAGATCCGGACATGCAAAACACATACGTCTGCAATTGATTAGCAAGTTGTGTCGTAAATAAATTATTATTGGGCGCTCCCACTGATAGCAAATCTGATTGAATATTTGTTTGCTGAGAGTCCATTCTGATGGCAACAAGCGACCCATACGTGAAAGGGAGTCTGCTAATACAATCAGACGACCCGGAATATGACGGACCGAAGCAGAACTTGGCATATTATAACAAACGGAAGGATTCTTTCCGTTAAATTGAATAACGGAATCGAATGAGTGCCTCCCTGGTTCCGGAGATACGCAACTACTGTTGTATTATCGGACAGGATTTGGACATGCGTTTCTGAATAATGTTCATCCAATGACATAAAGCAAGCCTAAATAACATTATTCCGTGGAAGATAAGTGCTTGCCTAGAGACTGCGGTACCCAAAGACCCTGGCACTTCGAATCCGTTGGGATCAATATTGTACCCCAACCCGTTTGACTGGCAACCGTCATAATATAAAACTCGGATCCGGCAACTGCAGTGGCACTCTCTGAGTCAACCACCGAATGTTTGCTCCAGTCTGAATCTCTTGCTACACTTGATAGACAAGAGAACGTGTATATCGAGCAATTTAAGGATTGCTGAAAAGTTGCCATCGAAGAGAAGCTTCTCCGAGACCGAAGCGACTCTAAGAGAGTTCTTCACCTTACTATCCACGCGCGTGGATTTAGCTAGGGCTGCGTCACGTCTAACCAGCTCCAGGTTGCCACTGAAGGGCGGAGTTATACGTGGAAAAACTACTGCCCTTGAAAGAAATCACATTGAGGATCATATCTCGGAATTCTTTCTCTTGAAGACGTAATGATAACGCCTCAGTAAGGTGGATTACGTATGATAAAGCGTCTAAGTTAAGTCTGTTAGACATCATTGTCATTTCCAACATAGTGGTTGGAAAAGACATAGACAGCGAAAAAGATAAATTCCAGTCTTTAACCGCGCCGTCTAGACGCATATGAACTCTCGATATGCCCTGTTCTGCCAAAATAAATTATTCCTAGAAATGATAAAAGGCAGAATAGAGCATTGCGGACAAGAAACTAAACTATCATGCTTGGTAGCAGGCTTATATATATATAGCGTCGATAAATAATACAATTGTTCTAATGACATTATTGGACTGTGTCGGTAAGTCAGGGACAATGTCCCTGAACCGATCCAAAATTCCGTGTCCAATGACGCTATAAGTCTCTTATTCAACATCGCAGCAATGTAGTCCGAAGGAACAACCTCTGGAAGATAATGCTGGAAGAAATGTATGGCAGCTTCCGTTGTTCCGAAAGGGAAAGCTCGAAATCATCCGAATCCCTTTCGCCATCCTGTCGGACCCTATAAAGCGATCAGTCGTCCGAACCTGATGCAACAGCAGAGCGCACCGACCCAGCGCCGTCGGATAATTCCTGATCCGACCGAGAATCTGTCGATTGCTGGGATGCTGCGATAAACTGTGCTAACTTGGATAGCACGTCCGTCACTGAGGCCTGTGGAGAAGCGGTCTTACGATGCATTGCCGCTGGAAGCTCCGTGATCGTTACCCCATGCATACTTCTATTATGTGAGCGAACGGAGTGTATAGGCCTCGTGTCCCTTGGCTACCGGATGGCGTGACCTGTTCGCCGTGGAATCACTGAATGACGAAACTGGTCGGATACTCGAGGTCACGTAGCCAATGTGCGGTCGTGTGCGCTGCTGTGAGGATGAGGAAGCATTATCGACAGTCTCTCGGACTGTCAATATAACGGAGCGTCCCGAGCGACGGACATATGCTCCGAATGCAAAATATCTGAACCACAACATGCGATCCCCTATGTCGTTGTACGAGAGAGGGACCTCTCTCGCTCACAGCCCGGACGGACCTGGACGAGCCAGGAACCGGACTAACAGGCTTCCTCCGATCTGTCCTCAATCCGTCGTCACTGGGTGAGTACTAAAGTTATTATAGTGCTCGCAACACCCAAATCTCCTTCCTAGACCGCAACGGACGAACCCGGCTGCCGAACCATTCGATGAATGGACACTACACCGGGTGAGCTAGCGAATGTCACTCCGTCGATCCTACAAGGGACCTCTTAGGCGATAGACATATTCCATGAGCACTTATTGCCGCTAGCTCTTCATTAACTATGACGACAGAGGCACACTTTGAAAGACATCTCCGTAACTTTGAGAACAAGAAACCAGAAATGCTTGGTAATAGCAAGCATATAATAATATATATAGCGTCGTTCAATAATTCGAAAGTTTGTGTGACATTATTGGACTATGTCGGAACTGAGGGACGATGTCCCTGAACCAAACCAAAAATTTCTAAGTCCACCGACGCTATCAGTTTCTTATCCGGCATCGCAGCATTCTGGTCCGACGAAAGAACCTGTAGAAGATAAAGTCAGATGACATACACAACAGCATATGTTGTTCCGTAAGGGAAAGCTCGAAATCCTCCGAATCCCTTTCGGCATCCCGTCGGACCGGATGAAATTTTCGGACGTCCGTACCTGCTTGCGAGGAGCGTCCCGACCCAGCATCGTCGGATAATACATGATGCGACAGATTCAGTCGTTGCTGGGATGCTGCGATAAGCTGTGCTATTTGGGATAGCACGTCCGTCACCGAGGCCTGTGCAGTAGCAGTCTTACGATGCATTGCCGCCGGAAGCTCCGTGTACGTTGACTCCCGCACACTTTCTTATGCGAACGTCCGGAGTCTGCAGGCCTCGGGTCCTGGCTACCGGATGGTGTGACCTGGTCGCCGATGATTCTCTGATTGGCGAAGCTGACTGGATATCCGAGGTCACATAGCCAAGAGCGGTCGTGTGCGCTACCATGAGAATGAGGAAGTCTTATTGACAGTCTCTCCGGACTGACTATATGTCGGAGCGTCCCGAGCGACGGACGTAAGCTCCGAATGCGAAACATTTTGTACCACAACATCTGGGGCCAGATGTTGTTGTACGAGAGAGGGACCTCTCTCGCTCGCCGTCCGGATGGACCAGAACGAGCTATGAACCGGACTAAAAGGCTTCCTCCGTTCTCCCTCCGATCCGCCGTCACTGGGTGTGCATTTGGTTGATTTATAGTGCTCGCATCACCCCAAAACTCCTTCTAGACCGCAACGGACGAACCCGGCTGCCGAACCATTCGATGAATGGATGCTACACCGGGTGAGCTAGCGGACGTCAAAGGCCGTCGAACCTACTAGGGTCCTCTTAGGCAATTGGCGTATTACATGAGCACTTTTCCGCTAGCTCTTCATTAATTGTGACGACGGAGGCACACTTTTGGAAGACATCACGGATACATCACCCTAATCTTGATCGTCTGAAATAGAAATTGATAAAGTAGAGTGACCCTGCGGGGAAAGGACCGGAATATCCAATTCCCCACTAACATACCGTGACACACGCTTCCCATGTTGTCATCGAAATTATCACATACAGAACAGGAGTTAGTGCGAGTACACTGACTACATATACAATGATTATAAAAGTCAGAGGAAGATTTCCTCTTATTACAATTGACCAAAATCCTTTCAATGTGAAAAGAAAACAAAGTCCTAGTACTCGCACCAACCCCTGACAATCAAAATACATAATAATATGATCCATTAACATAGAAAAAATAATTGAAATCAAAAAAATTTGTAAAAATATTTTTTCAGAACAGCCAAAGTTTCTGAAAAGTAACATTGAGCCCCAATGGATCCCAAGCCTAAGTGTGGACAAAAATTTTAAAAATATTTTAAACAATTTATGCAACACTTACGAACAATAATAATGTATCTAGTTATGATTAAATTAACATAAAGATATTATTTTCAAGAAATCCCCCCTCACACAGAGGGCTGTTGTAAATGTAAACAATAAGTGTAAAAACACTAGAATAAGACTCCAGGCACCCTGGCCTGAAATCAGTTACCAAAAATACACTATCTGATGCAAAACAGAGACTTCCAGGGAAGAAACTGTAGAACATCAGATGGTAGATGCAGAACACAACGCCTAACCACCCGTAGGTGAAGACGTAAACATGGGGAAAAGAACAGAATTCATTCTGTTATTCAGCTAAAACTCCCAAATAATAATTACAGAAACTATGCCAAAAGCATGGGAGAATAGCAAGAGAGGACTTAAAGGAAAGGGAGAGAGGAAAACACTGAAAAATCAGTGTAACTAAATAACAAGAATGACAACAAAATGGCTGCTGCCTCGAAAATAGGTAACTTAACATAATTTCATTAAAAAATTTTAAGTTACAGCCCTGATAATATTCTGTCACACATTTTTCCTCTCCTCCTTCTCTATCCTCCTTAGAATCACCATTTCACTAATATTTATGTGTCTGGCATCATTTAAACTGAGATTTACAAGCACAAAGATCAGTCAGATGTTAACTGATGAAGGGCCAAACTAAGAATGATTAATGGCGCCAATTTCAGAACGTCCTTGACACTGCGCATGCGCAGTAGAGGTGAAGTGTGGAGGGCCATTCAGGACATGTTTTCTTTGGTTTTAGATGCAAATTTTGGGGATTGGGGGGCAAAATTTGTGTTTGGCCCTATATTTTAAGAGTTAGCACCAGCTATGTCTGGGTCATTGGTACAGTATAAAAATATGGATTTTAGGTCGTTGAATAACTCGGCAATGCATATTGCCTAGGGTTAATTAAAGTTGTGTTGTGGTACCTGCACTTCAAAACAAAGCTCAAATATGGGCTTCCAGCACTGCACCAATTAAATCTTCTGGTTCAGTAATCAGTCATAGAACTGGAATGTGTTTGCATATCCCAACTCTTTTGTTGATGAGATGAGAACATGTAATAAATGCAATGTTAGGCTAACAGAGCTCTTTCCAATGAGTGTGTTACAAATAGCATATTAGGCCACACAATGTAGATCTTCTGTTTCTCAGGCCATTATTTGTGAAACTGCATGCGGGCAAGCGTTTTTTTATTTTATTTTTTATTTCAGTAATTACTTCTTTGCCATCAAAAGTTCATGTTCTTGGTTCAGGTTTTAGGCCTCATAATCTACATAATAGCATGCGTGGTGGTGTATTTCTTCCCTTGAGTGCAAGAAGGCTTTGCAATGCTAAAGCATTGCAAAGCCTTCTTGCACTCAATGGACAAATTCATCAATTTTTTTAACTTGGGTAAAATATCAGACATAAACTATTTAATTTTAATTTTTTTTAAGTTTAAATTGTTTATAAAAAGGGAGCATGCGGCAGCCAAAAGGACCATGCTAGAGGGCCTGAGAAACAGATTTTTTATTTTTTTAGGCCTCAACAGCTGAATGAAATAAAGTCATGAGATGAGATAATAGCACCTTTCTTGGCATTTAACCCTTTAACTCTTAGAACACGAGAGGCCCTTTTCCGGCTCAGGGACATGATACAACATCATTTCATAAAGTAGGATGGTTGTTAAGTGAATGTGTGGGGTACATCAATCAATATTTTCAATGTACCACTCCAAGAGATCTTGTTCCATTTTAAAGATTTTTTTATTGTTTACTGGGGGGTAGAGAGCACAAACAAAGGAATATCCACACAAAACAAATACTTGGAGTCAAGTGACTATTCAGCTTATATAGGGACTCTCAAACGTCAATACAGTGGAGCCCATTTAATTGGATACCTCTTAATTGTATATCCCTGTTAACTGAATATAATTTCCCAACACAAAACTATTTACCATACCTCCATTACAAATTTGATCTGTTTATTGAATATAGTTATAGACTAAACTCCTGTTAATTGAATAAATGAAAGTGTCAATGACACTGTAGCTTAACTTGTGTGTTGTGTTTGATGAAAAGGATAATGTTCAATGTTTATAAAAGGATTATGAAATAAGACAAGAATTGTGATAATTGGGAATATGTTCATTTCTGTTCCCTGTATGCTATGTTTATGATAAAAATAATATGAGGTGTACACTGTACTAAAGATCTGAGGGGTGGGTTAATATGACCTCACAGTTAATATATGTGGCCCTCACAGTTAACATATATCAACAAAATTACAATGAAATTATTCCAAAATGAGTCATCCTATCAAGTTACATTAAAATCCCTTCATAAATATGGCCTGTAGACTGTGCTAAAGGTTTTCGGGCTTCGGGCCCCTGTAGCCATCAGTTTCCCAATTGCGTCCAAACGGGACGTTCTCATCTAGACATTATATGAAGTCAACCTACCAAGTTACAATGAAATCCCTCCATAAATACGACCTGTAGACTGTGCTAAAGGTTTTCGGGCTTCAGTCAGCCATCAAGGCAGAATGATTGTGACCAAAAGGGGACGTTCTCATCTGGACACTATTTGGAGTCATCCTACCAAGCTACAATAAAATCCCTTCATAATTATGACCTGTAGACTGTTCTAAAGGTTTTCGGGCTTTGGGCCCCTGAAGCCGTCACAGTTGCCCACTCGTGTCCAAAAGGGGACGTTCTCATCTAGATATTATATGAAGTCAACCTACCAAGTTACAATGAAATCCCTGCATAAATATGACCTTAGACTGTGCTAAAGGTTTTCGGGCTTTGGGCTCGGGCAGCCATCATGGTTGAATGATCGCAACCAAAGGGGACAATCTCATCTGGGCATCATCTGGAGTGATCCTGCGAAGTTACAATGAAATCCCTTCATAAATATGACCTGTAGACTGTGTTCAAGGTTTTCGGGCTTCGGGCACCTGTAGCCATCACAGTTGACCAATCACGACCAAAAGGGGATGTCATCATCTAGGCATTATATGGAGTAAACCTAACAATGTTACAATGAAATCCTTCTATAAATATAAACTTTTGCCTATGCTAAAGGTTTTTGGGCTCGGGCACCCATCAAGGCTGAATTATCACGGCCAAAATGGGACGTTCTCATCTTGACCTTATTTGGAGTCAACCTACCAAGTTACAATGAAATCCCTTCATAAATATGACCTGTAGACAGTGCTAAAGGTTTTTGGGCTTCGGGCACCTTTAGCCTTCAAAGTTGCCCAAACATGTCCAAAAGGGGACGTTCTCATCTAGGCATTATATGAAGTCAACCTACCAAGTTACAATGAAATCCCTTCACAAATATGACTTGTAGACTGTGCTTAAGGTTTTCGGGCTTTGGGTTCGGGCAGCCATCATGGTTGAATAATCGCAACCAAAGGGGACAATCTCATCTGGGCATCATCTGGAATGATCCTATGAAGTTACAATGAAATCCCTTCATAAATATGGCCTGTAGACTGTGCTCAAGGTTTTTGAGCTTCGGGCACTTGTAGCCAACACAGCTGACCAATTACGACCAAAAGGGGATGTCATCATCTAGGCATTATATGGAGTCAACCTAATAGGTTACAATGAAATCCTTCCATAAATATGACCTTTTACCTATGCTAAAGGTTTTTGGGCTCGGGCACCCATCAAGGCTGAATGATCACGATCAAAAGGGGACGTTCTCATCTAGACATTATTTGGAGTCATCCTACCAAGTTACAATGAAATCCCCTCATAAATATGACCTGTAGACTGTGCTAAAGGTTTTCGGGCTTCGGGCACCTTTAGCTGTCACAGTTGCCCAACCATGTCCAAAAGGGGACGTTCTCACCTAGACATTATATGAAGTTAACCAACCAAGTTACAATGAAATCCCTTCATAAATATGACCTGCAGACTGTGCTAAAGGTTTTCAGGCTTCGGGCTTGGGCAGCCATCATGGGTGAATGATCGCACGTTCTCATCTAGACATTATATGAAGTTAACCTACCAAGTTACAATGAAATCCCTTCATAAATATGACCTGTAGACTGTGCTAAAGGTTTTCGGGCTTCGGGCTTGGGCAGCCATCATGGTTGAATGATCGCAACCATAGGGGACAATCTCATCTGAGCATCATCTGGAGTGATCCTAAGAAGTTACAATGAAATCCCTTCATAAATATGACCTGTAGACTGTGCTCAAGGTTTTCGGGCTTCGGGCACTTGTAGCCATCACAACTGACCAATCATGACCGAAAGGGGATGTCATCATCTAGGCATTATATGGAGTCAACCTAACAGGTTACAATGAAATCCTTCCATAAATATGACCTTTTGCCTATGCTAAAGGTTTTTGGGCTCGGGCACCCATGAAGGCTGCATGATCGCGATCAAAATGGGACGTTCTCATCTAGACATTATTTGGAGTCATCCTGCCAAGTTACAATGAAATCATTTCATAAATATGACCTCTAGACTGTGCTAAAGGTTTTTGGGCTTTGGGCTCCTGTAGCCGTCACAGTTGCCCAATCACGTCCAAAGGGGGACTTTCTCATCTAGACATTGTATGAAGTCAACCCACCAAGTTACAATGAAATTCCTCAATAAATATGACCTGTAGACTGCGCTAAAGGTTTTCAGGTTTTGGGCTCGGGCAGTTGTCACGGTTGGCAGATCATGCCCAAATGGGGAAATTCGCATCTAGATATCATAAGGAGTCATCCTACCAAGATACAATGAAATCCCTCCACATTAAACATGACCTGCAGACTGTGCTAAAAGTTTTTGGGTTTCGGGCTTGGACAGCCATCACGGTTGATAGATCATGCCCAAAAGGGGACGTTCTCGTCTAGGCACTATACAGAGGCATCCTACCAAGTTACAATGAAATCCCTTCATGAATACGACCTGTATACTGTGCTAATGGTTTTGGGGTTTTGGGCTCGGGCAGCCATACCGGTTGCCCGATCGCGACCAAAAGGGGACGTTCTCATCTAGACATGACCCCAAACCTGCATATGAAATTTCGTGACGATCAGACAAGAACTGCGGGGTGTAGGCTGTGCTAAAGGAAATGTGAACAGACGTCACAGACTCACAGACTAACAGACTCACAGACTAACAGACTTCCGCACGCGTGATGGCAATAGCTTATCTTGACTATGTCAAGTGAAGCTAAAAATCTTGTAACATGTCGAGAAATTACCCCGACTCTCCCCAGTTTTCCTTTAGTTATACTTATTTGGCTTCAGTACATCCAATATAGGCATTTAATCTATTATATCTTGTTTGACAGAGCTCATGGAGCTCTGTCAAACAAGATATAATAAAAGAAATGCTAAGTTTATCTCGAGAATACAGGAAAGTGATGCAATCCCTGTTAATTGAATACTCCTGTTAAATGAATAATTTTCGTTGGCAAAGTGGCTATTCAATTAACAGGGTTACACTGCAGTAATTTTCCATACTTTTTCAGGCTTTTGGTTTCTAACATTAAGATTTCATTATTAATGATAAACTTACCAACAACAGAATTTTTGGGCAACTGGCGATCCCATCTTGGACCAATGTCAAAATCATCATCATCATCATCTGAGGAATGACTAGAGGCTAAATCTAAACTACCGCGACCAACTGAGAGTTCACTGTCAGAGTCGGAATCATTACTTCTCTTATGATCAATTTCACCAGTGTCTGGATCTGAAGAAAACAAAAAGTTAAAAAATTTATAGTAATTTATATATTTTTTATACTTACCAATGACCCAGACATAGCTGGTGCTAACTCTTAAAATATAGGGCCAAACACAAATTTTGCCCCCCAGTCCCCAAAATTTGCATCTAAAACCAAAGAAAACATGTCCTGAATGGCCCTCCACACTTCACCTCTACTGCGCATGCGCAGTGTCAAGGGCATTCCGAAATTGGCGCCATTAATCATTCTAATAACCAGTGCCTGGTAAGCGCTATGTACTCAGCAGGGAGGTAAGAGTTCCCAACTCCTGGGAGGGCCATCCCCGTCTGGGTCATTGGTAAGTATAAAAAATATATAAATTACTATAAATTTTTTAACATTTTTATACTGTACCAATGACCCAGACATAGCTGAATAGTAAAAAGGCTGGAGGGCCAAGGACATAGAGCAAGATGGAATACGCTCAATTATATAAAATAGAGTCATGCCCTCTAGGGAAAAAGAAGTATTAGGCCTTACATGTATCTTTCTTATTTATGATAAATTAGAAAGATACAACACCTTCCAAAATTGAGCATCATACATCCATGTACTCTATTAATATCTAGTATAATCCTTATACTAATAATTTTTAAAGTAAGCCAATAAATAAAGTAAGTCTAGAGAATAGAGACTCTTTATACTCCTTAAAAGTGTCTGAGGATTGTATAATAATGTCCGTTGACACGTGCTATATTCAAAAGCTATACTTTAAAAACTAAGACCTGAATGAATTTTTAAAACATAAACTTCTCACTAAACAACCATCCCAATAACAGCTCAGAATTACTAACTCCGGAGGAGGTACCCCCTTGTTTTCATAGTAAAACAGGTGACCCAAGGGAACACCCTCCCCCCCCCCCCCTTTTTCTTGCCCTGAGTCAAATAGCCCAGAGCGAAGAGGGCAGCAGAACGGAGTCACTGCCGAAACAGACAGCCTACCTAGCTATAGTAGCAACTGTTAAGTGAATGACATTCTGAGCAGTAGATAATAGACCTAACAATAGAGGCCTCCAGAAATGGACGCAATATTTCTGAGATAAAAATTCATGAATGTGGATGGCTGAGCGCAATGAGCAGCCTTCAAAAATCTATAATAGCGACACTATTAATGTAAGCCCAAGATGTAGAAGAACTCTTACTTCATGAGCCGAAATCTCAAACACAACTGCTGAGTCAATTATATACCATAAGCAGTATCGATAGTTAATTGAATCCATTAGCAATAGAATGGAGCGTAACGTCCTTCTATTAGGCATCAAAGACAGAAGAAGCTTACGCCCGTAGTAATAAACAGATATCTGTTTATAAATACATAAACTCTAACCGGACAGAGTAAAGGCCTATGCCCGTACGAAGACGGAAGGACCTTAATAACAATAGGTTCCGGATATTAATTAGGAGCCTGACTCTTATGCAAAAATCCAACCTAAATAGTAAAGGAAGTAGTGATTCCGAAACTACAAAAGTGAAAATCATCCACCGATAGTGCATGAAACTTACTGACTCTTCAGTAAAAGAGAAGCCAACAGAATTACTGTCTAAAAGGTCAGAATTTGAAAACTACTGTTTCCAGAGGCTCAAATGATTACTTAGCCAAATAAGAACCGAAGTTAAATTCCATATAGGAATTTAATCTAATGATTCTAAGTCTATTTATCGAAAAGTTACTAACTGACTTAGATAAAGAGACATAAGACTCAATTGTAAACTATCATAGAGTGCATAGGTATGAGGTAACATAAACCTATAACCTTAATAATAACAGGCGCAGTAGATCTTGTCAAACAAGTATACTAAAAAGTTGCAATGACTAGTATGGAGGGATCAACAATATCAACATAGTGATCCCTACACCAACGACGGAAGAGCCTCCACTTTAGCCGCATAGTATAGCGAAGAAGAGGTTCTCCTATAGTAAGAAATCGCGTCCAAAGCTCGTCCAGTACAATGCTTACAATGCAATAAGGACCACACAACGGAATACGTGAAGGTTGAGACCTTGCGGGTTGTGATAAAGATGACACGATTTTACCCAGCGAAAAAAGATCCTCTCATGGAGGAAGATTTCGCGTTAAGTCCCACAGTAGACATCAGAGTAAATTTACCCACGGTCTCTGTGAAGACAGAGATGCTATCAACAGAAATGTATTGTGGTTGTTTATCTTAGCAATACTTGCTGAAACAACAGCGCAGGAGGATACGCATATCCTATCATTCCGTCCTATTAGATCAATAGAGCGTTAACAACATAAGCTCAGAGATCCGGACAAGCAAACACATACGTCTGCAATTGACAAGCAAGTTGTGTCGTAAATAAATTATCATTGGGCGCTCCCATTGACAGCAAATCTGATTAAATACTTGTTTGTTGAGAGTCCATTCTGACGGCAACAAGCGACCCATAAGTGAACGGGAGTCCGGTAATACAATCAGACGACCCGGAATATGACGGACCGAAGCAGAACTTGGTGTACTATAACAAACAGAAGGATTCTTTCCATTAAATTGAATAATGGAAACGAATGAGTGCCTCCCTGGTTCCGGAGATACGCCACTACTGTCGAATTAACGGACAGGATTTGGACATGCGTTTCTGAATAATGTTCATCCAATGACATAAAGCAAGCCTAAAAAAAAAACATTATTCCGTGGAAGATAAGTGCTTGCTTAGAGACTGCGGAACCCAAAGACCCTGGCACTTCGAATCCGTTGGGATCAATATTATATCCCAACCTGTTTGACTGGCCGTCATAATT
Source organism: Pictodentalium vernedei (assembly GCA_031216915.1). NCBI lineage: Eukaryota > Metazoa > Mollusca > Scaphopoda > Dentaliida > Dentaliidae > Pictodentalium > Pictodentalium vernedei. The sequence continues at coordinate 224,516,670 of CM062296.1, forward strand.
ATAAAACTCGGATCCGGCAACTGCAGTGGCACTCTCTGAGTCAACCACCGAATGTTTGCCCCAGTCTGAATCTCTTGCTACACTAGATAGACAAGAGAACGTGTAAATCGAGCAATTCATGGATTGCTGAAAAGTTGCCGTCGAAGAGAAGCTTCTCCGAGAACGAAGCGACTCTGAGAGAGTTCTTCACCTTACTATCCACGCGCGTGGATGTAGCTAGGGCTGCATCATGTCTAACCAACTCCAAGCAGCCACTGAAGGGTGGAGTTATACGTGAACAAACTACTGCCCTCAAAAGAAATCACATTGAGGATAATATCCCGGAATTCTTTCTCTTGAAGACGTAATGATAACGCCTCAGTAAGGTGGATTACGTATGATAAAGCATCTAAGTTAAGTCTATTAGACATCATTGTCATTTCCAACACTGTGGTTGGAAAAGACATAGACGGCGAAAAAGAATATTTCCAGTCTTTAATCACGCCGTCTAGACGCATATGAACTCTCGGTATGCCCTGTTCTGCCAAAATAAATTATTCGTATAAATGATAAAAGGCAGAAATGAGCATTGCGGACAAGAAACTAAACTATCATGCTTGGTAGCAGGCTTATATATATATAGCGTCGATAAATAATACACATGTTCTAATGACATTATTGGACTGTGTCGGTAAGTCAGGGACAATGTCCCTGAACCGATCCAAAATTCCGTGTCCAATGACGCTATAAGTCTCTTATCCAACATCGCAGCAATGTAGTCCGAAATAACAATAACTGGAAGATAATGCCGGAAGATATGTATGGCAGCTTCCGATGCTACGAAAGGGAAAACTCGAAATCTTTCGAATCCCTTTCGCCATCCTGTCGGACCCTATAAAGCGTTCGGTCGTCCGTACCTGATGCAACCGCAGACCGCACCGACCCAGCGCCGTCAGATAATTCCTGATTCGACCAAGAAACTGTCGACTGCTGGGATGCTGTGAAAAAACTGTGCTAACTCGGACAGCACGTCCGTCACTGAGGCCTGTGGAGAAGCGGTACTACGATGCATTGCCGCTGGAAGCTCCGTGATCGTTACCCCGTGCATACTACTAATATGCGAGCGAACGGAGTGTATAGGCCTCGTGCCCTTGGCTACCGGATGGCGTGACCTGTTCGCCGTGGAATCACTGAATGACGAAACTGATCGGATACTCGAGGTCACGTAGCCAATGTGCGGTCGTGTGCACTGCTGTGAGGATGAGGAAACATTATCGACAGTCTCTCGGACTGTCAATATAGCGGAGCGTCCCGAGCAACAGACATATGCTCCGATGTAAAATATCTGAACCACAACATGCGGTCCCCTATGTTGTTGGACGAGAGAGGGACCTCTCTCGCTCACAGCCCGGACGGACCTGGACAAGCCAGGAACCGGACTAACAGGCTTCCTCCGATCTGTCCTCAATCCGGCATCACTGGGTGAGTACTAAAGTAATTATAGTGCTCGCATCACCCAAATCTCCTTCCTAGACCGCAACGGACGAACCCAGCAGCCGAACCATTCGATGAATGTACGCTACACCGGGTGAGCTAGCGAATGTCACTCCGTCGATCCTACAAGGGACCTCTTAGGCGATAGACATATTCCATGAGCACTTATTGCCGCTAGCTCTTCATTAACTATGACGACAGAGGCACACTTTTGAAAGACATCTCCGTAACTTTGCGAACAAGAAACCAGAAATGCTTGGTAATAGCAAGCATATAATAATAAAAAGATATAGCGTCGTTCAATAATTCGAAAGTTTGTGTGACATTATTGGACTATGTCGGAACTGAGGGACGATGTCCCTGAACCGAACCAAAAATTTCTAAGTCCACCGACGCTATCAGTTTCTTATCCGGCATCGCAGCATTCTGGTCCGATGAAAGAACCTGTAGAAGATCAAGTCAGATGACATACACAACAGCATATGTTGTTCCGAAAGGGAAAGCTCGAAATCCTCCGAATCTCTTTCGGTATCCCGTCGGACCGGATGAAATTTTCGGACGTCCGTACCCGCTTCCGCGGAGCGTTCTGACCCAGCATCGTCGGATAAAACATATGCGACAGATTCAGTCGTTGCTGGGATGCTGCGATAAGCTGTGCTATTTAGAATAGCACGTCCGTCCCCGAGGCCTGTGCAGTAGCGGTCTTACGATGCATTGCCGCCGGAAGCTCCGTGTACGTTGACTCCCGCACACTTTCCTATGCGAACGTCCGGAGTCTGCAGGCCTCGTGTCCCTGGCTACCGGATGGTGTGACCTGGTCGCCGATGATTCTCTGACTGGCGAAGCTGACTGGATATCCGAGGTCACGTAGCCAAGAGCGGTCGTGTGCTACCATGAGAATGAGGAAGCCTTATTGACAGTCTCTCCGGACTGACTATATGTCGGAGCGTCCCGAGCGATGGACGTATGCTCCGAATGCGAAGCATTTTGTACCACAACATCTGGGGCCAGATGTTGTTGTACGAGAGAGGGGCCTCTCTCGCTCGCCGTCCGGATGGACCAGAACGAGCTATGAACCGGACTAAAAGGCTTCCTCCGTTCTCCCTCTAATCAGCCGTCACTGGGTGTGCATTTGGTTGATTTATAGTGCTCGCATCACCCCAAAACTCCTTCTAGACCGCAACGGACGAACCCGGCTGCCGAACCATTCGATGAATGGACGCTACACCAGGCGAGCTAGCGGACGTCAAAGGCCGTCGAACCTACTAGGGTCCTCTTAGGCAATTGGCGTATTTACATGAGCACTTTTCCGCTAGCCCTTCATTAATTGTGACGACGGAGGCACACTGTTGGAAGACATCACAGATACATCACCCTAATCTTGATCGTCTGAAATAGAAATTGATAAAGTAGAGTGACCCTGCGGGAAAAGGACCGGAATGTCCAATTCCCCACTAACATACCGTGACATACGCTTCCCATGTTGTCATCGAAATCATCAGATACAGAACAGGAGTTAATGCGAGTACACTGACCACATATAGAATGATTATAAAAGTCAGAGGAAGACTTCCTCTTATCACAATTGATCAAAATCCTTTCAATGTGAAAAGAAAACAAAGTCCTGGTACTCGCACCAACCCCTGACAATCAAAATACATAATAATAATATGATCCATTAACATAGAAAAAATAATTGAAATCAAAATATTTTGAAAAAATATTTTTCAGAACAGCCCAAGTTTCTGAAAAGTAACGTTGAGCCCCAATGGATCCCAAGCCTAAGTGTGGACAAAAATTTTAAAAATATTTTAAACAATTTATGCAACACTTACGAACAATAATAATGTATCTAGTTATGATTAAATTAACATCAAGATATTATTTTCAAGAAATCCCCCCCCCCCCTCACACAGAGGGCTGTTGTAAATGTAAACAATGAGTGTAAAAACACTAAAATAAGACTCCAGGCACCCAGGCCCGAAATCAGTTACCAAAAATACACTATCTGATGCAAAACAGAGACTTCCAGGGAAGAAACTGCAGAACATCAGATGGTAGATGCAGAACACAACGCCTAACCACCCGTAGGTGAAGACGTAAACATGGGGAAAAGAACAGAATTCATTGTTATTCAGCTAAAACTCCCAAGAAATTTTAGTAATAATAATTACAGAAACTATGCCAAAAGCATGGGAGAATAGCAAGAGGGGACTTAAAGGAAAGGGAGAGAGGAAAACACTGAAAAATCAGTGTAACTAAATAACAAGAATGACAACAAAATGGCTGCTGCCTCGAAAATAGGTAACTTAACATAATTTCATTAAAAAATTTTAAGTTACAGCCCTGATAATATTCTGTCACACATTTTTCCTCTCCTCCTTCTCTATCCTCCTTAGAATCACCATTTCACTAATATTTATGTGTCTGGCATCATTTAAACTGAGATTTACAAGCACAAAGATCAGTCAGATGTTAACTGATGAAGGGCCAAACTTAGAATGATTAATGGCGCCAATTTCGAAACGTCCTTGACACTGCACATGCGCAGTAGAGGTGAAGTGTGGAGGGCCATTCAGGACATGTTTTCTTTGGTTTTAGATGCAAATTTTGGGGATTGGGGGGCAAAATTTGTGTTTGGCCCTATATTTTAAGAGTTAGCACCAGCTATGTCTGGGTCATTGGTACAGTATAAAAATATATTAATTTTTAAAAATCTACATTAAAAGGAATCAATGTCCATTTAAACAAGAGGCCTCATGGGGCCTGAGGTGCTCACCTGACAATAGTTGTGAATAGAAAGATTTAATTAGCATCTATAGCTAGTTAACACTACAGAGGAATGAAGTTATTTAATTATTTATAACTCTCTTGTCCATGTCAGATGATTTTTTTCTAGTACTGGGATGCTACCAGACATAATGCTCTGATTTCCAGAAATGCAAAACTTGGGTGTCCAAATATCAACATTCGAACTAAACTTGAACAAACTTGAGTCTGAGCCTTTCCCTTCCACCACCAGGATGCTGTATACCAAATGTGAAAGCATTCTGATTGGGGGATCTGAAGGAGAAGATTTTTAAAGAAATATCTTCATATTGCACAGTGCTAAATTCAGGCTACCACAGCGAGCCCAAATATTAACCCAGGGACTCTATTTGAACAAATTTGAATCTGATCCTACTAAAGATGCTGCATACCAAATAGGAAAGCATTCTGAATGGTGGCTCTCAAGAAGAAGATTTTTAAAGATCATTCCCCATCTTACCTGTATTGAGCCCAAATATAAAGGTGCCCATGGGGATACAGGAAATTTTTTTTCCATGAACTTTGTTTGAACAAACTTGATTCTACACCTCAAAAGGAAGCTCCATACCAAATACCAAGTCATTGTAAGCATTGGTTCATGAGAAGAAGATTTTTAAAGAATTTTGGTGGATTTCCCCCACCCCCTCCCTATGAGATTAGGCAAGTTGATTTGAAAAAAAAAACAAATTGCGATGTCAGAACAAGCAATCACCTCGAATCTAACTAAAATTGGTTCAGCGGTTTAGGAGAGGCAGGTGGAAATGCCATATTCAGGGACAGCGGATGACAGACGTCAGGTGGTGAGTGATCACTATAGCTCATTCTGACTTTCAGTCAGGTGAGCAAATAAACTGATCTGCAAGTTTCAGATATAAATCTATTATTCAACAAGGCAGTGCTAAACTTAACCTTTTTCCTCACAAACTAGAACAATCTGCTTTTTGTACCATAGTGGAACCTATTTGAGCAGCCACTTTTTCAGTGAAAAATAATCAATTAACAGAATTCAATTAATATGAATTTAGTAATTTTTCATATTTTTGAGATCTATCATTTATTTATTGTAAACTCAATGACACCTTTAACTCTCAAGGGCCTAATTCTGATTTTGATAATTTTTTAATACAAAGGAACAGGTGCCCCAATATGCATTGTTTGGGTCAACTCGAAACTTGTTTTCTAAGTACCCTGTCAGTTGTTTCAAGGCAAGTCTTGGCTGCCTCTGTAGGCAGCCAAGGATTGACTAGAAACAACTGCAAAGCCACGGGAGGTAGACTTGCAATGTATAGCAAAAATGTGCCAAAAACTTCCAAGCCACTGAGGGTTAACAGTTTGGTAATACTGTGTCAGAACTCTAGTGATCGGCTATGCAATTATTTTAGAATACTTTGAGCTGTGTCAAAAGTGATATACATTAACAGAATAAATGTTTTTCTTGGACATGATGAGCATAGAAAGGTTGAAAATGTGTGAGAATTCAGTTGTCGGAATAACTTGACAGATTATAAAAATTTTGTTCTCGATGAAAATAAAGTTTACTCCATAACCTATCTGCATTCATTCTGCCAAAGCATGTCATTGTACCAACATATGTGAAAACTTTAAACCTCAAGGATGTGGGAAATTGCCCCCAAATTCGACTTATCTTTCTAAGGGCCTGATGGTGACTCTTTTCAGGTCTGGGCAGCCAAGAACAGAAGTAGAAACAACTGTCAGTGTGAATCAAGTAATGCCCGAAAGAATTGTCCATGATGTTGAATATCTGTTCTGCTGAAATCACTGAGCTTATGAAGTCAGTATTGGCCTTAGAGGGTTAATCATTAAATGAAAGTGTCAATGACACTGTAGCTTAACTTGTCTGTGTGTTGTGTTTGATGAAAAGGATAATGTTCAATGTTTATGAAAGGATTATGAAATAAGACAAGGATTGTGATAATTGGGAATATGTTAATTTCTGTTCCCTGTATGCTATGTTTTAATAAAAAATAATATGAGATGTAGACTGTACTAAAGAACTGAGGGGTGGGTTAATGTGGCCTTCAGAGTTAATGTATGTGGCCCTCACAGTTAACATATATCAACAAAAGTTACCAAGTTACAGTGAAATTATTCCAAAACGAGTCATCCTATCAAGTTACAATGAAATCCCTTCATAAATATGGCTTGTAGATTGTGCTAAAGGTTTTCGGGGTTCAGGCCCTTCATAAATATGACCTGTAGACTGTGCTAAAGGTTTTCGGGCTTCAGGCCCCTGTAGCCATCACAGCTGACCAATCACGACCAAAAGGGGATGTCACCATCTAGGCATTATATGGAGTCCACCTAACAAGTTACAATGAAATCCTTCCATAAATACGACCTATAGACTATGCTAAAGGTTTTCAGCTCAGGCAGCCATCACGGCTGAATGATTGCGACCAAAAGAAGATGGTCTCATCTAGTCATTATTTGGAGTCATCCTGCCAAGTTACAATGAAATCCGTTCATAAATATGACCTGTAGACTGTGCTAAAGGTTTTTGGGCTTCGGGCCCCTGTAGCAATCACAGTTAACCAATCATGACCAAAAGGGGATGTCCTTATCTAGGCATTATATGGAGTCAACCTAACAAGTTACAATGAAATCCTTCCATAAATACGACCAATAGACTATGCTAAAGGTTGTCAGCTCAGGCAGCCATCACGGCTCAATGATCGTGACCAAAAGATGGTCTCATCTAGTCATTATTTGGAGTCATCCTACCAAGTTACAATGAAATCCCTTAATAAATATGACCTGTAGACTGTGCTAAAGGTTTTCGGGCTTCGGGCCCCTGTAGCCATCACAGTTGACCAATCGTGTCCAAAAGGGGATGTTCTCATCTAGACATTATAAGAAGTCAACCTACCAAGTTACAATGAAATCCCTCCATAAATATGACCAAAAGACTAGGCTAAAAGTTTTCAGGTTTTGGGCTCAGGCAGTAATCACGGTTGACAGATCGTGACGAAATGGGGAAGTTCTCATCTAGACATCATACGGAGTCATCCTACCAAGTTACAATGAAAACCCTCCATATTAAATATGACCTGCAGACTGTGCTAAAGGTTTTTGGGTTTCGGGCTTAGGCAGCCATCACGGTTGACAGATCATGACCAAAAGCGGACATTCTCATCTAGGCATTATACAGAGGCATCTTACAATGAATTCCTTTCAAAAAAATGACCTGTAGACCGTGCTAATGGTTTTTGGCTCGAGCAGCCATACCAGTTGAGCGATCGCAACCAAAAGGGGGAGGTTCTCATCTAGACATGACCCCAAACCTGCATATGAAATTTTGTGACGATCAGACAAAAACTACGGGGTGTAGCCTGTGCTGAAGGAAAATGTGAACGGACTCACAGACTAACAGACTTCCGGACGCATGATGGCAATAGCTTATCTTGACTTTGTCAAGTTAAGCTAAAAAGTGGAGATTTTTAATACAATCTTGCTACACTATGACTAATTTCTCAAAAAATTTCAACAAAACCATAAATTGTGCCCCCCTCTCCCCATTATGAATCTTGACAAGCTCATTCCAATGAGGGGACACATGATATGGTTTTGTTGGCATTTTTTTTTTTAATAGTTGTGTCAACTGCTCAATTTGTAAATTACATAGGTGGATGTGGCTGATTCTTTAGTTAAAGGGTTAAAACTCACAAATGGCAAAACGAATTATTAAAATCAAAGAAATTTAATTTTAAATTTCTAAATAACTTTCTAAATAACTTACCATCTGGTCCTTTCTCATAAGCAGATGGGTCATATTCAAATGGTGGTGCAGAGGTCTTAGGAACATATGGCAAAGGACCAGAAGTCGAAGTTGTAGTACTCTTCAAATAATCATCAGATTTATACAAGCCACTACTACTTTTACTGGTCGTAGATGTCGTTGAGATTCCAACATTGATTCGGTTGATAACACCCTCAACAGAACTATGAGCATAAGCCAGGGCACTTCTCTGAAATTTAAAAAAATCTTTGTTATCCTTCATTCAAAGGTAAGAACTATTTATTTATTGGTGTTTAAGGTATTTCTGCACAATGGCTAATCATGACCACAAAATGGAGATAAAGCCATGTTCAGTCAATCGTTTATTCCCATGTTGCCCAAAGGTAAGAACTGCTTACAAGCTAAATTATATTCACATGGAATGTGTTGTTTCAAGGTATATAGCCCCTTAGAGTCAGCAAACATGTTACAGGTCATGTTTTTTGTCACATCTCGTCTGCCTTTATAATAAGACAGTCAAAGCAAGATCACTACCAGCTCAACCTGGCTGTGCCTTATTATGAGGCCTCTGTCCAACAGTGTGTTACTTCATGGCATTTCACTGACAAAGTAAGGCCTCAAGATTGAGACAAAGTATGTTTACTCAGGTAATAATAGAGTAGTCCAGTTCTTAACCCTTTCAACACTGGTGCCCTGGAAGGTATCATTTCAGTCAATACTGTCAACAGCGAAATGGGCAAAATCATCCTGGTTTGCTGGGTGGTTCAGTAATAATTTAATCTAACAGCTTGACAGAGCTGTTGGATTAAATTATTACTGAACCTCGCTTCAGATTTTTTGCTCTTTATAGCATCTGCTCGCACACTACAAATTTTTTTTTCACGCAAAAATTTATGCAACCAGGGTTGAAAAGGTTAAACCACAAAAATATCACCTCTTGAACTCTACTGGTCTGTGTTCTTCAACACTGTTATCTTTTGCCTATTATATTGAGAAGTTAACCAATTACCACTTGTTTGGGAGCGCGGTGGCTCAGTTGGTAGAGGTGCAGGCTGCAAGCCGAGAGGTCCTCGGTTCGAATCCCACCTGCGGCAACCGCGTTGTGTCCTTGGGCAAGACACTTCATCTCCATTGCCCGCGTGGGGGCGCGATGACGCCGTGTACTAAGGCGTACTGCACGTCGATGGTACGCATGTCTTCAACCAATCTAACCCTGCCTGTGCTGCAGTGCGGAGTTACGATGTTGGGGAGCTGGCAGCTGCTCGTCGTTGCTCGGTGGTTCTCTCCGGGTACTCCGGCTTCCTCCACCCGTAAAACTGTCACGGTCATGATTAGCCATTGTGCATAAATATGTGACCTTAAACATCAATAAATAAATAAATACCACTTGTTTGACAGAGCTCAGCGACAATAGGTGAATGGTTAGCTTCCCAGCATAACAACAGGAACAACAATCTTCCATACAGTGCTTCCTGGTAACATAAACAAGAGAAATTCCACTAGAAAGAGGAAAATCTCACATTCCTGATTCACCATAAGGTCTCGTAGGTGCATCTTTAACCTCCTGCACTCTGATGTCAAAATGGCAAAGTTTTCACCAGCAAATATTTCCCATAATGCAGTTTGATATTTAACCAAATATACCTTGTTTGACAGAGCTCAGTGAGCTCTGTCAAACAAGATATAATTGATTAAATTCATAGTTAAACGAGAGAAAAACAGAGTGACTGGAGAAAATTCTCTTTCATTACCAGAGTGCTAAGGGTCAAGAGATGACCTATGTGCAGACTTAAGATATATGAAAAAATTAGATCTGAAGAAATGGCCTTGCTTTGAAACTTACAGATGAGCTTCGGGTACCAACTACGTTTTCTTCTACTTCCAGTTTCTTTCCACGCATTCTATACCACAATTTCTTCAATTGAAATCTAACCTGTAAATAGAATTTATGAATTTGAAAAGCAAGAATAATACATTTGATGCTGTATAAGGAGTAAAACCTACAAATTCTTACCATTCAAATGCAATAGATTAATGGCCAATTTGAAAATATCTCGACTAACTACTAACAATTTTGTGATGCAAATCTCTTTCTTGCATCCGACTTTAATTTTTTGTCAATTTGGTCAAGACACTGGTAATAATAGGCCTTAACAATGTTCATGGACATTTAGAAGAAACATGGATGCAAGTGGGCAGACATACAAAAAGGGAACACTTTCGTCCATGTGTGACAATGAACGGCTTTCATCTTTGCCCTAGATTTTCCTTATATTATGCAATCAACATCAGGCGCTGCTCATCTTTGCCCTGCATTTTCCTTATATTATGCAATCACCATAGTAGCTGCTCATCTTTGCCCTACATTTTCCTTATATTATGCAATCACCACAAGCAGCTACTCATCTTTGCCCTACATTTTGCTTATATTATGCAATCACAATAAGCAGCTGCTCATCTTTGCCCTACATTTTCCTTATATTATGCAATCACCATAAGCTGCTACCCATCTTTGCCCTTCATTTTCCTTATATTATGCAATCACCATAAGAAGCTGTTCATCTTTGCCCTACATTTTCTTTCCTTACATTATGCAATCACCATAAGCTGCTACTCATCTTTGCCCTACATTTTCCTTATATTATGCAATCACCATAAGCAGCTGCTCATCTTTGCCTTACATTTTCCTTATATTATGCAATCATCACAAGCAGCTACTCATCTTTGCCCTACATTTTCCCTACTTTATGCAATCACCATAAACAGCTACTCAGCTTTGACCTACATTTTCCTCACTTTATGTAATCAGAAAGAAAACCACTGTTGACATTCTTCTCTTTCAATAAAAGCCAATTGAATGTGTTCTTCAATCTGGTGTGTAAGTCAATTACTAGCGATGAATACTGATTGAAAATATTCATTGAAGTAATTTGTTGACAATAGAATGGCTATGGGCAAAACACAAATAAAAAGCATTTTTCACAGGTGATTTTCATAAATGGATGTTGAAATCGAGGCCTAGTCAATGGCGGATACAGAGGGAGGGGGGGCTGGGGGTGGGGTGGGGGCCTAGTCATAGGCGGATACAGAGGGGGGGAGACCCCCCTACAATAGCTCGTGCCTTCGGCACTCGCGGCAGATGCCTTTGGCATCTGCACGATTCGCCCCCCCTTTGAGAATTCCTGTATCCGCCACTGGGCCTAGTAATATGAATTTGCAAAATGTCATTCAGAATATGGAATACTTGAAATGTTCTCTGTATACAGAATAAATACACTGTTAATAATTAAACCAAAAATAAAAGAAATGGGACCCGAATGAAACACAAAACCAGGAAATCTTGTAAAAGGTAGAAAGCTTGCATTCCTGTAGAGAGATCATGTCTATGATTTTCAAAACTTATTTCATAAAATTCAATGATCAAAAAGTTGATTCACTTTTCAAAAAACAAAATTGTATTAACTCTTATCCAGCTGAGTATTTTAAGAATGTTTTTCATCAAATCTAGTCATTGCTGCTGTAAAGCAGCCATGGCTAGATTTGATGAAAAATTCATACAAATTTGACACAAGAAATCACTTATAATTTGCAGGGGAAAATATGGTTAAATGTGCTAAAATTTTATTTATTTTAATGGCGATGGATTTCCTGTTCTGGGCAGGAATATCCCATAGTAACATGCAAGGAGTTAAAGTACCTAAACTATTAGTCAAGTTAGGTGAGATCTGCAGACCTGGATGGCAATATTCACAAGCAGCATACAAGGAGTTAGGGTCACCTTCGGCATCTGCGGCTATATGACCACGACATAAGAATAAAGTCTCAAGTCTAGCCAATTGTTTATACATATGCAGTCCACTTTAGGGGCTGTTCACCTAAGGCATTGGTTACGAAGTCCTATGTTTACAGAAAATCAGCATTTGTTTACCACAGTGAACAAGCAATGTGCCACTTTGTGGGGTTCCCAAAGGGCACAGCTGCAAAGGGAGTGAATTATTTTCTGTGGTTATCTGACCATCAGTGCTGTACATACTGTTATAATATATATTATCTAATATGACTTTCCCTTCCTCTGATTATCCAAAAGGTACTATCATTTTACGGATAGTTTAACATGTCAAGGGTTCTAAAATAACTGCACTGTACACGTTCTAAAAATAGCCATAAAAATATTCTAAGATTTTGACTAGATTTTTCTAGAATTCTTTTTCGTTATTTGTAAGTTTAAGAATGAAAATGACAACAGGCAGTGAACTTAGGATTGGAATCCTGAGGGGAAGCATGATTGCTCCTCCGGTTTGTTCTGATATAATATAATGGCTATTTCACACCATGTTACTGACTGTGACAAAATAGTAGACCCAGGGGAAGGATTATTCTTCCTCGAGGACCACTATTTTTGGCAAAGTCAGCTCCTCGCTATGCAAATATTTATAACATAGTAGCATTTGGTTGGAATTTTATTCTGGTCATGGTTAGAGAGGTGAAAATAACTGAATGTGAAACTTACCTTTTTAGAGAATACAATATAGGCAACAAACACAAATATTCCTTGAAGGAAGCTAAACAAAGCAAACAAATAGTGGAATGCCAGAATATCTTCATTAACGGACAGCAGGCCGATGATCCACACAACACCAAGAAGCAGCTGGAACAGTATAGCAGACAATAAACCAACCCTGAAATTAATTATCAGAAATGATCATTGAGCAAGGCTAAACAGTGCTGTGATAAACAAAAAAGCGAACAAAGAATTTTCACTGGATCATGACCAAGCCTGAATATAAGCAACCTGTCATTTGCAAAATGGGGTCCCCCAGAGGGTGAATGCTATCCCATACAGTGGGCCAATTTATCTATCCTCTAGGTACATCTTTCTGGTTTGGCTTGAGACCTTGATTCAGACTGAGGTCCCCAGAGGGTAACTTTTGTGATGCTACCCTGCTGTGCAGGGTAGCATAACCAAATTCACCCTCTGGGGACCTCATTTTTCAGATGACAGTCTGCTTATTTTCAGGCTTGATCATGACTAGATTCAAGGTCTTAAGTCATCAGTTTAATTCTGTAGGATATTTGAAACTCCTATGGATGGCCCGAAACCAATCTAGACTTTAAATAGCCCATCCCCTACATTCAGATTCACTGGTCTGGAATGTTTCCGTTGGTCAGAAAAGCAAATCTAACAAGCTCTTCACTGAAAATAGAATATGCTTTCAATTTTGGAATTCACTTTAAAAAACTTTCCACAATCCATCATAAGTATTTCCAATAGTGCCTTAAATACTGCACCCTAACAATATGTAACCAAATAACCCTGTGCATTTTGACAGTCTTAGTGAATATTTTCATGTAGTTTTTGATACGGCAGTTACCAATTTTTATAACCAGAAAATGTGACTAACCCTGTGCAATGCACAGAGTTAGTCACACTTTCTGGTTATAAAAAATATTCCTTTTTAACTAAGTATCTAAACCTGTGCACTGTACAGCCATAGTGTAAATCTAAATCAACTCTTTACCCACCATAACAGCCAAAACCAGCCAGTACTATTCTCTCCTTAAGAGCCCTCAAAGGTTTTGTTCGTGAATTTAAAAGATGAAAACACATTCTATTTTCAATCAATAGCTTTTATTTATGGTTGTAAATTAATTCTGGAAATGTTGCTTAATCAAGATTTTATTTGATGGAATTTTTTATGACATTATGATTAGGAATGAAGATTCATACAGCCATAGTTTTATGATCGTGCTCTCCTTCCACTAATTGTGTTAATATCTTGATAGTTTATTTATTTATTGGTGTTTAAGGTTACATATTTCTGCACAATGGCTAATCATGATGACAGCTGAGTATAAAAGGAGGTAGCGACTTACCCTAAGCCAGGCAGAAATCTCAAGGGATGGGGCATATTAAAAGTCAGGAGGTACCTGATTGCCGGTGAACAAGAGCTATTGGTGTGTTAAGTCAGGCCCCGGCAGCTGGGGGGAGGTTGATCATTAACACGGAATAGCTATAGGGAAATGGGTCCGTTATTACCTAGTGGGTAGGTGTTGCCTCGTATTGTAGGAGCACTTTCCCGACAGTTAAGATTCAAACACTCAAATTAGAAGGCACATAAGGTGTTCGGACGAAAAAACTGTGATATTCCCCGGGCGGGGTAGTGTAAACACAATCATGACTGGAATGGCATAGGGAGTATGCATGCCATTAGAAACATTTATCAGAAGTAATAGGGTTCCTCCGAGCCGTGCTTCGGTTATTCTTTGCCAGTATTTCCTGCCCACTATGGTAGTTGACACTGGAAAACAGGGGTCCGAGGAGGGTACGGGGGTAACCTCGATCAGCTAAGTTTTGTAAGAAGCGTAGTTTATGGTGCTCAAACAGAGCTGGGTCGGAATTTTTCCGTATGAAGCGTAGTAGCTCTCCTTTAATGAACCCTTTAAGTGTAGCAGGAGGGTTTGGTTCGAGGCACCGGAGTAGTTCTGTTTTTGTTTTGAACAGGTATGTTTCCACTACTACATTGTGGCAAGATGTCGGGAATATGTGCATCTTGCTGTGGAATGGGTTAATGAATTAGTTTTTGTCCTTATCACAGTGGAGGACCTTCAGTTGTATGTGGTTGCATAGCAGCTGGAAATCACTCTGGAAGTGGAATCGAGTGGGTTTCTTGGGAGTCGCAATAACTTTCAGTCCTTTACCCAAGTACAATTTTTCCATGGTTGGTTAATGGGTGGTTGGATAAGTTTGTAATGTACTTGTTTGCGGAATCAGCCAATCAAGCCAGGGTGGCGCTGTTTGCAAGCTGTTTCTTAATTCGGTGGCGCCTGATTTTAATGGTACGACAGGTATTCCAGGCATGGTGGACCCGGTTTGGGTTTTTTTACCCGTTTTACAAGTGGTAGGACTGAATGTCATGCTATGGTTTGGGTTAGCATGTAGCTGTGCTTGTCATGCAGGTGGTTTGAGTTGCTCAATGAGAGCTAGGAGAGCTGATTGTTGTACATGGTTTAGGAAAGGTTGCAATGTAGAGCCCAGAGTTTCCGTCTGCCCGGTTGGAATACGGTTAATGTTATCGCCCATCGTGGGATGGGTGGAGCCTTGGTGGCGGTTGTTCATGGTGGCGGTGTTATAGCTCCGACGGGTTGGGCAGAGTGGGAATCATTTGTAAGGGTACCCTTGGGGGGGGGGGGCAGGACGCACCCACTGACAGCTGGGTAAGGTTGTCGGGCGACAGGTTAGACGGTCGACGTACTGTTAGGGATTTGGTAGGCAGACTTAGTAACATGACCCTGGTGGGTGGTGGAGTCTTCCTGTAAGCTAGGTGCGGAGTGTCCACAGGGTGTGGTCGTGGGTGAGATTTCATTTCCCTGGTGGGTGAAATCATGGTTTCCCAGGCTGGGATGGGTTCCAGCTCAGGAGTGCATGGGGGACCAATCATGGAGTAGGGTGTCATGTTCGCCCTCAGGTGGTGGGGGACGGATGACACACATTCCAGGGTCTCTCCTGTGAACAGGCGAGAGTATCAGGTCATGGAAGACCATAATGTTACTTAGGGTGCCTTGTTTTAATTGGTGAAGGGTAGCTGTAATTGACATTGGGTCGGCTTTCCCTTGTTCAAGGGTATCCGCATTCGGGTATGGATTATCTAACTTGTTGTGCGTGAGAGTAGCATCAGTCGCCGTGGAGTGGTCTCCCATTTCGTCATTATCAGGGTTTCGGGTGGAAACGATACTAGTCATGCCCAACCTGCGGCATTACAGATTCACAAGAGGGGGGATTTCATTAGCCGTTTGGATTCTGGGTTCCAGGTTCCGGATTGTGAAAAGGGCTCCTGGGGGTCAAGAGATTGTTGTGTGACCACTAGGAAATCATGGTTCCTTTTGGTGTTGGCAGCCTTGTACTGGGCAAGGTCTTTCTCGACAAATTGAGACAGGACGGTATCAGCCACTTGGAGAAATGTTTTTCTTTCATCTGGGTTACAGTCCTCAGTATTAGGGTTCATTTACACCTCAACAATTGATTCTTGTATTTGGGTGAGGTGAGAATCAAGTTGTTGTTCTAGCAAGACAGTCAGACGCTGGCTGGTGTGGAATGCCAGGCTCTCAAGGGCTTGAGAGATATCGTGCTGGAATTTAAGGCTGTGGTCAGTTAGAGTTTGCATATGGTGCAGGGTTGACCGGTAAATGTCGTTAGGTACCACATTGGTTATGTTGTATTGTTGGTACCTTTGGAGGAGGGAAGCGACGCGGGCTTCTTTATACAGGAGGGACCTGGTATTATTAAGGTGCCGTCTTAGTTGTTTCTGGGTAGACGGGTTAAGTGTATTCATTTAATGGAGCTACAACTGGCGTCGGTAACTCAAGGGGTCCTTAATTACTCATCCGGAATAAATCCACAGGTGGTGGAAGCCAGAGTACCCGGACAGAACCACCGAGCAATAAAACAAAAGCTTCTCTCCCTCATTGATTTTGAAGAATTAGTTGCTTGAGCACCAAATGCATTTTTTTAATTGGCCTCAACTGAGCTACACCAAGCAACTGTCAGCTCCTCAACATACTAACTCCACGAAAGCAGGGTTAGCACTGGTTGAAGACAGGTGCACCATCGACGTGCAGTACGCCTTAGCACACAATGTCACCGTGCCCCCACGTGGGCAGTGGGGGTGAAGTGTCTTGCCCAAGGACACAAACAGTCCATAATAGTGTCAATTTCCCTACAGAATTAGACCAGTGGCCTCTGAGAGCTTGGACAAGATTATGACCTGTTTAAAATTCTATGTCCACTTACCTGCCCACACCAATGTATAATATTGAATTTTTAGCAGGGTTCCATCAATTGTATATGCACCCAAGAATTGAGATGGAATCAATGCTGAGCCATAATTCATTAATTTTTATACTGATTACAATTTTGAAAAAAATCTCCAAGCCTTCAAGAGTTAAATGAAATTGGTAACAAAATAATCTCTCAAGTCTGTGATAATATAAATGTATAAAGAGGGTTGGAGACAAATGTTTTTATATGTTACTTTTTCCATTTAAACTTGAAAATGACTTTTCATTGCATTTAGGCTATTAAAAAAAAATTTCTTGTTTCTCAGAACCCTCCCTTATCACAGAAAATCTGCCTCATCACCTTTTTTTTCACCTGGACATCTTTTCTACGATACTATTATTTTGCACTTGTAAGACAAATATTTAACCAACTATACCTTGTTTGACAGAGCTCACTGAGCTCTGTCAAACAAGATATAGTTGGTTAAATTTCCAACTGCATTATGGGAAATGTTCACTTTTGAAAACATTGGTTTGGCACATAATAGTGCAAGTAGTAAAATTTCTCACTCCAACTATTTTCATTACTATTTTATGAAGAACCCCCCCCCCCCCCCTCCCTCCCACACACACACCCTTAATAAAACTGCGGAACAATTGTCCGAGAAACAAGAAATGTTTTTTATAGGTCTTATTACTTTAGTTTATTTGAAAAAATGTCTATTATGTAATCCATTCTCCGAGTTCTTTCACTTGAATGAGTCATCAATTCAAAGACTTTCCATGACCATCTTGGGTCTATTTTCAAGGGTTTGTCATGTGCTCGAGATCACTTAATTATTGGTGTTTAATGCCACATCAGCATCTCAGGGTATCATGACAAAAAGGTGCAGGAGATGAGAAATACAAGGATTTTAAAGGATAATCTGGGTCAAAACAAGGGCTACAAACATTGTTGCATTAACATGTGATCCAAAAATTTTGAAAAAAATATTTCCTATTTTAATACTGTATCAATATCACCTAAGACCCCACAAAGTAGATCTTCTATTTCTCAGGCCATTTTTTTGTAAAATTGTGTGTGGGCTGGTGGTTTTTTATTTTATTTTTGTAATTATTTCTTCGCTATCAAAAGTTTGTTTCGTGTTTTAGTCCTCATAATCTACAGAATAGCATGGACGGTGGTGTATTTAAACCCTTGAGTGCAAGAAGGCTTTGCAATGCCAAAGCATTGCAAAGCCTAATTGCACTCAAGGGACAAATTTATCAATTTATTTAACTTGGGTAAAATATCAGACATAAACCATTTAATTTTTTTTTTTTCAAGTTTGCATTGGTTATAAAAAGAGAGCATGCAACAGGCAAAAGGCCCAAGCAGGAGGGACTGAGAAATAGATTTTTAACTTTTTTAGGCCTAATACATGATTCTTATAGTAGAAAGTACAAGTAAAAATTCTATTCAGCAGAAAGAATCCAACCCGGATATATTCAGCTTGCAGAGCATACTAAATATTGCTAAAAAGATTCTTCTCTTATTGCCCAATATTTCGTTTTTAACTCTTTTGCTGCCAGCCACAAGAAAAAGACACCCCAGTGCCACACACTTTGTGGTAATATTCCTGTATTTAGGGTATATATGGGTAATGTTGAGTATATTGCCAACCACTTGGAGCAGGGACTTGAAACTTTCCAGGTGGTTACAAATAGCTATGGCTTATGCATGGCTTTTGCCGACGTCACATGGGTCATGTGACACTGGTGGCAATCTTGGATTTTACAAAAAATTTATGATTTTTACCAATTATAGCCATGTAATATATGTGCAATGGGTCAATTTCATCCGAAAAGTGTCTGAAATGTCTTAGTTATTAACTTAGACCAATGATGGGACAATGAAATGATATTGTAACGGTTTTACAATTTTCTATGTTATTGTGATATTTACTCTCCAGAGTTATTTGAGCAGTCAAGCCAAAATTTGAAACGTTTGTATTAAATTGGATATTGGCATAAATATTATGCCACTGAAATGAGTTATTTGAGTGACAGTGTATTTAAATCAGTAATTTATACTCGTAAAATGAGTAATGTCCCCAAACTCATAATTTTATAAGGGTTTGTGTAAGGCATTTTGTTTGGACTTAACTTTCACTGACGTACGTAAATTACAACGAAATTAGGATGTTTGAGTTTGTTTTGGGGGAGGGACGCAAAATGACTGATTTCATCCCTCGTTGTTTTTACGTGTTGGTTGTCACCTCATTTATTTTCCGTTGGATAAAATGTCATTTCGAATGTGTTCGGTGACGTAACTTGTCAGTTGACATTTGGGACCCGCCCACTGCGCTGACAGTTATATGACCAGGTTCTGACCACAATTTTAACGTCAAAATATGGTCAGATTTTCTGACCACCCAGTCACCAGTATAAAAGGCTTGTGACCACCGTGGGCGGAGATTCTTTGGTTTGTCATCTGCCGTATGCTTATGTAGAATTGATTGCAAACAACACTGTAGACTTCAAAGTGAATTGTGTACAAACAAAAAATGGCAAATGAGTTGAGCAGGTAAAAATGTACAAACGTAAATGTGCTCACATCACAAAGACTAATATTTTATTGGGTAACTTAATTGTTACGCAGAACTCACTACTTATAATTTACAATGCTTGGCTTGAAATATATTATTATTTTACACTTTGAAATTATGCAGACGACAGTTAACATGTTATTTCGTTATTAATTAATAGATAGCAATCTAGCATATGGTACTTTCCACATTCTTTGGCTAGATCATGGTTCTGTCGAAACACAGTCGTTCCATCGAAATAGGCAGTAAAGAGAGGCGTTATTCAAATCAAATCTGTATTATTTTACCTATCTGCAAATTTCATTATTAATAAAAATTTAAACGTATACAATTCTTGTGATGCCTTAATCAATTAGCCTAATTTTCTATTATTGCTAATAATGCGGCATAAATATAGACTGTTCGTTCATTTTTTATTCTGTTTTATACCAGCAGCCTGGTCGGAATAAATAAATAAACTTGCACTGTGGTCCCGATCCTATCGCTTAAATAGAAGACAGAAGTAGTAAATTCTCTGAAGAATATTTTGTTGCACTGAGTAACATGCAGTGTTGTCTATGAGAGCAAGCGAACCATTTTAGATGCTTGTTTAATTGCGGTAGTCACGCAGCTAGATTATAATATCGCTTGACCGCTCGAACTAATACTGAAGAAGAAATATCACAGTTCCATATGTCAGTATAATTATTCCCCCATGAGAGGTTTACGGGTTAATAATACAGGAGGCTTGAGTATTGCATTCTCTGTGTGACCAACGAGGGGTGTGTCAGGCCTATATAGTTTATTAATTATTGTGGAGGATTGATACTCCTCGACCGTGACATACCACTGGGAAATTGGGCTAGTGTCATATTTATTAAAGTGAGGAGTTTCTATCTGGGGAATTCCATAGTTTAGACCCCTCCACATCACAGTATATTAGGAAGATATTTGTTGTTATTTATATCATTTGCCACTTCAAACGCCCCCCCCCCCCCCCCCCCCCTTCCCCCCAAGGCAACAAATTTTGTTTATATGAGCTTGCAATGTGGATTTAAATGGGCAATGTGTGGATTCTCCTGTACCACATGGACTACATTGTTGAAACTTCCCAGGCAGTTACATATAGCTATGGCCAATGCATAGCTGCTTTGCTGATGTCACGTGACCCCGGTGGTCATTGCATTTTTTCCATGGGATATATGGACAATGGGTCATAACCATCTGGAAATCTGCTTTATGAGCTGGTAATTTTCTGGCACCAATGACAGAATAGGAATTATTTTATGAGGATATTCCCTTGAAGAAATCTATTGGGTC
Source organism: Pictodentalium vernedei (assembly GCA_031216915.1). NCBI lineage: Eukaryota > Metazoa > Mollusca > Scaphopoda > Dentaliida > Dentaliidae > Pictodentalium > Pictodentalium vernedei. The sequence goes on from CM062296.1 coordinate 224,537,370, forward strand.
CAGCCCATCGGTGTCTACCAACACATTACCAATCAATACTAACCAACAACTTTCAAAAGGATCACATTCAGGATATGTTGCTCACTCCAATACAGAATCGACCTCCAGTGCAGTTGCCTGACTACTTTGTAAATCTCACCCTCTACCAATGCTAGCTGCCCCCCCCCCCCCCTGACTGTGACAGGAGAGGGTCCATCATCATCATCATCATTCTCATCATCCTCATCCGAGTCTTCGTTGATGAGATCATCACTGTCTGAGTCATGAAATATACAGCCAATAGCTTCCTCCAGGCTAAATTGTTTGCAAGAAGACATTTCCAAAACAACGCATGTGGAAAACAAAATGCAAGTGATGCGCTCGAGAAATTATCTCGCTGTAGCATGGATAAATGATTTGACCTTGACTTATGATGCTTGGCTGGACCTCGACCTCTGTTTAGCTCTTTTTGGCCGAAATCACTAATTGCCAGTAGTGGAATGCATACAAATCACATATGAAAAGAAGACACCAAAAAATAATAGAGTTCCCTTAGACCCTAGTTCAACAGATATGCATACAAAATTGGAAATTATGCGAGAGTGGCATTGGCCTCGAACTTTTGAATGTTTGTGGGATTGGCAGCGAAAGAGTTAAGAATTTCCAAGGAAGGATCTAATATTCAAGGTCTTTTCAGCTTCTTCACATGGTTTTCCCAAATTCTGGGACTTAGATGGAACCCTGCTTTGCTAACCAAGTTTTATGTACTAAGGTTAACCTTAAACCTTTCAGGTTAAGGTAACTCTGGAAGACAGAAACATATAAAATGTTCGTTGCTTAAGCTCTTACCTAATAGCACTAAGATCTGACACATGAACTTTCTCCTGACAACTTGCTTTCACAGCCATTGCAAATGTAAGAATATTTAGCTGAAATATAAAAAAAAAGAATTTATAAAAGAGATAGCAGAGAGCTGTATTCCCTCACGAGCAAGTTAAGTGCAAAGCTCAAGGACACAAATAAACTTATTGGCAGGTCAATCTCTCGATTAGAAGTGCATATCAATGAGCTGCTGTTCCAGTAGCATGGGAGTGGTTTTTAACTTTTAACTTTCTGAGTATTTTTTAAATATTTTTCTTCAAATCTATACATGGCTACTCTGAAAAAAAGAGTCAAACCAATCAAATAGCAAGAATATAGCTTGTCAGGAAATAAAACAATTTATCCAATTCATTGGATGATCAATTTAGTAATGCACTATATTTTCATGAAACATGCACAACTTGCAAAATAGAAAAAATTAACTTACCACTACAACAAAAGTTATTGGTCCTGCAAAACTCCATATAAATAGATCATCCATGGATAACCAACAGCTAAAAAGATAATACATGAATCTTGAATGAGAATCTGAAGAAATTAACACATTTTATGCTTCCTATTTTTATTCAACACCTTCCATGATGCAGAGAGAATTTTCTTTCTAGTGGCAGAAAATTCATGCATTACCTGAGGTAAAATCTAGTTCCTTTAAAAAGATACATATCCCAGTGTACAGAACAATGCTTTCATCGAAAATATATTTACATTGCTCTTTTTCATTTTAAGGTTTCATCAAAGTAAATTACAGCAGTTCTTTTGTAATCATGTTGAGAATTTAACAGAAATTAAAATAAAACTATCACTGAAGGTGATTAAAATACCTCCACTTCTGGTTTACTAGAATGCACCTCTGAATGTTGAGCTTGAAAAACCAATAATAAATCTAAGCCCATGGGAGAAAACCTGGTTAAAATTGTTGCAGATGAAAAATTTGGAATATGCATAAGTCCACTTGTTAGTCATAATGTTTGAGGAGTTTGATCAAAACTGGTTCATTAATGAAGGCGGTGTTCCACACTCAAAAACTCATTTTCAAATCGATATTAAATCTTCTAAGTTGAAGGGGAGATAACTTCATAAAAATCAGCACACATGGAAAATTTGGAAATATGTACATGTTCACCGATTAGTGGCCATGCTTAAGAAGTTTTATCAAAATTGGTTCAATAATGTAGGAGGAGCTGTGCACACATGAATCTTATTTGGAAATCCATAATAAATCTGACTTCATGGGAAATAACCTGGTTAAAATTGTCGCAGATTAAAACTTTTGAAATATACATATATCCACTTATTAGTCATAATGTTTGAGAAGTTTGATAAACATTGGTTCATTAATGAAGGAAGTGTTTCACACTCAAAAATCTCATGTACAAATCTATATTAAATCTTCTAAGTTGAAGGGTAGATAACCTGGTAAATATAATCACAGATGGAAATTTTGGAAATATGCACATGTTCACTCATTAGTGGCCATGTTTAAGAAGTCTCATCGGAGTCGGTTCAATAATGTAGGAGTTGCACACACAAGAATCTCATTTGAAAAACCATAATAAATCTTAAGTCCATGGGAGATAACCTGGTTAAAATTGCCGCAGATGAAATATCTCCAAGTTTTCACCCACCGAGAATAAGATCAAGCCTGGAAATAAGCAATCTGACATTCGGAGAATGAGGTTCCCAGAGGTGAATTTCCTTTTGCTATCCCATACAGTGGGTCAATTTATCCTCTGGGAACCTCTTTCTCTTTAGGCCTAAGACCTTGATTCAGACTGAGGTTCACAGAGGGTAAATGTAGTGATGCTACCCTGCTCAGCAGGGTAGCATCACCAAATTCACCCTCCCTCTTGGGACCTCATTCTGATGATGACTGTCTGCTTATTTCCAGGCTTGAATAAGATGATAAAAATTCATGTTAATTCTATTACATGCTATTCTAATTCTACTTACAAATGGCTGTTGTTATATCCATCTGTGTAAAGTCCCACTGCCATGCTTACAATTATCCCTGGAATAACTGAAAAACAAAACAATGCATTTTAACTTCTCAAGTGGTTGACCCTTTATCCAACACAATGAGCAGAGACTTTCAAAAATAAATTTCATCAATAACAGAAAATTTAAAATTTTTGCTTCAATAACATAGCTTATGACCCATTCACTGGAATAACAACACGCTCATACCACTGAGGAAACAAAATCTATGTTTTTTACACAAACAATAATAAAAATTTGAAGTGTAATTATTGTAATTAGTGTTATCTGTTTTTGGTCATTACATTAGGTTAGAGAACACTAAGAAGCTAAAGATATTAATATTTGAATCACAATGTCCTCTTAGAAACTTCTGACTGAATTATTTTTTGGACATTCACTTAATATGAGTGCAATGCATGTTTAATTATGATATTTGCATCACGATCATCAATTTGGAGGGAGTTTTTATTTAAGACTCTTGTTTTGTTCCTGTATGTTGTTCACAAAAAATGTGACAGACTAGTTCTATATAATTTGTTACAGAAATATAAAATGAAGGGATCTAGCAGAGTTATCTCACTTGATGAAAAACCACCATAAATGCATTCAGGACAATTGACTAGAGGTATGGAATTGGTTTCTTTATTAATAGATAATTAACACTGATGTCAAAATACCAAAATTTCAATCAGCAAATTTTCTGCAAAATGCAAGTTGGAAGTGTACAGGGTTTGAAAGCATGAATTGAGAGTAGTATGCCATTGGAAACATGTAAATAACCATCTCGGTACAAAAAGACACTGTGGAAATGACAACGCAAATCAATGATCCCATAACTGGTATAGTGTAGGAAGCCCATATTTGGGCTTTATTCTAAGTGAAGGTACTACAACTTAAAGGCTTCAAATTCAGTGGCTGTGCTTCATATTATCTTTGAAGTGATACTATTTAGTCTGCAAGGATTTGCCTTGTCACAATTTATGAGAGAGTGCCTGTGGGCACTCTCCTATAAACTGTAAAAAGATAAAGACATGTGTACAAATTTTGATGCCCCAAAATAATTTAGCGCTCTACTAGATAAGAAAGGTTTCATATTCAATGGAAGATTTTTTTGTTCCTTGTTGGAGTTTAACACTTTTGTCAGCAAGGGTCACCTCATGTCAGACAGTTTAACAGGTGGAGGAAGCAGAAGTATCCAGAGAGAGCCACTGAGCAGCAGGGAGCAGCTGTCACACTCCCCAACATACTAACTTGCACATGCAGGGTTAGCATTGGTACCATCGACGTGCAGTATGCCTTAGCACCATCATGCCAACAGATGGGAAATCAGCATTAAGTGCCTTGCCCAAGGACACAATACAGTTACCCACGGTGGAATCGAACCATGGACCTTTCTGTTCATATTCATATTCAGTCAGAAGAAAATTCATATTCTGTTCATGTGGCACTGCCCAATAAATTGTATAACAAAATGATTGATGAAGAAATTTTAACTATCAGCTGCAAATCTAGTACTCTCTAACTTAACGCTTATGTAACATGATTGGAAGATGACATTTGAAAAAATGTTCTCGAATAACATTTTAATTTTTCTGCAACCCAAAATTACCAGCTCTCTTGTTAACAAGCCTGATGAGTTTGTCCCAACAAGGGGTCATCAGCTCTGTTCTGGAGACAAAAAGAAAAAAAATAATAAGATCTGAATGGCACTTGCTTGTAACAGCTGTTATTCTAGGTAGAGGGTAGGGCAATGTGAATTGGAATTTCTATCCTCGAATTGAAGTGGTGTTCTGATGTCAACGTTGACATTAAATTGGAATCGAATCAGAAACAGCATGACACAGTTTTTCTGAAATCACTTGTTATTTTACCAAATTACCATGCATATCCTTGTGGATTGCATATGCCGCAGCTTGCATGAGTACCTGAGTGCTGATGTCACAAGTTACATTTCTACATCAGTACTTTATAAAGTGGAGCATGGGATTCCCACGCTCCACTTTTATAAATACTGTAGTAACAAAGTAGCTGGTAAAGCAGACATGCATGTCGATTAGCTGATTAAACCAAAAATGCAACAGGCAAATATTTTTTCATTTCTGCGGCATGATTCTGGTGATAGAAGACATTTATTTGCAATTTTCTCTCATCAAGAAAAAACATGAGTTTTCCAGTTAAAAAATATATATGAATCCGGAAGCTTGTTCGATATTGATACCAAATTAGGCCATCAATGTCTGCATCGAACTGAAGCTTCACAGGGGCCTAGTAAAGAGTTAACCAACAAAAAATGTTTCATTATGCATACAAAAGCCTACAAAAAGGGATACATACCATAACCAACTAAGTAATAAAATTTCATCGACCCATGATTTACATCTCTTATTTCCGTCAGCATTCTGTATAAGTGTAACACTTCCACAAACATCCAAGAGAAAGCTGCCATGTAGAAATAATGTAAAGCAATAGCTATCAGTCTGCAAAATAGCTGAAAAACAAAAGTGAGAAAATAAAAATATGATTTTTAACCTTGTGAACTTTATCACAATTTAATTCACAGATCATATAATTATAAACTCAAAGATGGTACAGAGTCTGAAATCATTGGTAAGGTGAAACCTTTCCTGCAGCCAGTCATATAAGAGAATATCATCAGTTTCTTGGTTTTGGAAGCCCATATCTGAGCTTTATTAAAATGTGTAGGTGCCGCCAAGTCTATTTTTATTCTAAGCACCAACTTCATATTCAGCTGAAATCCTCTTCTCCTGGAACTCTATCAAACATAACATAAATATTTAAATACTAATTTCATGAACTCAAAGTGTCATGATACCATTTCAGTATATAAAATCTGATATTTTACCCACAATTTTCAAGAATACACAAAATATTACATTCTGTAAACAGAAAAGTTTTTAATAACCAATAAGCAAGTAACAAGTCAAATTTCTATCGACAACAGGGCAAATGGTTTGTGAGTGAACAAATATGAAATTAACAGGGATATTTTCTTTTTAACCGGCATCCATACATGAGTATACTACATAAAGCGTAATAATGTTGTTCAACCCTTTGAACCCTAGTGGTATCTTCCATGTCAGTTCACCGACAGCAATTGGAAGAGTCCAGATTCATTATTTGGGGCACCCATTTAATATTTTTAATGTGCAGCCCTTGGACTGCATATTGAAAATATTGATTGGTCTACCCGAAAACTTCACTTAGCGGCCATCCTACTTAATATTATGACGTGTATTGTTCCTGGGCCAGAAAAGTGGCTGCTCGTGTTCAAAGAGTTAATGCCATACATCATTTAGTCCCCATACAGCCACAAACTGGCCCTTTTATATTGCTCTAAAAAGTTGTTACATGAGTATTCTTCCTTGAGAACTCTACTTGTAGGATGCATTTATTTTCTGTGCTTTTACATCATTGCTGGCTGCCTGTACAGACAGCCAACAATAGTGTATTTATTTATATATTATTTATTAAGGTTTAATGACACTTTAACAGCCAGGGTCATATCGTGTTGGTGACAATTTTATGGGTGGAGGAAGCCGGAGTACCCGGAGAGAACAATCAAGAAACGACGAGTAGCTGCCAGCTCCCCAACATCGTAACTCTGCACTGCAGCACAGGCAGGGTTAGATTAGATGAAGACATGCACACCATTGATGTGCAGTACGCCTTAGTACATGGTGTCATCATGCCCCCATGTGGACAATCGGGGTTAAGAGCCTTGACCAAGGACACAACGCGGGAGTCCGAATCGATCGCTCAGATGGTCACCCATTCAAGGAATAACCGGGCTCGACATTGCTTAACTTCGGTGATCTGATGAGAACTGGTTACCGCAATGCCACCGCGCCCCCCAACAATAATGTAGAAACTTTCTTAAGTCATCTGCATCTGTATACATGTATATACAGTAGTTATTAATGTAAAATTGTAAGGCGGACAACAATAATGTTGAAACACTGTTGAGTCATCTACAGTTGTATACATGTATATGCGGCAGTTATTAACATAAAATTCATTTGAGGACTTGAAGGTTAAAGATGCAATAAATATTTTTTACTTTTTTCTTTACTCCACTTTTGGCATAATAACAAGAACTATGAAATAGAAAAGAAAAAAAAAATAACAAAAAGCTGTAAACAGAGATTTCAGATAGTCAATGTAAATAATACCTTCGAGGATGTCTGGTCAATGCCTATAAGATATGCAAGGATAGAAATGAAGATAACAACAATCAGATTAATATGTATGCTGTTGGCATTGGACTGAATTCTCTTGAATACCATCAGAATAAAAACAGTGATCACCATTATCACCAAGGCCACTGGCATCAGCACATATGCTAAAGCAATAAATGTGACAACTCTCTCTTCAATGTACTGAAAATATTAAAAAAAAAAAAAAAATGAACACATCTCCAAATAAAAAAAAAAAAATTGCTGTGGAAAGGTTGAAAAGGGAAGTAAGATTAATTCCAGGTAAAGTTTTTCAACCTATGAAATTATGGACATGGTCAATTGACTTTAGTATGAGGGAATACTACTATTTCTGTTGGATGTGGGATGGAGGAATCTCATATGAGGGTAAGATATTGGAGTCAAATACAGGGCTTGCCAAATGTCAGGCACAAATATCTTACCCCAGGGTGGAAATTTCCCAATTCCTCACCCCAAAACCACTGTGGATGTTTCTCCCACCCAAATGCTAACATGACATCATTTATCATTTTGGTGTATGTCATTGACAAAATCTAATTACATATTCTGAAAAAGTAACAAAAACTTTAGTATATACCAAAGGTATTTACTTGGAAAAGTGAAAGACACTCGGAACGAAGACCAATTTAAGGCATTAAAATAAAAAAATTGCTGAGATGCACCAAAAGATATGTCTGTTGCACCAAGGTATCTTACCCAGGACATATGCTTTGGCATGTTGGAAGTGGGAGAACTCACCATTCAAGAATACTCTAGTGATCTAGGTTTGGTTTGATTAAGGTCCCTTCCCAAGGACACAATACAGATACCATTGTTCGGGATCATACCATGGATCTTTAGGTTTAAAGTTCAATACTCTAACCACTGGGCCACTGACTCAGGTCTTGCAGTGATATGTATCTTTATAAATTTGCATTAATATATATAACACAGCTACAAAGATATGTGCCCACCACAAAAATGTACCATGCAAGCCATTTGCTGGTAAAAAAAGTTAAAAAATTTATAGTAATTTATATATTTTTATACTTACCAATGACCCAGACTTAGCTGGTGCTAACTCCAACAAAACCAGGGCCAAACACAAATTTTGCCCCCCAATCCCCAAAATTTGCATCCAAAACAAAAAGAAATCATGTCCTAAAGGACCTCCATAGTACGCCTCTACTGCGCATGCGCAGTGACGCAGTCGTCCCGAAATTGGCGCCAATTATCATTCTTACTGGCAGTGCCTGGTCAGCGCTATGTACTCAGCGGGGAGGCAAGAGTTCCAAACTCCAGGGAGGGCCATCCCCGTCTGGGTCATTGGTAAGTATAAAAAATATATAAATTACTATAAATTTTTTAACATTTTTATACTGTACCAATGACCCAGACTTAGCTGAATAGTAAACAGGCTGGAGGGCCTAGGACATAGAGGAAAATCCAATAAGCTCAACTATATAGTAAAGAGGTAACCCCTTAAGGAGAAAAGGAGTATTAGGCTTTACATGTATCTTTCTTATTTAATATTAAATTAGAAAGATACACTACCCTTAATAATTGAGCACAATAACATTCATGTTCTCTATTAACATCCAGTATAACCCTTATACTAATTATTTTTAAAGCAAGCCAATAAATAAAGTAGTCCAGAGAATTGAGACTCTTTATAATCATTTAAAAGTGTCCGAGTATTGTATATTAAAGCCCGTTTGACACTTGACATATACAAATGCTTCACACCGAGCTACACTTTAAAAATAAGACATGAATGAATTTAAACATTAATATTACACTTTAAAACCATCCCGGAAGCGACTCAGAAATACTGACTTGGAGGAGGCATTCCCTTGCTTTTCACTATAAAGCAGGTGACCTAAGGGAACACCCCCCCCCCCCCCCCCCCCCCTTCCCCTTGCCCTGGGTCAAATAGCCCAGAGCGAAGAGGGCAGCCGGACAGAGTCACTGCCGGAACAGAAAGCCTGCATAACTATAGTTGCAACTGTTTAGTGGACGACATTCTGAGCAACAGATAACGGACCTAAACAATGCAGGTCTCCAGAAATGGACTCAATATTTCTGAGATAAAAATTCGTAAATGTGGATGGCTGAGACCAATAAGCAGCCTTCATGAAATCTGTAATAGCAACACTATTAGCATAAGCCCAGGAAGTAGAAAGAGCTCTTACTTCATGAGCAGAAATCTTAAGCACAGACTGCTGAGAAGAAGATAAATCTTCATAAGCAGTACGGATAGTTAACTGAATCCATCTAGCAATAGAATGGACTGAAATGTCCTTTCTATTAGGCATCAAAGACAGAAAGAAACGTTTTCGTCCCTTTCTGATAAACTGAGATCTCTGTTTATAGATACGTAGTGCTCTAACAGGACAGAGTAAAGGCCTACGCCCGTCTGAAGACGGAAGAGCCTTAATAACAATAGGTTCCGGATATTTATTAGGAGCCTGATTCTTAGCTAAAAAACCCACATTAGTAGTGAAGGTGATAGTGTTCCCAACACTACGATAATGAGAATCATCCACCGATAGTGCATGAAGCTCACTGACTCTTCTGGCAGAAGAGAAAGCTAAGAGAAAAGCTGTCTTATAAGATAAGAATTTGAAATCTACTGTCCCAAGAGGTTCAAATGGCTTTTCCTTCAATTTAAGGAGAACCCAAGCTAAATTCCACTTAGGAATTAATCTAAGAGTTCTGGGTCTATTTATCGAAAAGTTTCTAACCAACTTCGATAAAGAGACATTAGATCCAATTTGTAAACTATCATGATGTGCATAGTTATCAGATAACATAGATCTATAACCCTTTATAGTAACAGGCTGCAGTTTGATTTCGTCAAACAAGTATACTAGAAAGTTTGCAATGTCTGGTATAGAGGGATCAAATATATCTACAGAATGATCCCTACACCAACGACGAAAAACCTTCCACTTAGCCGCATAGTTTAGCGAAGAGGAGGTCCTCCTACAGTTAGAAATCGCGTCCACTGCTCGTCCTGTAAAGTGCTTGCCATGCAAGAAGGACCGCACAACGGAAAAACGTGAAGGTTGAGACCTTGCGGGTTGTGATGGAGTTGGCGCGATTTCCCCTGCGAAAGAAGATCCTCTCGTGGAGGAAGCTTCCGCGGTAGGTCCCACAACAGACACCTGAGTAGATTTATCCACGGTCTCTGTGGCGACAGAGATGCTACCAACAGAATCTTGCATTGAGATTGTTTTATCTTTAGCAATACTTGTTGAATTAACGGCGCTGGAGGATACGCATATCTTATCATTCCGTCCCAAGGGATCGACAGAGCGTCTACTGCAAATGCTCTTGGATCCGGACACGGAGACACATACGTCTGCAACTGATTGTTGAGATGTGTCGCAAATAAGTCTATCATTGGCCGTTCCCATTGGTAGCAAATCTGATTGAATACTTGTTTGTTGAGAGTCCACTCCGACGGCAACAAGCGACCCTTTCGTGAAAGGGAGTCTGCTAGCACATTCAGACGACCCGGTATGTGACGGACCGAAAGAAGAACGTGATGTTCCAACGCAAACAGAAGGATTCTTTCCGTTAGATTGAACAACGGAACTGAATGAGTGCCTCCCTGATTCCGTATATACGCCACTACTGTCGTATTGTCGGATAGGATTTGGACATGAGCATCGTGAATAATGTCCATCCAGTGACGTAACGCAAGCCAAATTGACATCATTTCCTTGATGTTTATGTGCTTGCACAGGAATTGCGGATCCCAAAGACCCTGGCATCTCGAATCCGTTGGGATTAATGATGCACCCCAACCTGTTTGACTGGCATCCGTCATAACGGTAAAACTCGGATCCGGCAAATGCAGCGGAACTCCTTGAGTTAACCACTGAATGTTTGCCCAAGTCTGAATCTCTTGTTTCACTTGATCTGACAAGAGAACGTCTACATCGAGCGAATGAATTTTCACACTCCAATTCTGAGTCAGGAAAATTTGAAGAGGACATGTGCGTAGCCGCCCCATCGGAATGAGATCCGCGGCGGCTCCGCACAGACCTATCAGTCTCATAAATTCTCTCGCCGTGACTTTGTCTGCGTGCAGACAATAGCGAGCGTAACAACTGACTAATTTCGCTCTGGTTAACGGCAGACGAACGAGATTGTTGTGCGTCTCGAAGCTCATTCCCAGATGAGTGAATGACTTGGGACGGCACCAGATCCGACTTCTCCTCGTTTACTATAAAACAGAGACGTCGGAGCAATAGAAGAAGATTCTGAACATCGTTCTGAAGCGTTAACTCATTGCCGTACCTCTGAAGAATGTCGTCCAGGTAGGCCGACGTTACCGCAGACGAATGAGCTCGGAAGTAGATCATTACCGAGTTCATTACCCGAGTGAAAGCCCAGGGTGCTAGATTCAATCCGAAGCACATGGCCCGGAACTGATACACCACTCCTAGGACTGCGAAGCGTAGATACTTTCGGAATGTCGGATGTACCATGACGTGAAAGTACGCATCTTTGAGATCTATGCTCGTTGCATAATCGTTCACCCGAATACTCGCTCTGACCGATCGAATCGTCTCCATATAAAACTTCGGAGCGACGATCAGCTTGTTTATCCAGCTCAAATCTATGACTGGACGGAACGAGCCGTCTGGTTTCGGAACCAGAAACAGATGGCTGTAGAATCCCAGAGATTCCTGGTTTTCTACGACCTCTACCGCATTCTTCATTAAAAGAGACTGCACCTCTGATAACAGAGCGTCTCTTTTCTGTGGATTTGACGGAAGATGAGTCCACTTTGGACTTCGAGTTAATGGAGGCTTTCGTTTGAAGGATATCTTTAGACCTTCCGAAGTCACTCCTCTCACCCAAGGGTCGTCCGTAATCGACGCCCACTCTTGTGAAAAACTCGACAACCTTCCGCCAACCGGAACGCGATAGAGGTTTAAGCCATCACCTCCTGGACCTGCGAGGCCTGCGGTAGGAGAAACCACGTCTTCCACGACCCGCACCTCGCCTCGTCGACCTCGGGGCGTCCGACCGATTGTCCCGGCCTGAAGGACGTCCTGAACGAGAGTCGCTATCCTGACGGTCTCTCGAATAAGACCAAGAGGATGCACCGGAACCTCTATAGGAACCTCTCTTGGGCGCATTAGACCCAGAAGTGCCTGTCTTATTCGTGTCTGCTGTATCCGACTTTTTAGGAGCCGATCTGAACAACAGAGAATCATTAGCTTTCTTTTTAATTTTATCATAAATAGCGGAAAGCTTGCCGTCAAAGAGAAGTTCTCCTGAGACCGAAGCGACTCTAAGAGAGTTCTTCACCTTAGAATCCACTAGTGTGGATGTAGCTAGGGCTGCGTCACGTCTAACCAACTCCAGATTTGCCACTGAAAGGGCGGAGTTACACGTGGAATAAGCTACTGCCCTTGACAGAAGTCTTAAAGAGGATTGTATATCCTGAAACTCTTCCCCTTGAAGGCGCAGTGATAACGCCTTAGTAAGGTGATCTGCGTAAGATAAGGCATCTAAATTGGCTCTGTTAGACGCAATAGCTGTTTCCAACACCGCGGTTGGAATAGAAGCTGACGACGGTAATGATAGCTCTAAGTCTTCCGCCTCGTCGTCCATACGCAGAGGAACTCTCGGTATACCCTGTCCTGCCGTATCGAATTTATTCCTTGCATTAATGAAAGGCAGGTTAAGAGTATTAGCGGACAAGAAACCTGCTTTCCCCGTCCTGGAAGCAAGTTTAAATATAGCGTCGTTCAATAATTCAAATGTTCTAGCAACATTATTGGACTGCGACGGAAACTCGGGAGCGATGTCCCTGAACTGCTCAAAAAATTCAGAGTCCAATGACGCTATAATTCTCTTGTCCGGAAGCACAGCAGTCTGGCTCGACGGAACAACTTGAGGGAGAAAGTGCCGGATGAAGTCCACGGCAGCTTTATGTTGTTCCGAAAGGGATAGCTCCAATTCATCCGTATCCCTTTCACCATCCGGTCGGACCTCCCGATGTTCCCGGTCGTCCGCCCCCGATGCTTCAGCGGAGCGTACCGACCCAGCGCCGTCGGATAATTCTCGATCCGACACCGTTTCTGTCGGCTGCTGGGATGCTGCGATAAGCTGTGCTATCTGCACAAGAATGTCCGACGCCGAGACCTGCGGAGGCGCAGTCTTTCGCTGCTTCGCCGAGGGCAGCTCCGCATCAGATGGCTCCCGCATACTTTTCCTATGCGAACGTCTGGAGTCCATCGGTCTCGAATCCCTGGCTGCCGGATGGTGTGACCTGGTCGCCGAAGAATCCTTCATCGGCGAAGCTGGTAAAATATCGGCGGTCACGCAGCCAAGGTGCGGTCGTGTGCGCTGACGAGAAGAGGAAGCCTTAACAGTCTCTGCGGACTGCTTATACAACGGAGCGTCCCGAGCGACGGACGTATGCTCCGCTAAAGACACATTTTGTACCACAACATCTGGTCCCAGATGTTGTTGTACGAGAGAGGGACCTCTCTCGCTCGCGGCCCGGCTGGACCTGGACGAGCTAGGAACCGGACTAAAAGGCTTCCTCCGTTCTCGCTTACTATCCGCCGTCACTGGGTGTGCATCTATTATGTTTATAGTGCTCGCATCACCCAAAATTTCCTCTTGGACCGCATCGGACGAACCCGGCTGCCGAACCATTCGGTGAATGGACGCTACACCGGGCGAGCTAGCGGACGACATTTGTCTAATCTCCATGAGCACTTTTGCCGCTAGCTCTGAATTCATTTGTTACGACGGACGCACACTTGAAGAAGATAACATGGAAACATCACCCTGTTCTGGTTCCTCTGAAATAGAAACTGAGAGAGTAGAGTGACCTTGTGGAGAAAGAGCCGGCATCGCTCTTTCTCCAGAAACAACATATCGTGACACACGTTTCCAATGTTTCTCATCCCAATGTTCACATATAGGACAGGGATTAATGCGAGAACACTGACTACAATTAATACAATGATCATGAAAGTCAGAGGAAGATTTCTTCCTATTACAATTTGAACAATGTCCCTTCATTGTGAAAGAACAACAATAAGTCCTAGTTACTCGCAAAAACCCCTGACACAAAGATACATAATAACATGATCCATTAATAAATGAAAAAACAATTGCAAAACAAAATAATTTTGAAAAAATATTTTTTCAGAGAAGCCCAAGTTGCTGAAAAGTAACGTTGAGCCCCGATGGATCCGATGGCAAAGTGTGGTCAAAAATTTTAAATTTATATAAAATAATTAATGAGACACTTTCGGATAATATAAATGTATCTTATAATGAGATAAACTACCACAAAGGCAAACAGCCCCCCTCAAAAAAGGCTGTTGCCAATGAAAACAAACAGTGTAAACACACTAGAAAACATGACTCCAGGCACTGAAAAAACTGGCCCGGAATCAGTCATCAATTACACTCTATCTGATGCAAAACAGAGACTCCCAGGGGAGAATCTGTAGAACATCAGATGGAAGATGCAGAACACAAACGTTATACACCCATGGGTGAAAACGTAACTATGGGGAAAATAACAGAAAACATTCTGTAACCAAGCAACTCTCCCAGGAAATTTTAGAAATGAAACTTCTCAAAAATATGCCAAAAGCATGGGAGAATTGCCAGGGGGGACTTTAGAAGGCTAGGGGAGAGGAAACACTGAATAAGCAGTGCAACAATTAGCAAGAATGACAACAAGAGGCCCATGCCTCGAAAATAGGCAACTTAACATAATTTCAACAAAAAATTTTAAGTACAGCCCTGATTATTTTTTGCCACTTCTTTTTCCTCTCCTCCTTCTATCCTCCTTAGAATCACATTTTCTCCAAAAATTACGTGTCTGGCATCCTTTAAACTGAGATTTACAAGCACAAAGATCAGTGAGATGTTGACTGATGAAGGGCCAAACAGAGAATGATAATTGGCGCCAATTTCGGGACGACTGCGTCACTGCGCATGCGCAGTAGAGGCGTACTATGGAGGTCCTTTAGGACATGATTTCTTTTTGTTTTGGATGCAAATTTTGGGGATTGGGGGGCAAAATTTGTGTTTGGCCCTGGTTTTGTTGGAGTTAGCACCAGCTAAGTCTGGGTCATTGGTACAGTATAAAAATATTAATATTTCAAATAGTGACCTTGATCGTTCATCAAGCAATCTAGTTATTGTTAATAAGGCCCTACAAAGTAGATCTGTTTCTCAGGCCATTTTTTGTAAAACTGCATGTGGGTGGGCAGTTTTTTATTTTATTTTTTATTTTTGTAATTATTTCTTTGCCATTAAAAGTTTGTGTTCTTGGTTTGTTTTATGTTTTAGGACTCAATCTACAGAATAACATGGCAGCATGTAATGATATATGCGAAAAGAAAGGACATAAGTTCCTGTGATCATCATCAGGATATTCGATTTAAGCAGTCGATGGTCAGGTATTCAAAAATTGAATCAAATCAAACTGGACAAACACTTCAAAATTCAAATCCAATTCGAAGATCTGCAGAGCCCTAGATTAAAATAAAATTACAAAATAACCAAATCTAATTGGCACCATTTGAATTAGAGTCCAGTGTGCATAAAGGAATAAAAAAAAAATTATCACCTCTGATGCTGCTTCATCCATCAATAGAGCAAAGCTTGTCATATGATTGCATTCACAGATGCCAAACATGTCTCCTTTCATTGTAGCACGATCCTTCAATGTACAACCTTCTGATGACCAAAGTCCAGTTCTACAATTAGTAATATTCATACCATGATATCAAGTCATTAATTAAAACTTTAGTCCCCACACAAGCACAAACAGCCCCTCTTGGATTGCCCTAAAAAAGTTGTCCCAAGTGTATTCTTCCTTTAGAATTCAACTGGCAGGGTGCATTTATCTTCACAATGTTTTCACATCATTGTTGGCTGTCCGAAAAGGCAGCCAATAATAAAGAGGAAACAATTTTAAATCATCTGCAGCTGTGAACATGTATTTATACCATGATTACCTATTCTACTATATATGAAAAGCCTATGACATAAATTTTAGCTTTACACACCAACCGTGGTGAACACGCCAGCAATGGGATTTCAATAGTTAAAATTTACACCTACAGTGGAACTACATCCAAGTTGACCTTTGATGACATTGTGAGTGCAAACTTGTCTAAATTTATCACACATCGCCTCACAAAGATTGAAATGAAAGTGGCAAATATTTATTACGTTTTTAAATGAGTTTACCCCATAAGACATCAAAACTTAACAAACATGCATTGTCTCATGTTAATAATGCATCCATAATTCAAACTAGTATGTTATTATGCTATTAAAATGAAAAAGGCCCTGTTTCATTTTCCATTTTGTTTTGGCAATAAAACTGACAGTGGAAATACTGCCCACCGATGCTCATGTAAATTTAAAAAAATCTTTTTATGTATGTATGGCTGCTGCTCAGAAAAATCGAGAAAAAATAATAGCGACTCTTAATAATCTGATGATCATGGTATAAATAAGATATACCCAAAGTAGCTTGGTGTACCAAATGTTCACCACTCGTGGTGAAGTGGTGTTAACTGCGTGACTAAGGCTCGCGGTTAAAACCGCTCCTCACTCGTGGTGAACATTTGGTACACCAAGCTACTGTAGGTATATTCTATATATACAGTTGTTATTAACATAAAATTAATCTGAGGACTTAAGAGTTAAGACTTGAGACAAGCTCAACACAACTGAGCTTGTCTGCTTTGTTTCATTGGGGCTTAATGTAACTTTTAACAGTGAGTTACTTCGTGTCTGAGGGTTTTATGCAAGGAGGAAGCTGGAGTGCACAGACAGAACCACAGAGTAGAGGTGAGCAACTGTCAGACTCTTCAACTTACTAACTCTACAGAAGCAGAGTTTGCAGTGGTTGGAGAAAGTGCACCATTGACGTGCAGTATGCCTTAGTACACATCACCCCCATGTGGCCAATCAGGATGAAGTGTCTTTCCTAGGGATACAACATAGTTACTACAGGTCAGGATCAAACTTTCAACATTTTGGTTTAAAGTCCAATGCTCTAACCACTGAGCCATCATGCTCCGAAAACTGAACTTGTAAAACTATCCAATAGTCTTTTTCATCAATATACAGTGGAGGCTACTTAATTTAATATCTCTTAATTGAATAACCCTGTTCATTTAATATAACATCCAAACACTAATTTGACCTGCTAACTGCATGAGGGCCATATAGTAAACTCCTGTTGAATAAAAAATCTTACAATATTTCAAGAAACCACCCTGACAATCACCCCTTATTTATAGACATATTTTGCCTTAGTACATCCAATACAGACATTTAATCTATTAGGCATGTAGGTGATAGAGTAAACTCCTATTAAATGAATAAAAAATCTTCCAACATGTCGAGAAATTGCCCTCACAATCACCCCTTATTTCTAGACCTATTTTGCCTCAGTACACTCAATACAGGCATATAACTGATAGAGTGTTCGAAGCCCATATTTGGACTTTACTCTGAAGTGCAGGTGCTGCCACAAAAGGTTTCATATTCTCGGGATATACTTTGTACTATCTTTGAAGTGAAATTATTTAACCTGTATGGATTTGCCTGGTTAAAATTTATGGGAGAGTGCCTGTACACACTCTCCTATAAAATGTAACGAGGCAAAGACATGTGATCAAGTTTTACCAAGCAAAAATAATTGCACCAGTTAATCTATTATATTCTGTCAGACATTCCAAAGTATTAACTCTACACAAGCAGGGTTAGCATTGGTTGAAGACAAGTGCACCATAAACGAGCAGTACACCTTAATACACAGCACAACCATGTCCCAAGGGGGCAATCAGAATTAAAATGCCTTGCCCAAGGACATAATGCAGTTACACATGGTGGGGATCGAAACATGAACCTTATGGTTGGAAGTTTAATACCGTAACCATTGAGCCATTGTGTTCCCTTTGGCAATCATTGTAAAATGAATACGTTTAACTTCTTGCATGAAACAGACATTCCTGCAAGAGCGCCTGCCAGGACACCAATACTCTTGCCAACAGAAAGTATATAATCTGGCCTCTGTTTAACAGAATGCATCACTGTAAATTGGACCAATCATATGACGAATCACAGCCAGGCATTATTTGTCCGATTTTTCATCAAATTCACACACAGCAGCCATGATGGATTTCATAAAAAAATTCAAGAAAATACTCAGCAGGTTAGGAGTTTAACCAACCAAACCCTAACAGAAACCAAGGAAAGACTCTTGGGTACAACATGGGACAACAAATCGATGTATCAAAATTCTCATGCTTTGCACACAGAAGAGTACAAGCAAGTACAAAGCATTGGAATATCATTCTAGATCCACCTAATTTTTGAATGTGCTCTATCTGCTTTACACTCAAGGAGATAAACTCACTTGGCAAGAAAAGAGTTAATAAAATACAGAATGTCATGTGGTTGGTTTTGAAAGCACACTTCACAGTAAAGGTAGTTGGGTGTCTGTCTTCAAGCTTTTACCTGTAATTTGGAAATGAAATGGGGCTACCAGTAACTTTTGAATTCAACTGGATAATGGACACAAATGCTGTGGACCTGGTCACCTGGTTCAGAAAGAAAAATTGTCCCTGATCAGCATTTACCTTCAAGGATAAAATATTATATTCTAAAGCACTGGATGACTACTTACAGACTGTTAGTGTGTTTCCAGTAAACACACTGTGGACTAGTTCTGTTTAATTTGATTTTTTGTTTGAAGATTATTTTCACAGGTTCTCTCAGCATGCCTTGAATTTCTCTGTGATCATCAAATAGCATTATCGATAGAACAGGGCTATTGACACTTACTGGCCTTCCACCAATCACTCTGTAAAATATTAAAATTGTAAACACAACACATTTTTTTAACATGCAAAAGAACCAAAGATAATACAAAATTTATTAAACATCATAAAATAGGCACAAAAAGGAGGTTTTGATTCTCAGGCAATTCCTCATTGAAATTAGACACTTTGTTGGACATTTTTATTGGATTCTTTCAAAAGTAGAAGTTTTTGCCAAAGGGGAGAAGGGAAGAAGAGTTAGCACAGCAAGCTTTTGAAACTACCTGGAGTATTTCTCAACTCCCATTATAAGAATTGTTATGGCCCCATAAGTGATGAATGTTTACATTGAACATGTTGCTGTTTGATACAGTGCTGATTTTTGTGGGACACAGCGAGTATAGAGTGTAGTCAAGTCAACTTGCCTCTGGTGTTGAACTCAGACATTGTACTTTGATGCACACTTTGGACAATGAAAAAGAGATAAAAATCTTCTAAACTGCGAAGATTTTAGTCAAGTGCTGTCTGCCTGAATAGGCAAAAAGCACTTCACAGAAAACAGCTCCTGGGCCACAAACGAAGTTAAGGCCAAAAAAAAAATACATTTAGTGCTCAAGCAACTAATTCTTAAAATCAGTGAGGGAGGGAGGCTTTTATTTATTTTTTTTTTGTTTCTTGGCTAGTTGAGTGCTGGAAGCCCATATTTGGACTTTATTTGTAGGTGCAGGTACTACAACTTAAAGGTTTCATATTCTGCGCAAATGGTACATATCTGTAAAGTGAATTTATTCCATCCCAATGAATTTGCCTTGTTACAATTTATGGGAGAGTGCCTATAGGCACTCTCCCATAAACTGTGACGAGGCCAAGACATTTGAATGAATTTTGACAAAAAAATTTTTTTTTAGCACTCTGCCAGTTATTAAAGAAATATCAAATTCATCTTTGTTCAGTTATCTTTATGCACCTCCCCCCCCCCCCCCCCCCCCCCCCCAAATACCATCCATATCAAATGTGACTTATTTTCTGCAGAACACAGCAAACTGGATGTTTACAAACAATTACAATGAACAGACCAACCCTGTATTTTAATCATGCTTTGGTGCAAAACATACAAATAAGGCCCATAAAAAAATCTTGTTTCTCAGGCAATTTTTCCTCAATTTTATGATGAGTGGGTGGGGGTGGGTTAAAAATTTATTTATTTATTTATTCATTCATTCACACAAGCAGGGTTGCATTAGCTATGTTTTTAAGGTGGAACTTCGAAAATTAATAAAATTCAAATGGCGGTTTTTGTGAATGCTGACCAGATATGACCATTAGTCTTAGGTAAAGGGTAGCAAAGATGTGACACTAGCTTCCAGAAAGACTGTTAAGAAAATGATTTTAAGGAAGAATAGATCTGTGATACTGTTATGAAGAGAATGAACTCTGTATTTAGAAAGAAAATTTCTCTAATGTGTCACCAGCATGATTTACAAATACAGAATGCAATTAACTACATCTTGTTTGATAATACGAGCTGTAATTCCTATCTTTCTTGGGGATAAATAAATATTGATAAAACTAGTCACTTATATTGGCATGGCGGGGGTTCGAACCCACGCCGAGAGAGTTTCCTTCGGCACCAACCGCCTAGCGAAACTATACTGAACTACGCACACCACTCGGCCACCGACAGACCCCAGAGACCTCGGGGGTCTGTCGGTGGCCGAGTGGTGTGCGTGGTTCAGTATAGTTTCGCTAGGCGGTTGGTGCTGAAGGAAACTCTCTCGGCGTGGGTTCGAACCCCCGCCATGCCAATGTAAACAAAACCAGCGTCCTTTCTTAATTCTGTGGCATCCGAGAAATTTGAAAAAGACAAGTACTGTCGCTGATTTCTTCTGAGGTGCAGTTCGTAGAATTAAGTGCTTAGATGCAACTATCTGA
Organism: Pictodentalium vernedei; assembly: GCA_031216915.1. Taxonomy (NCBI): domain Eukaryota; kingdom Metazoa; phylum Mollusca; class Scaphopoda; order Dentaliida; family Dentaliidae; genus Pictodentalium; species Pictodentalium vernedei. The sequence continues at coordinate 224,558,194 of CM062296.1, forward strand.
TGACTAGTCACTTATGATTTTCACTTTGGTCAAACTATGATCAAGGTGGCCTCTATATGGCACCAAATAAAACTGTACCTGACAGAGCTGTGGTGATTCTTTGGTAGCATATTTCCTATAGTCTTGTATAAAATATAACCAACATAAGCTTTAGGAATGGGTGGGTCATTAATATCCATGCCATGCAGATCTGAAAGGAAGATTGTTTTCAATTAAATACTCATAAGTGTGTGTATAATCTTTTCTCTTACGATCTGAAAAAAGTATCCGATTCCAATTTTTAATAACTTAAAATTTTACTTTTCAATTGAAAACAGTGTATTATTAACTCATTAAAAGAGGATAACAATTTTGTTATTTAATAATATAAAGAGAAAATTTATTGGATGCTTTGTAAATATGTAAATGGAATTTCTGACCTCCTCAAGGAGATGTGATGCGACGACCCAGATCACTTCACTGTAGCGATAAAAGATTTATTATATGACTTATAGTTCAACATCGCATGCCAAATCTAGCATTAACAATTCCACCAACCATTTTTTGGTAAATTGGATTGAAGTAAAAAAGAACTAATTTTGTTTACACTTATTATTAGGTGCACACTTCCAGAGAATCCCCCGATGTGCATGAATACGTAACCAAGTGAACAGTCAACTTTCAGTCAACCTGGTCTGCCATTCCGAGTGCACCCATTCCAGCTCTAGAGTAAAGTACTCTCTGCGACCGGAACAGCTAAGTATGCGAATTCAAACACACCCTTGAATAGTCTGCGACCGGAACAGCTAATTATGCAAATTCAAACACACTCGTAAATAATCTTTTATATTATAGCGATACGAATCGGATTTTCCGGGGACCAGGAAAAGATCATCGAACAGTAGTGATATTTAGTGGTTAAATTACATAGTCATAAAATAAAAATGCAGTTAATGTTTTAGCCAGTAAACCTTCAATGAACATAATGACCTCAAGTTCACTTTGATAAATATATAAACATTACAGGTTGTCTGACTGGTCCCTAATCTGCTGGACGGCTCACAGCCATGTACAATCTTTGTTAACCCTTTACCCAACACAGATGATAACAAAATCTATTACTTTAAAATATTATTTTTTCAAATTTTTCAAAAAATTTCAACAAAACCATATCATATGACCCCCTCACTGGAACACTCTCAATGATTTCATTCCAATGAGTGAGGTCACATGACATGTGTTTAGTCGAAAGTTTTTTAAAAATAATTTTTTTTTCAACTGCTCAATTTGTTTATTATGTAGACAGATGTGGTCATTTCCTCAGCAAAAGGGTTAACCTTTAAGAGCCTAATTCTGACTTTGATCATAATTTTTGGAACAGAACAGATAACCCATACATGCAGTCTTTGGGTTAACTCACAAGTTACATTCTAAACACCTTGGTAGTTGCTTTTAGGCAAGTCTTGTCTGCCATTGTTGGCAGCCAAGACTTGCCAAAAAAAACAGCAGCAAAGTCACAGAATGTAGACTGTCAAAGTGTAGCCAAAATATGTAAAAATCTCTAGGGCATTAAGGGTTAAACATACAATAATGATTTGACCCTTTGGGCTTAACCTAAGCTTGTACTCTATTATATTTTGTTCGAGGAGCCCTGTCAAACAAAACAGAATAAATTCTCATTTTAGCATCAGAGTGCAGGAAAATATCCAAATTCTGGTTAATTGAATCTAGTTAATGGTATCCTCCTGTTAATTGAGTAATTTCCTCCAGATTATTGGATTTTTACTTAACAGCATTCACTGCATTGCACTTTTAAAACATTTTAGAAAATTAGAAAATCTGAGCCAGAAGAATATCTTACCTGGAGGTACAGGTGTTATTACCGAAGATGGAAGTACAATACTGGTATCTTTGTCAAAAATATCCACAGGCACAATATTGTTATACTTGGGTAAGGCAATCCCTGAGTAATTCAGTTTATTAATACTGTCGACTCCAAGAACTGAAAATAAAATAATCACAGTTTACAAAAAAAATATGAAATAACCACTGAATGTTATTCAGAAAACTGTAGTAACACAGCACACATTTCTGAAAAAATGAATTATTTTGTCAAAAAAAACAAACTATGCTGTCAGCAAAGAAATTCAAACAACCAGTAAGCTTTATTATCAAAGATTTTGTTAGTTTTTTAAATTCTGGAAACAAACTAAGTGGTTTAGTGTTGAATAATTGATCCAAAGTTATAATTAAAAGGATATGAGTTATTTCAAAAATTTTCACCTTCCCAAAACTGTGGTTACTTTAATATTAAACTAGAGGGAACCATTTTAGTGAACTAAAACACATTTCTCCCCTTTGATTAGTTCCATGTTTCCAACTTACGACTAACAAAGATCAAACTAAAGGTCAAATGTCAAAATCATGGAAGTTCAAAATAGAATGTGACATATCAGCTTGGCAGTTGCATTCATATGACAAATATCATAAACCTAGCTGAACAATTCAATAATTTGACCTTGATGTCAAAGATCAAGGTCATCTGTGATCACACCAGTACATGATACAATGTTGTCTTATGTTGATACACCCACATGCCAAATATCATAATCCTAGGTGAAAAAATAAAAAAATTCAATAATTTGACCTTGAGGTCAAAGGTCAAGGTAGGTCATGATGGTACATGACACATCGTCTTTTGGTGATACACTCACATGCCAAAAATCATATGCCTAGGTCAAAAGATTAAAAAAAAAGGTCAACAATGTGACCTTGAGGTCAAAGGTCTAGGTCATATGTGGATCATGATGGTACGTGACACATCATCTCATGGTGATACACTCACATGCCTAATATCATAAACTGAGGTGAAAAGGTAAAAAAAACGTTCTGGCCCGGACAAACTTACTTACCAAAAAATCAGTAATTTGACCTTGTGGTCAAAGGTCAATGTCATATATGCATTATGATGGTACACGGCACATCGTCTTATGGTGATACACCCACGTGTCAAATATCATAAGCCAAAGTGAAAAGGTAAATAAGTTCTTGCCCGGACAAGCTTACTTGCCAAAAAATCAGTAATTTGACCTTGAGGTCAAAGGTCAATGTCATATGTGGGTCATGATGGTACATCGTCTCATGGTGATACACCCACAAGCCAAATATAAGCCTAGGTCAAAAGATAAACAATGAAAGTGTCAATGAGACTGTAGCTTAACTTGTCTGTGTGTTGTGTTTGATGAAAAGGATAATGTTCAATGTTTATGAAAGGATTATGAAATAAGACAGGAATTGTGATAATTGGGAATATGTTCATTTCTGTTCCCTGTATGCTATGTTTTTGATAAAAATAATGTGAGGTGTATTTTGTACTAAAGAGCTGAGAGGTGGGTTAATATGACCTCACAGTTAATGTACGTGGCCCTCACAGTTAACGTATATCAACAAAAGTTACCAAGTTACAGCGAAATTATTCCAAAACGAGTCATCCTATCAAGTTACATTGAAATCCCTTCATAAATATGGCCTGTAGACTGTGCTAAAGGTTTTTGGGCTTACCTCAATGACACTGTAGCTTAACTTGTCTGTGTGTTGTGTTTGATGAAAAGGATAATCTTCAATGTTTATGAAAGGATTTTGAAATAAGACAAGAATTGTGATAATTGGGAATATGTTAATTTCTGTTCCCTGTATGCTAGGTTTTCAATAATGAATAGGTCAATGACACTGTAGCTCAACTTGTCAAGACAAAGACATGTACATGTATAGTATGTGACACAGCAATGACAAACATCTAGGTAATGACCTGATAACAAAGGTACATATAAAGTATTGTAACGGTCTGTACATAAATACTGACCATTGCCTGTAACAAATGTATAGCTAAAGTATTGTAAAGGTGGGTGACAGTCAGATGCTAAACTAGAAAAAAATCTTTGAGTCCCAGAGTGGGTCTGACTGAACCCCAAAATATTTGTTCTCATAGCACAGTGATAACAAAGGCACCAAAAAAAACACACTCGTTCCTGTCCCAAGGTGAAAACAAAGGTACCCAAAAAGTTTTGTGATGATCAGTTCATAAATACGAGCTGTATAGAACTTGTGACAAAAAACTGATTGGACCTAAGTTTGGTACAAAATGGCCACCGGCAGCCATCTTGAATTTTGGACGTACCCAGAAACACTCATTCTCGTCCCAAGGTGATAACAAAGGTACCCAAGAAGTTTTGTGAAGATCGGTTCATAAATACAGCCTCTACCCTGAGCCGTATTGACATGTGTGCTTACATTGTGTAAGTAGCACTGAATAAATCAACGTTCATCTAATTTGCATAATTTCTGCACGAAAAAAAACACCTTACAATATGTGATGTATTCCATGTTACTAAACATTCATACAAAAATTTATTCAAATCAGAACTTTCATACAGAAGTTCTGTACAAAAGACTGATTGCATTAATTTTGGTACAAAATGGCTGCTGGTGGCCATCTTGAATTTTGGACCACACCCAAAAACACTCACTCTCATCCCACGGTGATAACAAAGGCATCCAAGAAGTTTTGTAAAGATTGGTTCATAAATATGGCCTCTAGTCTGAGCTGTATAGAAGTTGTGTACAAAAAACTGATTAGACCTAATTTCGGTACAAAATGGCCACTGGCAGCCATCTTGAATTTTAGACCGCACCCAGAAACACTCGTTCTCATCCCAAGGTGATAACAAAGGTACCCAAGGCATTTCGTGAAGATCAGTTCATAAATACAGACTCTAGTCTGAGCTGTATTGACATGTGTACTTACTGTGTGTAAGTCGCACTGAAAAAATCAAAGTTCATCTAATTTGCATAATTTCTGCACGAGAAAAAAACCTGTATTATATGTGATGTATCCCATGGTACTAAACATTCACACAAAAAATTATTCAAATCAGTGCTTTCATATGGAAGTTCTGTGCAAAAATCTGATTGCACCTAATTTTGTACAAAATGGCTGCCATCGGCCATCTTGAATTTTGGACCGAACCCCAAAACACTCGTTCTCGTCCCACGGTGATAACAAAGGTACCCAAGAAGTTTCGTAAAGATCAGTTCATAAATACGGCCTCTAGCCCGAGCCGTATTGGCATTTGCACTTACAGTGCTGAAAGTAACACCAAAATACATCAAAGTTAGTCTAATTTGCATAATTTACGCACGAGAAAAAAACCCGTATTATATTTGATGTATCCCATGGTACTAAACATTCATACAAAAAATTATTCAGATCAGAGCTTTCACATGGAAGTTCTGTACAAAAAACAGATTTCTGGCAGCCATCTTGAATTTCGGACTGCACCCAAAAACACTCGTTCTTGTCCCACGGTCATAACAAAGGTACCCAAGAAGTTTCATAAAGATCGGTTCATAAATACGGCCTCTAGTCCGAGCCGTATCCAATTGTTGACGTACGAACAGACGGACAGATGGACAGACGGACGGACAGACGGATGACAAAAGCTCAAATTTGGCTTCGCCAAAGTTGAGCTAAAAATAATATGAGGTGTAGACTCTACTAAAGAATTGAGAGGTGGGTTAATGTGGCCCTCACAGTTAATGAATGTGGACCTCACAGTTAATGTATATTAACGAAAGTTACCAAGTTACAGTGAAATTATTCCAAAACGAATCATCCTATTAAGTTACAATGAAATCCCTTCATAAATACGGTCTGTAGGCTGTGCTAAAGGTTTTCGGGCTTTGGGCCTGTGTAGCCATCATGGATGATCAATCACAATCAAAAGGGGATGTCCTCATCTAGACATTATACTGAGTCATCCTACCAAGTTACAAGGAAATCCCATCTTAAATACGACCTGTAGTCTGTGCTAAAGTTTTTTGGGGTTTTGGGCTCAGGCAGCTGTCATGGTTGAATGATCGCGACCAAAAGGGGACGTTCTCATCTGGGCATTATTTGGAGTCATCCTACCAAGTTACAATGAAATCACTTCATAAATATGACCTGTAGACTGTGTTAAAGGTTTTTGAGCTTTGGGCCCCTGTAGCCATCACAGTTGACCAATCATGACCAAAAGGGGATATTATCATCTAGACCTTATATGGAGTCAACAATGAAATCCAACCATATTTATACTTAATTATTTATTGGTGTTTAAGGTCATATACTTATGCACAATGGCTAATCATGACCATGACAGTTTTATGGGTGGAGGAAGCCGGAGTACCTGGAAAGAACCACCAAGCAACGACAAACAACTGTTAGCTCTCCAACATCGTAACTCTGAACTCTGCACCGCGTCACAGGCAGGGTTAGATTGGTTGAAGGTATGCGCACCATCGACGTGCAGTATGCCTTAGTACAGAGCATCATCGTGCCCCCATGTAGGCATAGTTAAGTGCCTTGCCCAAGGACACAACGTGGGGAGTGCAAATCAGTCGCTGAAATAGTCACCCATCCAACTACTCACCGTGCTCGACGTTGCTTAACTTCAGTGATCTGACGAGAACCGGTTACCACGACGCCACCGCATCCCCAAAATCCTCCATAAATACGACCTATAGACTGCGCTAAAGGTTTTCGAGTTTTGGGCTTGGGAAGCCATCACGCTTGAAGGATCGCAACCAAAAGGGGATGTTCTCATCTGGACATTATCTGGAGTCATCCTACCAAGTTACAATGAAATCCCTTCATAAATATGACCTGTGGACTGTGTTAAAGGTTTTCAGGCTTCAGGCCCCTGTAGCTGTCACAGTTGACCAATTGCGACCAAACGGGGAAGTTCTCATCTAGACTTTATATGAAGTCAATCTACCTAGTTACAATGAAATCCCTCCATAAATACGACCTGTGGACTGTGCTAAAGGTTTTCAGGTTTTGGGCTCGGGCAGTCGTCACGGTTGACAGATCGCAACCAAATGGGGAAATTCTCATCTAGACATCATACGGAGTCATCCTACCCAGTTACAATGAAATCCCTCCATATTAAATATGACCTGCAGACTGTGCTATAAGTTTTGGGTTTCAGGCTTGGGCTACATTCACGGTTCACAGATCATGACCAAAAGGGGAAGTTCTCATCTAGATATTATACAGAGGCATCCTACCAAGTTACGATGAAATCCCTTCATAAATACAACCTGTAGACTGTGCTAAAGGTTTTCGGGTTTTGGTCTTGGGCAGCCATCACGGTTGACCAATCGCGACCAAAAGGGGACGTTCTCATCTAGACATTACCCCAAACCTGCATATGAAATTTTGTGATGATCGGACAAGAACTATGGGGTGTAGCCTGTGCTAAAGGAAATATGTGAACAGACTCACAGACTAACAGACTTCCACTTGCGTGATGGCAATAGCTTATCTTGACTTTGTCAAGTTAAGCTAAAAATGGACAGAAAATATTATTTGTAGATGCAGTCCCAAAAGTTCTTTGTTGTTTTTATGTCTCTACACTGACGACAGTCTATAAATTTTTTATGCTGAAGCGAACATTTTCTTAACAATTTACTCAATAGATTAAAAGTGATTTTTTGAACATTTAAAAGTGCTGTGTTAACCCTTTTCATATGGTAATAATGGTAAATGTATGTAAGGGTATTTCAGATATGCTTGTAGTGCTACATTTTATTTTGTAAACAAATATCGCACTTCAAACAGCAAAGATTGTTTACTGTCTCCATGGAAACATACCGGTGCCAGTTACTGCTGACGATTCTGTGCTGTACTGTCAATAGCAGTTTCTAAAAAATAAATGTCCGGTCGTTGTTTGTTTCTTGTGAAAATTTATAAATACCCTGATTTACATGGACTTTCAACATAATAAATATGTTACATGATGTGTAGCTGGTTGATACATTTCCATACAAGGCTCTGAGAGTTCATATCAGATTCGGCTTCGCCTCACCTCATATAAACTTTCATCACCTTGTACGGAAATGTATCAGCCAGGAACATGCCATGTAACTTATAATACGATAGATATTTACGTAAAATTAATCTGAGGACTTAAGGGTACAACAGGATGAGCTCGTTCCAAAGAGGTGTCACATGATATAGTTTTGTTGAAATGTTTTGAAAAAATTTAAAAAATGATATTTAAAATAATAAATTTTGAAATCGTCTGCATTGGGTAAAGGGTTAACAAATAAATATTTTAAACTGTTGTCTCTAAAACAGCTTACGACTCCTCAATGGAACTAGCTTGTTATTAAATTGTAAAAGAGGAAATTTATATCAAGAACAATTTTCTTTTTCCATGTGTCAAAAAACTTAATGATGAGGCAAGCTACAACAGTGGGACTTTGTTAACTGTTTTGTGAGTAGGAATTCTACAAGTAACAAGAATATTCAATTAACATAGGTTTGGTCAATATCTGAGCATTTACATCTCATATATACTGTTTGAAAGAGCTATAGAACTCTGTCAAACAAGAAATAATAGAATAAATGCCTTATTGGATGAACTGATGCCAAATAGGTCTATAAACAAGGGGAAATGGTTGATTGTTAGGGTAATTCCTCGACATGTCAGATGATTTTTTATTCAATGAACAGTTTAGTCTTTAACCTGCATACAATTAACAAGTTAAATTGTACTGAAGTGCTTTAACCCTTAATACTCTCTCTCTCCCTCTCTCTTTCACACTCTGTTTCTGTATCTCTCCCCGACTATCTCGTAATCAGATGAGTCTCACCAGTGTCCCTTTTACAATCCACATTTTTATTTTGTCTCTGCCATTTTTAATTGTTAACACTATTGTTACCTATTTTGTGTATTCTACCGCCGAAGTGTCGGCATACAGAGAAAATACTAAAGTAGAAAGTTGAAGGTAAAAAAATTGCTGTTGTTAAAAAAAAAAAAAATTGTTGTTAAAAAATTGCATTCAATTAAACAGGCTATTCAATTAAGTGGTATCCAGTTAAGTGGGCCCAAATGTATTATGGGTTAAAGCACTTACCAGTAAACTGTAAAGTCCTTCCAACTCAAGAATTTCTAAGTTCTAAACAATGCAACATTTTGTGTTTTTAAGAGTGTGATAATTCATTACACATTGTTTTTTTTATTGGGTTTAATGATGCTTTTGATAGCCAGCTGGGTCACCTCATGTCTTGACAGTTTTACGAGTGGAGGCAGCTGTAGTGGAGAACCACGATGCAGCAGCAAGCTACTGTCAGACTCCCCAATATACCAACTCCACACAAGAAGGGTTAGCATTGGCTAAAGACATGTGCACCATCAATGTCTTAGTACTCAGCACCACCATGCCCTTATGTGGGCAATCAGGATTAAGTGCCTTGCCCAAAGACACAATTCCATTACCCCTGGTGGGGATCGAATAATGAAACTTTTGGTTTGAAGTCCAATGTCATTTCCAGTGAGCCACCGTGATCCCTACACATATTGATCCATAAAATTTTAACTGGTTGAGGGCAAGATTATTTTTGGTGGCCTGAATTTGATATTCAAAAATAGTTTTATTACAAATGATTGGGGAGTGCCCACAGGCACTCTCCAATAATTCATCATAAAACAAATATATATAAACAAAATATTATTTGCATTTGACTGAATATGAAACATGAGCAAGGAAAATGTCATCTTTTGATCTGGTACCCTCATTTTTCTGAAAGCCATGATAGTGGCTTCTAGTACTCAACCAGTTAAACAAACACGAAATGATCAAGTTCATATATATAATATACCTATACTGTCTGTTACTATTTGGTAAGGCCATCCATCTGACTCATACATGCTCTCAGCAAGTTTAAATAGATATTTCTCCAGGATAAACATGAGTTCATTTGCTCCTCCAGAAATATTATTGACTTGATCCCATTCATGTGAATACATAGGGTCCAGCACATTACTTAAAGCTGTCAACAAATTCTGTAAAAATAAAATTAGAAAAAAACAATTTATACTGTGTGATGGAAGTAGTAGCATATCACCAAAAAATAAAAATTCTTAGTTTAGTATTTTAATTTCATTTCCGAACAATGATTTTCCAAAAACTCATCCAAGTTATAATAATAATAATAACTAGAGATGGTCTGTCGGACGGTATACCCCCACCATGGCATACCGCCTAGTGTGGGTGACTGAAAAGGAGGCATTCAATTTTTCTAAGTAAACAAAATTCAATATGGCCATCAGTAGGCCATCTTGAATCTGACTGGAATATTATGTTATGCACTGCTCATCATGTTGATCATTTTGGTGAAGTTTCATGAAAATGTGACTAAAACTGTGGAAGTAGTTTGCTCCACAAGTGTTTTGCAAAATCCAATATGGCCTCCAGTCGACCATCTTGAATCCGATTTGGAAAAAAATGATGTAACGCACTGCTCCTCATCATGTCGATCAGTTTATATTGAGTTTCATGAAAATGCAGTAAAAACTGTAGAAGTTGATCGCTCCACAAGTATTTTGCAAAATCCAATATGGGCAACAGTCATCTTGAATCTGATCTGGAAAAAAATTATGTCACGCACTTCCCCTCATCATGTTGATCATTTTTGTGAAGTTTCAAGAAAATGCGACTAAATCCATGGAAGTAGTTCGTTCCACAAGTTTACAAGTGCAATGGACCACTGACAGACCGACGGACAAGTTGACTCCCATATACCCCCCCTAAACTTTGTTTTGTGGGGGTATAATAATGTAATGTTAACATTTATAATCCACCGCAGTGCTCTCTTACATTTTTACCCCGTATCACAGGTGTTCACACCCTTTGTTCATTCTTATGTAGTTATGAACAATATTTAACTTTGAGGATCTGGACAATTGTTCTGAATTCCACAAAATTTTAAACAAACACCAGGGATTAAGTTTCCTTCCAATTCTTAAATGGGAGTGTGCTAAATTATTTTTGGCATTCAAATTTTGTTCACATACCTGTTATATGTGGTAATTTATGGGAGAGTGCTTAACAGCACTCCCACAGAAATTGAAATAAGGCAAATGTATACATATTAAATAATTTCACTTCAAAGATAATATGAAGCACACAACAGAAAATGAAGCTTTTAACCTTTAACTGGTAGAGTGCTGGAAGTCCATATTTGGGCTTCACTCTGAAGTGTAGGTACCATAACTCAAAGGCCTCATGTTCAGCGGAGATGCTTCCGATTATCTTTGAAGTGAAATTATCTAGCCTGCATGGATTTGCCTTGTTATAATTTATGGGAGAGTGCCAGTAGGCACTCTCCCATAAATTGTAACATGGTAAATATATGTAAACAAATTCTGGTGACCAAAACTAATTTAGCACTCTCCCAGTTAAGGGCTAAATTCCAACTTTGATCACTTTTTACTACAACAGAAAAGGTGCCACAACATGTAGTCTCTGAGTAACTCATGAGTTACATTCTAAATATCTTGGCAGATGTTTTTAGGCAAGTCTTGGCTGCCTTTACAGACAGCCAAGACTTACCTGAGAACAACTGCGAGGCCACAGCATGTTGACTGTCAAGGTATAGAAGAAATGTATAAAATTCTGCAGGCCCTTGAAGTACGTTGCAGTGCCAGCACTTCAGAATGGAGCCCAAATATGGAGTTCCAGCACCCAACTAGTTAATGAACAAAATCTCACTCAACTCTTGGTAACTGACAGAATGTTACAAAATCTTACTCACATAATAAGGTTTCTACAAAATTATCTTCAAATTTAACCCTAAAAGGCCTAAATCTTACTTTGCAGTGTTTCCTCTAGGGTGACCTGGGATCCCCTGAACGGCCCCATTCCCCTCGCTCAAAATTCCCCTAACCGAGCATTCCATAGTTGATATAAATTGCTACAAGAAGTTTGACGTCGCAGAAAATGTGTAATAAAACTCTCATGCTACCAACGCAATGCATTTGACGGTAATAATCAAGGGTTACACCAAACAGGAGCAGGAAACACATTGTAAAATTATACACGAATGTCAGTCAGAGATCAATCAAGGACACTCTCCGAGTTCGCAAAGACCACGTGCAGGTCGTGCGACAGTGTATGAGAGCATCTACAAACTTCAAGTCAATCAGTGACTGATGTCACGTCGGCATGCTCTTTGATTTCCATGTGATCACTTTTGAGTAAACTATAGTGACATGTAACAGTGGTTTTAGTGGTCAGACATATTTAAAAAAATGATTCACAAGGAAGATTACTTTAAACGAAAGCTGCAACCCAATGACGTCAGGGTTAAAAAAAAATCTAAGTTTTTTCTCGAGCAGTGCCACCAATGTTCCAGTAGATTTGTAACAATATTGTAATCGATGTGCATGAAGAATGTAGGTAAATTTTTAAGATGAATATTCTGCAAATAATTTGAATTTTGAAGTGCACATGGTTTGATCGTAATCTCTCCCCTCTTATTAATTCAAACTAATATAGTGGCAACCTACATGTAATTAAAAATACTCCGATACAGACAAACTTCATAAATGGAAAACAATAGCATTTTTGTGGCACAACCCCTTGTTCTACGATTTTCCATAAAATAACGACCCCAGCATTTTTACCCTCGCTGAAACCCTGGACTTTGATAACTTTTAATGCAAAGGAACAAGTGCCCCAACATGCATTATTTGGGTAAATGTAAAACTTCTTTTGTAAGTACCTTGTCAGTTGTTTCTAGGTAAGTCTTGGCTGCCTCTGAAAGCAGCCAAGACTTGATTAGAAACAACTGCTAAGCCACAGGAGGTAGACTTTCAATATGTAACAGAAAATGTATAAAACTCTCCAGGCACGTAAGAGTTAATGAAGAATTCAAATCAATTTAGTATGTATTTAGGTTTTCGATGATCAACACAAATTATTTCACCATTACTGGCCTGGAAAAAATCTGTGAACGACCATTTAGGTCATGTGTGGGTTTATCTCGATTGTAAAATACGTGAACAAACTACAAGTTATGACAAAGTAATGCAGTAGAACCCTGTTAATTGAATAGCCACTTTGGCAATGAAAATTATTCAATTAACAGGAGTATTCAATTAACAGGGATTGTGTCACTTTCCTGTCTTCAGGAGATAAACTAAGCATTTATTCTCTTATATCTTGTTTGACAGATCTCAATGAGCTCTGTCAAACAAGATATAATAGATTAAATGCCTGTTTTCAATGTACTGAGGCCAAATAGGTCTATAAACAAAGGAAAACTGGGGAGAAAGGGAAATTTCTCGACAGGTTACAAGATTTTTTATTCAATTAACAGGAGTTTACTCTATAACCTTTATTCAATTAAAAGGTCAAATTTGTATTGGAGGTGTGGTAAATGGTTTTGTGTCAGGAAATTATATTCAATCAACAGGGTTATTCAGTTAAGAGATATCCAATTAAGTGGGCTCCACTGTACAACGTAACTTTATTATTACTAATCTTGCATGTTTTGCCAGAAAGACTCAAAGGGTGAGTATTGTATCCACATATGAAAAGTATGGCATGCCGTTTCCATTTGGAAAGACTATCTGCCAGAATAAATAGTTACAACTGAAGTTTGATCTCGCTGCGGCAAAATTGTGTGTCAGTTGTCAATTTTTATAGAGGCAGAAACCCTGTTAAGCCATAAAAAATCGATAGGTGTCTTCCCTTCCTATAGGGTAACCTGGGGTATAAGTTTAGTGAAGATACACGGAATAGAACTAAAGTTATTGCCCGGAAACCAATTTGTCACAAAATATTCTATTTATAGTAACAGTGACCTTGACCTTGGAGTCCCAGACTCCAAAATCAATAGGTGGCTTCCCTTCCTATAGGGTAACCTTTGGTATAAGTTTGATAAAGATGCGTCAAATAGAACTAAAGTTATTGCCCGGAAACCAATTTGTCATAAAATATTCTATTTATAGTAACAGTGACCTTGACCTTGGAGTCCCAGACTCCAAAATCAATAGGTGTCTTCCCTTCCTATAGAGTAACCTCTGGTATAAGTTTGGTAAAGGTGCGTCAAATAGAACTAAAGTTATTGCCCGGAAACCAATTTGTCACAAAATATTCTATTTATAGTAACAGTGACCTTGACCTTGGTGAACAAGACTCTGAAATCGATAGGTGTCTTCCTTTCATATAGGGTAACCTCTGGTATAATTTTGGTAAAGGTGCATCAAATAGAGCTAAAGTTATTGCCCGGAAACCAATTGTTTACACCCGCCACCCGCCGCCCGCCACCACTTCATCAAATTATAAGTCGAGTTTGACTTCGTCAAAACTCGACTAAAAAGCATGACTGGCATAAAACAGAGAAGGCAGAGACACATCACAACACCCTTTTTCATATGGTTTACCACCATGCTGTACAGCATAAACAGACACTGAGTTATGATATAAGCCCTTTATTTCCATGTTTGAATTATATCAGTTAGACTTACCCTGACAAAATTTGGATCCTGCTGACTGGACAAGTCTAGTCCTGTTTGTAGATTTTCAAATAACAATATTTTTTTGATGATTCTGTATGTAATGTATATATCCCTTCCAAACATAGGTGAGGTTCTTTCTGTTGCTTTTCGCAATTCTATGGCAAGATTTTGTGACTCAAATGCATTCAACACTATCTCTCCAGTTGTAATTTTGTCAATCTGTGAAAAAAAAGATTTTAATGTATACAGACATTGACAAAGGAAGCAATAAACAAGCTATTAACCCATTTCCAATAATCTTTACAAACTTCACAAAGAAAAGACACAAGAAAATTTTAAAATTTGAATAATTCTACAAAACATTTCAATAGTTCACATACTGGAGTTTTTTTCAAATATTCAACAGCCAGAATCATATCTTATCAGAGAGTTTTTTGATTGGAAAAATCTGAGTGGATACAAAACCAATACGCAGTGTAAACTAATTGTCACAAATCATTCTTTCAAACACAAGTAGAACTTGAGCTGAGATTGCAATGGTTGAAAACATGTCTACCAATCAATGTGCCATTTGCCCTTGGCACACCATTATGATCATGCTTCCACCAGAACAAGCAGATTGCTCATGATCACTGATTTCTATGCAACTGAATTTCTTGAATATCGGCAAAAAATGTTGCCATTCAAACTGTCTCCCTTGAGATGACATCAAGTCAATCAAAGTAATAATGCCTCAAAATACCTGACGTTTGATGACACCATAGCATAAGCATGACAGCTTTCACTTCATCAAATGTTATGGCATACCAATAACAATGTATCAACATTCCAATCTTGGCATTTGTTTGTGGTCAATAATAACTAAATTATGTTGTAAATATTCAATTTGCATTGAATATCGAAAAATGTGAACATCATACACATTCATTTTTTGCAAACATCAAAGTATACTCTTTAACTGGTAGAGTACAGAAAGCCCATATTTGGGCTTTACAAAATGTCACAGGTTGTGACAAAAATATGTATACTCTGTCTGAGAAGATTTCATACTGACCCTGGCAAGAATTAGATGTTGTTGATGTTACATTGCTTTGTTGTTACATTTGATTGGAAAGTGCTTATTGGCAATCAAATTAAAGAGCAATATATGATGTAAATAAATCTGCGGTCAATAAAAATTTAGCACTCTACCAGTTAAAAGGTGATCGGAAATTGCAAGGCAATGGGAAATTGAAAATCTTTTGAAAAATTTTTGTTTGCTTGTTGAGCATTGTTTTTTTATAGCACCTTCCTAAGATGGTGGCAGTGGAAACACTTTTCTATATCAATTTATTTATTTATTTATTGGGATTTAACAGCATTTTCAACAGACAGATCACCTTCCTGTTGGACAGTTTTACAATTGGAGAATGCCAGAGTACCTGGAGAGAACCACCGAGCAATGGTGAGCAACTGCCAGACTCCCCAACATACTAACTCTGCACAAGCAGGCTTAGGATTGGTTGAAGACAAGTGTCCCATCGATGCACAAGTACGCCTCAGAACACAGCACAACAGTACCTCCCCCACCCCCACCCCCATGGGAAATCAAAATGAAATACCTTTTCCAAGGGCACAATGCCGTTGACCTGGACAGGTATGGACCTTTCAGTCTGAAGTTCTATTCTGTAAACACTGAGCCACCAGGCTCTCTTTCTATATCAATTTTTGACTAATGGGCAGTTCAGTAATGCTGTTATACAGAGATCAGTATCAAGGATGCAATGCCAGTTTTATGGAGCAGAATTACATTAGGACCCACGGCGGCCTAGCCAAGTAAAATGAAGGAGGGGGAGGGGGGGGGGGGGAAATATTTTTCAACTGCCCATGGCAACTGAAAAATACTTTTTTCTCCACTTCATTTTCCTTGTAATGGGTTAACTGGTAGAATGTGGAATTATTTTTGATGGTGAAAATTTATTCACATGTCTTAGCCTTCTTACATTTAATAGGCCCAGAGGTACTCTCCCATAAATTGTAACAAGGCAACTCCACACAGACTGAATAATTTTCCATCAAGGATCATACGAAGTACATCCACAGAATATGTATGAAGCCTTGAAACTAGGGCACCTGCACTTCAGAATAAAGCTCAAATATGGGCTTCCTGCATTCTGCCAGTTAAGAGAGCGTATCATTCATTGGTGAAGGACCAGGATTTTCCCTGGGAAAATAGTTCAAACTCTCTTGCCAAACTGGAGCACTATGAGTACTCTGTTAAGGCTTAATCAAGCATACAGAAAGTAAAAGCTTAACAGTAATAAAATGACCACAGGAATATCAGGGCAAGAGTACAAAACCGATGTCAAGGATTTCTGGTATAAATGGTATATAAGCTTCATAGTTTTCAAGAGAAGAGAGTGGGAGAGTTCCTCCATCTCCCATGGCCCTGCCACTGAAAACTCCGGAAAACAGCGGTGTGCAAGCCTGGAAATACGCAGATTGTCATCTGCAGAATATGTCGCCAGAGGGTAAATTTGGTGATGCTACCCTGCATAGCAGGGTAGCATCACTAAATTTACCCTCTGTGAAGAAAAAAAACCCTTAAAACATTCACCACACCTCAGTATAAATTTGACCTGTTAATTGTATGTAAGTTATAGAGTCAATTCTTGTTAATTGAGTAAAATATCTTGTAATATGTTGAGAAATAACTCTAAAAATCACCAAACTCTGCTTATTTATAAACTTACTTGGTCTCAGTTCATCCTATACAAGCATTTAGTCTATTATATATTGTTTGACAGAACTTCAGACAGAAACAAGAAACAAAAGAATGCTCAATTTATCTCTAGAATATGGGAAAGTGACGAAATCCCTGTAAATTGAATACTCCTGTTAACTGAACTTGGACTATGTCGAGAAATGACGCGGACAATAATACAGCATTCCTCTTGTTTATAGACCTATTTCAGTAGATCCAATACAGGTATTTAGTCTATTATATATTGTTTGACAGTACTACATAAGCTTAGTTAAAAAAGATATGATAGAATAACTGTAAAGTTTATCACTACAACACAGAAATGTGACTTCATCCTTGTTAACTGAATAATTTTCACTGGCAAAGTGGCCTTCAGTGCATAACAATTAGCCACTCACCATAACAAGCTGATATCACTTCAATGAGAATTCACGTTTTGTTTTAGAAAGAAAAATAGATTTTGAGAATTTTAACATAGCAAATATTTATTTGAACCTTTTCACTAACATATCGGAGCCTAAAAAGATATAAAAAAAGCAGCCAAAAAAAAAAGAAGGAAATATCAATGAAATGCAGTAATATTTTGCCATTTCACATTTTCAGGAAATTGAATGGAAATTTAGTGCATTTTACTGCAAATACATACCTGATCATTCAATTCTAAGAACAAAATATTAGTGCAGTTGAATAAGTCTGGATAACCCCAAATATCAGCTTCAGAACATTCTCTTTTTGCATCACCTAAGGAACACAAAATACACTTGAGTAAGGATCAGAATGGCATTCACTACACATTTTAAGAATGAAATAGAAAGTCCCAATGCCATTGCAGAGCTGTGGGGAAATGGTGGGACAAGATACACCAACACCACTTAGTTGTTTTTAAATTAAGTTGAGGACTATACCAAGTTCATATCTCCATTTCTAAAATCACAGAAAAACCCACAGGCAAGAGAATGTTTCAGTTATGTTTGAGATGGTATTAATGGATTATGTCCCAAACAAATTATGTAATAAATAGTATTTATGCAGAGCAGAAATTATTTGCATTTCTAGTGCATTGGAGAGCTGCTGTATATACAAGGGGGTTCCACAATCACTGATTTTCAAAATCAATTAAACACCCAAGAAAAAAGATTATAATCTACTAATCATACCCAGGTGACCTTTTGAGAGTATTAAGAAACAAACATACCCCAAACAAAAATTAGCATCACGAAGGTCCACGTTGAATTTGGGAAAGTTTGCTTGTTGAAATGACTCCTTTTGGCATTCGCACCACACTTCTGACTGTTTACCTATTACTGGGGGCACAGGGGACATGATAGGACTCTTTTGCTCATAACTAAGCCTATAAGCTGCCTATTCGCTCTTTACTAATGCACACAATATAAAAATTTATTTGAAATATTTTTTCCATTTGTTCAAAAAAAGTTTCAACAAAACCGTATCTTTTGCTCATATCTAAGCCTATAAGCTGCCTATTCGCTCTTTACTAATGCACACAATATAAAAATTTATTTGAAATATTTTTTCCATTTGTTCAAAAAAAGTTTCAACAAAACCGTATCATTAGAATGAGCTCAACAAGGGTCACATGATATGGTTTGGTCAAAATTTTCTGAAAAATAGCTGTTTTCCAAAAGCTCATTTTGTAAATTACATGGGCAGATGCTTCCAATTTGTTAGATGAAGGATTAAGAACCGAACAGTTTCTAGAGGTGAAAGTAATTTTTAGCCAGGTCTTGATTGCCCGTAGACCTAAAAGGCCTATTTCTGACTTTTACAACCTTAGAACAGGTGCCCTTAACATGCCATCATGAGGAGATCCCGTTGACAACAGACAAATTGGGTAGGCAGTGGTTTCTAGTCAAGTCTTGGCTGCTTGTTAAGGCAGCCAAGACTTGACTAGAAATCACTGTTAAGCCACTGGATATATAGAGGCTGGTGGGAATTCAGGACACTTGTCCAGGCCTTAAGTGATGGACGGAGCCAAGTCAACACTACAATACAAAGCATTGCTTGAGTAATTTGACTTATTTCAGAAACGCTACCTTATGACTGTACTCTATGGCACCTGTTCTAAGGAAAAATTGTCAAAATTGGACTTGAACCAATTATCAGTTAATCTCAATTACCTCAAAATATAATAATAATCTCAAAGAAGAAACTAATCCAAAATAATATAGATTTTGAAACAGATGACAGTGATACAATAATTAAAAATTTATTTTTATTTCAACTTAATATACAGACCCGGGAATAAGCCCGTAATCGAAAATAAGCCCACATACCAAGTTTTCAGAGTTAAGTTTCAGAATGCCCTCCTTGTAGACAAGCTCAGTCCCCAACTCTGGAATGACAGCATTGATGACGGTCATATTGTTAAGTTGTTACAATGAAAAAGAACTCCTTACCCAATGCACATATCAAAATTTGTTATTTTAATTATTTTTTTTTTAAATGTTTAAAAAAAAAAACTCAACAAAACCATATCATGTGATCCCTCACTGGATCAAAAGAACAAAATAACCTTTCTCTATTACTTGGTAAAAAAAAAAGGGTAGACCTTATTATCTACGCTTTATATTGAAGAAAATGGAAGAGTTATACCCTTCTAGAAAGCAATCAAGGAAGATGTAGGACATCAGGTGTTGTTATCTTGTCAAGGAGATCAAAACTGGACAGAATATACCAATGTCAACCACAAAGTGCCAAGAATATCTTTACAGAACTTTCAGCTAATACACTTAGTTGATATCAACTATATATTGACCTTTGAACAAGCCTGGAAATAAGCAGACTGTCATCTGCAGAATGAGGTCCCCAGAGGGTAAATTTGGTGATGCACAGCAGGGTACCATCACTAAATTTACCCTCTGTGAACCTCAATCTTTATCAAGGTCTCAGGTCTAAACAGAAAAAGGTACCCAGAGGATAAACTGGGGAATTCTAGCCCACTGTATTGATAGCATCAGCAAATTCACCCTCCGGGGACCTCATTCTGCAAATGACAGATTGTTTCCAGGATTGCCCTTGAATGCAACAAGGTGCCATCTGCAATGCTGAAGTATTGCAGATGGTGCTGTGTTGCATTCAATGGACAATATATCTCACAAGACTTAGGATAAAACAGCAATGATAGTTCTGTTATTAAGAAAAAGACAAAGAAAAGAAATGAGAGTAATAAAAAATATTCCATTCACCTTGTGCACCAAAAGGACAATCCTGAATTCTTATCTCTCCAAAAACTGTTCGATCCCACCAAACACCAGAAGCCAGATTCATGGGACATGAGTCGTATACAACTGAAAAGACAGAAATAGAACTCAAGAAACATCCTTCACAATGAGTGTAATTAAAAAACATTAACAGGTTGAGGGCTACATTAGTTTTGGTGATCTGAATTTGTTCCTCAAAATTTGTTGTATTACAAGTTATAGAAGGGTGCCCACAGGCACTCTTCAATAATTTGTGATAAAACAAATGTATGAAAACAAAATATTATTTGCGTTAGACTGAATATGAAAAGTCAACAAGAAAAATGTTGGCTTTTGCTCTGGTACCCTCATTTTTTTTGAAAGCCCTGATAGTGGCTTCTAGCACTAAACCAGTTAATATCCGTGTCAATACTTTACTTAACCCTCTAAACACTGATGTCAAAATATCTAAAGTTCAGGGTACAAATTTTTCCCATAATGCAACTAAAAATTTAACCAATTCAATCTTGTTTGACAGAGCTCACTGAGCTCTGTCAAACAAGATTTAATTGGTTAAATTCCCAGTTGTTTTATGGGAAAAGTTAAAAAATTTATAGTAATTTATATATTTTTTATACTTACCAATGACCCAGACATAGCTGTTGCTGGTGCTAACTCTTAAAATATAGGGCCAAACACAAATTTTGCCCCCCAATCCCCAAAATTTGCATCTAAAACTAAAGAAAACATGTCCTGAAAGGCCCTCCACACCTCGCCCCCACTGCGCATGCGCAGTGTCAAGGACGTTCCGAAATTGGCGCCATTTATCATTCTAATAACCAGTGCCTGGTAAGCGCTATGTACTCAGCGGGGAGGCAAGAGTTCCCAACTCCTGGGAGGGCCATCCCCGTCTGGGTCATTGGTAAGTATAAAAAATATATAAATTACTATAAATTTTTTAACATTTTTATACTGTACCAATGACCCAGACATAGCTGAATAGTAAAAAGGCTGGAGGGCCAAGGACATAGAGCAAAATGGAATACGCTCAATAAAATAAAATAGAGTCATCCCCTGTAGGGAAAAGAAGTAATAGGCCTTACATGTATCTTTCTTATTTATGATAAATTAGAAAGATACAACACCTTCCAAAAATTGAGCTTCATACATCCATGTACTCTATTAATATCCAATAATCCTTATACTAATAATTTTTAAAGTAAGCCAATAATAAAGTAAGTCTAGAGAATAGAGACTCTTATACTCTTAAAAGTGTGTGAGAATTGCATAATCATGTCCGTTGACAAATGCAATATTCAAAAGCTATACTTTAAAAACTAAGACTTGAATGAATTTTATAAACTTAAACTTCTCACTAAACAACCATCCCAATAACAGCTCAGAATTACTAACTCCGGAGGAGGTATCCCCTTGTTTTCATAGTAAAAACAGGTGACCCAAGGGAACACCCTCCCCCCCCCCCCCCTTTTTCTTGCCCTGGGTCAAATAGCCCAGAGCGAAGAGGGCAGCCGAACAGAGACACTGCCGAAACAGACAGCCTACCTAGCTATAGTAGCAACTGTTAAGTGAATGACATTCTGAGCAGTAGATAATAGACCTAACAATAGAGGCCTTCAGAAATGGACTCGATATTTCTGAGATAAAAATCATGAATGGATGGCTGAGCGCAATGAGCAGCCTTCAAAAATCTATAATAGCAACACTATTAATGTAAGCCCAAGAAGTAGAAGAACTCTTACTTCATGAGCCGAAATCTTAAGCACAACTGCTAAGCCAATGATATACCATAAGCAGTACGCTAGTTAATAGAATTCATTAACAATAAAATGGAGCGTAACGTCCTTCTACTAGACATCAAAGACAGAAGAAGCTTACGCCCTTGTAATAAACAGATATCTGTTTATAAATACATAAACTGTACCCGGAAAGAGTAAAGGCCTATGCCCATACGAAGACGGAAGGACCTTAAAATAATAGGTTCCGGATAATAGGAGCCTAACTCTTATGCAACAATCCAACCTAAATAGTAACGGAAGTATTGATTCCGAAACTATGAAAGTGAAAATCATCCATCGATAGTGCATGAAACTCACTGACTCTACAGTAAAAGAGAAACCAACAGAATTACTGTCTAAAAGGTCAGAATTTGAAAACTACTGTTTCCAGAGGCTCAAATGATTACTTAGCTAAATAAGAACCGAAGTTAAAATCCGTATAGGAATTTAATCTAAAGATTCTAAGTCTATTTATCAAAAAGTTACTAACTGACTTAGATAAAGAGACAAAAGACTCAATAGTAAACTATCGTAGAGTGCATAGGTATGAGGTAACATAACCTATAACCTAAATAACAACAGGCTGCAGTAGATCTTGTGAAACAAGTATACCAAAAACTAGCAATGCGTAGTATGGAGGGATCAACCATATGAACATAATGATCCCTACACCACGACGGAAGAGCCTCCACTTTAGTCGCATAGAATAGCGAAGAAGAGGATCTCCTATAGTAAGAAATCGCGTCCAAAGCTCGTCCAGTACAGTGCTTACAATGCAATACGGACCACACAACGGAATACATGAAGGTTGCGACCTTGCTGGTTGTGATAAAGATGACACGATTTACCCAGTGAAAAAAGATCCTCACATAGAGGAAGATTTCACGTAAAGATCCACAGTAGACAAGAGAGTAAATTACTCATGATCTCTGTGAAGATAGAGATGCTATCAACAGAAATGTATTGTGGTTGTTTATCTTAGCAATACCTGCTAAAACAACAGCGCCGGAGGATACGCGTATCCTATCATTCCGTCCTATAGATCAATAGAGTGTTAACAGTATTAGCTCAGAGATCTGGACAAGCCAACACATACGTCTGCAATTGATTAGCAAGCTGTGTCATAAATAAAACATCATTGGGCGCTCCCATAGATAGCAAATCTGATTAAATACTTGTTTGTTGAGAGTCCATTCTGACAGCAACAAGCGACCCGTAAGAGAACGGGAGTGCGATAAAACAATCAGACGACCCAGAATATGACGGACCAAAACTGAACTTGGTGTACTATAACCAACAGACGGATTCTTTCCATTAAATTGAATAACGGAAACGAAAGAGTGCCTCCCTGGTTCCGGAGATACGCCACTACTGTCGAATTAAAGGACAGGAATTTGGGCATGCGTTTCTGAATAATGTTCATGCAATGACATAAAGCAAGCCTAAAAAACATTATTCCGCGGAAGTTAAACTGATAGCTAAAAGACTGCGGAACCCAAAGACCCTGGCACTTAGAATCCGTAGGGATCAGTATATATCCCAATCTGTTTGACTGGCAACCGTCATAACAGCCACACTAGGGTCCGGCAACTGCGGCGGCACTCTCTGAGTCAACCACCGAATGTTTGCCCCAGTCTGAATCTCTTGTAACACTAGATAGACAAGAGAATGTATAAATCAAGCAATTCATGGATTGCCGGAAAGTTGCCGTCGAAGAGAAGCTCCTCCGAGAACGAAGCGACTCTGAGAGAGTTCTTAACCTACTATCCACGCGTGGATGTAGCTAGGGCTGCATCACGTCTAACCAACTCCAATCAGCCACTGAAGGGCGGAGTTATACGTGAACAAACTACTGCCCTCAAAAGAAATTACATTGAGAATAATATCCCGTAAATCTTTTCTTGAAGACGTAATGATAACGCCTCAGTAAGGCGGATTACGTATAATAAAGCGTCTAAGTTAAGTCTACTATACATAATGTCGTTCCCAACATTGAAATTGGAAAAGACATAAACGGCGAAAAAGAATATATGCAGTCTTTAATCACACCGTCTAGACGCATATGAACTCTCGGTATGCCCTGCTCTGCCAAAATAAACTATATGTAAAAAAGATAAAATGGCAGAAATGAGCCACGCGGACAAGAAACTAAACTATCATGCTTAGTAGCAGGCTTGTATATATATATATATAATATATAGCGTCGAAAAATAAAACACATGTTGTAATGACAATATTGGACTGCGTCGGTAAGTCAGAGACAAAGTCCCTGTACCGATCGAAAAATCCGAGTCCAATGACGCTATAAGTCTCTTATCCAAGATCGCAGCAATGAAGTCCGAAAAATAATCACTGGAAGAAATGCCAGAAGATATGAAAGGCATCTTCCGATACTACTAAAGGGAAAACTCGAAATCTTTCGAATCCCTTTCGCCATCCTGTCGGACCCTATAAAGCGTTCGGTCGTCCGTAGCTTGATGCAACCGCGGACCGCACCGACCCAGCGCCGTCGGATAATTCCTGATTCGACCGAGAAACCGTCAATTGCTGGGATGCTGCGAAACAACTGTGCTAACTCGGATAGCACGTCCGTCACTGAGGCCTGAGGAGCAGCGGTCTTACGATGCATTGCCGCAGGAAGCTCCAAGATCGTTACCCCGTGCATACTTCCAATATGCGAGCGAACGGGGTGTATAGGCCTCGTGTCCCTTGGCTACCGGATGGCGCGACCTATTCGCTGTGGAATCACTGAATGCCGAAACTGATCGGATACTCGAGGTCACGTAGCCAATGTGCGGTCGTGTGCCCTGCTGTGAGGATGAGGAAGCATTAAAGACAGTCTCTCGGACTGTCAATATAACGGAGCGTCCCGAGCAACGGACATATGCTCCGAATGTAAAATATCTGAACCACAACATGCGGTCCCCTATGTTGTTGGCTTCCTCCGATCTATCCTCAATCTGCCGTCACTGGGTGAGTACTAAAGTAATTAAAGTGCTCGCATCACCCAAATCTCCTTCCTAGACCGCAACGGACGAACCCGGCAGCCGAACCATTCGATGAATGTACGCTACACCGGGTGAGCTAGCGAATGTCACTCCGTAAGCGATAGACATATTCCATGAGCACTTATTGCCGCTAACTCTTCATTAACTATGACGACAGAGGCACAGTTTTGAAAGACATCTCCATAACTCTTCGAACAAGAAACCAGAAATGCTTGGATAGCAAGCATAAAATAATAATATATATAGCGTCGTTCAATAATTCGAAAGTTTGTGTGACATTATTGGACTATGTCGGAACTGAGGGACGATGTCCCTGAACCGAACCAAAAATTTTTAAGTCCACCGACGCTATCAGTTTCTTATCCGGCATCGCAGCATATGTTGTTCCGAAAGGGAAAGCTTGAAATCCACCGAATCCCTTTCGGTATCCCGTCGGACCGGATGAAACTTTCGGACGTCCGTACCCGCTTCCGCGGAGCGTCCCGGCCCAGCATCGTCGGATAAAATATATGCGACAGATTCAGTTGATGCTGGGATGCTGCGATAAACTGTGCTATTAAGGAAAGCACGTCCGTTCCCGAGGCCTGTGCAGTAGCGGACTTACGATGCATTGCCGCTGGAAGCTCCGTGTACGTTGACTCCCGCACACTTCCTTTGCGAACGTCCGGAGTCTGCAGGCCTCGAGTCCCCGGCTACCGACCCAGCGCTGTCGGATAATTCTCGATCCGACACCATTTCTGTCGGCTGCTGGGATGCTGCGATAAGCTGTGCTATGTGCACAAGAATGTCCGGCGTCGAGACCTGCGGAGGCGCAGTCTATCGGTGCTTCGCCGAGGGCAGCTCCGCATCAGATGGCTCCCGCATACTTCCTATGCGAACGTCCGGAGTCCATCGGTCTCGAATCCCTGGCTGCCGGAGGGTGTGACCTGGTCGTCGAAGAATCCTTGATCGGCGAAGCTGGTAATATATCGGCGGTCACGCAGCCAAGGTGCGGTCGTGTGCGCTGACGAGAAGAGGAAGCCTTAGCAGTCTCAGCGGACTGCCTATACAACGGAGCGTCCCGAGCGACGGACGTATGCTCCGCTAACGACACATTGTACCACAACATCTGGGGCCAGATGTTGTTGAACGAGAGAGGGGCCTCTCTCGCTTGCCGTCCGGATGGACCGGAACGAGCTATGAACCGGACTAAAAGGCTTCCTCCGTTCTCCCTCCGATCCGCCGTCACTGGGTGTGCATTAAGTTAATTTTATAGTGCTCGCATCACCCCAAAATTCCTTCTAGACCGCAACGGACGAACCCGGCTGCCGAACCATTCGGTGAATGGACGCTACACCGGGCGAGCTAGCGGACGTCAAAGGCCGTCGAACCTACTAGGGTCCTCTTAGGCAATTGGCGTATTACATGAGCACTTTTCCGCTAGCCCTTCATTAATTGTGACGACGGAGGCACACTGTTGGAAGACATCACAGATACATCACCCTAATCTTGATCGTCTGAAATAGAAATTGATAAAGTAGAGTGACCCTGCGGGGAAAGGACCGGAGTGTCCAAATCCCCAACAACATACCGTGACATACGCTTCCCATATTGTCATCGAAATCATACGATACAGAACAGGAGTTAATGCGAGTACACTGACCACATATAGAATGATAATAAGGTCAGAGGAAGACTTCCTCTTAAACAATTGATCAATATCCTTTCAATGTGAAAAGAAAACAAGTCCTGGTACTCGCACTAACCCCTGGCAATCAAAATACATAATAATAATATGATCCATTAATATAGAAAAAATAATTGAAATCAAAATATTTTGAAAAAATATTTTTTCAGAACAGCCCAAGTTTCTGAAAAGTAACGTTGAGCCCCAATGGATCCCAAGCCTAAGTGTGGACAAAAATTTTAAAAATATTTAAAACAATTTATTCAACACTTACGGACAATAATAATGTATCTAATTATGATTAAAATAACAAAGATATTATTATTTAGAAATCCCCCCCTCACACAGAGGGCTGTTGTAAATGTAAACAATGAGTGTAAAAACACTAAAATAAGACTCCAGGCACCCAGGCCCGAAATCAGTTACCAAAAATACACCATCTGATGCAAAACAGAGACTTCCAGGGAAGAAACTGCAGAACATCAGATGGTAGATGCAGAACACAACGCCTAACCACCCGTAGGTGAAGACGTAAACATGGGGAAAGAACAGAATTCATTCTGTTATTAAGCTAAAACTCCCAAGAAATTTTAGTAATAATAATTACAGAAACTATGCCAAAAGCATGGGAGAATAGCAAGGGGGAACTTAAAGGACAGGGAGAGAGGAAAAACACTTGAAAAAACAGTGTAACTAAATAATCAGAATGACAACAAAATGGCTGCTGCCTTGAAAATAGGTAACTTAACATAATTTCATTAAAAAATTTTAAGTTACAGCCCTGATAATATTCTGTCACACATTCTTTTCCTCTCCTCCTTTTCTATCCTCCATAGAATCAACATTTCACTAATATTTATGTGTCTGGCATCATTTAAACTGAGATTTAAAAGCACAAAGATCAGTCAGATGTTAACTGATGACGGGCCAAACTTAGAATGATAAATGGCGCCAATTTCGGAACGTCCTTGACACTGCGCATGCGCAGTGGGGGCGAGGTGTGGAGGGCCTTTCAGGACATGTTTTCTTTAGTTTTAGATGCAAATTTTGGGGATTGGGGGGCAAAATTTGTGTTTGGCCCTATATTTTAAGAGTTAGCACCAGCAACAGCTATGTCTGGGTCATTGGTACAGTATAAAAATATGGCTACTTGAAATTTGGATATTTTTTTTATTTAAAATTTTTAAAAAAATTTAAATTAAACCATAGCATGGGCCCCCTCATTCGAACTAGCTCACTCCAATGAGGGATTAACATATGGCTTTGTTGTGAACTATTTGTGAAATATTTTATATCACATATCTTGGGCGAAGGGTTAAGACAATAAATTTTACTGGAAAAGTGACTATTCATTTAACTGGTTGAGTGCTGGAAGCCACTATCATGGCTCTATTGAGAAGAGGTAGAAGCCACTTTAGTGGCTTTACATGGTTGCATTAACTTGTTGTTTGTTCAGCAGTTGACAAAACAAAATTTATATAAAATTGTTTGGTTACAATTTATTGGAAAGTGCCTGTTGGCCACAAAACAATTATTTTTGAACAACATCTTGCTAAACTAAGGATACTCTTGCTGGTAGCATGGTATCATTGAAAAAAATACCCACTGAAAAATAATTTAGCTCTCAACCAGTTAACAGTTTTCAACTAGCCGATTCCCTGGCTGAGGACCGAAAAGTAGTCCATAACAAATCAAGGGAGATAAACTGTACAGACATGACTGAGTGTAATTAACTTATATATGTGTTTTCACCCCATTCCACCCCTTTGGTTTGGTCATCATGTATGGAAACCCCAACCACCCGGTGAAACTGATCTGTGATCACATTACCATGTTTGATGGTGATTCAGAGTAGTTAGAGAACAAACACACCCACACACAAGCAAGCAATCATTCACAAATTAATCTTCAAATCATTATTACCTTTACAGCCATCTTTTTCTATCTCTGCATACTTGCTAGAACACTGATCGCACCTTCTCCCAACAGCACCATTTAAACAGTAGCACTGACCAGTTACCGGATGACAAGATGTATTCTGTGCTCCTCGTGGATATTCACAATCACATGGATAACACACACCATCTCCAGCAGAATAATGCTTGTCCTGAAACAAATAATATATTTGTATTGTGTCTTTCCTTACATCAGAGACTTTTAGCAGTGATTTAACTCCTTGCATGCTGCTGTCGGATATTCCTGCCCAGGACAAGGAATAGTTGCCAGCAAAATAAGTATAGTTGGAGCACTTTTATACAAATTCTCCCTTGTATAATGGACTATCTGTTTGACCAGTGATTTATTGAGTTAAATTTATATGAATTTTTCATCAAATCTTCATAGCAGCCATGACTAGATGTGATGAAAAATATTAAAAAAAATACTCGGCGCATTGAGAGTTAATACTTAACCCACAGAATATTTTCAAAACATTTTTCATCCAATCCATTCATGGCCATTGTGAAGCAGCTATGATCAGATTAAACGGAAAATTCATCTGAATTTAACTTGAAAAATCAATGGTCAAATAGTCCATTCAATTTACAGGGGGTTATTTATTTTATTGGGGTTTAATGACATTTTTGACAGCCAGGGTCACCTCGTGTGACCCTGTTTCATGGATGGAGGAAGCCTGAGTACCTGGAAAGAACCACTGAGCAATGGCGAGCAACTGTCAGGCTCCCCAATGTACTAAATCCTCACAAGCAGGGTTATAGCATTGTTTGAAGACAAGTGCACTATCGGCATGCAGTACACCTGTAGAACACAATGGGATTAAGTGTCTTGACCAAGGACACAATGTGGTTAAAAATTGAATGAAACAATGTTTTAACATAAAGATGTCGACTATGATCAGTGGCTTAAACCTTGTAATCTAAGTTTCTACATACATCTATTATATAAGTAGAGAGCATGGTGGCTCAGTGGCGATGGCATTGGACTTCTAACCTAAAGGTCCACAGTTCGATCCCCATCAGAGGTAATGGGATTGTGTCCTTGAACAAGGCACTTCATCCTGATAGCCCAAGTGGGGGCACAGTGGCACTGGTTATTAAGGTGTACTGCATGTTGATGGTGCACTTGTCTTCAACCAATGCTAATCCTGCTTGTCTGGAGTTAGTATGTTGGGGAGTCTTGACATTTGCTTTCTGCTGATAGGTGGTTCTCTCTAGATACTCTGGCTTCCTCCACTCATAACACTGTCTGACACAAGGTGACCCTGGCTGTCAAAAGTGCCATTAAACCCCAGCCAAAAAAACCTATGCAAGTGGGAAGTGAGTGATTCCATTTCCGCATGTGTCTGAGTCCAGGTAGAAATTCAAGCTTTGATTATCACCCTTGATATTTGATTTTCCGTCGCATGGCAGGGTATCTGTCCTAGGAGGGGTTGGCCCACTAGTTATTGTATATGGCGATTGGACAAATCCATGTTTGTATTTGCAGGAAGGTAACAATCTGAACCAAAAGGGCTGAATTAGATTAATACTGACCCTCCTAAATTATTAGTTGTCCATTATGTTGTTGGCTAACCGACCATCAGGGGAGCAGGATTGCCCATGTGATGGCACGGTGGCACTGTGTACTAAGATATACTGCAAGTCGATGGTGCACTTGTTTTCAATCAATGTTAACCCTGCTTGTACAGAGCTAGTATATTGTAAAGTCTGACAGTTGTACCATTGCTCAGTGGTTCTCTCTGGGTACTCCAGCTTCCTCCACCCATATATACTGTCCAACATGAGGTGACCCTGGATTTCAAAAGTGTTGTTAAACTCCAATAAAAAACAAGGGCAACGCCCCCGGTCCCCCGACCAAGATGGCAAATTCAAGGGAGCTGTTAGGATGCAATTTGTTCGCAGAGCATGGCCATTTTTTAACTTGACCTGTATTTCCAACCAATTAAACCACATACTTAGTTTCGTTTCAATCAAATGATCCAAAGTAAAGTTATCATCCGGACAACACAAAAACCGTATTTTCTAAGTCGAAAAAAGGGAATAAATCCAGTAAAAATCAGTGGAGCGTGCCCATTTTCGAACTTGACCTGCATTTCCACCCAAATAAGCGGCATACTAAATTTCGTTTCAATCAAATGATCCTAACTAAAGTTATCATCCGGACAACACAAAAACTGTATTTTTTAAGTCAAAAAAGGGGAATAAATCCAGTAGAAATCAGTGGAGCGTGCCCATTTTCGAACTTGACCTGCATTTCCACCCAAGTAAGACACATACCAAATTTAGTTTCAGTAAAATCATCCAAACTAAAGTTATCATCCGGACAAGGGTGTGATGGACGGACGGATGGACACATGCACGGACAGACGGACGGACGGACAGACACTGCTGATTACAATAGTCCCCCGAAGGGTCGGGGGACAAAAACAACAAATTTTACTTTCATCTCAAAAATTTAGTTGTAAAGGTGTTGAAATGGTTCAAGAATTATTAAAATTCACAAGAATTATTTAAATCACCAAGGAATTATACCTGGCATTGACAGACTCCTGTACTCTTATTGCATTCTGGATCAAATCCTTTCTCTTTATCACAGTTGCAAGGCCCACATACAGGATTTCCCCACCAGGAAGCAGCACAAGGTTGTTCTGCAACAATTTCACAATATTTTCCAGTCTGAAGCTTCCCACATTCACAACGATATGATTCTTCTCCATCTGTTGGATGTCGACAATGTGCAAAATTTTTACATGGATTATAATGTGTGCAAATTTCTTGACAAGTATCTCCTATTCGTCCTGTAAAAGAATAATATTATATTGAACATATTGTAGTTTCTATTCTTTCTAATTTAATGAGAACAAGGGCAACGCCCCCGGTCCCCCGACCAAGATGGCAAATTCAAGGGAGCTGTTAGGATGCAATTTGTTCGCAGAGCATGGCCATTTTTTAACTTGACCTGTATTTCCAACCAATTAAACCACATATTTAGTTTCGTTTCAATCAAATGATCCAAAGTAAAGTTATCATCCAGACAACACAAAAACCGTATTTTCTAAGTCGAAAAAGGGGAATAAATCCAGTAAAAATCAGTGGAGCATGCCCATTTTCGAACTTGACCTGTATTTCCACCCAAATAAGCGGCATATTAAATTTCGTTTCAATCAAATGATCCTAACTAAAGTTATCATCCGGACAACACAAAAACTGTATTTTTTAAGTCGAAAAAGGGGAATAAATCCAGTAGAAATCAGTGGAGCGTGCCCATTTTCGAACTTGACCTGCATTTCCACCCAAGTAAGACACATACCAAATTTAGTTTCAGTAAAATCATCCAAACTAAAGTTATCATCCGGACAAGGGTGTGACGGACGGACGGACGGACGGACGGACGGACGGACGGACGGACGGACGGACGGACACTGCTGATTACAATAGTCCTCCGAAGGGTCGGAGGACAACAATCCGGATTTCATACAATGGCTCTAGAGATTGGATGTGGGGGGGGGGGGGGGGGGGGGTTGTAATATGTCATCCCACTTTTCTTGACAAATCGTCATCCGAGTGCTAAAAATTTTCTTTATCCCCTATGGGACATAGAACATTCTAGCACTCAGCCAACGAAATGCCAATCTTATATACATACCACTAATGTCAAAACATCTTGAAACTGGTTTGCGTACTCACCCTGATATTTCTTCAGTCACTTTCTTATAGTTATTCCTCGATTTCTGGAAACTTGAGCCTTAAAATGTGCTCAGGTTGGCTCATACTGGTATGAAAAGTTAAATTTTCTTTCCCAGAAAAGACCCAAAAGTTTCACCTATATGGGATATACCCTTTTAACCCAGCATAAGGTAAAACAAATTAACAGGTGAATTTGTACTTGACATATGGTAAATGGTTTGTTTCGAAGTTGTATCCAATTAACAGGGTTATTCAATTAGGAGATATCCAATTAAGTGGGCACTGCTGTATTCATGGCTGCAATGTAGCATGAAAACAATAAGTCATACAATGTGCAACTTACCCTTGGCACATTTACAGCTGTAACTCTCCCACTCATCAACACATGTGTTTGGGTAGCCACATGGATTTCCTCGGCATACATCTGATCCTGTACAGTTTGACACTACATTAAATGACCGTCCCCTAGCTCGATTTAACTGAGCAAGATCGTTATTTGCCACTCGCATTATCTGAAAGACACAAAAAAAACAATCTTTTTAACCCTTTACCTTACTCGAAAAGCAGACACTTGCAAACAAAATTTTTGAATAACCAAATATTTTATTTTGGATATCAAAAACATGGCTTATGACCCCATCATTGGAATGAGTTCAATGAGCTCATTCCAATGCGGAAGTCATAGGCTAGGTTTTTATGAGACAAAAAAAAGAAAAAATAATGAAAATTTAATAGTGATTTTTGTGAATAGTGCTGAACAGTTTTGGCCATTACATTGGGTCAAGGGTCAAAATAAATTAAATTCAATTGTTATCAGCTGTATTTCATTCAGTAATCTTCCCATGTGTAATAGCATCTTGTGTAACAAACTGTAAGGAAAAAATGTTAGGGCCTGAGAATCTCAAATTTGGGGCAAATCAAATCCCAAATTGATCCAGGCAAAAGATTTTGAATCAAATTTCGGCTAAACAAGTTATAAATATTTCACCTTCTTACAGCCATACATATTAATTTATTGGTGTTTAAGGTCATACATTTATGCACATGGATAATCATGACCACAACATAGATATAAAGTCAAGTCCAGCCAATTGTTTATACCCATGTTGCCCATTTTAGAGGATTTTCCACCCCAGGCCACCCGACATTGGTGACTCGTCCTATATTACTAGTAAAACAAAGCTGATTTACCACTGCTTCATTTCACACGGTTGCCACAGGGTGGAAAATGGGTTAAAACACAGAATCTTTCAACGAAAAAACAATAAATAATGTAAAAATGACATAATTTTTTTAGGGTGCATGTTGCACTTGACTTCATTCCAGGCATTTTTACTGGTCTAATTTGAGTATACTTAACCTACCAGGTACATAAGGTCACATATTTATGCACAATGGATATTTGTGACTGCAACATGGATATAAAGTCAAGTCCAGCCAATCGCTTATACCCATATAGCCCATTTTAGAGGATTTCCACTACAGGCATTCGTGATGGATCCTATTTTACCAGTAAAAAGGAGCTTCCTTACCAAAGTGAACAAGCACTGCTTCATTTCCTAGAATTCCCATGGAGCACTGCCATATATCTCACCAATATTTACACAAGTATTGCATTTAATCTCAATATTCAGACAACTATTGTATGCAATGGTGACTCGTCTCTCTGGGCAAGTCAACCCAAAAAATAAAATTCCACAACAGAATCAAAGTAGTTTCCATAGTGGAACCTCACTGATCTCTTCTACCATCAGATCTCCTGTAACATCAACAAATAATTGAGAGTTTGAAGAAGTGTCATTGCAAGGAATGTTATACAGTGTTATCAGAGATGCTTCAGAATAATTTACTGTATTGACCCAGGAATAAACACAGGGGGTTCATGAAATACCAGTGGACAAAAGTATATGAGTGGGCTTATTTTCGAGACGTCAAGTCTGCATGAGAATTTGGGTGCAAAGTTGACACAAAGTTAGGTGACTCAGTCAAACGCATAACAAATATGTATTAACCCTTTACCTAACAAATTGGCCATTCACTCGCATAATTTGCAAATTGAACAGTCAAAAAAAAAAATTAAAACAATTTCAACAAGACCATATCATATGAGCTTGTTCCAATGAGGGGGTCACATGATGTAGTTTTGCTGACATTTTTTCAAGCATTTGAAAAAATCGTTATAAAAACTTACCAGCTTGGCTGTCATCAATGTTCACATTCCAAAATCAGGGACCAGGCTTACTTACAAAGAGGGGACTCTTGAAACCGAA
This sequence comes from Pictodentalium vernedei, assembly GCA_031216915.1. NCBI lineage: Eukaryota > Metazoa > Mollusca > Scaphopoda > Dentaliida > Dentaliidae > Pictodentalium > Pictodentalium vernedei. Next base: position 224,592,849 of record CM062296.1, read on the forward strand.
ATATGAAATGGTGGTATATGGGTTTATTTTCAATTATGAGCTTATTCCCGAGTCAGTACGGTAACCACATCAAATCACATACCTCAATACATCCACTGAAACCATTCTGTATCGGGTCACTTCCTATTCTTTTAGCACCAACATATACTTTACTTACTCTCCTACCAGGGATATTAGCAGGCATCCATGCTCCTTTCTACAATAAAAATGTTAAATAACCATTCATTAGTCTATTATAAAAGAAAAATGGCTGACTACTTTAGCAAACACTCTTTCTATAAAATATCATCGGTGGGCTTGCAAAAGGATGTATCTCCCATTTTGGCACAAAACACTTTTTCACAAATTTGGAATTCTTAAATGTCATATCTTCAAAGCATTTTAAACTAGAGGCGTGGTTATGACAGCCAATAGGTCATAAATATACCTCCTTTACAAGTTATTCATGCTTGAATTTTGGGAAGGACGGACAGACAGATGAACGGACTGATGGACAGACAGGTGGACAGACAGATGGATGGACATACAAGAGGAATCCTATATACCCCCTGAGGGCAGGGGTATAATTATAAACAAGAGGCCCCACGGGGCCTTAAGCCCTCACGTTGAACATAACATGATATAAACAGAGTCCAAGAAAGAGTCTGCATAAGCAATCCATCTCCATAGGATACATTGTCAACCCTTGAGCCCTTCAGGAGTGACAAAAATAGTCCGAGCATCATGCCTTTTCTTCAGGTGATCATAATGTAAAATGTGGAGCTCCCCTATGAAGCCCCTTGATACAATCTATGTGGATTAATCTTAGTTACACACCTCTAGAGGGTACTGAATACAAACTTTCTAATTCTTCAGCTACATGACCAATTCCGACTCCAATAGGGAGCCCAAATATTAACCCGGGCTCTCGATTTGAACAAAGTTGAATCTGACCTCCCTAGAGATGGTATATACCACCAAATATGAAAGCATTCTGGCTGTTGGATCTGAATAAGAAAGTTATCAAAGAAATTTTTTTATATGCACTAAGTTAAAATTTGGGCTTCCACAGCTAACAAAACAAACTTGAATCTGCCCCCCCCCCTCCCCCCCACCTCACTCACGAGATGTTGTACACCAAATATGAAAGCATTCTGACTAGTGGCTCTGAAGAAGAAGATTTTTAAAGAAATCTCCTCATATTGCACTAAGTTAAAATTCAGGCTACCATAGCAAGCCCAAATATTAACCCATATTAACCCAGGGAACCAATTTGAACAAACCTGAATCGAACTCCTCTAGAGATGTAAACCAAATATGAAAGGATTCTGACATGTGAATCTGAAGAAGATTTTTGAAGAAATTCCCTCATATTATACCAAGTTGTACCAAGTTAAATTTCAGGTTCCCATATGGAGCCCAAATATTAACCCAGGCACTTAAATTGAACAAACTTGAATCTGACCCTCCCTAGAGATGTTGTATACCAAATATGAAAGCATTCCGACTGGTGGATCTGAAGAAGAAGATTTTTTAAAAATTATCCCCATACTGAACTAAGTTAAAAATTGGGCTTCCATAGGAAGCCCAAATATTAACCTCGGGACTTGGTTTGAACAATCTTGAATCTGACCCTCATAACAATGATGTATACCAAACATTAAAAGATTCTGACTGGTGGTTCTGAAGAAGAAGATTTTTCAAGAATATTCCCCATGCTGACCTAAGTTAAAATTCGCACTACCATAGGGAGCCCAAATATTAACCCAGGGAACCAATTTGAACAAACTTGAATCTGACTCCCCTAGAGATGTAAACCAAATATGAAAGGATTCTAACATGTGAATCTGAAGAAGATTTTTGAAGGAATTCCCACATATTGAACCAAGTTAAATTTCAGGTTCCCATATGGAGCCCAAATATTAACCCAGGCACTCAAACAGAACAAACTTGAATCTGCCCCCCCCCCCCCACCCCCACCCCTAGAGATGTTGTATACCAAATATGAAAGCATTCCAACTGGTGGATCTGAAGAAGAAGATTTTTAAAGAAATTTCCACATATTGCAGTAAGTTACCATAGCGAGCCCAAATATATACCTAGGGACCCGATTTGAACAAACTTGAATCTGACCCCCCCCCCCCCCCCACCCCCCCCCCCCCTAGAGATGTTGTATACCAAATATGAAAGCATTCTGACTGGTGGATGTGAAGAAGAAGATTCTTAAAAATTATCCCCATTTTGAACTAAGTTAAAATTTGGGCTTCCTCCACACCAACTTTCACTTGAATTGGCCCAGTGGTTTTGGAGGAGAAGACCAAAACATGGTGTTGACAGACGACGGACGGGGAGCAATGGTATTAGCTCACCTTGAGCAGGAAGTGCTGATTATAAAATCCCTTACCTAACAAATCCACTGCATCTGGCCACATAATATACAAATACAGTATAAAAAAAAATTATATACTACTCAAAGTTTGCAAAGCACCACATATCTGACACATCATTGTGGAATTTGCTTGTGACATCTTTGCAAAATATTTGGTGGATATGATTGGGGAATGTATTGAGATGGTCCCCAGAAGTTTACATTAGCTCTCTTGACAGGCAGACTTTTCATGCCAGTCATGGAAAGCATGTACCCCTTGATTTTCATGATGTTTTCGTGTACTGTCTACATGTACATGACATGTGTAGGGTATTCAATCTTCATTTTAACACAAACCCTTGTGATTTCATGATCGAATATGGCAAATGCAAATGTAACAAGATAGAAATGTGGCGGGCTGTTGGAGCAAGGGGCTACGCATCATCAGGTTGGTGAAGCCTTTGATGGTCACCATATGCTAATCACCAGAGCTTGAGCAAGATTTCAGCAGTATGGCACACCAGTAAAACAGCATGGTGGTGGCAGAGGCAGGGCAACATCTGCAGCTGAAGACCGGTTTTTGATCATTCAGGCCTGTAGGAACCGCTTTGCATCAGCAACCCAGCTTTGCAGTGACCTTCAGAATGCATTCGGGGTAAATGTTTTGATGCAGACTATCCAGGCAAGGTTGCACAAAGGTGGTCTCCGATCGAGAAGACCATGTATTCGCATTCTGCTATCCCAGAACCACTGCCAGACAAGTTATGAATGGGTCATGGGCCACGTTGGATGTACCAGAGAAGATGGACGATAATGCCTGTCCTCATGTTGTTGCTGCTGAGTACCAACAGGGGGAGTGATTGAGCATATGGACTAGCTAGCAAGATCCCCTAACCTCAATCCAATCGAACATGTCTGGAATGAGTTGCAGTTTGCAATTTCAGCCCCTCCAGTCAAGCCAAGCAGAGTACAGGAGCTTGGTGCCATGATGGTCCAAGAATGGAACAACATCCCATGAGGGATCATCAGGAACCTGATTGGGAGCCTGAGAAGGTGTTGTCAAGCTGTAATTAACAGAAACGGTTCTCATACTCGATATTGAACCCATACCAGTTCGCTCCGTCAGCTTTTTGGCAAATTTGAAAATTTCCTCTTTTACCAATAATATCCACTTTCCATGGTTATCGTATTCAAAAGCTAAAAAATAATGTCAAACACAAACAAAATCTTAATTTATGTACTTAAATCATTAAAGATATAATTAAATAAAAAATATATACATTTTTCATAACAATATTTCAACTAAAACGTAAAACAGGGAGTTGGATATACTTGGTGCTTAGCAAACTTTGAGTAGTATATTTAAAAAAAATTCAACAAAACCATATTTTGTGATCACTGGAACAAACTCGGGGAGCTCATTCCCAATGAGAGCATCTCATGATATTGTCTTGAAGTTTTCTGAAAAATTTGGAAAAAAAAAAAAAAGTATTTAAAATAATAAATTTTGATATGGCCAGCATTGGGTAAAGGGTTAAAAAGAAAATATGGCAGACTACTTTAACAAACACTCTTGCTGGGGCTGGGCATTTTTTTGTTTTCTGGTTCGGTTCCAGATTTTGAGACAAAGCAGAAAACCCAGCAAAAAACAGCCAAATGGTTTTCCTGTGTTTGAGCATAAACTGAACAAACTATCTTACTGGGAGGGAGGGGACTAGACTAGTAACCACTATGGATACTCACCATTTAGTCTATCCAGCAAAGTGGCGAATATGTAAAGTTCTAAATGTCATGTTCTCTCCCTTATTGACTCGTCCACCGGACGAGCCAATAAGGGAGAAAATGTGACAATGAGAGCACAATATGGATTAGATGAACTTGATTCATTGTTACTCTAAGGGATTTTTGTCAGATTAAATAGGCCTAGCAACTATCTCCTAGAACCCCTAAGAATGATCAAAGGGGAGTTAAGCTCAGCCCACTGGATATACTTTCAGATAGGGCTTTGGGGTGAGTGGTGTCGTACAAACCATTGCAGATATTTTTCCAAGTTAAGGAGCTTGAAGAGTTACTTTCTATCTGTTCTTATCACATAGAAACACGGAACCAAAACAGAAGCTGAAAAATCAAAACCTCCCAGCTCTTGCCAACAATGCAGCAAATTGTTCAGAATAAATGCTAGTGAACATTAGGCCACACAAAGTAGATCTTCTGTTTCTCAGGCCATTTGTGAAATTGCATGCGGGCGAGCGGTTTTTTATTTTATTTTTTTATTTCAGTAATTTCTTCTTTGCCCTGAAAAGTTCATGTTCTTGGTTCAAGTTTTAGGCCTCATAATCTACAGAATAGCATGGGTGGTGGTGTATTTCATCCCTTGAGTGCAAGAAGGCTTTGCAATGCCAAAGCATTGCAAAGCCTTCTTGCACTCAAGGGACAAATTCATCAATTTTTTTAACTTGGGTAAAAAATCAGACATAAACCATTTAATTTTTATTTTTTTTAAGTTTAAATTGGTTGTAAAAAGAGAGCATGCGGCAGCCAAAGGGACCATGCGGGAGGGCCTGAGAAACAGATTTTTTATTTTTTTTAGGCCTTATTATATGACCTAAGAAAAAAGATTCCTTTTTGAAAATCCATAATGGATTGTTTACAAGTTTTAATAAAGAACTAATTGTAATCTTTTTCAGGAGTGGATGAAAAATTTCCTTACCTTCCAATCTCCATAATCTAACACCATGACAAATTGACCTTTTTCAAGCCAACGTGTTTCAAAATAATGCCATTTGCCATCATTAACTCTGTGTACATTAAACTCAACAGCTGTTTCTTCAAATTTATACATAAGGTATCCATCAGCAAGCTGAAAATGTATGTACTATATATTAGTGAAACCGTTATATGAACAGCCACTTTGTCATAGAAAATTATTTAATTAACAAGAGTATATTAATTAACAGGAATTGGGTCATTTTCCTAGCTTCTAGTTTTAAACTGAGCATTTATTCTATTATATCTTGTTTGACAGAGCTCTTTGAGAATCCACTGATTCTTCACAAAGTGATTGAACCTTTTGAACCTGAGTGACTGCTTTTCCGACAAGGATCGTGCTGCACTCTGAACTCATAACTTAGATGGTCCGTTCCTCTGTGAATCTGTATAGTAGAGAAATCAATATTTCCAACATGAAGTCAAATTCACAAAACAGTTAGTCAGTGTTCTCCATATCTGTTACATTTACATCCTCTCAAAACATACACTGGCAGGCCTGGCATTCTTTAGGAGTGCAGGAGTGCTGCACGCCTTGAAAAAATTGAGGAGGGCAGTCAAATAAGAATTGAATGCAACAGTTTGAATAATGAGAAGGTGTGTGTGCCAATTTTTCCACTATGTAGCTGAATGTAGTACAATTTTTCTGTCACAATATTAATACCTTGAAGTGAATATAACAAAAATAGCATATAAGTTTTTGCATTGAAAATTTCAGGTGCAACTGCACTACCAAGCAATCTGAGGAGGGCAACTGATTTGCACTCCTTGATTTTCTAGATTGCCAGGCCTGCATGGGCATATATTCCAGGGACCATGAGAGTAAATTCCAAGACCACAGAATTTTACGCCAATGCATGTATGCAGAAAAGATATTATTGTAAATTTGTAACTGCAGTAAGTGAAAAAGTCTAAGTTTGACAAAATACATGTAATTTTGCAGAGAAATTTTATTCACAGCTTTTCATATTTTGCACTCAAGTACACAATGTCCTCCCTGTAATGATAGAATGGGGGCTTGGGAGTATCAATTCTCTTCTTAAAATTTAGGCTTGCCTCATTAAAACTTCAAAACTATGTGTACACTGCTGCAATGACACAAATGAGAATGAAAGTGGTCAGAAAATAATTTTGAACAAGACTGTCCTTAACATTTGTAAAAAGTTTAACAACTGTACTCTGATTCGTTTCTGAGTTATGGCTGAGACACAATTATTGACCGATTTCAGTGTGACCTTAAAATGTGACCTTGACCTTATGGACCTGGCTGGGGTGTGTGACACATCCACCTGTTGTCCTTTATAATTGAGCGATGTTAGATGATTGTAGCCCTAATAGTTTTGGAGTTATGCTTGAGACACGATTTGTGACCCTGAACATATGAAGGTCAATTGTGACCTCCACCTTGCAGATGTGGCGGAAACTATTATACGCGACACACCTTCTTACTGTCCTTAACATTTGTAAAAAGAGTAACAATTGTACTATGATTCGTTTCTGAGTTATGGCTGAGACACGAATATTGACCAATTTTTAGTGTGACCTTGAAATGTGACCTTGACCTTGAAGGTACGAACCCGGCTATGGTGTGTGACACATCCTCCCATGGTCCTTTATAATTGTGTGAAGATTGATGACTGTGGCCCTAACCGTTTTCGAGTTATTGGCTCGGACACACACACGCACACGGATGGACACACGCACACTTCAATCACTATATGCCACCCGACTTAAGTCGGGGGGCATAAAAACCAAAATAAATTCAAAGGAGCATATGAAGTTCGTTCCATCAAGACATTTGAGATTAGATTTGACTAATGCCTTGGAAAAACCCAGTCCTAAGTTGATGACAATATTAGCTGTCAGTATTTAACTGCAATATATGTACCTCTATCAATATATTTCCAGCAGACTGCGTAACTATCTGCATCAAAGTTCCAGTTGTGCTTCTTGTTCTGAATGAGATGCCATTGTACCATGGAAGGTGGATATCTTCCAAATTTTCAGTAAATAATACGTAACCATTGCCTTGAAGTCGGAATGGCAGATCAATAACTGAAAAAGAACATGATTAATATTTTATTAAAACCGATATTAATTTTTTTCCGACCATTCCATTCTCTTGGTCCAAAGGAAGCTTCACACCAAATAAGAATTCTCAGTGCCGTGTAGTTTTGGAGATATGGGCGTTTTAATTTTTTTCTATTTTTAGCTGCTGCGGTTCCAATGGGGCGATGGGAAAACGTTTTTGGCATAGATTAAGTACTTATGACCCAATAAGCCCTCATATCAAATTTGGTTCAAATCTGCCTCTCGGTTTGGAAAACGGAAATTTTGGGCGTGGCAAAAATTCTTGCCCCTCCCATAATGAAGGCAAATATAGCTCCTTGAACTTCTCTTGAACAAATCGGAGTCTACACCTCAAAAGGAAGCTGCACACCAAATATCAAGCCTCTGCAACTGCTGGTACAAGAAAAGAAAATTTTTAAAGATTTAAGCACACTTTTTGGGCGTGGCCTTACCGAGGGGCGGGTCAACTTGATTTGAACAAACTTAAATTGACTTATGATAGGGAACATGCACAGCAAATTTTGTTGAATTTGGTCCACCAGTTCGTGAGAAGAAGTCGATATGTAAAGTTAACGCCGGACGCCGGATGCCAGACGACAGGCGGATGATGGACGAAAAGTGATCAATTAAGCTCCCCTTGAGCTTTGCTCAGGTGAGCTAAAAATATATTGGATTAAAAGCTTACACTGGATGTATTGAGGCCAAATGGATCTATAAACATAGGCAATTCTGTGGTAGTCAGAGTACATCTTCCACAGATTGTAAGATTTTGTATTCAATAATCAAGAGTTTGCTTTTTACCCTATATGCAATTAACAGGTCAAGTTTATACTGAATGAATGATAAATGGTTTGGAAAGAAACAAAGAAAGTCCATACAGACAAAATAGTTTCAATCCAAATATAAAATGGAGTGCATCCACAGAATATGAAACCTTTAAGGTTGAGCACCTGCACTTTAGGATAAAGCCCAAATATGGGCTTACAGCACTCTACTCTACCAATTAAAAGAAATTCAATTAAGTGGGCACCACTGCACCCCCCCCCCCCCCCCCCCCCGCCCCCCCCCCCCCCCAACACCAACAGCAGACAACAGTTGCAAAAAAATCATGAATAACTAACAAATTTCATTTTCAGTCTAAAATATGTAGCTTATGACTCCTCATGGGAACAAGTTCAATGAACATGTTTTAATAAGGGGGTCATAAGGTATGTTTTCAAGAAAATATAGAAAAAATACCATCAATGAACCTCAATCTGAATCAATGTCTCAAACCTAAACAGAAAGTGTACTGTGTGGGATAGCATCAGCAAATTCACCCCCAGGGGACCTCATTCTGCAAATGACAGATTGTTTATTTTCTGGGTTGAATATAATATGAATTAGGTTAAGTTAGAAAAGAACGCAGCCACAAAGGACTCTATTGTATCATAAAATTCAAAGAAAATGATTCTTGCTACCGCTGGTAGTTTTGTCTACTTTTGATACTGGCAGTAACCTAATTAGAAAAAAATTGTGGTAAAAAGTAGGATTTTAAAATTTTCAAGTAACAAAAATCAATTTAATACTGAATCCTAGGAACCAGTGTTCAAGTTAAAAGAAATAATGTCATTTATTCAGGAAGATTGACTCAGCCAACACACATCCTATTGTTTTTGTTGTTATTTTTATTTTCAACTATCCCAGAATTAAATATTGAACAAAACAAGAGGTCCCAGAGGGTGCTCACCTGACATGGTGGTTTAAATATCAACCCAGGGAATTGATTTGAACAAGTTGCATCTGCCCCTCCTAAGAAAAGCTTGTACCAAATATTAAAAGATTCTGACAGGTGGATCTGAAAAAAAAAGATTTTTAAAGAATATTCCTCATATTGAACTAAGTTATAATTCAGGCTCCCGCAGGGAGCACAAATATGAACCCAGGGACTTGGCTTGAACAAACTTGAATCTCACATCCCTAAGGATACTTACCAAAATCAAAATATTCTGATTGGTGGATCAGAAGAAGAGGAGTTTTAAAGAATATTCCTCATATTGCACAAATCTGAACATTTCACATTTAACATCTTTGGAAGATTCATTCACATGTTTGTTGAAATCAAATCCAAATATCGATCCAGGGATTTGATTTCAACAAACATGTGAATGAATCTTCCAAAGATGTTATATGTGAAATATGAAAGCCTTTGGAGCAGTGGTATGGGAGAAGAAGATCTTTAATGTTTTTCCCATAACTCACAGTGTTAAAAAATGATGACTCAGCATTTTTTCAAAAGTCCTGGATAAGTACACTATGATAAACCCAATGGCAATTTGTTTTTGGATCATTCCTTTCTGCTGTCCCTAAGGAAGCTTCACACAAAATAAAAATTCTCAGTGCCGTGTAGTTTTGGAGATATGGGCGTTTTAAATTTTTTCTATTTTTAGTTCCTGCGGTTCCCATGGGACGATGGGAAAAAAAGTTGGGGGCATAAATTAGGTACTTATGTCCCAATAAGCCCTCATGTCACATTTGGTTCAAATTGGCCTCTCAGTTTGGAAAATAGAAATTTTGGTACAATTCAGGTTCCCACAGGAAGCCCAAATATAAACCCAGGGACTTGGCTTTAACAAACCTGTATCTCACCTCCCTAAGGATACTGCATATAAAATATCAAAATATTCTGATTGGTGGATGTGAAGAAGAAGATTTTTGAAGAATATTCCTCATATTGAACTAAGTTTTAAGTTAGGCTCCCACATGGAGCCAAAATGTGAAGCTAGGGACTTGGCTTGAACAAACTTTAATCTCACCCCCTTTGGATGCTGCATATCAAATATCAAAACATTCCGACTGCTGGATCTGAAGAAGAAGACTTTTAAACAAAATTCCTCATTTTGAACTAAGTTATAGTTCGGGCTCCCACAGTAAGCCCAAATATGAACCCAGGGACTTGGCTTGAACAAACTTGAATCTCACCCCCTAAGGATGCTGCATACCAAATATCAAAAGATTCTGATGGGTAGATCTGAAGAAGATTTTTAAAGAATATTCTTCATACTGCTCTAATTTAAATATCTGGGCTCCCATAGAGAGCCCAAATATGGACCCTGGGATTTGATTTCAATAAACGTGAGAAGCAATCTTCCAGAGATGTTATCTGTGAAATTTAAAAGCATTTGGAGCAGTGGTTTGGGAGAAGAAGAGTCTTAAATGTTTTCCCCATTACCCACAGTTTTAAAAAATGTTGACTCAGCCTTTTTTCAAAGTCCTGAAAAAGTACCCTATGATAAAAGCGATAGGAATTTTTTTGGACCATTCCATTCTGTTGGTCCTAAGGAAGCTTCACACCAAATAAGAATTATCAGTCCCGTGTAGTTTTGGAGATATGGGCGTTTTAATTTTTTTCTATTTTTAGCTCCTGCAGTTCCCATGGGGCAACAGGAGAAGACTTTTTGGCATAAATTAAGTACTTATGACCCAATAAGCCCTCAAAATAAATTTGGTTCAAATCAGCCTTTTGGTTTGGAAAATAAAAATTTGGGGCGGGGCATAAATTATTGACCCCCAATAACGATGGCAAATAAAGTCCTACAAACTTCTCTTGAACAAATCTGAGTCTACACCTCAAAAGGACGTTGCACACCAAATATCAAGTCTCATGAGAAGATTTTTCAAGATTTAGGCTCACTTTTTGGGTGTGGCCCTATCGAGGGGCAGGGCAACTTGATTTGAACAAAATCAAAATGCGACGTCATAACAAACAGTCATCTCAAATTTCACTTAAGTTGGTTCAGTGGTTTTGGAGGAGAGGATGCAAACACCATGTTCACGGACGACGGACGGATGGGGGATGGTGAGTGATCACTATATCTCACCCGGACTTTCAGGTAGGTGAGCTAAAAATGGCCACCCCCCAGATGGGCAAACCGGAAGACCCAATTTTCTGTTTCATTGGAAATTGCAGATTTCTATGCATATACATGTGTGTTACCTTCAGAGCTCACTTCGTGTGCCGCACTTTGCGTGGCTCTGACTGCGTTCTCTCTTAATGCTGGTCAGTATTGGCCTTTGCATTAGCTGAAGGGTTAACTGCTACAGTGCTAAATTATTTTGGGTCCTTAAAATTTCTTTGTGCATCTTTGCCTCGTTATAATTTATGGGAGAGTGCCAATAGGCACTCTCCCATAAATTGTAACAAGGCAAATCCTAACAGATAAAATAATATCACTTCAAAGATAATATGAAGCATATCCACAGAATATGAAGCCTTTAAATTGTAGTGTCAGCACCTCAGAATAAAGCCTACGTATGGGCTTTCAGCACTCTACCAGTTAATGTTTGCAAGGCAGTGGACACTGTGTTGTTCACAGTACTTTCAAAAGGAGGTTTAACCCTTTACCCAACGCAGACGATATCAAAACTTTTTTTTTTTTAATTTTTCAAAAAATTTCAACAAAACCTTATCATATGACCCCTCATTGGAACGAGCTTGTTTCAATGAGGGGGTCAGATGATATGGTTTTATTGAAATTTTTTTTAAAATAATATTTTTTCAACTGCTGAATTTGCATATTACACAGGCGGATGCGGCTGATTCGTTGGGTAAAGGGTTAATGAGCATCCATATGGTCAATTATCAAAATAAAATTTTACTTTCATACCGAGAGTACAATCTTTCCCTCCAGTTCTGGGTGGACAGCTACAGATGTAAGTTCCCCATCCTTCATGGCATGTACCTGAAATGAACAAAAAATTAACGAACATGAATACATATAGATTACTACCACCATGTGGATTTTCCGAGATGGTGTATTGAAGTCGAGACTATGTCTCTGGACATATATCAACAACTCTGTTAGGATGAGTTGATATATGACCAGGCAGAGAGGTAAAAACTTCAATACACCATCTTCGAAACCCACTTACTGGTAATAACTAATTTATCTTACAATATTTCTACTTTTCTTGACTTGTTTGCATATATTTTGACAATTGTTCAGCATCTGCTTGTTGATTTTTTATGAATAAAAATCAGGATGTCATGTCAAGGTATTGTGTTCTTGAGCTAAGCATGATGCAATCCCCATGTATAAAAATATATCATCATGGCAAAAAATGATCTTGTCTAATTTATTTTGTTGAGTTGGTTATTAATTTATCATTTGATGACTGTTTGCAGTGGCTTCAACACATGTAATCAGTTTTTGATTAGTGCAGGTAAAAATATTCTCTTTCTGAATCGAATGACTGCATGTGCAGTTGCTACCCTCAATACAGATTTATATTTGGTCTGGACGTTTTTACTTGTATTCTGGAAAGTTAAAAAATTTATAGTAATTTATATATTTTTTATACTTACCAATGACCCAGACATAGCTGGTGCTAACTCTTAAAATATAGGGCCAAACACAAATTTTGCCCCCCAATCCCCAAAATTTGCATCTAAAACTAAAGAAAACATGTCCTGAAAGGCCCTCCACACTTCGCCCCCACTGCGCATGCGCAGTGTCAAGGACGTTCCGAAATTGGCGCCATTAATCATTCTAATAACCAGTGCCTGGTAAGCGCTATGTACTCAGTGGGGAGGCAAGAGTTCCCAACTCCTGGGAGGGCCATCCCCGTCTGGGTCATTGGTAAGTATAAAAAATATATAAATTACTATAAATTTTTTAACATTTTTATACTGTACCAATGACCCAGACATAGCTGAATAGTAAAAAGGCTGGAGGGCCAAGGACATAGAGCAAAATGGAATACGCTCAATAAAATAAAATAGAGTCATCCCCTGTAGGGAAAAAGAAGTAATAGGCCTTACATGTATCTTTCTTATTTATGATAAATTAGAAAGATACAACACCTTCCAAAATTGAGCTTCATACATCCATGTACTCTATTAATATCCAATATAATCCTTATACTAATAATTTTTAAAGTAAGCCAATAAATAAGTAAGTCTAGAGAATAGAGACTCTTATACTCCTAAAAGTGTCTGAGGATTGCATAATCATGTCCGTTGACATATGCAATATTCAAAAGCTATACTTTAAAAACTAAGACTTGAATGAATTTTAAAAACCTAAACTTCTCAGTAAACAACCATCCCAATAACAGCTCAGAATTACTAACTCCGGAGGAGGTATCCCCTTGTTTTCATAGTAAAACAGGTGACCCAAGGGAACACCCTCCCCCCCCCCCCCCCCTTTTTCTTGCCCTGGGTCAAATAGCCCAGAGCGAAGAGGGCAGCCGAACGGAGACACTGCCGAAACAGACAGCCTACCTAGCTATAGTAGCAACTGTTAAGTGAATGACATTCTGAGCAGTAGATAATAGACCTAACAATAGAGGCCTCCAGAAATGGACTCGATATTTCTGAGATAAAATTCATGAATGTGGATGGCTGAGCGCAATGAGCGGCCTTCAAAAATCTATAATAGCGACACTATTAATGTAAGCCCAAGAAGTAGAAGAACTCTTACTTCATGAGCCGAAATCTTAAGCACACCTGCTAAGTCAATGATATACTATAAGCAGTACCGATAGTTAATAGAATCCATTAACAAAAAAAAAAGGAGCGTAACGTCCTTCTACTAGACATCAAAGACAGAAGAAGCTTACGCCCATAGTAATAAACAGAAATCTGTTTATAAATACATAAACTGTACCCGGAAAGAGTAAAGGCCTATGCCCATACGAAGATGGAAGGACCTTAAAATAATAGGTTCCGGATAATAGGAGCCTAACTCTTATGCAACAATCCAACCTAAATAGTAACGGAAGTATTGATTCCGAAACTATGAAAGTGAAAATCATCCATCGATAGTGCATGAAACTCACTGACTCTACAGTAAAAGAGAAACCAACAGAATTACTGTCTAAAAGGTCAGAATTTGAAAACTACTGTTTCCAGAGGCTCAAATGATTACTTAGCTAAATAAGAACCAAAGTTAAAATCCGTATAGGAATTTAATCTAAAGATTCTAAGTCTATTTATCAAAAAGTTACTAACTGACTTAGATAAAGAGACAAAAGACTCAATTGTAAACTATCGTAGAGTGCATAGGTATGAGGTAACATAAACCTATAACCTAAATAATAACAGGCTGCAGTAGATCTTGTGAAACAAGTATACTAAAAAATAGCAATGAGTAGTATGGAGGGATCAACAATATGAACATAACGATCCCTACACCACGACGGAAGAGCCTCCACTTTAGCCGCATAGAATAGCGAAGAAGAGGATCTCCTATAGTAAGAAATCGCGTCCAAAGCTCGTCCAGTACAGTGCTTACAATGCAATTCGGACCACACAACGGAATACATGAAGGTTGCGACCTTGCAGGTTGTGATAAAGATGACACGATTTACCCAGTGAAAAAGATCCTCACATAGAGGAAGATTTCACGTTAAGACCCACAGTAGACAAGAGAGAAAATTACTCATGATCTCTGTGAAGATAGAGATGCTATCAACAGAAATGTATTGTGGTTGTTTATCTTAGCAATACCTGCTAAAACAACAGCGCCGGAGGATACGCGTATCCTATCATTCCGTCCTATAGATCAATAGAGCGTTAAGAATATTAGCTCAGAGATCTGGACAAGCCAACACATACGTCTGCAATTGACAGCAAGCTGTGTCATAAATAAATCATCATTGGGCGCTCCCATAGATAGCAAATCTGATTGAATACTTGTTTGTTGAGAGTCCATTCTGACAGCAACAAGTGACCCGTAAGAGAACGGGAGTCCGATAAAACAATCAGACGACCCGGAATATGACGGACCAAAACTGAACTTGGTGTACTATAACCAACAGACGGATTCTTTCCATTAAATTGAATAACAGAAACGAAAGAGTGCCTCCCTGGTTCCGGAGATACGCCACTACTGTCGAATTAAAGGACAGGAATTTGGGCATGCGTTTCTGAATAATGTTCATGCAATGACATAAAGCAAGCCTAAAAAACATTATTCCGCGGAAGAAAACTGATTGCTAAAAGACTGCGGAACCCAAAGACCCTGGCACTTCGAATCCGTAGGGATCAGTATTATATCCCAATCTGTTTGACTGGCAACCGTCATAACAGCCACACTTGGGTCCGGCAACTGCGGCGGCACTCTCTGAGTCAACCACCGAATGTTTGCCCCAGTCTGAATCTCTTGTAACACTAGATAGACAAGAGAACGTGTAAATCGAGCAATTCATGGATTGCCGAAAAGTTGCCGTCGAAGAGAAACTCCTCCGAGAACGAAGCGACTCTGAGAGAGTTCTTAACCTTACTATCCACGCGAGTGGATGTAGCTAGGGCTGCGTCACGTCTAACTAACTCCAATCAGCCACTGAAGGGCGGAGTTATACGTGAACAAACTACTGCCCTCAAAAGAAATTACATTGAGAATAATATCCCGTAAATCTTTTCTTGAAGACGTAATGATAACGCCTCAGTAAGGCGGATTACGTATAATAAAGCGTCTAAGTTAAGTCTACTATACATAATGTCGTTCCCAACATTGAAATTGGAAAAGACATAAACGGCGAAAAAGAATATATGCAGTTTTTAATCACACCGTCAAGACGCATATGAACTCTCGGTATGCCCTGCTCTGCCAAAATAAACTATTTGTATAAATGATAAAATGGCAGAAATGAGCAACGCGGACAAGAAACTAAACTATCATGCTTAGTAGCAGGCTTGTATATATATATATAGCGTCGAAAAATAAAACACATGTTGTAATGACAATATTGGACTGCGTCGGTAAGTCAGGGACAATGTCCCCGAACCGATCGAAAAATCCGAGTCCAATGACGCTATAAGTCTCTTATCCAAGATCGCAGCAATGAAGTCCAAAATAATAATCACTGGAAGATAATGCCAGAAGATATGAAAGGCATCTTCCGATACTACTAAAGGGAAAACTCGAAAACTTTCGAATCCCTTTCGCCATCCTGTCGGACCCTATAAAGCGTTCGGTCGTCCGTACCTGATGCAACCGCAGACCACACCGACCCAGCGCCGTCGGATAATTCCTGATTCGACCGAGAAACTATCAATTGCTGGGATGCTGCGAAACAACTGTGCTAACTCGGATAGCACGTCCGTCACTGAGGCCTGAGGAGAAGCGGTCTTACGATGCATTGCCGCTGGAAGCTCCGTGATCGTTACCCCGTGCATACTACCAATATGCGAGCGAACGGAGTGTATAGGCCTCGTGTCCCTTGGCTACCGGACGGCGCGACCTATTCACCGTGGAATCACTGAATGCCGAAACTGATCGGATACTCGAGGTCACGTAGCCAATGTGCGGTCGTGTGCCCTGCTGTGAGGATGAGGAAGCATTAAAGACAGTCTCTCGGACTGTCAATATAACGGAGCGTCCCGACCAACGGACATATGCTCCGAATGTAAAATATCTGAACCACAACATGCGGTCCCCTATGTTGTTGGGCGAGAGAGGGACCTCTCTCGCTCACAGCCCGGACGGACCTGGACCAGCCAGGAACCGGACTAACAGGCTTCCTCCGATCTGTCCTCAATCTGCCGTCACTGGGTGAGTACTAAAGTAATTAAAGTGCTCGCATCACCCAAATCTCCTTCCTAGACCGCAACGGACGAACCTGGCAGCCGAACCATTCGATGAATGTACGCTACACCGGGTGAGCTAGCGAATGTCACTCCATAGGCGATAGACATATTCCATGAGCACTTATTGCCGCTAACTCTTCATTAACTATGATGACAGAGGCACACTTTTGAAAGACATCTCCATAACTCTTCGAACAAGAAACCAGAAATGCTTGGTTAGCAAGCATAAAATAATAATATATATATAGCGTCGTTCAATAATTCAAAAGTTTGTGTGACATTATTGGACTATGTCGGAACTGAGGGACGATGTCCCTGAACCGAACCAAAAATTTCTAAGTCCACCGACGCTATCAGTTTCTTATCCGGCATCGCAGCATTCTGGTCCGACGAAAGAAGCTGTAGAAGACCAAGTCAGATGACATACACAACAGCATATGTTGTTCCGAAAGGGAAAGCTCGAAATCCTCCAAATCCCTTTCGGTATCCCGTCGGACTGGATGAAACTTTCGGACGTCCGTACCCGCTTCCGCGGAGCGTCCCGACCCAGCATCGTCGGATAAAATATATGCGACAGATTCAGTTGATGCTGGGATGCTGCGATAAACTGTGCTATTAAGGAAAGCACGTCCGTTCCCGAGGCCTGTGCAGTAGCGGTCTTACGATGCATTGCCGCCGGAAGCTCCGTGTACGTTGACTCCCGCACACTTCCTATGCGAACGTCCGGAGTCTGCAGGCCTCGTGTCCCTGGCTACCGGATGGTGTGACCTGGTCGCCGAAGAATCCTTGATCGGCGAAGCTGGTAATATATCGGCGGTCACGCAGCCAAGGTGCGGTTGTGTGCGCTGACGAGAAGAGGAAGCCTTAGCAGTCTCAGCGGACTGCCTATACAACGGAGCGTCCCGAGCGACGGACGTATGCTCCACTTACGACACATTTTGTACCACAACATCTGGGGCCAGATGTTGTTGAACGAGAGAGGGGCCTCTCTCGCTTGCCGTCCGGATGGACCGGAACGAGCTATGAACCGGACTAAAAGGCTTCCTGCGTTCTCCCTCCGATCCGCCGTCACTGGGTGTGCATTAGGTTAGTTTATAGTGCTTGCATCACCCCAAAAATCCTTCTAGACCGCAACGGACGAACCCGGCTGCCGAACCATTCGGTGAATGGACGCTACACCGGGCGAGCTAGCGGACGTCAAAGGCCGTCGAACCTACTAGGGTCCTCTTGGGCAATTGGCGTATTTACATGAGCACTTTTCCGCTAGCCCTTCATTAATTGTGACGACGGAGGCACACTGTTGGAAGACATCACAGATACATCACCCTAATCTTGATCGTCTGAAATAGAAATTGATAAAGTAGAGTGACCCTGCGGGGAAAGGACCGGAGTGTCCAAATCCCCAACAACATACCGTGACATACGCTTCCCATATTGTCATCGAAATCATACGATACAGAACAGGAGTTAATGCGAGTACACTGACCACATATAGAATGATAATAAAGTCAGAGGAAGACTTCCTCTTAAAATAATTGATCAATATCCTTTCAATGTGAAAAGAAAACAAGTCCTGGTACTCGCACTAACCCCTGGCAATCAAAATACATAATAATAATATGATCCATTGATATAGAAAAAATAATTGAAATCAAAATATTTTGAAAAAATATTTTTTCAGAACAGCCCAAGTTTCTGAAAAGTAACGTTGAGCCCCAATGGATCCCAAGCCTAAGTGTGGACAAAAAATTTTAAAAATATTTTAAACAATTTATTCAACACTTACGAACAATAATAATGTATCTAGTTATGATTAAAATAACATCAAGATATTATTTTTTAGAAATCCCCCCCTCACACAGAGGGCTGTTGTAAATGTAAACAATGAGTGTAAAAACACTAAAATAAGACTCCAGGCACCCAGGCCCGAAATCAGTTACCAAAAATACACTATCTGATGCAAAACAGAGACTTCCAGGGAAGAAACTGCAGAACATCAGATGGTAGATGCAGAACACAACGCCTAACCACCCCTAGGTGAAGACGTAAACATGGGGAAAGAACAGAATTCATTCTGTTATTCAGCTAAAACTCCCAAGAAAATTTAGTAATAATAATTACAAAAACTATGCCAAAAGCATGGGAGAATAGCAAGGGGGAACTTAAAGGACAGGGAGAGAGGAAAACACTTAAAAAAACAGTGTAACTAAATAATCAGAATGACAACAAAATGGCTGCTGCCTTGAAAATAGGTAACTTAACATAATTTCATTAAAAAATTTTAAGTTACAGCCCTGATAATATTCTGTCACACATTCTTTTCCTCTCCTCCTTCTCTATCCTCCTTAGAATCACCATTTCACTAATATTTATGTGTCTGGCATCATTTAAACTGAGATTTATAAGCACAAAGATCAGTCAGATGTTAACTGATGAAGGGCCAAACTTAGAATGATTAATGGCGCCAATTTCGGAACGTCCTTGACACTGCGCATGCGCAGTGGGGGCGAAGTGTGGAGGGCCTTTCAGGACATGTTTTCTTTAGTTTTAGATGCAAATTTTGGGGATTGGGGGGCAAAATTTGTGTTTGGCCCTATATTTTAAGAGTTAGCACCAGCTATGTCTGGGTCATTGGTACAGTATAAAAATATACGTTCTTGTTGTAAGATAAATATACTTCCGATGGATTAGGCCACACAAAGCAGATCTTGTTTCTCAGGCCATTATTTGTAAAATTGCATGTGGGCGAGCAGTTTTTTATTTTATTTTTTATTTCTGTAATTATTTCTTTGGCATCAAAAGTTCATGTTCTTGGTTTATGTTTTAGGCCTCATAATGTACGGAATAGCATTGGTGGTGGTGTATTTCATCCCTTGAGAGCAAAAAGGCTTTGCAATGCTTGCACTCAAGGGACAAATTTTTTAACTTTATCAGACATAAACCATTTAATTTTTAAAGTTTACATTGGTTATAAAAAGTGAGCATGCGGCAGCCCAAAGTCCATGTGGGAGGGCCTGAGAAACAGATTTTTAATTTTTTTAGGCCTTATGAGTTTTATTGATGCTAAATGATCATTTAACTGATAGGCCATTAGATTAATTTTAGTAGCGTGGATTTGTTCATTGTTCATGTGAGTTCATATTGTTACAGCTTATTATTATTTATTTATTTATTGGTGTTTAGGGTCACACATTTTTGCACAATGGCTAATCATGACCACAACATGAATGAGTATCAACTCAAGACCAGGGGTGAGCATTAATAAGCCATGTTGCCCATTTTAGAGAGGGTTTGCACCTCCCAAGCAGTGGTGACTAGGTCCTATTTTACCAGTAAACAGCAGCTTATTATTGACTGCAAAAAAGGCACTATCGCATAAAATGTACAAACAATTATAATTTAATAAACAAAATAATTTTATCTATAGAATATTGGGCACATCCATCACATCTTAATGGAGCCCAAATATGGGCTTCTATAATTCAACCTGCTGATCCTTCAGAACTAGAAGAGGATTCAGGGCTCGCACATTATTTCTATAATGAAATTCAACCACTTTCAAGCACTTCCAAGGGCCTGTGAAAATGCTTAAGACACTTGCAAAAAAATCTCTGGAATAGCTAAAAATTTTCCCTTTTTTTGGCCTCACTCATATTGCTTGTGACTCATCAATGGAACAAGCTCGAGATATATTTTGGAAGCAAAAAATTGTAAAAATAATAAAAAATTGAATGTTGATTTTTATGAACAGTGTTGGCTGAGAAAACCACTGCATCAGATAAAGGGTTTGCTTAACAATACTGGAAGTCACTCTTAGGTTCATACAGAACAGCAATGGAAGCAACTATTTTGGTATTAACTGGAGGAGTGCTAGAAGCCACTATAAAGCGCAACTGAAAACTTGTTCAAATAAATGGGTATTGTTACTTTGTTTTGAAGAATGCCTTTCATGAAACTGCCAGTAAATTGGAATAAGACCCCACAAAGTAGATCTTCTGTTTATTTTGTAAAATTGCATGTGGGCGGGCAGGCAGTTTTTTATATTATTTTTCATTTTTGTAATTATTTCTTTGCCACCAAAACTTCATGTTCTTGGTTTGTTTTATGTTTTAGGCCTAATAATCTACAGAATAGCATGGGTGATGATGTATTTCATCCCTTGTGTGCAAGAAGGCTTTGCAATGCTAAAGCATTGCAAAGCCTTGTTACACTCAAGCGACAAATTTATCAGTCTTATGAACTTGGGTAAAATATCAGACATAAACCATTTAAATTTTATTTTTGTAAGTTTGCATTGTTTATAAAAAGAGAGCATGTGGCAGCCAAAAGGACCATGCGGGAGGGTCTGAGAAACAGATATTTATTTTTTTTTAGGCCTTAAACATTTTTTTACAAAATGTTATCAAACGACTGAGATGCCAGAATGTTACCCTTTTTAAAAATGTATGCATTATCATTCAAATTAATTTTGCCCTTTTATGTTAAAGTCTCTGGATTTAAACTTTTTTGTTTTATAATAAAAATGAAATGATCAGTAGAAATTGTGTACCACAAACAAGGTTATACAAGAGAGATCTTACCATTGCATATCTGACAAGGGAGTCCCTATAAGAATTGAGGAAAGCAAATGTGGAATGTTGATTGCATGAACATGTGAAATTTAATTGTGAGATGCTATCTTGACACACTTTACAAATGTCCTGTTCTGCCTTTACTTCAATATTCAAATGAGATGTTATGCTTCAATTTTATCCAACAGTGGTGAAAAAAGGTGTAACCTTGGTTGGACCTCAGTTACCAGTTTGTTCGACCTTTTAAAAGATGAAGTTGAATTTTTTAACCCTTCACCTAACATGAAAGGGAGACGATGCTTGCAAACAAAATTCTTGAATAACTAATTTTGTTCATTTTTTGGCATCAAAAACATACTTTATGACCTGCTCAATGAGCTCATTCTACTGAGGGGTCATAAGCTATGTTTTTGAGACAAAAAATGAAAAAATAATGAAAATTAAATGGTATTTTTTGTGAAAATAGCACTTGCCAGTTTGGGCCGTTACTTTAGGCAAACTGTTAAATGCTCTTTGAAGCAGTGATGACAGGCCTGTTATGTGGTGCTAACTTTCACCAGACCTATTTAATTATTCATCACGTTATATTATGTATTCATTTATTTACTGGTGATTACGATCACTTTCAGCACCTGTGACTATATGATGATTGCTAAGTATAAATTCAAATTTTTCCCATCATTCATGTTTATGCTGCCCACTTCAGCGGATTCTCATCACAAGCATTGTTTACCTGGTTCTATTTTACCCTATATCAGTCTACCTACAACCATTTATACTTCCAATTTGAGAAATATGCCATTCATGGTGGGTTCAACATTGGTTCTTGGCTGACTAGTCCATTATCATATTATGGATGACTTGCCACTAGATCCAAGCTACAGCTCAGTCATTTTAGATAGATAGCTCAACTCGTGAAGTTCTAATTATTTTCAGTAGTCAAAATGTTGTGTTCATTATTTGTTGTTTTGTGTTTTGTTACAATTTGTTGTTATAGTTTACATTAAATTAAAATTATAACCGACCAAACCCAAATTAAAAAAAATTATTTTTTTTTTTTCAGCTGTGTTCTAATCTAATACAAAGAATATGAAAACTGTCATACATACAAAGTTTCAGAAAGCCCAGATATGAACTTCTAGAACAGTACCAGTTAATCGTTGTTCATTTCATGATTCCAGGATGTACCAGAGGTGTGACTGTCCCAGATGGGCCAGCCCATACCCCCATGCTGCCATGATTATTCCAAGATGAAAAGAGGCATAACTCTGACAAAAAAAGTCTGATCGAAACTATAATAACAGGCGCACAGGTTCAAATAGTAGTGAGCATCCAAACCAAGTTTCAAAGGAATCAACCCATAAACATCTAAGAAAATCTCTGACAAAAATTCAGACCTGTGCGGCTGCTATTTCAAATCAAGAAGGGGCATAATTCTGGCCAAAATAATCCAACTGAAACTATAATCGCAGGTGCACAGGTTCCAATGACATTCATACTAAGTTCGAGCAGATTGGTTCATAAACAGCTGAGAAAATCCATGGACAAAATTATGTCTATGGATGGACAGACATACCAGCAAGATGATTCCAGCATACTCCCCCCCCCCCCCCCCCCCCACAACTCAGTTTTTTTTTGGGGGGGGGGGGGGGGCATAAATACATAAATATTCCATGTGAATCCATGTTGAGAAAATCACATGAATCCAAGTAGATGCCTGTTGGTATTTCTTTAGATTCACTGTTTTGTGTGCACTATTTATTGGGTAAGGTACTACCATGACGTCAGCGTGCTGATACGAACAGCCAATCTATTACAACTAACTGATAAAATACGAGAAACCCCTTAGGGTTTCCAAAGCAAAACTTCCTAGTTGTAA
Organism: Pictodentalium vernedei; assembly: GCA_031216915.1. NCBI lineage: Eukaryota > Metazoa > Mollusca > Scaphopoda > Dentaliida > Dentaliidae > Pictodentalium > Pictodentalium vernedei. The sequence continues at coordinate 224,616,053 of CM062296.1, forward strand.
ATTCCACAAACGAAACCATTGATCGAAATGTCCAATGTTACAAACTGCACATGCTCACAACAATACATGTGTTTTCTCATCTCAACTTGCTTCAAATTCGATGCAGCCATTACTTAATCACTTTGGTTAATAATAGTGACTCTGAAGCCAAACCACTTAAACAGGAAAACAAACATTTAAAGGTCTGTGAAGATAGATTAGGAGGTAGCAAGAGAAGAGACCCAAATTTAAACCAACAGATCACTATGGGCAAGTTGGTGTTGTCAGCATTGAATACGGAAAGATAAACTGTGGAAGTGCTTTGAAAAAATACAAACACTTTCAACAAATTGAACTTCTAGTGTGGACAATTTGGACCTTGCATGCAACGAGAATCAGCTGGATGTAAAGTAATCCAACACTGGTCTAAAGTGCACTATAATGGGCCATTCTCATGTCTATTGTTTTTCCAGCCTTGGGAGTTGAGAAACACCCTTCCAAACACCAGAATACTCAAGGACTTTAGGAATACCAGCCATCTTGATTATTACATCAGCTCAATTAACTCTCTGCACACTGACGTCAAAATATTCAACATTTCAATCTGCAAATTTTTCCCATAATTCGACTTGGAATTTGAACAATACATTTTTGTTTCTAATCTGCATTCCACTTGTTTTTTTAATTCAATTTTTGTCTAAAAATATAGCTTATAGCCCCTCACTGGAACGATGCTATTAGCCCATCTCAACGAGAGGCCATAAATAATGTTTCTGACACCAAAACTTAAAATTTAAACTTAGGTCCAACAAAGCAGATTTTCTGTTTCTCTTGCCATTTTTTGTAAATCTGCATGTGGGTGGGCTGTTTTTTATTTTATTTTCTATTTTTGTAATTATGTCTTTGGCATCAAAAGTTCATATTATTGGTTTGTTTTATGCTTTAGGCCTCATAATCTACAGAATAGCATGGGTGGTGGTGTATTGCATCCCTCGATTACAAGAAGGCTTTGCAAGGCTAAAGCATTGCAAAGCCTTGTTGCACTGAAGAGACAAATTTATCAATTTTATGACCTTGGATAAAATATCAGACATAAACCAATTTTTAATTTTTTGTTTGCACTGGTTATAAAAAAAGAGCCTGTGGCAGCAAAAAGGACCACACAGGTGGGCCTGAGAAACAGATTTTTAGCTTTTTAGCCCTTATTAAAAAAATGTTGGCTATTAAATGTCATCTGCTATTTGTATTACGTAAAAGGTTAAAAATGAAAAACTGCTTTCTGCGAGAAGTGAATTCAATATTTCAAAGGTACTCACCACCATGTTTACAGGGAGAAGATTTACAGTAGTTTCCCTTTTGTGTGCAGCCTCTCTCCGTTCCCTTATCAGCTACTGATGCATTGAAGTCAAGCAACTCATAATCTATATAGAAATCTTTGATGCAACCATCAAAATCTTTCCTTGAAACCTGTTCTGGTGATGGGAGACTTGGCAATCCACCTATCTGTAGTGGACCAGAGAGATCAAGAAGTCTTGCACATAGGTTTGAAGGAATTCTACATCTAAAACAGAATGTAAAAGCATAGATTATTAATGCAATAAAATCACTTTTTTTTTCTCAAAATACAATTAACACGTTTTGTATGCATTTTTTAAAAATCATTTTTTAAAAACATTTTGAACAGACATACCTCCATGCAGTGCAAAAATGGAAACACAATGAAAATTGAACAAGAAGAATTAAACTTTCTAAATGAGGCACAATGCTCATTGCCAGAAGTGCGGTGACTAATTGGTAACAGCATTGAACTTAACTGAAAGGTCGATGGTTCGATCTTGACCTGCAGCATCCATGTTGAGAGCTTGGGCAACACATAATCCCAATCACCTATGTGGGGGCATGGTGACACCGTGTACTAAGGTGTACTCTCAATGGTGAACTTGCATTTAACCACTGCTAACATTGCTTCCGCTGAGTTTGTAGGATGAAGAGTATGACAGTTGTTCAACACTGATTGGAGGTTCTCTCCAGGTATTTCAGCTTCCTCCACATATAAAACTGTCTGACACGATATAACCCTTACTGTTGAAAGTGTCATTAAACACCAATAAACAAGCATACAGACATTGCTCAACACCATCTATCTAACCCAGCATGAGCTTTTGAAGAAGCTCCATTCTTTAATTGTGTCAAAGCAACCAATCCTTTTGTGGATGACATTCTCCAATAGATAATCACCTATTTTTCTGGTGGTTCTCTCTGGTTACTCCAGCTTCCTCCAGAAGTAAAACTGTCTAACACAAGACGACAGAGGGTGTTGAAACTGAGCTCAATGAGCTCTGTCAAACAAAATTGATTTGGTTAAATTTCTAGTTGCATTGTGGGAAAAATTTGCTGCTTAAAATTTCAGTATTTTGATATCACTATGCAGAAGGTTTAGCGCTAACTAGCGCTAACTACCCAATCACTGCACTCTCCACCTCAAGGAAGTCTTGAGAAAGTTAAAGCATAATATATTACCTATCCTCTAGACTGTGAGTGACCCTTACAGCACATGAGTAGTTTCCAAGTTGGCTTCCATACTGCAGCGAGATATCGGTGTCACAGTCTTCACCAACAGTCATTGTTACAGTCTAAAAATAGAATGAAAATCATCAGCATCACATTAAATTTTGGGTCAAGGGCTAAAATGAGTGACCAAGAAGTCTACATCTAATTACAGGAATTATATTTCTTAAAATAGTATACTGTGATGTGACACACTGCTAAAACAAAAGCTATCTTTAGTATCAACTGATCTATCCTATCAAATAAAAGTACCCCCACCCCAGCCCGATACAGGCGAAGATACACCCATCTTCTGGCATCATTAGATTAAATTATGACGGCCATTTTCGACATTTTAGAAGCTGTAAAAACGCAAACATGGAAACACAAAAGAATATGGTACTATGCTCTTATGCCAACAGTCCAAAATTTATTTCTTATACAGGAAAAATTATGATGGGCTTGAACATTCTTTGTAAGCATGTTTATGCTTGTTGGTGTTTAACCCTTCACCCAACGCAGACGATATCAAAATTTATTATTTTAAATATAATTTTTTTTAAATTTTCAAAAAATTTCAACAAAACTATATCATGTGACCCTTCATTGGAACGAGCTCGATGAGCTCGTTCCAAAGGGGAGTCACATGATATGGTCTTGTTGAAATTTTTGAAAAATAGTATTTTTTCAGCTGCTGAATTTGCATATTACACGGGCGGATGTGGATGTTGGGCAAAGGGTTAAGGTTCCTTTCAGTGTCACAACTTTATCGTGATTGCAACTCGAGCATAAAATCAAGTTTAGTCAATTGTTTAACTGTATGATATATGTATCTGTAATGATGACTGAATTAAAGGAGAACAGTCACAGAAATTAATTACAGTTTATTGTTATACAGTGGAGCCCACTCAATTGGATATATCTTAACTGGATAACCCTGTTAATTGAATATAATTTCCCAACACAAAACCATTTAGCATACCTCCAGTACAAATTTTTCCTATTAACTGAATATAGGAACTCCTGTTAATTGAATAAAAATCTTGTAACTTGTCGAGAAATTATCCTTACTCGCCCCAGTTTACCTTTGTTTATAGACCTATTTGGCCCCAGAACATCCAATACAGGCATTTAATCTATTATATCAATTTTGACAGAGCTCATGGAGCTCTGTCAAACAAGATATAATAGAATAAATGCTAAGTTTATCTTTGGAATACAGGAAAGTGACACAATCCTTGTTAACTGAATACTCCTGTTAATTGAATAATTTTCATTGGCAAAGTGGCTATCAATTAACAGGGCTCCACTGTACCAGTAACACTGAACTTGCATGCCACAGTAATCTAGAACTGCTCCACTTCTTTGGATTCCTTCGGGAAAGCATAATCTTCATGATGGATTTATTTTATGTAAATTTTTATCCTTATCATATCTATATTTATTTTATATCATAACTGTAGCAATTATAAAGTCCTGTTTAGGCCTAAAAAAGTTAAAAATCTGTTTTTCAGGTCCCCCCGCATGGCCCTTTTGGCTGCCGCATGCTCTCCTCTTATAACCAAGGTAAACTTAAAAAAATAAAAATTAAATGATTTATGGTTGATAGTTTAATAAAATTGATAAATTTGTCCTTTGAGTGCACCACCACTAATGCTATTCTGTAGATTATGAGACCTAAAACATAAAGGAAACCAAGAAGATGAACTTTTGATGGCACAGGAATAGTTTAAAAAATAAAATAAACAAGAGGCCCTTGGGGGCCTGAGGGCGCTCACCTGACATGGTAGCCTAAATATCAACCCAGAGAATTGATTTCAACAAGTTGCATCTGCTCCTCCTAAGAAAAGCTTATACCAAATATCCAAAGATTCTGACAAGTGGATCTTAAAAAAATGAAAAGAATATTCCTCATATTGAACTAAGTTATAATTCGGGCTCCCACAGGGAGCCCATATATGAACCCAGGGACTTGGCTTTAACAAACTTGAATCTCAGCACCCCCCCCCCCTGCCCCTCCCCCCCCCCCCCCCCCCCCCAAGAATGCTGCACACCAAATATCGAAACATTCTGACTGCTGAATCTGAAGAAGATTTTTAAAGAAAATTCCTCATTTTGAACTAAGTTACAGTTCGAGCTCCCACAGTGAGCCCAAATATGGACCTAGGGACATGGCTTGAACAAACTTGAATCTTACCCCCCTAAGAATGCTGCATAAAAAAATATCAAAAGCATTCATCTGCTGGATCTGAAGATTTTTAAAGAAAATTCCTCATTTTGAACTAAGTTGTCATTTGGGCTCCCATAGTGAGAACAAATATGAACCAAGGACTTGGCTTGAACAAACTTGAATCTCACCCCCCTAAGGTTGCTGCATGCCAAATATCAAAACATTCTGACTGCTGAATCTGAAGAAGATTTTTAAAGAAAAATTCCTCATATTGACTAAGTTATAATTCAGGCTCCCACAGTGAGCCCAAATATGGACCTAGGGACATGGCTTGAACAAACTTGAATCTCACCCCCCTAAGGATGCTGCATACCCAATATCAAAAGATTCTGCCCCCTGGATCTTGAGAAGATTTTCAAAGAAGTATACTATACTGAGCCCAAATATGAACCCAGGGGGGCCGATTTGAACAAACTTGAATCAGATCCACCCCACAATATTGCATACCAAATATCAAAAGATTCTGTCTGCTGGATCTGGAGAAGATTTTTTAAGAAATTTTCCTGAAATGCAATAAGTTCAAATTCGGGCTTCTATAGTGAGCCCAAATATGAATCCTGGGGGCCGATTTGAACAAACTTGAATCAGATCCACCCCACAATGTTGCATACCGAATATCAAAGATTCTGCCTGCTGGATCTGGAGGAGAAGATTTTTAATGAAATTTGCCTGAAATGCACTAAGTTCGAATTCGAGCTTCTATAGTGAGCCCAAATATGAATCCAGGGGGCCGATTTGAACAAACTTGAATCAGATCCACCCCACAATGTTGCATACCACATATCAAAAGATTCTTCCTGCTGGATCTGGAGAAGATGATTTTTTAAAAATTTGCCTGAAATGCACCAAGTTCGAATTCGGGCTCCTATACTGAGCCCAAATATAAACCCAGGGGACGATTTGAACAAACTTGAATCAGATCTACCCTACAATGTTGCATACCAAATATCAAAAGATTCTGCCTGCTGGATCTGGAGAAGATTTTTTAATGTTTTTCCCATTGCCTACAGCGTTAAAAAAGTGCTTCCTCAGCACTTTTTCAAAGTCCCGAAACTGTACCCTATGATAAAACTGATGGCACTTTTTTTTTTACCAATCCTTTCTGTTGGTCCTAAGGAAGCTTCACACCAAATAAAAATTCTCTGTGCCGTGCAGTTTTGGAGATATGAGCATTTGAATTTTTTATATTTTTAGCTCCTGCAGTTCCCACGTGGCTGAAGGAAAAAAAATTGCGACAGCGACGCCGTAGCTGCGACGGGTGGTGCAATCTCACAAAATTCTAAGTTCATCAAGGGCCATAACTCCAAGAAAAATATTTGGAACAACACATGCATTGAACAGTGGCTAGACATCAATAAGATACACTTACATGCCAAATATAAAGTCATTCCATCAAGTATGTCAAAAGTTATTGAGTTTTGAAACTCGTTGATCACAGACAGACCGACATGAAACTCGTTGGACACGGACAGACCGACAGACTGAACAGTGGCTAGACATCAATAAGATACACTTACATGCCAAATATAAAATCATTTCATTAAGTATTTCAAAAGTTATTGAGTTTTGAAACTCATTGGTCACAGACAGACCGACATGAAACTCGTTGGTCACAGACAGACCGACAGACAGACCGACCGACATTGCCACTTATAGAGCTGCTAGTCGCAGCTAAAAATTTGGCATAAATTAGGTACTTATGACCCAATAAGCCCTCACATAAAATTTGGTTCAAATCAGCCTCTCGGTTCGGAAAATAGAAATTTTGGGTGGGCCAAAATTGTTTCCCCTCCCATAACGACACCAAATATAGCCCATCAAACTTCTCTTGAACAAATCTGAGTCTACACCTTAAAAGGAAGCTGCATACCATATATCAAGTCTCAGCTACTGCTGGTTCATGAGAAGATTTTCAAAGATTTTGGTGCCCCTTGTCGGCATGGCACCACTCAGGAGGAGGGGGCAACTTCATTTGAACAAATCTGAATTGGCATTAGGTAATAAACATTTACCCAACATCTGAATAAAATTGGGCTAGTGGTTTTGAAGGAGAAGTCAATAATGTAAAGTTAACGCCGGACGATGAGGGACGCCGGACAGAATGTGACCAGTAAAGCTCCCATTGAGCTTCGCTCAGGTGAGCTAAAAAGCCCACCTGCATGCAATTTATAAAAAAAAAATGGCTTGAGAAACAGAAGATCTACTTTGTGGGGCCTTAGCCAATCATTTCTAAATATGTTGCCCATTTTAGAGAACTCACACTCCGCCAATGGTCAACAGATCCTATAAGGGTGAAGCAGAATTTGTTTTCTCCAGAAAAAAGCATGTTGCTCTTCTATCAGGATTTATATGATGGATTCTTTCAATACATATGAAAATGGGTTGGGACTAGGCTGACTGTCTTCCATTTAGAAAAATATGTATTCCAAGTGGTTCTTAATGAACCTATGTGAGCAAAAGCAATATATTCTGTAAAGCAGGAACATTGTTTATTTATTTTTTGGTATTTAAAGTCACATACATCAGCACAATGGCTAATAGGGACCACAACATGGAGATAAAGTATAGTTTAGGCAATCGTTTATACCCATTTTGCCCATTTTAGATGACTTCCACCTCAAGCATTGGTGACTGGGGCCTATTTTACCAGTAAAACATAGCTTGTTTACCACCATAAGCATTCCTTCACTTTCTAGGGTTGAAAGTTTGTTCTGTTGTGGTAAATAATTCACTGCATAATCCTGAGAGGCATAGTTAGGTCTTCAGATTGGTTTAAGTGGCGTACATTGGCGAATGTAGACCCACCATAATACAGCTTAGTAGGAGAAAAAACCATTGGTATTTTCATCTTCTCATCATGTTTCAGGAACAAGTCATTTTTTACTCAGAAACAAAGTACTGATTATGTGTTCTAGGTGTTCCCCATTGTTCTTGGTTTTCCATTTTAGCTTATGGTTACTCAAGGTTTCTTTGTTTTCCTACATCACACCAATATCCCACTGATATGAAATTATGCATGAAGTTTAACCCTTTACCTAACAAATCAACTGCATCCACCAGTGTAATTTACAGTTGAAAAAAATGTACTTTTTAAAAAATTTCAACAGAACCTTATCATGTGACCCTTCACTGGAATGAGCTCATCGAGCTCGTTCCAATGAGAGGATCACATGATATGGTTTTGATGAAATGTTTTGAAAAATTTTTTAAAAAATTTAAATTATAAATTTTAATATCATCTGCGTTGGGTAAAAGGTTAATGTAAAATGCTACAGATATAAATAAATTAGATCACAAGCTGCCACTGTGCTATTTAGGCAATTAGGATTTAGTGTCTGGTCCAAGGACACAGTACAGATGTCGGGATCGAATCTACAATCTTCCAATTTGAAGCCCAATGTGCCAACCAATGAACCACCGTGTATCCAGTGTGGGTACTAAAATCTCACGAGAAAACAACAACAGAGCAAGTTCTTCAACTTATGCATACCGAGGAATCCTGTTAATTGAATAGCCAGGGAGCATGTGGCTCAGTGGTTATGGCATTGGACTTCAAACTGAAAGGTCCATGGTTTTATCCCTGCAAGGGCCAACTGCATTGTGTCCTTGGGCAAGGCACTTAATCCTGATTGCAAATATGGGGGCATGGAGGCGCTGTGTACAAAAGCATACTGCACGTCGATGGTACACTTCAACCAATGCCAACCCTGCGTGTGTGGAGTTAGTATGTTTGGGTGTCTGACAATCGTTTGCCATTGCTCAGTGGTTCTCTCCACGTACTCCGACTTCCTCCACCCATAAAATTGTCTGACATGAGGTGACCCTGGTTGTCAAGTGTCATTAAACAGTCATTAAACCCCAATAAATAAATAAATTGAATGGCCATTTCTCCAATGTAATGAAAAAATCAAAGAATACAAGTATTCAATTAACAATTGGTCACTTTCCTGTATTCAAGAGATAAACTGAAGATTTATTCTATTATCTCTTGTTTGACAGAGCTCATAAAGCTCTGTCAAACAAGATACATTAGATTAAATACCTGTATTGGTTGCACGGAGGCCAAATAGGTCTATTCAAAAGGGGAATTCAGTCACTGTTAATGTAATTTCTTAATATATTACAAGGTGTTTTTTTATTCAATTACAGGAGTTAGCTCTATAACCTACAATGAATTAACAGGTAAATGGTTTTGTGTTTGAAAGTTATATTCAATTAAGCAGGTCATCCAATTTAGTGGGATCCACTGTAGCTATTTTATTTCTCTTACCTTGTTTAAATAATCTACTGTCACTTTCTGCCATTCTCCTGTATTCACTCCATCTTTTATATGAGTAGTTACTCTTGTGACTTTAGCACCAAGTGAGAATGAGAACTGTAGCTGACTGTCAACAATTTCCAGTGAAATAAAATCATGCTGGCCATTAAAACGTCCATTATAAAACAACAAACCATTACTTTCTTGAGTTGCAAACCTGTAAAAAAAAAATAAATATTCCATTACCCAGAATTTGATTCCATCTGCTATATTGTAGTTGATCTGCTATATTGTTTCTGACAGAACTCCTCGAGCATGCTTACATTGGAAGTACTGTTGACAATCTGAATGTGAAGCCAAGAGATTTTGAGATTGTGAATGTAAATTTCGATGATTACAATATACTGTATTCAATTAACTGGTGAAGTGCTGGAGCTTATGATCCTTCTTGGAATGAGCTCAATCTAATGGGTGGTTGGGGGGATAAGCTGTTTGTTAGAGAAAAAGTGAACATTTTTAGTGATTCAGGAAATATTCATACAAGTGTCGGCTTTCAGGTTGGATCAAGGGTCAACAGGTTATTTTTTATTTTGTATGTTAAATGATATGGTGTTTCACAATTATTTGTATTTAACAAGGTCATTTGATTAACCAATATACATATAAATAAGCAGAATAATTTCTTGAAGAAAACGTGAACTATATACCTGGATGTTTTGCAAAATCAACTTGGTCATCAATTACATATATTTGTATGTACAGTACAGTCACCGTGTAATGGTTGTAATCAGCATGTGGGCAGTGATATCCACACATGCATTTGCCAGGTTATAAAAACCATCAGCAGCAAAATTTTAAATAATGAAGCACTGGGTTGTACCCAGTGCTTCATTAATTAAATTTTTGATGATTATTCCTATAATTAGTGTTTGGAATCTAATATTTTTGAATCAGTGGAAATATTGCCCACCTGTGGAAAATGCCCAGTCCACGGTGGCCATACTGTAGATGCAATATATTAAAACCCTGTAATAGCTACTTTATCAGTGAAAAATATTTTATTATGCAAGGATATTCAATAAGTGGGAGTTGGTCATATTCCTGTATTCTGGAGATAAACTGAGCTTTTATTCTATTATATCTTATTTGACAGAGCTCTGCACATTTATTTTATTATATTCATGATGCTCAACACATTAATATAAAATATTATATGCCTATATTGGATTTATTTATTTATTGGAGTTTAAGGTCACATACTTATGCACAATGGCCAATGGTGACCATGACAGTTTTACGGGTGGAGGAAGCTGGAGTACCCGGAGAGAACCACCGAGCATCGACGAGCAACTGTCAGCTCCTCAACATTCTAACTCTGTTTAAGCTCCACTCAAGCATGGTTACAGCGGTTGAAGACATGTGCACTATCGAAGTGCAGTACGCCTTAGTACACAGCATCATCGTGCCCCCATGTTGGCAACCGGGATAAAGTGCCTTGCCCAAGGACACAATGTGGGTCACACCGGACAGGGATCGAACTTGGGAGCTCTAGCACAGAAGTCCAACAGTCTACCACTGAGCCACTGCACTCCCTGCCTATATTGGATGAACAGGGGGACAGATAAGTTTATAAACATGGGGAATCGAGCGGTTATCAGAGGGACTCTTTGATAATCAAGTGAGTTTTTATTCCATTATTCCTTTGACACAATATCAAAATTTGTTATTGCTCAACGATCTTGTCTCAATGAGGGGTGACATGATATGGTTGTGTTTATTTATTTATTTAATGGTGTTTAACTCCTTGCCGCTGACAGATATTCATGCCCAGAACAGGATTTCTCTTGCCACTGAAATATTTATAATTTAAGCACATTAATCCAATTTTCACCCTGTAAATTGAATGGATTTTTTTTCACCAATGATTTCTTAAGTTAAATTTAGATAACTTTTTCATCAAATCTTGTCATGGCTGCTGTGAAGCAGCCATGACTAGATTTGATGAAAACTATCTTAAAAATACTCAGCGGGTTAAGAGTTAAAGTCACATATTTCAGCACAATGGCTAATTGTGGCCATAAGATGGACAGAAAGTCAAGTCCAGCCAATTGTTTATAGACATGTTGAGCATTTTAAGTTAGAGGACTTCCACCCCAGACATTGGTTACCAGGTCCTATTTTACCAGTAAAACAGAGCTTGTTTATAACAATAATGAATCACTACTACCCTTAATGTGATTTCCAAAGGGAATGGTTTTAAGATTTTTTTGAAAAATATTTCTTTTTAATTGCTCAATGCAGCCATTTCGTTAGGTATTGGGTTAACATGTGTTTACTTTATAACCTACATGCAATTAACAAATCCAGTTTGTACTAAAGGTATGGTAATAATAATAATTCTTTGGCCTTCCACCGATTTGTTGTGGTCCTCTACTGAGGAGGCCTAAATTAGCCCAGTCCACCATCAGGCTATTCCTCCCCCACTCTCCTAGCACTTCAATCAAACACTGTTTACTAATTCCTCCCATTGGCACTTTCTCGATCTCCCTAACTATAAAACTGACCCTTTCCCTCATGTCATTTCCCATCAACTTATATTTCATGTTTTCATCCCATTTTTCCATTAGTACTCAAGGAGTCTTGTTCTACTAGGCAAATATTTGGGGCATTCAAAAATGAAATGTTCCAGGGTCTCCATTACTCCTAAATTACACATTTGGCACACTCTTTCCTTGCTTTTCCCAATTCTCCCCCTCAACTCCTGTGACTTCAATCTCACTTTGAACAACAAAGAAACCCCCATAATCCATCTATGTACTCCTCAAAAGCTGGAGCATCGTTTTTGTACAATCCATCTCAAGAGCTCTTGGTCCTAATTCCAGCTCGCCAGTTTCTATTGCAATCCTCGAGCACCCTTCCCCTGATAAGGCTACTCCCCTGCTTCAGTCCCCCTTCTAAATGGAGAATGGGTTGTATTTTAGATGTTATATGCAACTAACAGAGGTAATGCACTGAGAAATATACAGTTAACAGGAACCCACTGAACTTCTAGTTTAAAGATTAACAGTATTTGACACTTATACCCCTGATACAAGTAATGAATTTCTTTCTCACTCCCCATTATCCCATGTTTTATCATATAATTTGACATAATTACTTGGGCTTTAGTCAATATTCCAATCAATATTTGACCTGCTTTTCTACAATGAGATTTTCTTCAAAAGAGATATTTTACAATGTATTACTTTTGAGACATGATGACTCATTAAATAATCCAGTCATGTCAGTATTATCAAATTTGAATCATTGCGAATTCAAATCAATCGCATAATTTACGTTGACTGAAATAAAATAGAATCAATGTTTGGGAAGGATTGGATATATACTTAAAAAGAGCAGATACAAATTCATTCGTCAGAAATTGAGCAATAAAACTGAATTGATTGTAAAAGAGTCCAGGCACAATTTTGAAACTCCAAAACAATTTAATCAATGGAACATCACATTATCCAAAATTTTGTTAATTTCCTTTATTCTCAGTTATTCTGTAAAAAAAGATTGACAATTTAGCTCCAAGTCTGTTCTCTGACAGATCACATAAAATTCTGGCTAGTTAGATTTTATGAATTAAATACTTTACAGTACAGTCACCATGGACTGGTTATAATCCATGGGTGGGCAGTGATGTCCCTGTTACAGTACAGTCACCATGGACTGGTCATAATCCATGTGTGGGCAGTGATGTCCCTGTATGCCATTACCAGGTAATAAAAAGAAGCAGCAAAATTTTAATTAATGAAGCACCTGGTTTTAACCCTTTACCCAACGAATCGCCCGCATCCGCCCGCGTAATATGCAAATTCAGCAGCTGGAAAAATATTATATTTCGAAAAATTTCAACAAAACCATATCATGTGACCCCTCTTTGGAACGAGCTCGTCGAGCTCGTTCCAAAGAGGTGTCACATGATATGGTTTTGTTGAAATTTTTTGAAAAAATTTAAAAAATGATATTTAAAATAATAAATTTTGAAATCATCTGTGTTGGGTAAAGGGTTAACCGGTGCTTCATTAATTACATTTTGGATGATTATTCCTATCATTAGTGTTTTGGAATCTAATATTATTGTGTCCATGGAAATATTGCCCATCCGTGGAAAGTGACCAGTCCATGGAAACCATACTGCAGTCCTTAACTTTTTAAAGCAAAATAGTATTAGTGAAGCATGGAAATTTATTATTTCATTCAGATATTTGTGGCAAATCTGAACTTTCAGATGCAATTAACTTTCTGCCGAACATGACTTGCAGACAACACTTATTTAATGAATTTTTTAATTGATTACAAAACAAAATTTTAATATTTTGCTTCAAAAACGAAGGTTATGACCCTTTAATCATGGATCAAGTTTATGGCACCCTGTTATTGGTAAGTAAGATATAACAGACTAAATACCCAGACTGGAGAAACTGAGGCAAAATAGGTCTATATACATTGGTAACGCAGTGGCTGTGAAGATGATTTTGTGATAAATTAAAAGATTTATACATCCATAACAGGCTTTTAACCTTTATGCAATTAACAAATCAAATTTGTACTGGGGGAATGATAAATGGTTTGGTGTTTGGAATTTATATACAATTAAAAGGGCTATTCAATTGAGAGATAAACAATTAAGTGGGCTCAATTGTAATAATATGAAAGTAGCTGAGGGCAAGAACTATTTACTTTTGTGATGAAGACCATCACTAGAGAGCTATAAATGATCCTAGGCAAAAGCATCCTCGAGTTAGAGGCTGGAAAATGTTTTCAGACTGGAGCACCTTATAGCCCTGACCTTTGACATCTTAACCCTCAATTTCAGAGGGTTTATTCCATTCATCTTAATAGTGCACTTGTGAAGTTTCATGACCCCAGGCCAAAGCATTTTTGCACTGATTAATTCACAGAGAAATCCATCCAATAAATAAACATGGGCCTCATTAGTTTCCTTTATCTTTATGGCCAACCAAAATGGGTTAAGGAAAACATAAAGAATAACACCGGAAGAATAACAATGGTTGAATTATTAATGTGTTACTGGAGATATTATTATCACCATAAACCAGAACACTGGTATTGGACATGCACATGCAAACAAATGCTGATGTATTGATTTCTGAGTTCATGTATAGAGTATGAAAAGTCATGACCCCTTAACCATTAGTTACTAATAGGATGACCCTTTCAACAGCGAGACTGTTCTAACAATCAGCTCTTTCAGTTCTGAAGCCAGATTTTAATTTTTTTTTTCAGGCTTTTGGGACATTAACCCCACCCAAGGAGCTAGGTAACTTTGTGGGAAAAAAGCTAGGACGAGTATATTCTACCAAAATTCTTTGTACCAAATTGGGTTTAGATTTGACCCAAAGGTTCTGAAAACAAATACTCAGTTGGTGGAGCACAAGACAGATGAATCCCCATTTTGCCATTGCCAACATTGTTAAAATGGGCATCCACATATGGTACCCCATGACAAAATTTATACCAATTGTTTGGGTTCATCTGATTCCACTGATCCTAAGGAAGTTTCACACCAAAAAACAATATTCTGGTCCCTCCAGTTTTTGAAATATGGGCATTTTTCTATTTTTAGCTCCTGGGGTTCCCATGGGGAATGGCCAAAACTTTTTAGGCATAAATCAAGTACTTATGACCCAATTATACTACACACCAAATTTGGTTAAAATCAGCACATTTGTTCTTTAAATAGACATTTTGGCTGGAGCCCACAGGCTTGTCATTTTGAGGCAGGTGATCGCCTGGGCCACAGTTGCCCGCCTGAGTTCAAAATTCTGCGGATGGTAAACGTCCGCCTAACCCCGATTTCTGCGACCCATTAATTCAGTCAAAGGCACCTCAAAATCGGTCGTCTAAAACAGCAATTTTCATGGATTGAAGGAGGTAACAAAGTGCAATTTGTGAAGTTTGTAGCGTGTCGTCAACGCAGTGACCAAGAGACAGTAAGTTACTTTCCAACTACGAGCGAGAGGTTTGCCAATTCCAAAGTTGTAATTAGTTATTACATCGTACATCAGACTGTGACAACTCTAGTGTCACACGCGATTATGGGATGTATCATCCCCAAGCCAGTTCGACTCCTGATGATTCGCCTGGGACATTTCATCCCCAAATCAAAGCTGGGACAATTCGTCTCCCAAATCTGATTGATTCGCCCCAAGTTATCAGCATCTGGCGGTGAGCACGGTGCACTGGATTGTACAGTCATCATGTAATGTATAGATATGGGCTTGGTTATTTGGATGCAAGATAACTATAACACTAACTGGCAGTGAGCGTCATGGGAAACTTGGTATCTTGCATCCAAATATTCGAGTCTGCATCTATACATTATGTGATGATGTACATCATAATTACACAAACCATGTACCTTAAAATGATATTAGTTGTATACTCAGCAGGGTGAAACAAAATGGCCTTCACAAACCATAAATGGTCTTCCTGGGGTCATTTTAGGCGAACCCAAAGTGGCCCTCCTGGGGTGATTTGAGACAAACCATAATGGCCCTCCTGCAATTTTCAAAATGACAAGCCTGAGCCAAAAATGGGCATCCTCCCACATGGAGCACAAATATTGACCTACTGAGTTACTTGGAAAAAACCTAAAAATCTGCATCACAAAAGGAAGTTCCATACCATAAATCTAGTCATTTTTATGACTGGTTTATAAGAAGATGATTTTTAAAGCATATTAGGCTTTTGGGGCATTAACCCCAGCCCCAACGTGCATAACGTTTTGGAAAAAAAACCTCGGAAGAGTATATTCCTCCAAGATGCTTTGTACCAAATTAGTTTAGATTTGGCCGTAAGAATACTTAGTTGATGGAGCAGAAGAAAGATAATGACTTGGCATTTTCCCATTGCCAACAATGTTAAAATAAATGTGCATTCTCATACGGAAGCACATGACAATAGTGATAGCAATGTTTTTCAAAATTTCAGTTTTAAATGACTATTTATTTCTTTTGCACAGCCGGTACAATGTTCATTCTGTTACACACCCATTTCTTATTCAACAGAATTTCAAATTAACCCTTGATTATGATATGGTTTACTTCTCCTAACACCTAACACTAGTGGTGCAACAGAAGTTTCGCCAATTACTCTGTTTTTCTCACGGAGCTCTGTCAAACAAGGTATATTTCATTAAATGTCAAACTGCATTATGGGGAATATTTGCTGCTTAAAACGTTGGCATTTTGACATCAGAGTGCAGAGGGTTAAGATTTTTTATTCACCTTAGACAGACACTCTCTATTAACCCTTTAACTAACACGAAGACGACACTTTCGCACAAAATTTTTGAATATCTAATTTTTTTTCATTTTTACATCAAAAACCTGGCTTATGACCACCTCAGTGAAACAAGAGGCCTCTCGGCCAAGATAGCTCCGCCAAAGGGCAACTACTTTCAGGCATAGCCATATACTGAGTAACATTTGATCCCCAATCTCTGATTCTGATAACCCTTTACCCAACACGGATAGCAGACATCATCATTTTTTGTCTCAATAACATAGCTTATGGCCCCCTCATTGGAACAAGTTTGTTGAGCTTGTTCAATGAAGGCTCATTAGCTTTGTTTATTAGACAAAAATTGAAAACATAATAAAATTTGGCAAATACATTGGTGTAACTTTGACCAGGTAGTCTGTAACCTTAACGTTGATGGATACAGACCTTATTGTGATTGATGGCACACTTCCTAGTGACAATACATACTGTTACAAAGTTTTGTTAAAAAATATCCAGTGGTAAAGAAATTATGGCTCGGACAAACAAAATGTTGACGTTTTCCTGAGTGTTACATTTACCATGCCGCCTGTGACCTTGACCTTGATGGATACAGACCTTATTGTGATTGATGGCACACTGCCTATTGACAATACATACTGTTATAAAGTTTGTTAAAAAATATCCAGTGGTAAAGAAATTATGGCTCGGCCAAACAAAATGTTGATGCCAGACAACAGATGGACGGATGGACAATGGACAACTCGATATCAGAAAAGCTCTGCTGACTTTGTCAGGTGGAGCTAACAAACTTAACTCTTTGCATGCTGCTGGCGGATATTCCAGCCCAGCACAGGGTTTCTCTTGTCACTGACATAAGTATAATTTGAGCATATTTAAACATATTTTCCCCTGTAAATTGAATGGATTTTGCACCAATGAATTCTTGTTATACTTGGATTAATTTTTCATCAACTCTAGTCATGGCTGCTTTACAGCAGCCATGACTAGATTGATGAAAAAATGTCTTGAAAATACTCAGCGGGTTAAGAGTTAATGAGCTTATTCCAATGAGGGATTGTAAGCCATGATTTGGAGGAAAAAAATTGTAAAAATAATGAAAACCGAATGGTGATTTGTGTGAATAGTGCTGGCCTGTTTTGGTCATTACATTGGGTAAAGGGTTAATTGGTAACAAAGCAAAACCATCTGAATACATAATGAATGCTAAGAATATGTTTGGATTGTGAAACCATGACATAGGCGTGCTCTATGTTTCATTGGAGCCATAACAGCGGCTTTCAACAATGAGGTAGCCCATGAGTTTCAGATGATCACTACACTGAAAGTGTCAAATTCATAAATGTAATCCTCTTGAGAAAAAAACACCACAAAAAGAAACCTTACCTAAGAAAAGCTGAAAATGTATAGACAAGAAAATATTATGCATTCTTGAAAGACAAATTATTATAATTTATTCCAGCTGGGGTGGTATTAAATTTTCTGTTATAGACATATCCTGTTGTCTGAATTGTAATTATAAACCCATATCTCTCCCTGGAAAATAATTGTACTGTATGTTAGGAAAGTACGGATAAGATGTTTACAGTATATTCACAACACTGAATTAGTGGCTCAACATACCACCCTCCTTTTTTAATCCCATACAATAAAAAGCTCCAAGTCTGTAACAAAGAAATGAGACTGCATACAACAAGGCTTTTGATATTGCAGGTGTATTACAACTGAGTACATTTTAACTCTTTCACCAGCAATTTATATTGTGTTTTAAATAGCATTTATATATTTATTGGTTTTTAAGGTCCCGTCACATACTTCTGCACAATGGCTAATCATGACCGCAACATGAATATGAAGTCAAGTACAGCCACTTAATTTATTTGTTTATTATTTGTTACTGGTGTTTAAGGTCAGGCCTGAAAATAAGCACCCAGAGGGTGAATTTGATGATTCTATCCCATACAGTGGGCCAATTTATCCTCTGGATACCTCTTTCTATTTAGTTTTGAGACCCTGATTCAGATTAAGGTTCACAGAGGGTGAATTTAGTGATGCTACCCTGCTGTGCAGGGTAGCATCACTACTTTCACCCTCTGGGGACCTCATTTTACAGATGACAGTCTGCTTATTTTCTGGATTGTTTAAGGTCACATATTTCAGCACAATGGCTAATCATGACCGCAACATGGATATGAAGTCCAGCCAATTGTTTATACCTATGATGCCCATTTTAGAGGACTTCCACCCCAGACATTGGTGACCGGGTCCTATTTTACCAGTAAAACAGAGCTTCTTTACCACAAGTCCAGACAATCGTTTTATACCCATGTTGCCAATTTCAGAGGACTTCCACCACAGACATTTCAACACATGAAGCCTCAGATTTATTTATTGGTGTTTAAGGTCACATATTTCTGCACAATGGCTAATCATGACCACAACATGAATATAAAGTCAAGTCCAGCGAAACATTTATACCCATGTTGCCCATTTTAGAGGACTTCCACCCCAGGCATTAGTTACAAGGTCCTATTTTACTAGTAAAACGGAGCTTGTTTACCACAATAAATGCTGCACTTCCTGGGGTTCCCGCAGGGAGAAATAGCATTTAAGATCACACTGAGCATACATGGCTGAATCATCACTACAACAAGTTAACCCAATTGCTAATATCAATGCTGTCCACTTTCGAGGACCAGCAGTCCAGGCATTGGTTACAAGTATGATATGATACACTGGAACCATACTGGAACCATATTAATTGAATAGCCACTTTGCCAGAGAATACAAGAGCTATTATACCCCCCACTGCAGTGATGGACTGAAGAAGCATAAATGAATTACAATAAAGTAAGGACCATAACTCTGTTGAAGAAATGCGGGCAATCTTTTTATAAAATGTGCAGAAGCGGCTTGTCAAAAGGATCCCTCGTACCAAATTTCATTGAAATCCATTCCACTCACTGGTAAGATATTGATGCAGATGGACAGATGTGTGGACGGATGGATGGATGTAATCCAATTTTCCGCCCAATCCCTTTAGAGTGGGGTTTATTTATTATTATTATTTATTTACTGGTGTTTAAGGTCACTTATTTCTGCACAATGGCTAATCATGATCTCGACAGTCTTACTGGTGGAGGAAGCCGGAGTACCCGGAGAGAACCACCAAGCAACGGCGAGCAACTGTCAGCTCCTCAACATACTAACTCCACACAAGCAGGGTTAGCATTGGTTGAAGACAGTGCACCATCGACGTGCACTACGCCTTAGTACACAACGTGACCATGCCCCCATGTGGGCAATGGGGGTGAAGTGTCTTGCCCAAGGACACAACGCGGTTGCCGCAGGTGGGATTCGAACCGAGGACCTCTCGGCTTGCAGCCTGCACCTCTACCTACTGAGCCACTGCACCCCCAGAGAGGGGGTTTAAAAATTAAATTAACAGGATTTGGGTACCTGGCCTATATTCTAGTGATAAGTTTTGCATTTATTGTAATATACCTAGCTTGACAGAGCTCACTGAGCTCTGTCAAACAAGATATAATAGATTAAATACCTAACAGATATACCAAGGACAGACAGGTTTATAAATGTGGGCAACAAGGTGGATGTGAGAGTAATATTAATCTATAGATAATAAGATTTCTTATTCAATTAACAGGAATTTACTCTGTAACCCAGGCCTGGCATTCTTTAGGAGTGCAGGAGTGCTGCATGCCTAGAAAAAAATGAGGTGGGCAATTTTTTGCACCCCTTGATTTTCTGGAATGCCAGACCTGTTTGGGACTGCCTTTGAAACCTATTAACATTTCATTCCCTGAGTTCCAATGTGTTCTCAGGGCTCGCAAATAGTGAAAAAACGTGATTGCCCGTTGGGCAGGCTTCTTTTGAGATCTGGTTGCCCGCCCCAGAAAATGGTGGCCCGGCATTAGGACTGATATTTGATTTCTCAATTAATACACATTGGAATGTGAGTCGATCAGATATGACAACAAACGATGTATAACAACAGGTGTTGAAAGACGGGACAGATCAAGATTCAGTTGTGCAAAAAAAGCCATGCATCATGACAACTGACACCTTGGATTCGGCAACGTAGTACAATCCCCCCACCCCCTCCCCTCCCCTATTATGGCCTGGAAAGTGTCCTGGTTCACTGAGCTATGTTAACTTACTATCTCAACTGAGAACTAATCTCAAACATATTATATCGTTTGTTGAACAAAGTAACAAAAAAATAAATAAGTACCTGACCAAGAGGAAGATCAGCAACAGAGACCGTTGCAATGCTGAATGAGCGCAACATCCACTTTCACTTTCGAAAAACGATTTCGGGAAAAGTAATGGTTGTTTGAATCGTTGTTCAGGACATTATGAATGCACAGTATTGTCTCTACAGGGATATGACGTCGGCCGTTCTCAGTTGCTTATCGTACCGGTGCACTCCCGATATCTGGGAACATTGATTCAAATACAACCAGACTCCACTCACATGAGCATTACTGAACAATATCAAAATTTGCCCTGAATGTCGCTGTGGGAGGAAACTGAATTGAATGACTGTCGATTTCAATTCCAATTCCAGCACAGTTTGTTCACGTGATAATTGATAGTGGTGTGTTATTGACAACCAATCCCAGCACGTGCCATCGATAATATCATAGGTCAGAAAAAGAATGATGTTGCTGTTGACTGCTGAAGTTTATGAGCTGCCGTCACTGTCTGAAAAGTACTTCCCCTAACCAACGAAACGCGTATTGAACCATTTTAACCGTTGTTTAATCATTAATTCCCGCTCGTTTTTTATATTTTAATTTTCTCAAAGAATTATCTTTTAAAATTGGACAGAAAAAATCTGGTTGCCCGTCGGGCAAAGAGAATAGCATTTTTGGTTGCCCTAGAAAATTTCTGGTTGTCCCGGGACGTCGGGCGACCCTATTTGCGAGCCCTGGTTCTATGTGCCTACTGGCTGATAGAACACATTGGAACTCAGGCGACGACTTGTTAATGTTGCATTGATTCGCAATAATTCATGACCCATTCTGTGCCGCATTTTGAGACATTTTGAGTGTAGGAGACAGTCACATAAGAATTGAATACAACATTTTGAATAATGAGAAGATGTGTGTACCAATTTTTCCACTATGTAGTTAAATTTTTCAATCGCAATATTAATACCTTGAAGTGAATATAACCAAAATAGCATAGAAGTTTTTGTATTAAAAATTTCTGGTGCAATTGCACTCCCAAGCAATCAGAGGAGGGCAAATTGTTTTGCACTCCTTGATTTTCTAGATTGCCAGGCCTGGTAATCTATATATACTCGCCCAAAAAAGAAAGTGTGCATTGCAGAAATTGATCAAACGCCAAAAAAATAATTTCGTAGGTGTAAAGAGTGATAACCTGTTCAAGAATAAGTTATATTGAACACAAAAACAGCTTTCCCCGTTAAAATTGCATTAACGTTAAATGACGTGCTGCACGTTTGTGAAAAGGCATGTTTTGCACGTGGAGAGTCTGAAAATTCATGCAGCAGTGTGAATCCTTGGGTATTTAAACACTAAAGTAAGGCCTTCCTATCGTTGACATTCAAATTTGCACTGCTGTTAAAACGACTCCACATTAGCATGCCAAGATTGACAATGAATCAACGTCTCCTTGCCCTGGGTATGATTAGAGCTGGCAGAACACACAGAGAGGTTGCCCAGCATTTGAACTGCCACCGTAACACTGTAGACAGGCTAGTCCATCGACATACACAACATGATGACGTTCGAGACCGACCCCACTCTGGGAGACCCCGAGTTACCACCCCTGCACAATATCGGTATATCCGTGTCGTCCATCTCCGGAACCGGCAACAAATGGCAACGACGACAGCCAGGAACATCCCTAACCTGAGACGGATACATCCTCAAACAGTAATCAACCGGCTGAGAGAATACGGCTTATGTCCTCGAAGACCTGCAATTCGTCCGATTTTGACGTTACGTCATCATCGTGCTCGACTGCAGTGGTGTAGACAACATCTCAGGCATCCCTTACACTGGTGGCGACGTGTTTTATTCACAGATGAATGTCGTTTCCATCTTTCATCATCAGATGGCCGCAAGAGAGTGTACAGATGTCGAAACGAACGCTACGCAGATCCATGTGTCGTGGAGCAAAACCGTTATGGGGGAGGGTCTCTCATGGTGTGGGGTGGCATCACTGCCTGTAACAGAACTGAGCTGGTCATTATTGATGGCAATCTCAATGCAGCCAGATAATGTGATGAAGTGCTTACACCTGTTGTTGTCCCATTTCTGCAACGTCACGGCCCCGGCGTCATTCTACAGCAGGACAATGCCCGACCCCCTGCAGCCGTGTTGTTCAACAGTATCTGCAGCAACAACAAGTGGATGTTCTTCCCTGGCCTGCAAATTCGCCCGATATCTCACCCATTGAGCACGTATGGGACGAAATGAAACATCAGCTACGCCGGCTTCTCCATGCACCGTCAACGCTTGTGGAACTCCAAAGACAGCTTATCAGAATATGGAACAACATCCCACAACACTTCCATGCTAACTTGTTCGCTTCCATGAGGCATAGATGCACAGCAGTAGTCGATGCAGACGGAGATCATACCAGGTATTGAGTGTGTGACTTTTGTGTTTGACCCTTAGCGTCTTTGACTCTCCATGGCACCAAGAGTATTCGTCGTAGCATAATGAAATTTCTCGTGTTGATCACAAATTGATTCATCTGTGATTGAATAAAATTTCCATGAATGAAAATGATATATATCTTTTTTTAGTGTTATTTTTTAGCATGCACACTTTTTTTTTTGGGAGAGTATAGTTTAAACAATATTTATTTCCAAAGTATGTTTAAATTATACAGTAACAAGCATAAACTGACAAACATGAAAAATGGATTCAGCAACAAGCCAAAGGCTTATACTGGGCTGTAACCTATATGCAATTAACAGGTCAAATCTGTACTGAAATGGTTTGTTGTTTGAAGTTCTGTACCATTTACAGGATTTTATATTAACATGGCACTGAACCAGCCAACCTCCCAAAGCATGAGCAATTTTCCACATTTTTCCCACATGTCAAGCTCAACCCAGTAACTTTGCAGTGGTTTCAGTTCAAGTCTTGCCTACCTATAACAGCAGCCAAGACTTGACAAGAAACCACCGCAAGGAAACTTCAAATTCAGCTGGAAAATGGATACAAAGGCTGAGAATTGGATCACATATTCTGGAGAAGTAAAATAGGATGAAGTCAGTTTAGGCCTTAAGGGTTAAGAGAAAAAAACATTACAATCTGGATCCCCTACTAGGGGTGACAACCAGAATTTATTGAGGTGACAGAAGAATTTTGTTAGAAAAATAGAAAGAATCAATTAATATTTTAGCACTGTCTCACACAAGCTCACACATCCAGCTGTGCACCATGAAAAGACCATTTGTGGTCAGATTAGTGGTAACCAGGATTGCCGAAGGGTTATATCCAGCCCATGGATCAATACACTAATTCTTTGTAAGCTGACATAAATACCATAATTCAGCAACTTGAACAACTAATTTATTTCTCAAAGGTGAGAATATTTAGCAAACAATTCACCTCTCTTCAGTGATACATGCCAATTCAAATCTAACCAGTCAATATCAAATTTTTCATCTCTCAAACTGCTGGTTCATTTATTTTCTTAAATGTGATTTTCCCAAGGGATGGCATTTACATCTAACTATTCTCTTTTTTTAACCCTTTGCCTAGCACGAAAGACAGATGACACTTGCGAACAAAATTCTTGAATTTAAAAAAAATATTTTTGGCATCAAAACATAGCTTATATCCACTCCTTGGAACGAGCTTGTTCCAATGAGGGGTCATAAGCTGTGTGTTTGAGACCAAAAAAAAATGAAAAAATAATTACAACTGAATCGTATTTTTGTAAATAGCACTTGTCGGCTTGGACGTTACATTAGGCAAAGGGTTAAATGCTCTTCGAAGCAGTGATGACAGACCTGTTATGTGGTGCTAACTTTCACCAGACCAATTTAATTATTCATCACGTTATATTATGTATTCATTTATTTACTGGTATTTAAGGTCACTTTCAGCATCTGTGGCTATATGATGACTGCAAAGTATAAAGACAACTTTAGTGCATCATTTATATTTATGCTGCCCACTTCAGCAGACCCTCATAACAAGCATTGTTTACCTACATGTAGACCTATTTTACCCTGTATCAGTTGAACTTACAACCATTTATACTTCCAATATGAAAAATATGACATACTTCACCCATGTCCTGTTGTGCCTCAACATCAATATTCAATTGAGATGCTATGCTTCAACTTTATCCAACAGTGGTGAAACAGGTGTAACCTTGGTTCGACCTTAAGTACCAGTTTATTCCAAATTTTAAAAGGTGAATTTGATTTTTTTAACCCTTTACTTAAAATGAATGGCAGATAACACATGCAAACAAAATTTTTTTTCTTCTCCATTTTATGTGTCAAAAACATAGCTTATGATCCTTCAATGGAACGATCTCAATGAGCTTGTTCCAATGATGGGGCATATGGTATGTTTTTGAGACAAAAAATGAAAAAATAATGAAAATTGAATGGTGATTTTTGTGAACAGCGTTGGCCAGTTTTGACCACTACATTGGGTAAAGGGTTAAAACACATTACTTAACCCTTTACCCAACGTATCGCCTGCATCCGCCCGCGTAATATGCAAATTCAGCAGTTGAAAAAATATTATTTTTTCAAAAAATTTCAACAAAACTATATCATGTGACCCTTCGTTGGAACGAGCTCGTCGAGCTCATTCCAACGAGGGGTCACATGATATGGTTTTGTTGAAATTTTTTGAAAAAATTCAAAAAATGGTATTTAAAATAATAAATTTTGATATTGTCTGCATTGGGTAAAGGGTTAATCATCATTTATTTTAACTTTACAGTCGTTTGCATTGGAGTTCTATTCCATTTCTAATGGCCTCTGTTCACACTATGATATAAATAATATTGTTGCTGTCTTAGTTCCAAATTTCATTGATGAATCACTTCTAGTTTTAAATATGAAACAAGTTACAATTGTGTACAGCATATTTCACCCCATTGAAGCCCCCAAATCACCTAATTAGAGTCCTCAATGTTGTATCTTTCCAACCAAATAATTTGTCTCTATAAGCTTCAGATGGTCAATAATTTAAGTTAATACAGCTAGTTACTGACAGAGGATTACACATTGGAGAATATTAGGCTTATAAGGTGACACAGATGGTTTAACTATTTGAGTGCTAAAACCAACAATTAACTGGTAGAGTGCCGGAAGCCCCATATTTGGGTTTTTATTCCAAAGTGCATAATATCATCATGCATGGCAGTTATTAAATGGAAGTAAAGATCATCTCCTTTGTAGGAAGAAAAAGAAATTGTCAAGAAGAACAGCCCATAAGGTGCAACGATGTACAGCATTACAAAATTGTTTGCACAAATTCCTCTATATGTCAGAAGTGCCGCTGTTCTTGTTTGAGGGTCTCAATAACCCAGACATGTTAACTCTCCCAGAATGCCCGGAAAAATCCCGAAATTTCAGTATAGTTCCTGGCCTCCCGGATGGAAATCAGTCGAATATTTCTTTCCAGTTGTAACTTATGTAAACTGTTCAGAGTCAAATCACATGCATTTCAAACTCTGGTAAAAACTCACAAAGCAGTAAAATATGGATTTAAGTTAAATTTTTTTAAGAAAAGGTTATTTTATGATATATATTTCAACTGTGTTCATGTTTATTTCTGTTTTTTCTTCGTATTTGGAGATTCGTGATCAATGTGCGATAGGTGACTTACTTTAAAAAAATTGAAAACTCCACTTTCATCTAAATGCAGTTTTTGGGTAAATAAAATATATGAAAAGGAATTAAATAATATAGATTTATTTATTCAAAGAATAGCTTGAATTCTCATCCCTTTTCCAAATCAAAATGTAAACAACGCACAAATTCGCAAGTTTTTTCTTTTGTTTTGTCCCCGCGAGAACATTTCTCTGAAATCCATCCCATTTCCCTGAAAATCACCCTCAGGTTCCCTGAAAAATTATTCTGGAGGTTAACATGTCTGCCTCTGCAATAACCTTGGAAAAACTGCTTGGGCCGATTTAACAGGTTTGCTGCCATCAGCTCAATTCGGAGATCATCTGAAAAGTTCTGGAAGTCTTTCATATTTGAGCATTCATGTTGGTCAGCTGAATTCTGACTAACAGTTTCTTTTGCTATGGAACAGATGCCCAAACATGCAATCAAAGGAAGTGTTCATTACAAGAGATGAATTATTCTGGTAGTGAATTCTAATCAAGTCTTCACTGCCTGTTGATGCAGGCAGGACTTCACTGCAGTCACTGCCAGGATACTAGACTAGAAGTTTAAAAATTCTAGAAAATTCACCATGGATATGAGGGCTAATGAATCGTTGATTTACATTGTATCCCCCAGAGTTAATTTTCCATTCATGAGCTCATGTTCTCACTTACATTTCAACAGCGTCTCACACATTCAAATTCACTGACAGTGGCCCTGCATACAAGACAATTCAAGCTATAGTGTAGCAACTAAAGTTAACGTTTCTCTCCTAGTTTTCTTTCATCGATAATATTTAGAAGCCATTACTTGGTTAGTTTCATATCAGCTGGGATATCAGCCTGAGGTAACTTCATATCAACCTGGGACAGAAAGTCAAAGGCTGATGTGAAGTTACCGAGGGTTGATATGTTCGCCAATATGAAACTAAACAAGTAAGAACCTCTTTATTTATTAAACCAAAACAAATTATTACAAAATGTTCTCAGATCTGTTACAGTTTTCTGACAGTGTTATTGTTTCTCATTCTTTTCACAAAGTCAGAAGTTTCCTCTTCTCCTAGTTCAGCTATCTGAACGTCTCAGCTTGCGACGTTCGAATAGTTGAACTGCTTCTTCTCTCACTTCGATGAATCTCCACTTACGACTCTCAATCTTAGTTTTCGATGAATTTTCTGTACAACTCTCTTCTTTCTTTCTTCTTTGCATCCACCTAATCATTACTTATTGCCATCATTATTTCCCCATCATAGAAAACTATGCTTCAAACCACTCCACCATGCCAGGTAGTGTTAATTTTCCTGATTCCGTATGACAAATAACTGGGAACAGTTCGATGTAAACAAATTGTACCAAGTAATGCATCATAGAGGACAACACTATCTTGGTTCACATTGGCTGAGATCGGCATCATATCAGCCGGATTTGAAGCCGTATCAGCCAAGTCTCATAATGGGTAATTCTGGGAAAGAAAATCCTATCTAATAAATAATAGCCTGTAACACCGTCTCCAAAAGCTCACTCAGAATCATTCATCAAATTTCTTTGACAACACTTGCTCTATCTAAGATGCAAAACAAAAACGGTCCATCCAAGTAATTGGCTGAACAAAGCATGTTAACCCTTAAAGGCCTATTTCTGACTTTTATGACCTCAGAACATGTGTCCTTAACAAGCCATCACAAGGAGATCCTGTTGACAACAGACAAATTACATAGGCAGTGGTTTCTAGTAAAGTCTTAGCTGCCTTCACAGGCAGCCAAGAAAGACATGACTAGAAATCACTGCTAAGCCACTGGATATATAGAGGCTGTGGGCTGGTGGGAATTCAGGACACTTGTCCTGGCTGTTTAGGGTTAATTTTACAACAAAATCATTATTCTGACAACTAACTTTTACATCCCTAACAGTACTTTTGCATGGTCCTACACATAGGGAATTTCTTATCTCTGGTTCACACTACACAGGTAAACATGACATTTACCAATCAACAGTCCAGCAGTCATGAATTGAATGATCCCATCTGTTAAGTCAATAGTGACAACTAACTCATAATTGCTTTATTAGCATCACAGAAGTCAGCAACATGGATACCTGTCAATTCTCGTTTCCATCACATACATGGACTGTGCTATAAAAAGCACATCTATTCCAGAGTCAACATGCTGATTTGGTATGGGTCTACTCTATTAATTCCATATAATTTGGAAACATCAAACCATTTACCAGTCATTCTGTGTGAAGCTGGTCTTATAACATATTTATGTTTTTATTCCATGCCGATAACATGACCACAAACAAGTTTTGCCAATTGTTTTTACCAGAACACAAGTTTTGCCAGTTGTTTTTACCCACACTTGAAACTAGAAGTCCTGTCACTGTATTGTGCACTATTTTGAAGTAATAGTACGCTGATTAAGTGCACTTTTTGTTCCTAACAATCTCAAAACTGCCCAATTAGCATATCTCAATTCCTGTAGAAAAGACAGTGTGCCCAACACTTCAAAACTAGTAAATAGAGACCGTTAACATCATTCCAAGCCTCTACTGGAATACATGTACATGTAATGATGTAAAAAGATATTAAAATTTGACTGCATATACAGAATGAAGAGTTGATTACTACTTAATTGCAGTGCCATATATTCTCCAGTCAAAAAAGAATTTATAACTGTTCATAACAACACAAGAAACACTTGCAAACTATCATCACATGGACCACCCACTGGTGGTCCATGTGATGAAAGTAGCAAGTGCTTCTTGTGTTTTGTCCTCAGAAATTGTAAATAATTACTAAATGAAAAATATATCCCACAGTGATTTAGAAGTAATTGACAAATCACTTACTGTAGTCTTGATATTTTCTTTCTGTTTGATCGGTTCAGTTCGTGACTTCAATACCAACCTCACTAATAGCGCATTAAATTTTGAATTGCACAGCGCAGATGCTCTTGTATATTTCAGACTACTTCATTCTTCTGCAGTACAGTAAAAACTAGAAGTCCTGTCATGAACTGTGTGCTTATCTAGGCGTAATTGCACATAGGAATTGTGCGCAATTGCTATATCGAATGGCAGCCAAAGCACGGCAGGTTCTCCTGGCTATTCATTGCAAACAGAGGCAAGATTAGTTGCCTGAAACATTGCTTGTGCACAGGCCATTTATTTATTGGTGTTTAAGGTCACATATTTATGCACAAGGGCTAATCGTGACCGTGACAGTTTTACGGGTGGAGGAAGCCGGAGTACCCGGAGAGAACCACCGAGCAACGACGAGCAGCTGTCAGCTCCCCAACATCGTAACTCTGAACTCTGCACCGCAGCACAGGCAGGGTTAGATTGGTTGAAGACATGCGCACCATCGACGTACAGTACGCCTCAGTACACAGCGTCATCGTGCCCCCATGTAGGCAATCGGGGTGAAGTGTCTTGCCCAAGGACACAACGCGGTTGCTGAAGGTGGGATTCGAACCGAGGACCTCTCGGCTTGCAGCCTGCACCTCTACCAACTGAGCCACCCCGCCCCCTTGTGCACAGGCCATACGTACTGAATTTGACAGCCTCAGTATGGCCACAACGTGTAGATCGACATGCAATTTGTGCGCATTTCATGACAGGACTCCTAGTTTTAAAAATAAGGGTCGCATTAACTAACAAGCATTTTCTGCACTATTTGTGAGAGGACTTCTAGTTTCTACTGTATCAAGAGTCATTGGGTTTGGTGACTTGGGGCAAAAAGTTGTTTTTAAATCAAGTGTAATTCAATAAGCTCTCTTTCCAAAAACTCCACAAACATCAACAACTTCACCTCAAGCAATACTCCCAAAACAAGAACAACCTGGTCTCTAAAGAGCATTTCCAAGCCATGTAAAAATAAAACCAAACTGAGGGGGACTGAAAGGCAGCTGCACCAAGTGACCACAAGTCCTTTCCCAGGCACCTGTGATATCAGAACCAATATATCTGCTGCATTTATACCTCTGCTGATCAACTTGGAAGGCCTCCAGTACAAGTATTGTTTATCAGTTCCCATTTTAAAAGTGAAAGTACATCACTGCGATTTAACTGAATATTAAATATGCACATCTTCACCAGAAATGAGAGCACATACATTTGAATTGGAGACTCCAACTGTCACTTGCCGCTGCTGGATGACCTTGTACTGAGGCTTCCTCCACTTATAAAACAGACCAACATGATTTGTGCCTGGCTGCTGAAAATGTCATTAAACCCCAAATAAACCGACTTGAGTTCTCAGTTTAAATAAGTTGAAATAACATTTTTCCAGTCAGTTTTGCATGTATTGTCCGGCAAATAAAATAGGTTAACCCTTTACCAAATGAATTGGCCACATCCATTTGCGTAATATACAAACTCAGCAGTTGAAAAAATATTTTTCAAAACATTTTGACAAAACCATATTATGTGACCCCTCAATGGAACAAGCTCATCGAGCTTGTTCCAATGAGGGGTCACATGGTGTGGTTTTGTTGAAATGTTTTGAAATGAAGAATTCTCAAATTTCCACCTAGAAACAACCTCAGTTTGATGGACAAGGCAATAATTAGCCAACTGGCTCTAAAACTGAACCCTGCACACTTATGTCAAAATATCTAGGAATCTCATAGAGCTCGGGCAAACAAGAATGAATTGGTTGAATTCCTAATTCCATTGTGGAAAAAATTTGCTTTTGAAATTCTGTTATTCTGACAACAGTGTACAGATGTTTAACACTTTATCAAATGCACAGGATATCAAAATTTATTATTTTAATTATTGTTTGTAAAATTTAAAAAAAAAAATTCAACAACGCCATATCATGTGACACCTCACTGGAACAAGCTTTCAGTGTTCGTTCCAATTATTTTCCTCCAATAATATTCAGGTGTTATTGAAGTGTATCTTGTTGAACAAAGCAGGACTGGTAAAATACCCGATGTAAAACTTCTGTTATACAATACTGACTGTGGCAGCAATGGAATAATTATGCATGCTTCATGGAAACACAAACATGATGAAGTCCTCTGAAAACATGAAAATTTATATTCCAACCTCAAAAACAAGTAATTCACTAGAATATCCCTTCTTCTAAGATTCAGCAATATCTCCTCTAAATTAGTGAATTGGGAGGTGTAGGGTCATTATTTACATTATAAAAGCAAAAACTGAATATTTTCAGCTGTTTGAGAATATGTGAAGTGTCGTCGGCTGGCAATATTGGAAAGAGTAAATTTATCATATCTTGTTTCACCAGGCAAGCTCCTCAGTTCACACTAGATGAAGGTCCAAGTACAATCAAGAATAATTACTTTGTTATTCTTAAATGATCTTAACAAACTTCTTGATTGTAAAATATCCTTGCATTTTGAATGCATTTTGGTTGACTTAATGAATTTTCACTCAATGTCTGTACAATGGCAGAAGCTAAAAAGCTTAGTCACTCGCCCTTACTCAGTGGATCTATCTAGATACTGAGGAGTCCACCTGTAACACTGAGTCAATATGACACCAGCTGCACAATATTTAAAAACTAGAAGTGTCAGTATGACAAGTATGCCCTAAAGAGAAAAAAAAGTATAGAAAACTGATTCTCTGTTCAAGATCAATAACTCAGTAAAAAAACTATCTGACCAGGACTAATCTCAAACTTGATTTGCAGATACCCATGACAAAGCCACATACAGTTAAAACAAGAAGTCCTGTCATGAAATGCGCACAAATAGCACGTCAATCTGGCATTAATCTACGCATTATGACCTTAATAAGGCTAGCATATTCTGTACATATGGCCTGTGCACAAGCAATGTTTCAACCATTGGACTTCCAGGTAACCCGGAGGTCAGAAACATTGCCTGTGTTTGCTATGAGTAACCAGGAGAACCTGCCATGCTTTGGATGCCATTCGATATGACGATTCTGCACAATTCCTATGCGCAATTAAGCCTAGATAAGTGCACAGTTTGTGACAGGACTTCTAGTTTTAACTGTCTTGAGCAAAAAAGTGCAGAAAACTGTTTTTACGGAATGACGCACAAGGGTAACACTAAATGCTCCTGGCCATTGCATGGTGGGATATGAATGTAAACCACAAAGTAAGCAACAACAAACTTGACCACAAAGCCCTGCTTATAGAATGTCAGGCAACAGCTCTTACAAAATTGTCAAAACTGTTTGAGTGGAATGTAATGTTGAATACACAAGAAAGATAAATAGAGGCATAACCATGGAAAGTAAAGTTTGGAAACTATAACACCCATCAGGTAAACAAATTCAGGTGAGATTTAGAGTGAAATGTTTGCATTACATCTGTCTAGCAAAATGGACCAAATTCAACATAATATAATCTTTTAACTGGTAGAGTGCTGAATTATGTTTGGTCATCACAATTTGTTCACAACATCTTTGCCTTGTTACAATTTATGGGAGACTGCCTACAGATTCTCTACCATAAATTGTAACAAGGGTTACGCAAAGCGAGGGCCACAGCCCATGACCCGTACACATGTTCAAAGTAGCCTTAAACAGTATTGCAGGACAGAAAAAGTTTCTAAGTTGAAAGAGTGAAAAAAGGTCAATAACTCTGGGGAAAAATTATTGGACAGAACCTGTTCCTTGTGCAAATCTGTTCCCCCATGCAGGTCAAAATTATCAATTCATGACAGAACATTCTGTCCTACTTAACCCTTTACCCAACGCAGACGATATCAAAAATTATTATTTTAAAAATCATTTTTGGAAATTTTTCAAAAAATTTCAACAAAACCATATCATGTGACCCCTCGTTGGAACGAGCTCATCGAGCTCGTTCCAACAAGGGGTCACATGATATAGTTTTGTTGAAATTTTTTGAAAAATAATATTTTTTCAACTACTGAATTTGCATATTACGCGGGCAGATGCAGGCGATTCGTTGGGAAAAGGGTTAAGACACGAAGAAGACATATTCCTGAATTATTAACCTTCTACACACTGATGTTGAAATATCATAATTTCAAGCTACAAATATTTCCCATAATGCAACTAAGTATTTAACCGATTAAGCAGTGATTGACTGAGCTCACTGTGTAAACAGACAAAAGAATGGAGAAACAAACATACAGTTGTACTTCTTGACTATCTAACCTTTTGGTTGAAGATAAAATGAAGATAAAATAAAGTTTTAATACTTAACTGGTTGTATGCCAGAAGCCACTATCATGTCTTAGGGATTCTTCTGCCCTCTTTGGGAGGGTCTGGGCCCATGTCATTGGGAAAATTAATGTCATAGGTGTTCCAAATGGGAAATTGTTTTGGAGGGAAAGAAACATTCAAAGACTAAGAAATGTTATATTTGAATTGAACAGCAAACATTAAGAACATCAAGACCAATACCTAAGCAACTGCATGTATACCACAAGTATGTTTTACACCAAATGTTCACCTCAGTCTCTGTAGTTTCTATTAAACTGTTCTTATACTATTGAAGAAGAACTTGTCATATGCTTTTGAATTCATACACTTTCTAAGTGTCGTTTGGTAAACAATTCAAATTTTATGCACAATTCGTGTCCTGAACTGGGTAGTCATAAGGCCACATCAAAAGTGCATTAAACTTTTGTTCAAGTGGTTACTGAGATTGGCAAATTTGGGGTTAAAAATTGGGAAAAATAATGCCCAAATGCCATTGGAAAAGGGTCCCATATTTGACCCATGTAGACACCCAAAATAATCCCTGTGGCTCCACTAAAACATGCGGAGTCACTTTAGTGACTTTGCACTGCATGCATTAACTTGTTTTCTCAGCAGCAGGGCTGACCAGTTGTAAAATCAGGAGTGGAGTGTGGGGGGGGGGGGGGGGCATTATCACACTCCCTATTCTAGTCCAGGAAAGCAATTATTTTACTTGGTTGGAGTGTTCCACTGTACAAATGTTGAGAGCTAATAGTGCCAGGAGGGCATTTATGGCTCTCCTGATTTTGATTTTGCGAGGGTTATTGCCCTTCTCAAACCATCAGGCCTGCAACTATAGAAAAAAAGTGTATAAAATTGTTTTGTTACAATTGGCAGGCAACATTTTAATTCAGAACAGGAGTTCCAACATACAGCCTTTGTGTTAACCTACTGGTTCAATTCAAAATACCTTCGTCTTGATTTCTAGTGTATAAAGGCATCAAAGACTTGACTACAAACTACTTTGTACAAAGCCACACAGCTCAACTTGACACAAAAACTGTGGAATATTTTCCAGTTCTTAAAGAGTTAAGTTATTCCTAGAAATCTATTGCTAATATTTACTAGTGTCAGGTGCAGAGTTATGTAGATTCTACTACTGTACCTCTTAAAAACATTTGGCCCCACAAAGTAGATCTTCTGTTTATCAGGACATTTTTTGTAAAATTGCATGCGGAAGAGTGGTTTTTCATTTTATTGTTTATTTTTGTATTTATTGCTTTACCATCAAAAGTTCATGTTCTTGGTTTGTTTTATGTCTTAGGCCTAACAATCTACAGAATAAGATGAGTTGTGGTGTATTTTGTCCCTTGAGTGAAAGAAGGCTTTGCAATGCTGAATCATTGCAAAGCCTTGTTGCACTCCAGGAATAAATTTATCAGTTTTATTAACTTGGGCAAAATATTAGACATAAACCATTTATTTTTTTAAGTTTGCATTGGTAAAAAAATAGAGAGCATGCGGCAGCCAAAGGGACCATGTAAGATTTGATTTAATTCTGAATCTTATGTTGATTCAAAGTCAGCTTCGCGATTTGTTTCCTTTCAAATCTTTCCACAGGAAAATAGCCTGGTATTATTTATCTTCATCATCTCACAAAATGTTGCATTCAGAAGGAATCTATACATAGATAATGCTGAAAATAAAGACTGAGTGCACTATTCACTATTTTAACATTAATAGCATCTGCACCCTTGCTAATTCCCATCTCACTTGTCATTATCACTGTTGAAGAAAATTTAAAGTTTCCAAACAATATCAATGCCGAGATGTTGCTAGCAGCTTACTATGCTTGTATTGGTAATTCTCACAACCGGTGTTTGAACTCTACTCCTTATTTATTTATTAGGATTTAACGACACTTTAACAGCCAAGGTCATATTGTGTCGGACAGTTTTATGGGTGGAGGAAGCCGGAGTACCCGGAGAGAACCACTGAGCAGCTGCCAGCTCCCCAACATCGTAACTCCGCACTGCAGTACAAGCAGGGTTAGATTGGTTGAAGACATGCGCACCATCGACGTGCAGTACGCCTTTGTACATGGCATCATCGTTCCCCCAGTCCGAATCGATCACTCAGATGGTCACCCATCCAAGGACTAACCAGGCTTGACATTGCTTAACTTCGGTGATCGGACAAGAACCGGTTATCGCAAAGCCACCGTGCCCCCAACTCTACTCCTTACTGGGTAATATTCCAACTACATCTTCAAGGCATGTCTTTTGATGAAGACAGGGCTTAAGTTGTCACAGTCTGAATGAATCAGGTTTACAGCACACATACCCCCCTCCCTCCCTCCCTCCCTCCTCCCTATAATCGGTCAACTTCAAGAAGCCTGATTAGATTTTGGGTTCAATTTGATTTTGAATAATAAACTGATTCGATTCGAGATTTGATTTGAATTGAGAAAGAGTGATTTGCTGGGTCCTAATTATTACTGATCCTACACAGCAATTTGGAGTTTACTTTGTTGGACGGCTTTTTCTTGATACACAAAAATTTATGTGTAACAGTTTCAAGTGTTAAAAAAGATGGATGGTGTGAAGTCAGTTTGTTGACATTGCTTGTCAGAAATATGTCCAACAAAAGAGTATGATTCCATTGTTGCAGCTGTCAGGTAATGATGTTTTGGACTGATGAAACTTGAGGTGTCTGTCCCAATGAAACTAACAAAGTAAAATGAAAAAAAAATAATTTGAAAAAGGGTAAGAATCAACTGGAAACTGAATGAATGCAAGCTTTGGTAAAGTTGTGTTCATGGACGACAAATTAAAAGTGAAAAAAAAAGGACAAAAATTGTGATAACTCTGCAGAAATAAGTAGGCCTGTCATGATTAATCGATTGTCGATCGGTCACGCCAAAATCAATTAGTATTTTTCGTTGTCGAAAAATCGGTAAATTTTACCCCATATTAGACGTTCAATAATTAAAAAAAAATTGATGAAAGAAAACTATTGTTTCTAAAGGTAAAAGGTCAAGAACATCGACGTTAAACCCCAAGAAGCCGTTAGAAAGCATTTGTCTTTTAGGTACATTCAAAGCTTTGATGTTCTGAACTTTTGAACCATCAGTGCAATAATCAAGACTGGTCAGCAGTTGCGATGTTCACAACTGACGACCGGTCTTGATTATTACACTGACGGTTCAAAAGTTCAGGACATCAAAGTTTTGAATGTTTCTGAAAGAGGATCGTCTCCGTTGTTTACCTGAGGTAGGTCAACTGACTTGAACTTCATTTTTAACGACTTTAAAGAGAGGGAGGGGGTTATCTAGGTATGATTAATCATTTATTATTGATTATTTGTGACGAATAATCGATTCCTAAATTCAAAAAATCATGACAGCCCTAGAAATAAGTCTGGCCAATCTCAAAAATTGCAGGTGTGCAGGTTCTCAAACTGGTTAATCTCTATCTCTAAAAATAATTACCAAAGAATGACGGAATATAAGCTGGGACAAAGTTGTGTCCATGGATGACAAATTCCAAACCAAAAAGGAAAATTACTAACAATTTTTCTGATTAATCTCAAAATAGCAGGTGATTAACACGTGTTTAAAATATATTGAATCACATCACCCATGCTGTTCTGGACTGTAGATTATGAGGCCTATGACATAAAACAACCATGAACTTTTGATGACAAAGAAATAATTGCAAAAAATAAAATAAAAAATGCCTGCCTGCATGCAATTTTACAAAAAAAATGGCCGGAAAAACAGAAAAATCTACTTGATGAGGCCTTATTTTACGCTCTTATATCTTTTATATTTTTGATATCGCTTACAGTTTTGAATTATTATCATCTACCTGTCCAGTTTGGTGTAAGTGTGAAGACTAGGGTTTATATATTCCCGGTTTTCTACAGAAACGGGAACGGGAATGAAATTATTCTCAGAACAGGAAACCGGGAAATGTCCCGTATAATATCAAGTAAATTTACAAAAGTAACAAAATGCATTCATTTTCGTGAAAATGAAAATATTTTATTGGCAATCTTTGGAAAAGTTCTTTTCTTTAGAGAAGTGTGAAAACCCAAACCTGCCTTCATTTTCGGAAGTGCTAGTTTTATCACCACTACCTCCTCCGACTTCAACTCCCTCTTCACTGCCGTCACCAGTCTCCTCCGCTGTAAGCAGAGGAGACTGGTGATGGCAGTGACGGAGGAGTTCATGCTGAAGGAAGTAGTGAATAGTGAGTGATACTAGTGATTCTGAAAATAAAGATGAGTTTGAACTTGGAAGTGACTGAAGGTCTCACTGTTGAAGAGAGAAGTCCTCCGGAACTGATTGAGAGCTACAGTGATTTGGTGAGAAAAGTTCCCCAGGAAGCAGGATTGTAAAAGGTTCAGGCGTGTAAGGGATGCCGAAATCTTAGAAAGTTGTGTTGGGTAGTTTTTCAATTCAGAAAACTTTGAGTTTAACACACAAACAGTGGCATGCGTGATTCCCGGTTCCTTGCTGAAGATTTCCCGAGCATCGTGAACTGAATTCCAGAACTGGGAACCTGGGAGTTCCCATTCCCGAGATTAAACCATAGTGAAGACGAGAGATGAAATTCACAAAAGAAAGTCTTCACTTACTTCAGTTGTATATTAAATCTGTGTCTCGTCTTCAGTGATCTGTATGTTAAATATGAACCTTTGGAAAAACTTCTCGTTGTCTGTTGACAGAATCTGTTGTTATCTTTGTGTGAACATTCTTCACAGCGGAATCCATTCTTTATCAGTGGAACACAGTACGAGGGTGCTGCACACAAATGTTTTGGACATGTTAAGCTGTCATATTTCTGGGTAAGGTTCAACTCACAATTTTTACCTGTACAAAATTGACAAAAGAAATTACTACGCAACCAAATAATTTCGAAGATAGAAAAAGGGAATAAAAATGTTTGGGTATGAAGCTGTTTGTCTAGCAGCCTGGCTGTGGCTTCTGGTTATGTCTTGGCTGTGTGACCTGGTAAGCAAGATCTCAACAGAAAACAATGCTGAGATGCTTTAACTGTAGTACAGCTGCCGACAGGTCACTTTCCACAGACACAAAAGTATTAGATTCCAAACACTAATTATAGGAATGATCATCAAAAATCAGTTTCAAATTCACAGGTGAAGACGGATGTAAATTTAGGGTTACAATGATCTAAATGAGAGACATTTTCTCGATAAAATTTTTAGGGTCGGGCCTGTTCGGCATATTTTTTTAGGGTGAATCTTGTTACCCTAAACACAGTTTGTTTTTTGTTTTTTTGCCTGACATTTTACAACGTTATAGGCATAGATATGTCATAATTATTTATTCAACCGATAGAATGAACAGACGATACCTTGTTAGTTGTTAGTAGTAGATGTAATTATAGGGTCAATCTGATAGGTGTATACAGATGGTTTCTATATGCTCATGGACAACCAAAACTGTAACAGAGGTTTTTTTGTTTAAAAAACCGAAACCACAACTGCAGTGTAATCCCACAACCTTCCAAGCTCTAGGTACAACACGGTGCTTCATTAACTGGTAGAGTCCTGGAAGTCCACATTTAGACTTTACACTGAAGTGCAGGCATGGTAAATTAATGACTTCATATTCTGTGGATATGCTTCATATTCTGCGTAGATTAGCCTTGTTACAATTTATCTGTAGGCACTCTCCAATAAAGTGTAACAAGGCAAAAACATGTGAACAGATGTTAATTAAAATTTTGCTGCTGATGATTTTTATTACCTGGTATACACACGCATGGACATCACTGCCCATGTGTGGATTACGACCAATCAACTGCCACTGATCTGTATTTAATAGGATGTTTGTTACTTTCATTAGCTATGGCTTTTTTGTGACCACAAAACATTATGAAGTCAAGTTTAGCCAATTATTTATTATATTTATTTATTGGTGTTTAAGGTCATATAATTATGCACAATGGCTAATCATGACCATGATAGTTTTACGGGTGAAGGAAGCTGGAGTACCCGGAGAGAACCACTGAGCAACGGCGAGCAGCTGCCAGCTCCCCTCCATCGTAACTCTGCACTGCAGCACAGGCAGGGTTAGATTGGTTGAAGACGTGCGAACAATCGACGTGCAGTACGACTTAGTACATGGCATCATCGTGCCCCCATGTGGGCAATCGGGGTTAAGTGCCTTGCCCAAGGACACAACGCAGGAGTCCGAATTAATCGCTCAGACGGTCACCCATCCAATGATTAACCAGGCTCGACGTTGCTTTATTTATTATAATTATGCTGCCAACTTCAGAGAACTTGCAGGTGTTGGTTTCTATTACAGTAGAACCTGTCTTCAGAGACCACATTTTTTGCCAGGCAAAAGTGGTCTCTCAAAACAGATGGTCTCTCATGACAGGTCTATTACAAAGTAAAACAACCAAACGGTACAAGGAAATAGTGGTCTCTCAAAACATGTTTTACTGTATAGCAGAAAGGTAACCAATTGCAGTGCACCACTTTTCCTGAACTACAATATTCCATTTTTGTCATCCAAAACATAGCTAATGACCTCTCAATGGAATAAGTCTGGGGAGCTCATTCCATTGAGGGGTTATAAGCTATGTTTTGGAAGTAAACATTTGAAAGATAATAAAATCTGACTGGTAATTCTAATGAATAGCACTGGCTGGATTTTGCCATTACATTAGCTCAGGGGTTAAAATACTAGATGTATCAGTACGACATGTATGCCCTGCAAGCAATAAAAAGACCGGAAAACAGATTCTGTAAGTTTTCACATCATGAACCAAGTCAAGGCAATACCTCCGCAAAATTCAGCTGCCCATAACAAAACTCGAACTTGACTTGTAGGTACACATGACAAAGCAACATACCAGATATCAACCAATTATTTCAATGTATGGTGAAAAAA
Source organism: Pictodentalium vernedei (assembly GCA_031216915.1). Taxonomy (NCBI): domain Eukaryota; kingdom Metazoa; phylum Mollusca; class Scaphopoda; order Dentaliida; family Dentaliidae; genus Pictodentalium; species Pictodentalium vernedei. The sequence continues at coordinate 224,656,328 of CM062296.1, forward strand.
GTCTGGAAACACTGTTACTTTGGAATGACAGAAACATGGACTGATAGAGAGATGGAAAGATGGAATGACTCATGGACAAGGGTAACACTATATACATCTGGCCATTTTATGGAGGGTGAATAAAAAGCCAATTTGATTGAAATTTTTAATACAGCTATTTAATACAGAACAGATCTGACCTATTCTTTGAAAAATGATTGTATTTTTGAACAATTTTCAATGCAGCTCTGGACAGATTTGTCCTTTTCTTTGACAAGGGGTAACACTTTTGGGAAATATTTTCAAACACTGTCTACTGTTTACAGGAATTTTTTAACACAGTAGGCTGCTGTTGATTGGTATTTTCAAATTACATGGTACAGTTTACAGAAACAATGTAAAGTACAAAATATTTTTTTGAAAATGCTGTCAATCTTGGTTTAAGTTCCAGATTTTGTTGACATGAGTAATGTGGTGTGACAACAAGGGAAGAATATTGACTTTTTCTTCAAACCTAAAAATCTTTTCAAAACTCAAGTGTCAAGTTCCTAATCCTAAATCAATATTTCATTACAACAAAAGATAATAATTGCAGCGACAGAAGATTTTAATATTGATAAAATGACAGGTAGCATGTTTAAGTGGAAAATGTAAACTTGATGAGCAGTTCACCTTTAACCCCTGATTAATAATGTTGGTAAAATGCATTAACAATCAAAATAAGAAGGAAGGTAAGTGCCTACTAGATTTTCTAGAATTTTCACCTAATAAACATCAACATCTGTTCCTGAAAGGATGAAATGGAATATTTTTCTAAAAACTACCTTCAACGGATCAAATGAAAAGTATAAGCCATAACTGAATTCAACTTGAAGCTTCCATTGACCAGCAATGTACCTGCACAATCAACTTTATACATGCACAGTAATAACCCTCTGCTTAATGATGTCAAAATATCTGAATTTCAAACTGCAATATTTTTCCATAATGCAGTCAGAAATTTAACCAGTTCAATCGTGTTTGGCAGACCTCATTGGGCTCTGTCAAACAAAATTGAAATGGCCAAATTCCTAGTTCTATTATCGGAAAAATGGGTACTTGAAAATTCAGTAATTTGATATATAGTTCATAGAGTCAACTCCTGTTAATTGAATAGAAATTCTTGTAATGTCGAAAAATTACCTTGACAGTCATTGATTCACCTTCTTAAAAGACCTAATTGGCCTTAGTGCAGTAGAGCCCACTTAATTGGATATCTCTTAACTGAATAGCCTTGTTAATTGAATATAATTTCCCAACACAAAACAATTTACTATATCTCCAGAACAAATTTGACCTGTTAATTGAATATAGGTTATAGAGTAAACTCCTGTTAATTGAATAAAAAATCTTGTAACCTGTCAAGAAATTACCATGACGCTCCCCAGTTTTCCTTTGTTTATAGACCTATTTGGCCTCAGAACATCCAATACAGGCATTTAATCTATTATATCTTGTTTGACAGAGCTCATGGAGCTCTGTCAAACATGATGTAAAAGAATAAATGCTAGGTTTATCTCTAGAATACAGGAAGTGACACAATCCCTGTTAATTGAATACTCCTGTTAACTGAGTAATTTTCATTGGTAAAGTGGCTATTCAATTAACAGGGTTCCACAATACATCCAATTCAGGGATTTAATTTATTGTATCTTGTTTGTGCTCTATGAAATGGTTTCACTGTATTGTATTAAATGCTATGGTGGCAGGTCATTTTTCAATTTCAGATAGCATTCAATTCAATAAATTTTTTATTAACCTTCTATCTATCAAAATCTTTCAAAACCACCTGCAAGTACAATGACGTGATCAATTGTTTCATTCACCCCTCATTTTCCCCAGAAGATATAGGGCAACTAATAATTTGTTTGCCAACATTACTGAGGATTTTTTATTTATTTTTTTATGGAGATTTAATGAGTTTCAACAGCAAGGGTCATCCTGTGTCGGAAAGCTTTACAAGTGGAGGAAGCCTTCAGAGAACTTCCGAGCAACTGTTAGACTCCCCAAAGTACTAACTCCACACAAGCAGGGTAAGCATTGGTTGAAAGCAATTGCTCCCTCGAAGTGTCTTAGTACACAAAGACCACAGAACCCCATTAATAGGAATTAGATAAATAACAAACAAGTTTACTTGAAATGAAGGTCTAAGGGTTGATCCTGACCAACAGTAATTATATTGTGTCCTTGGGCAATGGACTTGATCTTGACTGCTCTGGTTGGGGCCATGGTTGTGCTGTGTATTTTGGTGTACTGAATGTCGGTATCGCACTTGTCTTTAACCAATGCTAACCCTGCTTGTGCAGAGTCAGTATGTTGAGGAGGCTGAGAGTTGCTTGCCACTGCTTGGTGGTTTTCTCCAAGTACTCCAACTTCCTCCACCCATAAAACTGTATGAAACAAGGTGACCCTGACTGCTGAAAGTGTCATTAAACCCCAGTGAATAGATAAATAAATGATACAACCACACAGAAACAACTAATGTTTATTACAGTAATCATATATCATGTTATAAGGTCCTAAACCCTTTGACAGGTGCCATGTTTTGTTTGACATGCATAAAACTGTTGGCACCTGTCTATGGCAGTCAACAAAATAATTTTAAAAAAATTGATCATCAGAAATCTGCATATAGTTCAAGACTCTCTGAAAAAAATAAATCAAGTGTTTTAGTCAGACCTGAAAATAAGCAGTCTGACATTTGCAGAATGAGGTCTCCAGAGGGTGAAATTGATGATGCTATCCCATACAGCGGGGCCAATTTATCCTCTGGGGACTTCTTTCTGTTTAGTTTTGAGAGCCTGATTCAGATTGAGGTTCACATGGGTGAATTTAGTGATGCTAATCTGCACAGCAGGGTAGCATCACTAAATTCACCCCCTGGGGACCTCATTTTGCAGATGACAGTCTGCTTATTTTCTGGCTTGGTTTTAGTGGATTACTCTACAGAGAAATCACTCTATGCAATTTACTTGAAACAGTACTGTATAATACAAATGAAAAACCAGCAACAAAAATACGAAGGATTTCTGTATTCCGGCTCTGAGTCATCTAAGCTTTTAATAAGTAACTGCCAGTTGAATAAAGATTCCCTCCTTTAAAAGATCAATAAAAATGTAAAACTGAATAGAAAAGGGCTCTTGCTTTTGACCTCACTGATGTTTGCAGAAAAAATCTATTCTGATTCAAGACAATGATCCTGCAATTCTCGGACCACTACTCTAGCCATATTAATGTATCGGAAGTGGAGCAAGTGCACTCCTGCTGATGAGAACTAAACGATTTTCTATTAGCACCATACCGGAATATCCCATGAGAAAAGTACTGTGTTCAGTTCAGTGAATAAAACTACAAAAAAGTTACAATTCCCTTTTATATAAAAGCATCAATTAAGTCTAGAAGTGAGGTCATCCATTCAGTTCACTGGCAACATACTGTTGTGAATCTCACAGAATTATATCTGCACACAGAAGCACACCAGCTTCTCCATTTACCCAGTGAAGAAGATATCAAAATCTACTACTTTAAATATAATTTCTTCAAATTTTTCAAAAAATTTCAACAAAACTATATCCTGTGACCCTTCATTGGAATGAGTTTGTTCCAATGAGGGGTCAGATGGTATAATTTTTGAACTTTTTTTTAGAAATACTATTTTTTCAGCTACTGAATTTGCATATTACACAGACTGATTTCCAATTTTTTAGGCAAAGGTTTATCCATCTGCAATGATCCCTTTGTTGAACAGATAGGAAAATTCAACCCAATAAATGCATTCATACATGTAAATACAGAGGATCCAGCTTAATTGGATATCCCAAAACTGAATAACCTTGTTTACTGAATATAACATTCAAACACAATGAGTATTTACCATACCCTCAGTGCAAATTTGACCTGTTATTAACTTATTTAATGGTGTTTAGGGTCATTTTCAGAATCTATGGCTACATCATAACCGCTACAACGTTATGATGTGAAGTCTAACCAATCATTCAAACCAAAGCTATGCTACTTTAGAGCACTTCCAACACAGGCATTGGTTCTGGGTCCTATTTTTATTTATTTATTTTATTTATTTATTTATTTACTTATTTATTTATTTATTTATTAGGGTTTAATGACACTTTAACAGCCAAGGTCATATCATGACAGTTTTACGAATGGAGGAAGCCAGAGTACCTAGAGAGAACCATCAAGCAACAAGCAGCTGCCAGCTTCCCAACTGGGGTCCTATTTTAACAGTAAAGAAGAACTTGTTTGTTACAGGAAACAGGCAATGCTCCACTTCCCAGGGTTTCCACAGGGAATTTGACCTGTTAATTGCATGTAGATTATACAGTAGACTCCTGTTAATTAAATAAAAAATCTTGTAATACAGTGAAACCCTGTTAATTGAATAGACATACAGTGAAAATTATTCAATTAACAGGAGTATTCAATTAACAGGGATTTTGTCACTTTCCTGTATTCAAGAGATAAACTTAGTATTTATTCTATTATATCTGGTTTGACAGAACTCTATGAGCTCTGTCAAACAAAATATAATAGATTAAATGCTTGTATTGGATGTAATGAGGCTAATTAGGTCTATGAACAAAGGAAAACTGGGGAGAGTCAGGGTAATTTCTCGACAGGTTACAAGATTTTTTATTCAATTAACAGGTTTACTCTATAACCTATATTCAATTAACAGGTGAAATTTGTACTGGAGGTATGGTAAATGGTTTTGTGTTGGGAAATTATATTCAATTAACATAGTTATTAAGTTAAGAGATATCCAATTAAGTGGGTTCCACTGTATGTTTGGAATTATCCTAATAACCACTGAATGGTTCTTGCTTAACACCTACAGTACAGCCGCCGTGGACTGGTCACTTTCCACGGGTGGGCAATATTTCTAGGGATACAATAATTTTACATTCCAAACACTAATTATAGGAATAATAACAAAAATTTAGTTAATGAAGCACTGGGTACAACCAGGTGTTTCATTATTTGAAATTTTACTGATGATGATTTTTATTGCCTGGTAAATGCACACGTGGCCATCACTGCTCACATGTGGATTACAACCAGCCCATGGTGGCTGTACTGTATTTGGCCTCACTACATCCAGTACAGGCAATTAATCTATTATATCTTGTGTGATAGAGCACCATTAAAAAAGACATAATAGAATAAATGTTCAGTTTATCTCTGGAATACAGAAAAATGACATAATCTGTGTTAAATAAATGTTCTTTTTAACTGAATAATTGTCACTGCCCAGGTGGCCATTCAATTAACAGGGTTCCACTGGAAAAAGCATAAGCCAAAATACCTGATTATGCTCATGGATGTGTATGCTCTTGCAAGAAAACTATGATATTTTTTTGTGGATGGTACATACACCAGTTCTGCCCCACCCGAATCAACCACCAGCTTTGCATAAATTTTAACGAGGAAATGAATATGATGTTTCACAAGGAAGTGTACATTTCCTCTGTTTTAACCCTTTACCCAACAAGAGACAATGTCAAAATTAATTATTTAAATTTTTGTTTTTAATCAAATTTTTCCAAAATTTTCCACAAAAACATATCATGGGACCCCCACTGGAACGAGCTCAACAAGCTCGTTCCAATGAGGGATCACATCATATGGTTTTGTAAAGTTTAAAAAAAAAAAAACATTTTCAACTGCTTAATTTGTAAATTACATGGGCAGTTGTTACCGATTTGTTAGGTAAAGTGTTAATATTGTTATAAAAGGCTGTTGTAAACTCTAAACTTACCAGCAAAATCTGCTTTGCATAAACAGTTATATCCCCCTTCTTTTCTCATACAAGTTCCACCATTCATACATGGACTAGAATAACACAAGTTCACTTCAACATCACACACAAAGTTGTTTGTCATTCCTGTAAATCCTGCAGGACACGTACAGGCTAACCAATTCCGAGTGGCTATTGGTCGAAACAACATAGTTTTCGAGGACAGAAATTCTCCAGCATCAACAAACACCAATTCCGTGTTACAGACTTTGAAGTTTTCACAAGGTTCAATTAGGCATAAATTGTCATCAAATGGAAGTACCTGGAATAAAGCAATATTATTACGGTTTGCTTTCATGCATTCATCCTATAGGTATCACAGCACTAAATATTTTCCCATAGATAACCATTATAACGTTCAAGTAAAACAAATTATGATCGCATCATTTTAATTTTGGAATTCAACTATCTTTGTCAAGTATAGCCTTTCAGACAACTTGTTCTGACCCCAAAACAGTGGGTCATGCAACAAATAAGAACGAAAAACTAACAGGAAGGGAAGTACCAGTTACATGCACATATTTTTCTGGGAATTCCCAATAAAACCACACCAAAAGTCAATTGTATTTTTTAGGTCCAAAAGTCATCAAATCATCCTCTTTATTTATCTGGAATATTCAACAATAATGCAAGATGTCAATAGAATGTTTCAAATGTTTATTGAAACAATATATTTTTCAACGACTGCCTATTCTTATAGAGATTGCATCATTTCCGAGTGCAACATTTCAAGGCTGGTTACTCTAATTCAAATATTTACTGCAGCAATACCTATAACTAATGAATTGGCCAAAATCAGCCAGTGCTATTCACAAAAATGCCATTCAAATTTTATATTTTCATTTTTCTCTCGAGGACATAGCTGATGACCCGACCCCTCCTCTGATGACCACTAAAGGAGGGGTCACAAACTATTTTTTAACACACAAAATGAAAAATTTGAGTTGTTCAAGAAATATTTTGGAAAGTGTCCTCTATTTATGTTGGGAAAAGGGATATATCTGCACAATGGTTAATCCTGGCTGCAGCATGGATATATATATATAAAGTCAAGTCCAGCCAATCGTTAATACCCATGTTGCAAATTTTATATGGACTTCCACCCCACAGTAAACAAGCACTGCTTTACTTCCTAGGGTTCCACAGGGAAGGAATAAAGTGTTAAAACACACACCTTTTTCAAGCATGTTTTAGCAAAACAATGAATAGGAATTACAAAAATTTTTTAGGATGCATGTTGCACTTTTCTTCATTCCACCAGACCTCTAGACGGGTCATATTTGGGGATATCAGAGCCACCATAATTTGGGGACTCTGCATCTACTAGGTCACTTGTTCTGAGCCGATTGTGGGAACTCAAATGCGAATCAAAACTTGTGGTACTATAAAACTTTTTCAACATTAAAACCTCCAAAATAAAAGAACTGATGAAGGACAGAGGGATAATAATATCATACTACCATCCATTTGGTAAATTAACTCAAGCATTGGTTACCTGGTTCTACACAGAATTCTACCAATACAGTAAAGTAGCCCTCATCCTCTGATATACCAAATAATCCATCCATCCTAATTTGTTGGTTGCTTCTAACATTTTCTTCATGATACAGGAGGCAAATGTTTTTGGTCTATATCCATTCTGGGAGAGATGACATACAGATTATTCAAATGCATGTTAATTACCCCATGACAAAACACTGAGAATGTACTTTGTTTAAAGGGAATTTTTATATGTAACAAAGACTTCACTGAAAACTAGTGCAAAGAAAAAGGATACAATTTGTTATGGCATGGAAAATTTAGTGAAAAATGTCTGGACCGTTAAACCTTTCTGCCCCCATATAATTTGAAAACTGAGCATTTGAAAAAAAGAAAAAAAAATTGGCAACAAATTTCAACAAAACCATGTGTGACACCTCATTCGAACCATTATGTCGAGCTTGTCCAAATGAGGCAGGTCAAAATGATATGGTTTTGTTTTAAATTATTGAAAAATTGGAAGAAAAAAATAATAAAAATAACAAATTTTGATGTCCTGTGCATTTGGTAAACTCTTTGCTTGCTGCAGATGGATTTTCTTGCCTAGTACAAAAATAACTTGTTATCCATTAAAGGTATAATCCTGGTCATTGTTTTCATAATACACATGCACATAATTACAGGACAAATGCTCTTATTGATGATTTCTTTATGCCAGACTCTACTGAATATTTCATCAAATCAAGTCATGGCTGCTTTTTAGCAGCCATGGCTTGAATTTTATGAGAAATTCAAGAAATATGAGGCAGGTTAAGAGTTAAAAGCAGTTGTCACCATGGTTTCTATCAATGAAACAAATTAATATTTACCCAACAACTGTGAAGCTGATTGAATTGGCAAAATATGTTTGTTTCCATATCTGTTCTAGTGCTCATGTTTAAACACTGACAATGCAATATAGTTTTCTTAAGATTTTATACTTAACCCTTAAACTTCTATTTCAAACTTTTGTGACCATAGAACAGGTGTCCTTAACATGCCGTCATGAGGAGGTCCTGCTATTTTATTTATTAGTGTTTAAGATCACTTACAGCATCTTTGATAATCTCATCACTGCAACATTGTGGTGAAGTCAAGTTAGGAAATCATTTATATCTATGCTGCCCACTTTAGAGGACCTCCACCCCAGGCATTATTGGTACAGAGTCCTATTTTACCAGTAAAGCAGTAGTCGCGTACTGCATGGGCCTTTTGAAAATAGACAAATTACCTAGGTAGTGGTTTCTAGTCAACTCTTGTCTGCCTTAACCCTTTACCTAATGAATCGAGCGCATCGGTCTGCGTAATATGCAAATTGAGCAGTTGAAAAAATTAAATTTTTCAAAATATTTCAACAAAACCATATCACGTGACCCCTCATTGGAACAAGCTCATGGAGCTCATTCCAATGAGGGGTCACATGATATGGTTTTGTTGAAATTTTTGGAAAAAATTAAAAAAATGATTTTAAAATAATAAATTTTGATATCATCTGCGTTGGGTAAAGGGTTAACTGACAGCCAATACTTGACTAGAAATCCCAGCTAAGTTCATGGACATATAGAAGCTTTGGGCTGGTGGGAATTCAGGGCAGTCGCCAAGACCCCTAAGGGTTAACCCATAAAAGCTTGATCACAATTCCAATGAATGCAATTTTAAAACACAAAACACCCTGTGTGACCTAAAACTTTGCAACAGAGCACACAGGACAGCTTGCCTCCCCCCTTCTGCCCCTCTCCCCCCCCCCCCCCCCCCCACCCCCCGGAGAAATATTTAAAAAATCCATATCCAGTGTTTGAAAGTAATGATAAGAACGCAGTGCATATGGTCACCAACCTTCCCTTACCAATTTTAAAGAAGTAAATATTTACTTAGTAATTAACAACCTTTTGCAATAAGAAAAACAGGTTCCATTAATTCCTGTCCATCAATATATTGATTTTCATCATTACTTAAACCTGGAGTGGGATAAATGCCATAAGATGATGACAGAGTAAATAGTACCTAGTTACAAAAAAAATGAAGGAACTCGGTTTAACGGAAGTATTATCAAGTGTTAAATTTAGTGGTAATTAGTTAAGAATATTTAGTCCCTTGAGTGCAACAAGGGAAAGTGGATGGATGGGGTTCGTCAGTGTGTATGAAAGGATGGGGAGGGGGAGGGGTGAATGATTCCTGAGCTCTGTCAATTTTAAGAGTACTTAATGAGCTTGGTAGTCAATTTTTGTTCACTGTGTATTGGGAGTTTTGGGCCATTTTCAGCATCTATGGCTAAAATGCAGTCATAAATAAAGCATAGTTTAGCTAATTATTTCACGCAAAGATTCTCAATCCAGAGGACTTGGATCTCTCAATCAGGCCCTATTATAACAGTAACCATACAGGATTTAAAATTCATACGTGAATTAGAATCGATTCTCATGAATGATTTTCACAAGGAAATCAACTTTTGATTCTAGCCAGTGTTCTTTGATTCTTGTCATAGATTCTCAAAGTGTCCTTAAAGGCCTGGAAAATTTTTATTTTTTGTTCTCTTATAATAAGGTGATGCAGTGCAGCTGCCGTGCACAGGTCATAATCCATGCATTGGCAGTGGTGGCCATGCATGCGTCTACCAGGTAATAAAAATCATCATCAGCAAAATTTTAATTAATGAATTTTTGATGATTATTCCTACAATTAATATTTGGAATCTAATATTATTGCGTCCATGGAAGTATCCCCCACCCATGGAAAGTGACCAGTCCATGGCAGCCGTACTACACTTTGACTTAACAGTTGAATCTGGTGAAATATTGGCTGTCTTTGTAGGCTGCCAATACTTCACTAGAAGCCATTGACAAGGTACTATCACTTCTATCAGCAAAACCATCAAAAGCCTATATGTTGGTACATGTGATTTACCTGCAATATACGAAACTCTCCAAAATTAGAACCAGGTCATCAAGGGTTAAACTATAGTAAACAAACATAGAAAATAAGGTCTGATTTTCACTATGGAATACAACTGTAGGTATTGGGTGCACTCACAAGGATATAACAGTACTCTCAAATAACAAATTGTAACACAGTTTAAGGCCTGTCATAGTAATAAAGCACAGCTGTAATTAAAGGGTTTACCTTGGGAACTTTTGATCAGAATTTTTTTCTCTCACAATTTATTGGTGAACATATATAAAACACATTCAAAACAAATAATTTACTTCTGATGGAATTTAGCCTGTCTGCACAATGTCTTGTCTTCATCCTAGTACCCCAATAAATTAATAAAGGACTAAAAAAAGTTAGAAATCTGTTTCTCAGGCCCTCCTGCATTGTCCTTTTGGCTGCCACAGGCTCTCTTTTGATAACCAATACTAACTTTAAAAAATATAAAAATTAAATGGTTTATGTCCAATATTTTCCCCAAGTTAATAAAATTTATAACTTTGACCCTGGACTACAAAAATCAAAAATAAAATAAAAAAACGCCCACCCACATGCAATTTTATAAAAAATGGCCATAGAAATAGAAGATCAACTTGCATAAGATATGCAACCAGAAATAGGCTGGCAATTTGATATTTGTTTTTGACAATTTCACAATTCTATCTGCAGTGTTTTATTGTTTTGAGTTACATAACACACTAATGTCCAAATCGGCTGAATTATAATGATGGATTATTTTGCCAATAGTTCATCTCCAAAGAATATAAGGCAGCCAAATGTCTGTTCACCTACACTACACCTTAACCCTTCACCCAATGTAATAGCCAAAACCAGCCATAGTTTTTTCATTTTTTGTCTCAAAAACATAGGTTATGACCCCTTGTTGGAATGAACTCATCGGGCACGTTCCAATGAGGGGTCATAACCTATGTTTTTTTGAGAAAATAAAATTTAAAAAATTATTTATTCAAGAATTTCTTTTGCAAGTGCCATCTGCTTTTCATGTTAGGTAAAGGATTAAACAAATAAGAGGGTATATTTGAATTGCTCTTAGTTTTCATTTATTAACTCTTTCAGAATGATTTTATGATGATAAAGCTTACTGTTCTGTGGCTTTGGCAATGAAGTGATGTGATGTAAGACACTGCTGGAAAGAACTCACTTCTACCTTTCCAATAGTGAATACAGTATTGCCTATAATAAAGTGGAAAGCTGTGGCATAACTGATGCCTTAACAGCACCATATTACTGCTACAATGTTGCCACAATGTGGAAATATTAGGTAACTAAAATTTTGCTAAACACTTGCAAAACATGAAGTGCATGTAACAGCGTGTTGTTCAAGCTATGAAGCAAGATGCAATTTTCAAATTCTTGAAGTAATTTATCGGAAAACATTCCAGCAAATTACTTTTTCCGATGAGGAGGCAAGAGCTTATAAAGTGCAGGAATATTATGTTCATAATGCCAGATTATTGCCTTATTATATACCTGTTTTAAGTAATCCCCATCTACAGCAAAACTAAACCATGCGGAAAAAAAATCTGTTCTGCACATATGAGTGGAATGGAAATCGTTGACAGACTATTTTTAAACAGAAGCGAAATTTCACTGGAATTTTCTACAAATCAAGCAACGCCATTACAATTTGAATCAATAGCTGATAATCGTTCCCTGAGTTCCAATGGGTTCTATGTGCCAGCATGCATATAGAACACATTGGAACTCAGGGGACGAAATAGTAACACAGGTTCAACTTGCAAATTTGATTGGCAATAAAATGGGTTGTTTTTGTTGACAGTTGTCAAATGAATTGTTGAGTGTCCTTCAAATAATTGTTTTTATAGACTTGAAGACATGTAATAAACAGTCACAGGATGGCACATGCATGTGAATGGGATAATTGATATAGCACTTGTGCCATCATGGAAGGACTCGTGCAATATCAATTGACCCATTCACACGTGTGTCGTTCTGTGTATTTATTGCTATAGTAATCTGGCAATAGTAAGGTGATAATCTGGCATTATTAACCCTCAGCCTAATAAATCTGTCATATCTATCCACATATTTTTCTAATTATGCAGTTAAAAAAAAAAAAAAAAAAAAAATTTCCAACAAAATCACATCACAGTCCCCTTCATTGAAATGGGCTCGTTGAAATCATTCCAATGAGGGTCATGAGATATGGTTCTGGTGGAAAGGGGTTAAGGGAATAATGTTGCCTTATGGCACACTTAAAGGCTGCACTGTTTATTGTCATTGGCCCAATGGAAGAATTTTATGAAATACACAGCATTATTCTTGTTTGTGTGTCTCAGCGTAAACACTAACACTGGAACATTTATCAGTATTGCTATGTACTTTACATGACCAAAAATGAGAAAACGACTTCCTGAAAAAACTGGTTGCCCAAAAAATTGTGGTAAGCCTTTTTCAGGTCACCTCGTTTATTACATTTAACCCTTTTCCCAACGAATCGCCCGCATCCGCCCGCGTAATATGCAAATTCGGCAGCTGAAAAAATATCATTTTTCGAAAAAATTTCAACAAAACCATATCATGTGACCCCTCTTTGGAACGAGCTCGTTCCAAAGAGGGGTCACATGATGTGGTTTTGTTGAAATTTTTTGAAAAAAATAACAAAATGATATTTAAAATAATAAATTTTGATATCGTCTGCGTTGGGTAACAGGTTAACAACACTTTCAACAGCCAATGTTATATTGTGTCAGATTCGGTTAACTCTACTTCTCAATTTGTAACAGTGAAATATTGATTACCTGGAGTGCAGAGATATTGGCAAGTTGTGCTCTCTGTAGGTAGACTTGCTCCCTTATGTACTCTGCAGGAAAGAACTCATCATTCCCACCAGCTGTTATAGTTTTCCGAATAGACAGGCTGACATTGAGAACCTGGGCTTGTACATCTGTATCATTTTGTATGTTTACAACATATATGTTCTTTTCCTCAGTATTGATGATTGAAGCCAATCCCTGGACAAAAAACTGGAACAAAGGTGACATAAAATCAGTCTGGGTCATGTTGCTCATCCGGATTGTAACGCTGTTCCTCAACATTTCGGTGGTGACCAAGTGGACAAACAGTTGGCATGTAGCTTTCTTGGTATTCTTTCCATCTGAAATGAAATACATTAAAAATAAATTTACTGAACTGGAAAGTTAACTAAATAAAGTCAGTCATGGATTCCTGTGCCCTCTTTGGAAAAGGGTCTGGGGCTCATTCCATTGGCAAAATTTGCATCAAGGGAGGGGGGTGGGGGGGGGCTCCAACCGGGAATTTGTTTTGGAGCTTTAGAAACATACAAAGATTTTTAACATTGGAACTGAAGAGAGAACACTAAAACTGATACCTACGGTTAAAACTAGAAGTCCTGTCATGGAATGCGCACAAATAGCATGTCGATCTGTGCGTTAATCTACGTGTTATGACCACAGTAAGGCTATCAAATTCTGTACATACGGCCTGTGCACAAGCAATGTTTCAGCCAATGGACCTCCGAGTAACCCGAAGGTCCATTGGCAGAAACATTGCCTGTGTTTGTTATGAGTAACCAGGAGAACATGCCGTGCTTTGGATGCTATTCGATATGGCAATTGCGTGCAATTGCGTGCAATTCCTACGCGCAATTAAGCCTAGATAAGCGCACAGTTCATGACAGGACTTCTAGTTTTAACTGTAAGCAACTGCATGGATACTACAAGTATGTTTTATGACAAATAGTCATTTGCAATCATGGTCACTCACCCCAGTCTTTGTAGTCTCTATTAAATAGTTCCCATACTATTAACTCTTAGAAGCCGGGAGTTCAGTTTTCTTGCCTGTGGTGTAATACGGCAGGTAATATGGCTGTGACAGTTCGGCTATCTTTGGGCTGTGGGAGAATTAAACACTGAGCAGGTGCTTCTAGTGAAGTGTCGTCTGCCTGAATAGGCAGACGACACTTAACTAGAAGCACTTGCTTCACTGTAAGTTTTTTGCGGTATGTCATGTTCAATAAATTCATTCTGATTCCCCGGCTTCTATGAGTTAAAGAAGAACTTGTTATTTGCCTATGATTTCAGACACTTTCTAAGCTTTGTTAGGTAAACAATTTAAATTTAATGCACAATTGGGGGCCTGAACTGGGCGGTCATGAGGCCTCAGAAAACCAGTGGTGTTCTGAGGCTTTGTGGCTACCAAGTTCAGAACACTAACTGTGCATTAAATAAATTTTGACCAAAATGCCATTGGGAAAGGGTGCCAAATTTGACCCATGTAGACACTCCAAAGAATCTCTTTGCTGTCCACAAAAATCGCCATTCAAATTTCATCCTTTCAGGTACAGTAATACAGAGCCTTCATCATAACCTGTTAGCAGGTTCTGCAATATACAGTACTTTCGCTGTGGACTGGTTGTAATCCACGCATGGGCGGTGATGTCCATGCATATGTTTGCCAGATAATAAAAATCATAAGCAGCAAAATTTTAATTAATGAAGCACTGGGTTGTAACCAGTGCTTCATTAATTAAATCTTTAATGATTATTCCTATAATTAGTAAGGTAATAATAGTGTTTGCAATTGAATTTTATTGCATCCTTGGAAAAACTACCTACCCCTTGGAAAGTGGCCAGTCCAAGACGACTGTACAGTAACATGGTTGGTAGTACTAACCCTCAGGAACAAGAGATAGTATGTCGCCTGGGTAAACCCCACTGTGGCATACCGCCTAGTGTGGGTGACTGAACGGGGGCATTCAATTTTTCTAAGTAAAAAAAAGCCAATATGGCCACCAGTTGGCCATCTTGAAACTGAGCGAGAAAAAAATTATGTCACGCACCTCCCCTCATCATGATCATTTTTATGAAGTTTCATGAAAATGCGGCTAAAATTGTGTAAGTAGTTCGCTGCACAAGTTTATCTAAAGAAATCCAATATGGCTGCCAGTCGGCCATCTTGAAACCAAGTGGGAAGAAATTAGGTCACGCACTTCCCCTCATCACATTGAACATTTTTGTGAGGTTTCATGAAAGTGAAGCTAAAACTGGGGAAGGAGTTCGCTCCACGACTTTACACGTGGAATGGATCTACGACGACGATGACAGACCTACCAACGGACAAGCTGACTCCTATATACCCCTGTAAACTTTGTTTTGTGGGGGTATAAAAACGTTTTGTGATTTCCCTCCTCTGTTTTACAACCCCAGCCATACAGTTTACATCTAGATAGGATTTTCCCCAAAATAAGTAGCAACAACTAAAGCATGATCTCGTCAAAGCGAGATCACACTTCAGTTGTTGCTATTTATTTTGGCAAAAATTATGTTAAGATGTAAATGGCATACCACTCTAGTTAATGTGCATTCAATGCACAACCTTGAGTCAAGTTTGGATGGAAAAATTGTCATATCTGACAGTTGGAGTGGCAAAACATTTAGTTGGATTAGGAATTTAATTTATCTTGTATTATTTTGGCATGCAATAGAGTCGCCGTGGATTGGTTGTAATCCACACACGGGCCGTGATGTACATGCATGCATTTACCAGGTAATAAAAATGCCTATAGGGTCACCAATTCAAAGTCGAGTTGTAACAGCACAAAAGTGGGTTTAACCCTTTACCCAACGTAACGACCAAAACCGGCCAGTGCTATTCTCAAAAATCGTCAATTAATTTTCAATATATTTTCATTTTTTGTCTCAAAAACATAGATTACGACCTCTCATTGGAACGATGAGGGGCCATAACCTATGTTTTTGAGACAAAAAATGAAAAAAAATAGTTATTCAAGAATTTTTTTTGCAAGTGTCGTCTGCTTTTCATGTTAGGTAAAGGGTTAATCATTATCAACTTATTGTCTGGAAATCAATTGTTTACAATTTACTATGTGAAGGGGCACTGTGACCTTGACCTTTGACTTAGTGATTCCAAAATAAATAGGGCTCTTTCTTGCACCAATGCCCACCAACCTATGAAGTTTCATGAACATGGGTGAAACTGTTGTCAAATTATCATCTGGAAACCAATTGTTTACGATTTATTATGTTCAAGGTCATTGTGACCTTGACCTTTAACCTAGTGAGTCCAAAATAAATAGAGGTCTTCCACTCACCTAGGTCAACCTACCTACGAAGTTTCATTAATGTGGGTCAAACAATTATCAAGTTACCATCCGGAAACCAATTGTTTACGATTTACTATGTTGAAGGTCACTGTGACCTTGACCTTCTACCTATCGAGTCCAAAATAAATAGGGTTCTTCCTGTCACTGATGCCAATATACCTATGAAGTTTCATGAATGTGAGTTGAACCATTATCAAGTTATCATCCGGAATCGAACTGTTTTGATTTACTATGTTCAAGGTCACTGTGACCTTGACCTTTGACCCAGTGATTCCAAAAATAAATCGGGTTCTTCCTCTTCTGAAAGCCAACCTACATATGAAGTTTCCTGAATGTGGTTTGAACCATAGTCAAGTTATCATCCGGAAACCAATTGTTTACGATTTACTATGTTCAAGGTCACTGTGACTTTGACCTTTGACCTAGCGAGTCCAAAATAAAAAAAGGTTCTTCCTCTCACAAAGGCCAACCTACATATGAAGTGTCATGAATGTGGGTCAAACCATTATCAAGTTATCATCCGTAAACCAATTGTTCATGCCCGCCTACCATTCATCAAACTAAAAGTCAAGTTTGACTCGACTAAAAATCATCAGCAGCAAAATTTTAATTAATGAAGCACTGTGCTGTACCCAGTGCTTCATTAATTAAATTTTTGATGATTATTCCTATAATTTTTTTTTGGAATCTAATATTATTGCCCACCTGTGGAAAGTGATCAGTCCACAGTGACTGTACTGTAACCTGTAGTTTGTTCGCATATATTATCATTGAAGTAACAACCATCTTTGGGTTATTTCCAGGCCTGCCTTTTTTTACTTTTGCATCCAAAACATAGCTTATAACTGGTCCCTCACTGAAACAAGCCTGTCAACCAAAACATAGCTTATAATCCCTCAGTGGAACAAGTCTGTCATCCAAAACATAGCTTATATAACTGGTCCCTCATTGGAACAAGAATGTCATCCAAAACATAGCTTATAACTGGTCCCTCATTGGAAGAGGCTTGTCATCCAAATATAGCTTATAACTGGTCCCTCATTGGAGAACAGGCTTGTCACCAAAACAAAGCTTATAACTAGTCACTCACTGGAACAAGCTTGTCACCCAAAACATAGCTTATAACTGGGCCCTCGCTGGAACAAGCATGTCATCCAAAACATAGCTTATAACTGGTCCCTCACTGGAAGAAGCTTGTCATCCAAACATAACTTATAACTGGTCCTTCATCCGAACAGGATTGTCACCAAAACAAAGCTTGTAACTAGTCACTCACTGGAACAAGCTTGTCATCCAAAACATAGCTTATAACTAGTCCCCTCATTGGAACAAGCTTATCAACCAAAAGATAGCTTATAACTGGTCCTTCATTGAAAGAAGCTTGTCATCCAAAACATAGCTTATAACTATCTGTCTCTGAGATAGAGATGGGCAATATAAATGGATTACAACAACAGTCAATTGATCTGTGTTGTTGTATTCCATCGAATTGATGAGATGAGATCGGCCAGATCAAATGAGGCATCAAGTTTCATCTGGCCGATCTTATCTCATCAATGAGACGGAATACAACACAAATCAATTGACTGTTGTAGAAATTTATTTATCATATGACAATTAGTATTTTAAACTGATCACAACAGTTGAAATATCAAATACAACAAGAATTACATTAGCCAAATAACCATTAACAATTTATGGAATTGGGGAATCCCAAACACATAGTAATATCGAACGTTCGTGTCGAACATGAAACTTGAAAGTCAAAACAATGGAGGCAAGACTTAAATTTCAATCGGAATCGCTTTCGATAACAAAGATTCTCCTTCATTTTGTTGGATTCGCATCTTGAATATAGTTGTTGTTGGTATTTTGCAATTGTTCAGCACAGCCTTGTTCAGACAGACCTCGACTGGAATGTTTGTCAATGGAGTTTAATAAGGAGACACTCATGTTTATGTTCTGTGCTTATGTTCTATATTAATTTTAGGTCACTGGTAGAAATAGTCAGTTCACATGCTCTTCATTTGAGAAAGGCATGATAAGGATCTGGAAAACTTGACACTCTTGTTTTCTGGAGACATTTGAACAAATTTTGATAGCCAAAAAATAATTTAGCACTATACCAGTTAAAGGGTAAACAACAGAAAATTATGCATAATTCCAGACAAGAAGAGCCAATGGACTATGTATTTCTAAAGGCATTTGATGTAACAAAAATGCAGGGAGAAAATACCAACGGAAATTTTCTCTCAGCTTTTTTGTTACATTAAATATTCAATTTATATATTTATTGGTATTTAATGACACTTTCGACAACCAGGGTCACCTCAGATCAGACAGTTTTATGGGTGGTGGGAAGGGAGTACCCAGAAAGAACCAATGAACAGTGGCAATTAACTGCCAGACTCACACACGTACTAACTCAAAACAAGCAGGGTTAGCACTGGTTGAAGACAAATACACCATCAATGTACAGTATGTCTTAGTACACAGCTCCATCGAGTCACCATTTGGGCAAGTGGGATTAAGTGCCTTGCCCAAGGATGCACTAGTTACTCCTAGTAAGGATCGAACCATGGATATTTTGGTTTGAAGTGCAATGCCGTAATCACGGGGTTCCTGCAGATTGGTGAGGAGCAAACTCAAGACATTTTACGACTCTTTTCATTGTGAATTCAAGACTTTTCAAGTTAAGAGAAAAAGAGAATTCAAGACTTTTCATTCTAAAAGACAGGAGTTGCAAAACACCGATTCTGGACAGTCAATGTTCACAATATGCAGCACCTTGGACGTATTTCACGACTTCTGTCAAGACTGGAACTTCGAATTCACGACTTTTCAAGGGTCATTTTTTTTTTCAAATTCAAGACTTTTCAAGCTTTTTAAGATCCCGTGAGAACCCTGAACTTCTGAGCCACCGTGCACCCAAATGACCAGTTGTGAGTGTCTTGTTGCTTCCAACATTGACAATTCTGCAGCTTTGTCTGCTATAAAAACGGTGACCTTCAGCTGGGCAGTTTATGCAGAATACCATTTGATATTGGTATAGGTACTTTAATGTATATTGTTGACACCAAATACCATGCCAATGCTGAGGTAAATCATTCCAAAAATACTGACAATGAAACCAAACTTGAAATTTCAATACTGCCCAGCCAATCATTCATACCAATGATGCTCATTCACAGTCAGGGATTTCTACCTAGCGCTTTGCTTACTGGATCCTAATTTACCAGTAAAAAACAAATTATTTACCACAGTAAACAAGGACTTCTTCACTTCCTGTGGTTCTCAATTTCTCACTGTGATTTCTTGTGGTTACATAAATTTCATTTCCACTGAGGCAGTACGAACAAACATTAATTTGTCACCAGATGGGCCTGCATCAGAATACAATGAAAGTATCAGTTTTGATACATTTTCATTTATCCAGTGCACTGTGTAATTTTACAGGTCATTTACAATACAAAGGAAATAAACCAAGTGAAGAAAGCATCAAGAGCACTTCTCTGATAAAAATTCTATTATCAGGTTTCCAAGTCTAATTAATACTCGCAACCAATGGTATTCATTTTACCACTCCGAGTATTGATTTTACATTGCAATCGCATCTCATTATTACATTACAGCAGTATCACAAATTCATGAATCGATGCCAATGTCTGAGAAATCCTTTGAAGTTCTAACCTCTCTGTTGGGTTGAATAGATTTTACTATTAAAATCAACTTGAGCTAAAATCAATTTTCTTTCATTTTTCCTAACAACTATATGCTGGCTGAACTGATGGAAACACACACAGCAGTCTGATGCAGTCACTCAGTGGTACTGAGAACTGGAGATATGTCCGTAAAAGACTTACCTGAATGCTGTGCCACCCTCCCAGAATAATGCATCAATATATTTAGGTCATTACCAGCCTGTGGGTTTCCAGGATGGTGTATTGAAGTCACCTCTGTGCCATATATCGACTCGTCCTGATGAACTTGTCAACATGTCAAGAGACAGGGGCTCGACTTCACTACACCATCTAGGAAATCCTCCAATTTTTTCTACAATATTCTCCCTTTCTTGACTCATTCGTATAATGAAGAGGCTGACAGTGTCTGTTTTGAACATCATTAAGCATCTATGAATCGATTTTTTATCAGTGAAGACCATGGTTTTGCATTCTTGTGCTGTGTATGATGAAATCCCCATTCACTGTTCTATTTGTACTATAACCACCAGAGTTTATAGTAGTGTTTCAGCTGTGTGTTTCTTTTTATTATTTTTATGTTCAATGCCTGCTAGGCCTATATAAAAATTATTAAAACAAGAGATTCACTCGGAAGTGACTATGCCCCCCTACGTGGCAATGACCTTGATCTGTGGCCTTGACCTCCATCAAACAAAAAAATTTGTAAAAAGTTTAATATTTGTACTTTGGTTCGTTTCTGAGTTATGGCTGAGACACGAATATTGATGATTTTCAGTGTGACCTTGAAATGTGACCTTGACCTTACGGACCTGGCTCTGGTGTGTGACACATCCACCCATTGTCCTTTATAATTGAGCAAAGTTAGATGATTGTAGCCCTGATAGTTTTGGAGTTATGCTTGAGACATGATTTGTGACCCTGAACATATGAAGGTCAAATGTGACCTTCACCTTGCATATGCGGCAGAAACTATTATAAGCGACACACCTTCTGACTGTCCTTAACATTTGTAAAAAATTTAACAATTGCACCATGATTCAATTCTGAGTTATGGCTGAGACACGAATATTGACCGACTTTTAGTGTGACCTTGAAATGTGACCTTGACCTTGAAGGTATGAACCCGACTATGATGTGTGACACATCCTCCCATGGTCCTTTATAATCGTGTGAAGTTTGATGACTGTGCCCCTAGCAGTTTTCGAGTTATTGGCTTAGACACACACACACACACACACACACACACACACACACACACACACACACACACACACACACACACACACACACACACACACACACACACACACACACACACACACACGGATGGATGGACGGACACACACACACTTCAATCACTATATGCCACCCGACTTAAGTCAGGGGAAATAAAAATTGATCTAGTGCAATTTATTCCATTGAGCTGTTGATCTATTTCTCATGTATTCGGCGTTTTCAAAAATGGTGGCCTCAAGCTGCGTGACAACTCGATGTCAATTGAGTGCAGGTAAAAAAAAACGTTCTCTTTCTGAATCGAAAGGTCGCATGTGCGCTCACTACCCTCATTACAGATTTTAGGGTTACAGATTTGTATTTTGTCTAGACATTTCCAATTGCATTGGGGGAAATACATTGTTGTTGCTGTTGTTGTAAGATAAAACCATTAACCCTTTACACAGCGCAGACGATTTCAAAATTTATTATTTTAAATATCATTTTTTAATTTTTTTCAAAAAATTTCAATAAAACCATATCGTGTGACCCCTCTTTGGAACGAGCTCGATGAGCTCGTTCCAAAGAGGGGTCACATGATATGGTTTTGTTGAAAATTTTTGAAAAATATTTTTTTTCAGCTGCTGAATTTGCATATTACGTGGGCAGATGCGGGCGATTAGTTGGGTAATGGGTTAACCCTTAGGGGACTGGAGGATTTTTCACATTTTGAATTTAAACAGATATTGCCACTTTGCAATATATAAGTTTTTAAAAATCCAACAGTGTCACACAAGCTGGTATATTGCAAGCACTGGTAATTACCGTGTAATCCTATCAATTGAATTGCCACTTTGCCTGTGAAAATTAATCAATTAACAGTAATATTTCATTAACTAAACTTTGGTCATTTTCCTTTATTCTATTCTTAAGATAAATATCCCTTCTTTAAAATCTTGTTTGACAGAGCTTATGGGCTCTGACAAACAAGATTATAATAGAATTAATATCTCTACTGGATATACAGAGGCCAAATAGGCATACATGTATAGCACTGTGAATTCAAGAGTTGGCAGAGTAATTCTTTGATATATTACAGTTCAGGTGGTCGTAATCCTCTTGTGGGCGGTGATATTTATCAGGTAATAAAAATCATCAGCAGCAATATATTAATTAATGAAGCACTGGGTTGTACCTGGTGCTTCATTAATTAAATTTTTGAGGATTATTCCTATAATTAGTGTTTGGAATCTAATATTATTTCACCTATGGAAATTAGGGCCCTGCGAAGCTTCGAGTATTCGATTCGATGTCAACATCACTTTAGTATTCGTTTGCCGATCTTGATTAGTTGGCCGAATCGTTAGTCAAACGAAGCTTCGAGGAAAACGAATCAGTGTTCGACAATGTCGACATCGGTTGAAATAAGGAGCGAACTCTTCTAGTTTTAATGTTTCTATCAGGAAAATAGTCAAATTCATTGCAAAATTCTGTCAGTCCGCATTGTTTCGCTTTCAGTTTCAGATTCCCAGAAAACCACACACTGCCAACAGTGGCCAATTCGCTATTTATAGATTTGCATGTCGTAACCTGTTCACGCCCCCATCTATACAACCGAAATATCCAGCTAAGGGACTTCGGTCCACTCCCAGTCCCAGAATCTTCTAACACAATAATAGTGGCATGTCGCCTAGAGCGCTTCCATTATTGTGTCAGAAAACTGTGGGAGGAAAACCTCTTTAGTTTCCTTGCATTGTTCGGCATTGGTACTTAGAAGTTGGAATGAAGTAAAAGCAATTTGTGTGAATGAGCACTGCGGCAATATTAGAGTTAACTAATGCAGAAACTAACACAGTTTAACGCCTTCGCTGGCATCGCTGCTTTTGATGTATACTGCGTTACTGAGTTCAGAATGGACCGAAATCTACAAGACCCGAATCCTGATAATACAAAAACAACCAAACATTGCAATAATGTGGTTCCTATAAATTGTACAATGTACACCTTATAGGAACCTCATTATTGTAATGTTTGGTTGTTTTCATTGTACATGTATTTAGCCATGCTAACGTATGTGAAGTTAGCAGCTGTAGCCGACTTCAGCCCATGGGAATTAATGTGCCACTTGTATTACATTTGTGCTTTTAATGCTCATGTTTCAATTTAGAGGTTTGTCTCAAATGTCTGTGGGTAGTAACACCTTAATTTCTATCCATATTTATGTCTTGAATTTATTGTTGGGCCAAGTGAACATCTGAATGGCCATTCAACGAGAAAGAAAATTAAAACAACACCAAGTTGTCAAGTTATGTCAATGATCTCTTCTCGCAGTGCTTTCCGAACATTTCTGCACAAGATAATGCCAGTATTAGTTATTTCCCGAGTTTATCCCGATTCGATTCGAGATTCGATTCGATGCCAACATCAGTCCCAATTCGATTCGAGATTCGATTCGAACATAAATTTCCCGATTCGCAGGGCCCTAATGGAAATATCGCTCGCCCATGGAAAGTGACTAGTCCACGGCGGCCATACTGTAAAAGATTTTTTATTAAATTACAATAACTTGCATACAATTAAAAGGTCTAATTTGTATTGAAGGTATAGTAATGGCTTGGCATTTGGAAATATTCATTTAATAAGGTTATGCAATTAAGAGATATACAGCTATATGCAAAGTGATGGGCGCCATCAGTGTAGGCCCCGCATATGAAACGGTTTGCAATTCGAACAGTGTACAGTACAGTAAAACCTTCCTTGAGAGACCACCTGTCTTGAGAGGCCAGTGAAATGATGTCCCAAATAGCTGTTTTGGGTTCCAAGTAGGGGGAAGGAGAGGGGGTTCCATCCCCATCAGCTCACAAACAGTATCCCATACTAGAGATGGGCGGTTAACTGAAAATTCGGTTCGGTTTCGGTTTTCTTATCAAAAGAGAAAGCAAAACCGAAACAATTACAGAAAACCGTTATCGCGGTTTTCAACTTCACTGTTGAAAAATCGCAACATCGACGCCGTAGCTACGATGGGTGGTGCAATTTCACAAAATTCTAAGTTCATCAAGGGTCATAACTCCAAGAAAAATATTTGGAACAACACATGCATTGAACAGTGGCTAGACATCAATAAGAAACACTTACATGCCAAATATAAAGTCATTCCACCAAGTATTTCAAAAGTTATTGAGTTTTGAAACTCGTTGGTCACAGACAGGCCGACCGACATTCTGAGTTCATCAAGGGCCATAACTCCAAGAAAAATATTTGGAACAACACATGCACTGAATAGTGGCTAGACATCAATAAGATACACTTACATGCCAAATATAAAGTCATTCCATCAAGTATTTCAAAAGTTATTGAGTTTTGAAACTCGTTGGTCACAGACAGGCCGACCGACAGACAGACAGACTGACAGACAGACAGAGAGACCGACATTGCCACTTATAGAGCTGCTAGTTGCAGCTAAAAACTCTAATCAGGTCTTCAATTCTCAGAATAAAGAGATAAACAGCCTAAAATTAACCCATTTTCAAATTTCAGAGTCGCGATACCCTGTTTTCAGAACAGCTGCATTAATTTGGCATTGCATTCAAGCATGGCATTTACCGCGAAAATAGGTGACAAAATTACTTCTTACGTATCGTGTTTTAAACGTTCACATCTATTTATAAAATGCAATTTCCTTTGCTGAACTGGCACTTGTCACTTGTTCCACATTTATAATGACAAATATATTTATTTCTACACGTAATTTTGAAAGCATGAACTCCAAAGCCAGCGTCAAAATCACAGTTGAAGTTGGATGGAAATTTCGGGTTACAATGACCTATATGAGCGACTTTTACTCGATAAGATTTTTACGGGCGGCATAATATTTTAGGGTGTGTCAGGTTACCCTAAACACAGGTATTTTGGGAGGGGGGCTAATTTCGCCTCAGATTCAAGGCAAAAGCATTTTTCTCAAACTTGAAACTCTTGAGATAATTTATGCAAATACATTGTGCTCAAGAAATCAGAGTACCAATATAGGCTATTACACCGCTGAGTTGAACTAGAAAGGGAGTCCCAGAGACACAGATTGGTGCCCAATACATCTTCTTATATGCAAATACAATATATTGTTATGTTTGTACAATGAAAACCGAAACCAAAAACCTGACTCTTTGAAAGAAACCGAAACCGACAAGAAATTTGAAAACCGCCCATCTCTATCCCATACAATATCTTGAGGCTAATTACAAATGGTACACATTGGGTTCACCCTCACCAAAACTTTGCTAACCTGTGGTTGCCATGTAAAGCAAAACAGGTTAGAATTTTTCTCAAGTCTAAACTACGAAAACAAGTTGAACAGTGTATTAAAAATCTCCAAAATCTGTAAAAACTGTCTGGTCAAGGGTTAAGGTTAACTTATATTGAAGCAATTAACACACATATGAAATTTGAAAGCCCTAGGAAACCTGTGGTTGCCTGCAATCATGTATAACAAAACAGGTCAGAAATTTTCCACGTCCACACAACTTCTACACTGACAACCTAAAAATTGCTATTTTTAACGATTCAAGTCCCATAATCCTGGAACGACAAATCTGAAAACTGTCAAAAAATGAAAGGGAGCTTCATTTGATCAATCTCAATAGTGTGTATATAAATTAAAAGAATCGGTCAAAACAAATTTGAGTAATGATATGACATGTAAAAAAATTGTCATTTTTCTATGATTAAAGTCCCACAACTCCAGAATGACAAACCTAAAAATTGTAAAAATTGAAAAAAGGGTGCTGACTTTACTAATTGTAACATTGCTACAAAATTTAAAGCAATTCAGTGAAAGTATTATTGAGTTATCATATGACATGTAAAAAATTGCAAATTTTGGGAAGATTCAAATCCCATAAGTCTGGAAAGAAAAATAGAAAACTGTCAAAAAAGAAAAGGGAGCTTCGTTTAATCAATTTCAATATTGGATATAAATATTATGAGAATTGGTCAAAGAAAACTTGAGTTATCATACGACACAGGAATATGCTGAAGGACAGATGCACTGTTTTACGATTCAAGTCTCATAACTCCAACATGACAAACCTGAAAATCGTAAAAATTGAAAGGGATGTTGACTTTATTGATCGTCACATTCCTACAAAATTTCAAGAGATTTCGGTGAAAGCATTATTGAGTTATCATACAAACATGTAAAAAAATGCCAATTTTTTGAAGAGTCAAGTCCCGTAACTCAGGAAAGAAAAAAAAACAGAAAACTGTCAAAAACAAAAGAGAGCTTCGTTTAATTAATTTCAATATTGTGTATAAATATAATGAGAATTGGTCAAAGGAAACTTGAGTTATCATACGGCATAGGAATATGCTGATGGACATTGTCGGACAGACAGCCAGAATGATTACTACAGGACTCCACTGTACTAAGAAAAGTTATACTGAATGGGTGTGGTGAAAGGTTTGGTGTTAGAAAATAATCACAATCATCAGAAATATTCTATGCACAGGTTTTATTTATTTATTTCCTAGTGTTTACAATCACATATTTCTGCACAATGGCTAACTGTGACAGCAATATGGATACAAAGTCAAGTCCAGCCAATTGTTAATACAGTAGAATCCTTTTAATTGAATATCAATTTTGCCAGTGAAAATTATTCAATTAACAGGAGTATACAATTAACAGGGATTTGGTCAGTTTCCTGTGTTCTGGAGGTAAACTGCGCATTTATTCTATTATATCTTGTTTGATAGAGCTCATAGAGCTCTGTCAAACAAGATATAATAGAATAAATGCCTGTATTGGATGTAGTGAGTCCAAAAAGGTTGATAAATGAGGGGTATTTGGTGCGTGTCACAGTAATGTTTTCGACATATTACAAAAATTTATATACAATTAACAGGAGTTTACTCTACAACCCATATGCAATAGATCAAATTTGTACTGAAGGTATGGTAAATGGTTTTGTGTTTGAAAATTATATTCAATTAACAGGGATATACAATTAAGAGATATCCAATTAAGTGAGCTCCACTGTACCCATGTTGCCCATTTTAGAGGACTTCCACCCCAAGGCATTGAATACTATGTCCTATTTTATCAGTAAAAGCAAGCTTGTTTACCACAGTAAACAAGCAGTGCTTCGTATCCCAGGTGTTCCCATGGGGAATGCAACAGTATCTCATGTAATAGTTTTAACTGAGTATTTATTTATTGGCGTTTAAGGTCACATATTTCTACACAATTGCTAATCGTTACCACAAAATGGAGATAAAGTCAAGTCCAGTCAATCGTTTATACCCATGCTGCCCATTTTAGAGGACTTCCACCCCAAGCATAGGTGACTTGATCCTATTTTACAAGTAAAACTGAGCTTGTTTACAGTAAACAAGCATTGTTTAACTTTGCGGGGTTCCCACAGGGGGTTTTGACTGAGTAAAAAACATATGAACATGCCAAGTCTCCATGGAAGAAATGTTGCAGGAAAGTTTCAGCTCCAGTAAAGAGAAACCTTCATCAATGACCTAACAGCTATTTCATGGTTTTGACTTTTGATTCTAAATTTTACAGATGGCTGATAAAAAAAAACATGACAGAATTCTGAGTATGTTATATCATTTCTCAGATCATACCACATGTACTGTCAATATCAATTTCCTTCTTTAACAGATGACAGTTACATTTAAGTGCACTACCACAGAAATAAGTACTCAACAAGAACATGACTTAATGCTTTTAACACTCCATAATATTTACTAAGAAAATACCTTATCTTCTCAAATTATAAATTGGTTTCTCTTCAGGGAATCTATCTAAAGGTAAATTCCTCATATCAGAATCCTAACTTCATCTGAATCATTTTGCAAATTGGTGGTAAAAGTTTAACTGTGAAATAATACAGTATGGCCACCCTGGACTGGTCACTTTCCATGGGTGGGCAAAACTTCCACGGAAACAATAATATTAGATTCCAAACACAAATTATAGGAATAATCATAAAAAAATGTAATTAATGAGTACAACTCGGTACTTCATAAATTAAAATTTTGCCGATAATTTTTATTTCCTGCTAAATGCATGCATGGACATCACTGCCCATGCATGGATTATGACCAGTCCACAGTGACAGCAAAGTAAAACTTCATGTTGACATCCACTGATTTGTTGCAGTTCAGATTTGAAGACCATCATTACCTCTGTGCTCCCCCCTTGCAGCTGCCTCCCGCTGGCCTTCTCTCGCCCCAGAGACAAACCACTTGATGATCACCCATGTTTCCGCTTTCTCAATTTCACTAATATGCAAACTAACCCTCTCCCTTGTATCCCCCAATATTCAAATATCCTTTAATCTACCATACCATTTCCTCATTACACTGTGAGTCAATCTTCTTATTTTTTCTTATTTTGGACACTCTATGAGAAAAAAAGTGTTCCAGGGTCTTCATTACTCCTAAATTGCACATTTGACACCCCTTTATCACCATCTTTCTCAATTTTGCCCCTCAGCTACACGGCACCTTGACCTCAATATGAAAGGTATAGTGACTCCTCCCTACCCGTTGCACGGCAAATGTGCTGTAAGAGGTTCCATTTTACCAGTAAAACAAAACCTACTTATCCAAAAACAGGCATCACTTTGCTTCCTGGGGTCCATACAATGGTGACAATTACTGATTATTAATCCCATAGTCCTGGGGAGCAATCCCTCACTAGTAAAGCACACTGCTCAGGTCTAAGCTATGCAAACACTGATGAAAATCACCTGCACAATGGTGCACAAGAGCAACTATGTTCCTCAAAGTCGACAGACTGGTCAACTTATATATGTGGGTCAAAATAATGCTTTACACCATCCATCAAAACCAGAGACTTCCACTGCTAAAACATTTAAACCTTTAGACCCGTTTTTTTTTAAATTTTTTATAAAATTTTTTACTATTCTACAACCTTAAAGTCCAGTGGTTTGGCATTTATTTATCATCAGGTCTTGGTTGCCCATATGAGAGGCAATTAAGACTTAATTAGAAACCACTTGCAGGATAACTGGATAATTCTCTGACGATTCCATGGCTTCAAAGTATTTATCCAGGTCTGAGGTTACAGTGTTTGTCAGAGTTTTCAAGGATTCATCTGGGGTTTTTTTGTGAAACATCAATTCATGAATGAAATGGGTGCATGAAAAAGCATTGATGAATTTTAAGAGTTGAATCTTCAAATTTTCTTTTAATGATAGCAATTTATCACCACCATCCTGGCACACACATAAAAAGCTGTATTTTGTGTTTATTATAATTTCAAGATTAAGAGTATAATGCAATCACTGAAGTGTGGTGAAATTCATGGTGTGATTATGGTTCACATTAAAAAATGATATGTAATTTCCGACATAAACCAAATAAGTGAGATATTCAGAAAGTCAGATAAGCGGCTTTGTGCATGAGCAGTGCTTTTGTTGATGAACAGTAGGAAGCAATGCCCTTGTCAAAAGTTTGGAGATAATATTTGGTGGTTTTATGTTTCAAATACTTTTTAGGTGACATCTTGCCTCTTAATAACTAAGAAATGGAGTGAAGTCTGAATTGTTGTAATAATCATCTTCAACACAAAGTCCTGTTCTTGCAATGGCATATTTTTATACAATAAGAGACTAATTCCAAACAGTTACATTGTATCATGAAATGTATCTTCTTAACCCTTTACCTAACGCAACGGCCAAAACCGGCCAGCGCTATTCTAAAAAATCGCCAATTAATTTTCATTATTTTTTTCATTTTTTGTCTCAAAAACATAGGTTATGACCCCTCGTTGGAACGAGCTCGTCGAGCTCATTCCAACGAGGGGTCATAACCTATGTTTTTGAGACAAAAAATGAAGAAAATTACTTATTCAAGAATTTTTTTTGCAAGTGTCGTCTGCTTTTCATGTTAGGTAAAGGGTTAAACCCTTCAGTGCTGCACAATTTTGTAATACCCTGTGCCGAGTCATTTATTAGGAAAAATGGTAGAAAATGATAAAAATTGAAACTAGATGGTGTCATTTGTGTGCAAAGCATACTACAGTACATCCCTGCATTTGCTTGGTACAGACAGAAAAGAAAAGGTATTAAATAAAATCTGAAGCCTTTATGCACATCTGGAGACCATACCTGAACATATGAACATACTTTCGACATTTCGAATTAAAACCTATCAGAGCCTTTTGCCGCAAACCGATCATCTAAAGACAAAAGTGGCAGGACGGGAGCCACACAGGGCTGAAACAAAAATCTGAAACCTTTATGCACATACAGACACCCTTCTGGAACATGTGAACAACATTTCAATATTTTGAATTAAAACTGCAAAGAGCTTTCGCCGGAAGCCGATTCACTAATGACAAAAGTGGCGCTACAGGCACCACATGGGGTCGAATTACAAATCCCAAACCTTTATGCACATCTAGACATCCTGCAGGAACAAATGAAGACACTTTCAGTGTTTCAAATTATAACCCCTAGGAGTCTTTTGCTGGAAACCGATTCTCTAATGACAAAAGTGGCTCTATGGGTACCACACGGGGGCTGAATAAAAAATCTGAAGCCTTTAAGCACATCTAGAGACACTACTGGAACATATGAACACACTTTCAACTTTCGAAACATGAGTAATAACATAGTCCACGGCAATTTGGACAGGCTGAGAGGTAATATATCAAAGTTTGGATCCATATTCAGTATTCACCTATAGCAGCGATAAGGTTAAATTTGGTGAATATATACCAGGGGTGGCGCCAGGGATTTCTCGACAGGGGGGCTGACCTCTCCGACAGGGAGCTATAATATTTGACCTCCCAAATGAAGGAAAATGAGTGAAAATTGGTAAATTGGAGAACCAAAATAGAAGCAAATTGAGTATGTTTGTTGATTATTTAACGTAAATGAAGATACCCGATGATTAGGTATGGAAGTAATGGAATGCCAGTTGGATAACAACTGTCATAATGCCTTACAAAGAAGAACCATATACCTCGTTCTTGATCGACACAAGACGAGATATCTACATTCGATTGTCGGAAATCTCTCGTGAAGTCGGGTTTACAAGACTCTCCGACGGACTGACTATAAATCTCCGACAGGGGGCCTGGACCTCTCCGGGAAGGGGGCTGTAGCCCCCCTGACCCCCCCCCCCCCCCCCTGGTGCCACCACTGATATATACCACTGTGGAATCCTGCTAACTGAACAGCCTCTTTGTGTAAGAAACTTATTCAATTGACAGGACATTGATTACTTTTCTGCATTCTTGAAATAACTGAGCATTTATTCCATGATATTTTTTTGGCAGTTCTTTTCAAATGGAAACCATTTATTGTCACAGATATACAGATCTGAAAAATACAGTTGTAAAACGTTTATAGTGGACCTACTGTCTAAAGCACTGAGCCTCTTTCACCTGCCACATGCTCCATAACTGCAATCTCTTTTGTGATTAGATTGTGCATTTTTTATTTATTGGTGTTTCTGTACAATGGATAATCATGACCGCAACATGGGGGTGAAGTCAAGTCCAGCCAATTGTTTATACCCATGTTGCCCATTTTAGAGGACTTCCACCCCAGACATTGGTAACCGAGATATTGTGATTTGATGAGGACACAACTTACCCCAGTGGATCAAGATTTATTTATCCTTTACCTAACACGAAAAGCAGATGACACTTGCAAACAAAATTCTTGAATAACTAAATTCTTTCAGTTTTTGTATCAATGGTGTGACCCCTCACTGGATGAGCTCAGCCAGCTTGTTCCAATAAGGGGGTTAAAATCTATGTTTTTGAAACTAAAAATGAAAAGAAAAATGAAAACTGAATGGCAATTTTTGTGAATAGTGCTGGCAAAGAGTTGGGTAAAGAGTTAAACAAGAGGCCCCAAGGGGCCTGAGGGCACTCACCTGACATGGTAGCCTAAATATCAACCCAGAGAATTGATTTCAACAAGTTGCATCTGCTCCTCCTAAGAAAAGCTTATACCAAATATCCAAAGATTCTGACCAGTGGATCTAAAAAAAAAGATTTTTAAAGAATATTACTCATATTGAACTAAGTTATAATTCGGGCTCCCAAAGGGACTTGGCTTTAACAAACTTGAATCTCACCCCCCTAAGGATGCTGCACACCAAATATCAACATATTCCGACTGCTGGATCTGAAGAAGATTTTTAAAGAAAATTCCTTATTTTGAACTAAGTTACAATTCAAGCTCCCACAGTGAGTCCAAATATGGACCTAGGGACTTGGCTAGAACAAACTTGAATCTCACCCCCCTAAACATGGTGCATACCCAATATCAAAAGATTCTGCCTGCTGGATCTTGAGAAGAAGATTTTCAAAGAAATTTGCCTGAAATGCACTAAGTTCGAATTCGAGCTTCTATAGTGAGCCCAAATATGAATCTAGGGAGCCGATTTGAACAAACTTGAATCAGATCCACCCCACAATGTTGCATACCAAGTATCAAAAGATTCTGCCTGCTGAATCTGGAGAAGAAAATTTGTAAGAAATTTGCCTGAAATGTACTAAGTTCGAATTCGGGCTTCTATAGTGAGCCCAAATATGAATCCAGGGGGCCGATTTGAACAAACTTGAATCAGATCCACCCCACAATGTTGCATACCAAACATTAAAAGATTCTGCCTGCTGTATCTGGAGAAGAAGATTTTTTAAGAAATTTGCCTGAAATGCACTAAGTTTGAATTCGAGCTTCTATACTGAGCCCAGATATAAACCCAGGGGGTCGATTTGAACAAACTTGAATCAGATCCACCCCACAATGTTGCATACCAAATATAAAATTTTTGCCCCTCCCATAATGAAGGCAAATAATGCCCGACAAACTTCTCTTGAACAAACTTGAGTCTACACCTCAAAAGGAAGCTGCATACCAAATATCAAGTCTCTGCTATTGCTGGTTCTTGAGAAGTTGATTTTTTAAGAATTGGAGCATTTTTGCCCCATCCCTCTGCTCGATATGAGCTGAAACCTAATTTGACAAAAAATCAAAATGCCCTTATATAACCCCTACTCACATGAAATTTCATTAATATGCGGCCAGTGGTTTGGGAGAAAAAGGCCCAAACACCACCTTCACGCCGGACGAAGAGTGATCAGAAAAGCTCACCCTGACTTTCAGTCAGGTGAGCTAATAATGCAGGGTGAAATTAAAATGCAATCAAGAAAAACCAACAAAACACCATTTCAAATTCAATGTTCTCACAGTTTTTCTTGGACAGTTGAGATGTTAGCATTGTGCTGAGGAAAGAGGACAGAGAATTTTGATTAGATCAAGAAAAACCAACAAAAACAGCATCTCAAATTCCATGTTCTCGCAGTTCTTCTTGGACAGTTGAGATTTTAGCATTGTGCTGAGGAAAGAGGACAGAGAATTTTGATTAGATCAAGAACAACCAACAAAACACCATCTCAAATTCAATGTTCTGGCAGTTCTTCTTGGATAGTTGAAAATTTAGCATTGTGCTGAGGAAAGAGGACAGAGAATTTCGATTAGATCAAGAAAAACCAACAAAAACAGTACCTCAAATTCCATGTTCTCAGAGTTCTTTTTGGATAGCTGAGATTCTAGCGTTGTGCTGAGGAAAGTGGACAGAGAATTCTGACTGGATCAAGAAAAACCAACAAAAACAGCATCTCAAATTCAATGTTCTCGCAGTTGCTTTTGGACAGTTGAGATCTAGAATTGTGCTGAGAAAAGTGGACAGAGAAATTCGACTGGATCAAGAAAAACAAACAAAAATAGCATCTCAAATTCAATGTTCTCGGATTTATTCTTGGACAGTTTAGATTCTTTAGTGTTGTGCTAAGAAAAGTAAATGGGTTGTGATGTGGTCAAAAGTCTTGTCTGCTTTCATGATCAAACTACCGTATATAGTAATACAGTACTGAGATCACAAAAGCATACAAAGAATTTCGATCAGATTGTGATTAACCTTTTACCCAACGAATCGCCTGCATCTGCCCGCGTAATATGAAAATTAAAATTTTTTAGTAAATTTTGTTTCTTAACATACCTACCACAATTGTTTACAATTGGCTGTAACATAAGTGCAAGCCCTATTTCATAACTAACTCAAGCTTAAGAAAATTTTCCAAACAAGTGCAAAAGCACGAAAAAGGGTTGAGCGAGACCGGTGCTCGACATTACAGGTACTCTATCTGCACACCTCTTGCATTTACTGAGCGCATGCTTAACAACTGTGACGTCAATTCCGTATTTCCGCCAACGAAAAGTTTGTGATTTAGCAGGGAGGCATCGAAATCAAAGATATCCCCAAAGATGGTGGGCCTCCAGTAAACAATTGTGATAGGTATGTTAAGAAACAAAATTTACTAAAACATTTTAATTTTTTTTTCAACCTACTCACAATTGTTTACAATTGGCTGAATAAACAATAGGAGGAGGTGAATCACATAACCAATACCAACAAGAGCAGCAGAAAGAAAAGCAAGGAGGGCAGAGAATAATAGTGAAACCTGTAACAAAGATAGAGAGAAGGCACCTGAAAAGAACAAGGCCGAGCGAAGCACAAACCCGATAAAAACAAATTTAACGAGGGTGCACAACAGACTGAGCAGCAACGAGAGGGCCTAAAGAATAAAGGTCCTCAGATTGCTGCTGTAGGTGGTGGAGATAAAAGGAGAAGGTAGAAGCATTCCTCCAGTAAGCCGCATTCATAACATCCCAGAGCGAAACAGAATTGGTGAACGCCCAGGATGTAGAAATGGCCTGAACCTCATGAGCATTAAACCGGTTCGAAACAAGATCCGAAGCACACAAGCTGGAATAAGCCAACTTTATTGCAAGACAGATCCACCTGGAAATAGAATGGGAAGAGATAGACTGCCTCCTAGGAATGAGAGACAAAAAGAATCTCTTCCGACCCCTCCTAATGCACTGAGAGCGATTAAAGTAAGTCTTGATCGCACGAACAGGACAAAGAAGAGGCCTCTGGCCATCAACAGCAGGGAGAGACCGAATGCAGATGGGAGGAGGTACCGAATCAGGAAGTTGATTCTTGGCCAGAAAAGAGCAATCAGTAGTGAAGGTGACACTGTTAGCCTCATTTCTGAAGAAAGCAGAATCAACATATAGCACATGAAGCTCACTGACACGTCGAGCAGAAGCAAACGTTAGAAGGAAAGCCGTCCTATAGGTGAGAAAATGCATATCGGTCTCAGATAAAGGCTGGAATGGCAGCCCCTCCAAACAGTGCAACACCCATGCCATGTTCCACTTGGGTGAAAGATGCAAAACTCAAGGCCTCTTCAAAGAAAAATGCCGAATGAGTTTGGAGAGAAAAAGATTACGACCGATGCACCGCTTTCCCACATAAGAGAAAGTATCAGACAGCATAGACCGCTAGCCCGATCTAACCTGTCCAGTCCAGAGCATCTACTGCAAATGCCAGAGGATCTGGACAAGGAGAGACAAAGGTCTCTACCTGATGATTCCAGCGAGTGGCGAAAAGGTCGAGCAGAGGATGACCTCACCGCTCGCAAATCGCCTGCAACACCGACCGATGCAGCATCCATTCATTTGGAAGGACACTGTCACGTCTGGACAGGGAGTCTGCTAGGACGTTGAGATGCCCGGGAATGTGCCGATTGGTCACCCGAGCGTTTACATCCCGAGCGAACAGTAGAAGATCCCGAGATAGCTGGTACATGGGAATCGAATGTGAGCCTTCTTGACTCTGTAGGTAGGCCACTACTGTCCATAAGAAGTAGGACAAGATGGTCTGACAGGTGAGAGATCCAAAGCCGAAAACTCAACAGAAGAGCAAGGAGCTCCTTCTGGGTGATATGAAGGCCCATCTGCTCGCTGTCCCACTCGCTGTGAGTGGACAGACCGAGAGGATCCAACGTTGCACCCCAGCCCAGATCGCTGGCATCTGCAGTAAGGAAGCGATCGGCCAAAGGCAGATCCAACAGAACACCCTGTGTCAACCAGGGAACATCGGCCCGAGGGTGGAGGTAACAAAGCAGAGACCGAGGAATAGGAAGTTCCAGGTCCAGAGGATCTACATTCGGACGCCAATGATCCAACAGGAAGTGTTGGAGAGGTCAGACAAACAAGCGACCGAGCAGAATGAGATCTGTCACCGAACCGAAAAGGCCCAGCATCCGAACGAAAGTCCTGGCCGAGACCGAGGAAGATTGAAGTAGGTTCCGAGTCAAGGCGGAAAGAATCGTTGCCCGAGCATTGGGAACCGACACCACATTGTGAAGAGTGTCAAAATCCATCCCCAAATGATGAAATTGCTGAGAAGGAAGGGGGTCTGACTTCTCGCGATTGACTCTGAAACCCAACGACGCTAGTAGGCAAAGTAACTGCTGGACATCGGACTCCAGAACAGCAACATCATGGTGCCGTTGGAGGATGTCGTCCAGGTAGGCTGACGAAGTCAAAGCCGACTGAGTACGGTGAAAAGCAAGCACATGTGACATCAGTCGGGTGAAGGCCCAAGGAGCCAGGTTCAATCCGAACGGGAGAGCTCTGAATTGATAGACTCGATCTTGAAATGAGAACCGAAGGTACTTCCGTGACGCCAGATGAATGGGTACATGGAAGTAGGTATCCTTCAGGTCGATACTGGCAGCAAAGTCGCCCTGATGAACTGAACGGCAAACTGACCGGAAAGTCTGCATACTGAAATGAGGTGCTATAATGTACTCGTTCAGGATACTCCGATCGATGACAGGACGAAACTGGCCGTTTTTCTTCAGCACCAAGAAAAGTCTCGAGTAAAACCCCGGTGAAAGGGTGTTCCTGACCACCTCGATCACCCCTTTGGAGAGGAGCTTGTCGATCTCCTGCACCAGAAGGTCCCGACGCAGAGAATCGGAAGGGACCTGAGTCGGGAAGGGCACCTGAGATAAACAGGGGTGCTGATGGAAGGACAGTCGCAGACTGGATTGGAGGACGTCGAGGATCCAACTTTCCGACGTTATCTCTGTCCAAAGGTTGTAAAACAGCGACAGCCTTCCCCCGACTGGAGGCGAATCGAGGTGAGGACCTTCATTTGCGGCCTTGACGAGGCCCCCAAGAGGAAAAACCACCCCCTCAGGAAGCAACAGAGTCCTGAGACTTTCCTCCTTGAGGCTGCCAGCGAGCCTGGCTGCGTCAGCGCTTCTTCTGTGCAGAAGGAGCGAACAGAGCCAAAGACGTCGCCGACGTGGCAGACGCAGCAGGACGCTTGGCGGGCCTGGAACGACCACCACCCGCAGCAGCAGGTTGGTCCAGCTGTCGTAGCAAAAGCTGGTCCTACGAATGACGAAGAACCTCACCACGGACAGCTTCCATGAAACCATGGAACAACTGAGGTCCAACCAAAGAAGCAGACGTCAAAACAGCACGCTGCTCAGAAGGAAGGGATGGAGAAAAATCCAACACTGCATTACGGCGTGCCAGCTCCAAATTAGCTGTGTTACAGGTGTGAGCATGTGTCAAGTTCATAAGAGCCTGTGACAAAATGCGAAAAGGCACCTGAGCATCATCAAACTCCCCTGGTGGAAAATATTCAGCCAGGGCAGCGACGACATGGTCTGCGAGAGATAACATACCCAGCATCTCTCGGGACAGGCCCACCATAGACTCAACTACCGACTTCGGGTGAACTGCTGACTTAGGCTTAGTCAGCCCGAGGGAAGAAGAATCCTCATCCACAATAGTCATCCCTTGGAAGACTGGTGGACAGACGGAATCGTAAACACAAAACCGCAATGGAGGCAGAAAGGCATTAGCTCATGAAAAGAAAGAACCCTTGAGGGCCTTAGAAAGCATTTTGGCGTCCAAGCCTGGAAGGGCTCAACAACCTGAGCCGATTGCAGAGGACGCAAAGCCCCAGAGCTAGAAGGCTCAACAGGGTTACGGCGCTCCACAGAGGACCGCGGCCGGATGGTCACTGATGGCTGGTCTGAAGATTGAATGTCCGGCAATAAGCCAAAGACAAAATCCAAAGCCTGCCCCAAGACTGACGAGGGGGGGGGGGGGGGGCCCATCGCCTTCAAGAAAATCGTCATCCTCTGTAGCAGAAGAGACGTAGCCCAACCCGGGCTGACCAGCAGAAACCTCCTGTGAATACTGTGCAGTATCCAAAGGGCCAGGCGAGGCATCTCGTCGACTGACCAAAGGAGGTTGTGCCTCAGGGGGCACAGGGAAGCCAACTTGAGGGTTGCTAGAAAGCAACCGGGTGAGTGCCAAAACGGCCTGACGCAGGTTACCCTGAGAATCCGTTGCAACAGCATCGCCCGACGGAGTGTCTTCCCAATGGACCCTTCTGGCAGAAGAAACCAAATCCTCATAAGGGACCGATCGGCAGACAGAATAGGGAGATGGTGAGAAGACACCGGAGGATAGTCCCGACTGTGACGCCCAGGGGCAATCACTGACCTCTGCGGAACAGAAGGCCGTGCTTGCAAATCCTCTAAAGAGACCGACGGCGAACGTCGATCGGTAGCTGGACCTGGGACATGATGAGAAGACAAAGGAGAATTGTCCCAAGAATGACAGGAACCTGCCATTGGCCTCTGCGCGGCAGAAGGCCCCAACTGTTCATCCTCTGAGACCGACGGCAAGCATCGATCGACAGCCAGACTCGGAACACAGTGAGGAATCACCGGAGGAAGGTTCCAAGAGTGACAGCTAACCAGAGCTGTCACTGACCTCTGTGGAATAGCAGGCCCTGTATGCCAATGTCCCAGCCTCATCCTGCTAGTCGGCACACCAGCAGGGGAAGGAGGAACAATAAACGATTCGCTCGAGGGGCGAGGAATCGCTGCCGAAGTGACCGAACGGCTCAACCGACATGGAGTAAAGCTAGCCAGATGAGACGGAGCAGACAGCAAACCCGCACAGCTTCGCTGCAAAGCCTAGGGAGGCTGAGAGCTCAGAGACACACCAGCAGATACAGTCTCGGACCCCCGAGACTGCACACCATCCCCAGAAGAGATGGAAGAGCCACCATCATACAGAATAGGATCTGTAGTAACAACTTCCTCAGCAACTGTCGACGGTGTAGGAGGCAAATCGGAGAGTGTCACCGAGCTGACCTTGGAGAAGCTCTCGACGAAAACATACGCCTCAAAAGTGACATCAGAAGACAGAGACCATGGTCTCCACTTCAGGTATCACCGCACTAGCACCATCAACAGTTGCAGAGGAATTCGCCACAGAAAAAGACAGATCAGCATCCTGTGTTATAGAGTCACTACGTGCACTCACAGAAAAGTCTAAGGAACGGCTACCCTTACCCCGAGAAAGAGGGGTTCTAGCTCTAGAAAGAACCACCTTGTTTACAGATGTCCAGAATTTTGAGGATCAACCCCCACAAATACCACATGATTGGGCCTGTGTACAATTGTTGCAAGTGACACATGTGGAATGGGAGTCGTCCACATGTTTCACTTGCAAGCAAGAGGAACAAGGAATAGTCTTAGGCATAACATGAATATGATAAATGAAATCAAGCTTCCCGTCGACGGAAAACAGAACAATGATTATGTTAACATACGGGGGGAAAAACAAGACTATGTGTGAGAAAGCAAACAAAAATTATCAAAAATATCATCAAATAGTGAATAATTTAGAAGCTTGAAAAGGATACAATCCACTTGCACATAATCATACAAGATAGCACCATACAAATAAGTTGTTCATGAAGATAACGGCTAAATAATAGCAAGAGTCACAAAATTTCCGACCAGCACAATGGCGGAAATAAAAGGAATTGACGTCACGGTTGTTGCGCATGCGCTCGGTAAATGCAGGAGGTGTGCAGAGAGAGTACCTGTAATGTCGAGCGCCAGTCTCGCTCGACCCTTTTTCATGCTTTTGCACTCTTTTACTTTTCCAACTTGTTTGGAAAAGTTTCTTAAGCTTGAGTTAGTTCCAAAGTAGGGCTTGCACTTACGTTACAGCCAATTGTAAACAATTGAGAGTAGGTTGAAAAGAAATTCAGCAGTTGAAAAAATATTACTTTTGAAAACATTTCACCAAAACCATATCATGTGACCCATGATGGGTCACATATGGTTTTGTTGAAATTTTTTGAAAAATTTAAAAAAAATGATATTTAAAATAACAAATTTTGATATCATCTGCACTGGGTAAAGGGTTAAGTCATGATTCTGTCGAAATTCTCTGTTCACGCACTTCTCTGCTGCATGCATCATGGAATCTCACCTAACAAAAAAGAAATATGCAAAAATTAAACCCAAGATGCTATCTGTGTTTTATTTTGTTTTGGGGGAACTGATTTTATGTGGACCAGATTTTATGCGGCCATGATTTCTCAGTATTATATTTACTAAAGCTAGACCCACAGGCATGTGCGCTGTGATTCTCTGTTTTCTTCTGTGTTCACAGTACTGTACATGTATCTAACAAACTGCTGAGCTCTTTACATGAAAACTGCCATTCAAATTTTGAAACTTTTTACTTTTGCTGAGAAAACATTGTTTGTGACTCTTAATTGGATCAAGTCCATTCTAGGGAGATAACTTAAAAATCCTCAAGCTTACTGTTGAATCCCATACTTACAAGTTTTTTTCTAATTTATTTATTCATTTATTGGTGTTTAAGGTCACATACTTTGGCACATGAACACAACATGATTATAATGACAAGTTTAGCTATCATAGAACCCATGTTGCCAATTTTAGAGGACTTCCATCCCAAGCACTGGTTACTGGATCCTATTTTACCAGTAAAACAGAGCTTGTTTACAACCCTGGACAAGTACTGCTTCACTTCCGGTGGTTGAACCGTGGTTCCCATGGGGATTTTAATTTGGGTTTTTTATTACTATACACCTGGAACTCAATTAATCACCCCATTTTTTTCACAGTGGTGTTAACCCTTTACCCAATGTAACAGCCAAAACCGGTCAGAGTTATTCACAAAATTCACCATTCAATTTTTATTACGTTTTCATTTTTTTCACAAAAACATAGCTTATGACCCCCTCATTGGAACGAGCTCAATCAGCTCGTTCCAATGAGGGCCATATCTGCTTTTCGTATTAGGTAAAGGATTAATAGAAAATGTCATTACTTTCATGCTATCTTTACGATGGCCAAAAGTGACTGTTTATGGAAAGAATGGTCTATTGACAGATGAGAGACAACACGATGATGAAGATATGCAGTATTTTAATGTTGATAATTACACATGTCTGTCACTAATGCTTTTGACGGAAAAATGTTCTCTCGACAAGTATGGTGCTGGAATGGTCCATGATGAAA
This sequence comes from Pictodentalium vernedei, assembly GCA_031216915.1. Lineage (NCBI taxonomy): Eukaryota > Metazoa > Mollusca > Scaphopoda > Dentaliida > Dentaliidae > Pictodentalium > Pictodentalium vernedei. The sequence goes on from CM062296.1 coordinate 224,697,937, forward strand.
CAATGCCGGTAATTACTGACAAAATATGTAACTTGTGATCTATTGAACACAATAGCAGTGTCTCACATCAGTAGCGAGTGTATCCACCACGTGCCCGGATGACAGCCTGAACCCTCCTCCTAATGCTACCAGCGAGCCTTCTGATATGGACCAGGGGCAACTGCTGTCACTCCTCATGCAATGCAGCTTCCAAATCGACCAAATTATGTGCAGGCAGATCCCTTGTTCACACACTGCATCCAAGAAAGTCCCAGATGTGTTCTAAGGGATTCAAATCAGGGCTCATTGCAGGCTAAGGTAGTGTTGTAATAGCGTTGTTCTGAAGGAATGCTCTCATAGCATGGGAACGATGTGACCTTGCATTGCCGTCCATGATTACAGGGCGTGTAGTCAATGGGTGGTTGTCAAAATGAGGCACGACAACCGGATTGAGAATGACCCGGATGTACTGATGACCACTGAGATTCCCACGTACAGTCACCAAATCAAGTTTACAATCATGAGAGAGGCATCCCCAGACCATTACTGATCCTCCATCATAAGGAACAGTAGGTCTGATGTTCCTAGGCATGTAAGCAGTATTTCTATGCCTCCACACCCTCATGTGACCATCTGTGATGTGAAGCAGGAACCAACTCTCATCTGACCAATGGACGCACCTCCTTGTCCTGAGATTCCAATGTTGATGTGCCACACACCACTCTAAATGTCGTCTTTGATGCTGATCAGACAGAGCTGGACACTTGATGACCCTTCTGGACCTCATACCCAGTGCTTTGAGAAGTTTTCGGACAGTTCTGTTGCACAAACGCCTTGTGGGGAGTCAAAACTCTGCTTGAAGCAAAGGGTTCACACCTTATGAGGCGTGCCAGACTCAGATCTTCCTGTGGAAAGGTTTCTCGGGGTTGTCCAGGTCTTGGCCAGTCCTTAACATCGTTGGTTTGTTGAGGTTTTCAGACAAGTTTGCTGATAACAGAATGACTATAGCCAAGTTGCCTTCCTTTTGCTTTCAATGATATGCCTGTTGCATGCATGCCAACGATTTGCCATCTTAGTGCCTCTGACAGTCTCCTCCTTGCCATGTCAACATTTACTGATAAAAGAAGTGACAAATTTCCGTGTTTTATACCCAGATATTGCATGTGGATGATAGTGTTTTTGTGACATTCATGGGTAGCATGCTTCACGTGGACGAGGGGAAGTGTTTGGGGTATGCTATCTGAACCAGAAACATTATGTTTCACTAGATGAAATGTACTGCAAGACATAGCAATCATTACAACATAATAATCAGTAACAGCAACTTCACTGTCATGAAACATTTCAGGGGGTGCTTAATTAAGTTCCAGGTGTATATTAATTTAGATTTCGGTTTGTTATATCTTCTTTCTTGTACAACATGATGTATGCATGTAACATAATAGTTGCTTCGAAATAAAAATATTGTTTAAACAAAGTCCACTCCAATCAGCACTAGTTCATGCTAATCAATACTTCTAACCTATCATTTGGAGACAAAAATTAAAATGTCTTATTCAATCCTCTGGGTGTGTTAAGCCAGGGTTAATGGATAGAAACAACTTACTTTTATTAACTGGTTGGGCCCACAGTTAGGACTTTTTGTTGAAATGCAAGTGCCATTACTTGACCCTTTATCCAACATAACGTCCCAAACTGTTTTTCATTTTTTGTCTCAAAAACATGGGTTATGACCCCTCTTTGGGTTAACCCTTTACCTAACATGAAAAGCAGATGACACTTGGAAACAAAATTCCTGAATTACGCATTTTTTTTTCATTTTTTTTTGTCTCAACATAGGTTATGACCCTCATTGGAATGAGCTTGTTACAACGAGGGGTCATAACTTATGTTTTTGAGATAAAAAATGAAAAAATAATAAAAATTAATTGGGATTTTTGTGAATAGCCCTGGCCGGTTTGGGCCAGTACGTTGGGTAAAGGGTGAAAAGGCTTTATATTCTGTGGGTGTGCTTCACCTTGTCTTTGAAGTAAAATGATTTAGTTTGCTTGGATTAATTGTCTTGTCACAATTTGTGGGAGAGCACCTGCACTCTCATAAACTGTGACAAGATTCATGAAAACAAAGTTGATGAACCGAAAAAAAAATTAGCACTCAACCAGATACAGTAAAATCCTCTTAATTGAATATCCATTTTGCCAGTGAAAATTATTCAATTAACAGGAGTATACAATTAACAGGGATTTGGTCAGTTTCCTGTGTTCTGGAGGTAAACTGAGCATTTATTCTATCATATCTTGTTTGACAGAGCTCATAGAGCTCTGTCAAACAAGATATAATAGAATAAATGCCTATATTGGATGTAGTGAGGCCAAAAAGGTTGATAAATAAGGGGAATTTGGTGCGTGTCACAGTAATTTTTTCGTCATATTACAAAAATGTATATACAATTAACAGGAGTTTACTCTACAACCCATATGCAATTAACAGATCAAATTTGTACTGAAGGTATCGTAAATGGTTTTGTATTTGAAAATGATATTCAATTAACAGGGATATACAATTAAGAGATATCCAATTAAGTGGGCTCCACTGTATATGTAGAGGTAAATGGACAAATTCACAGTTAACACTCACACAAACATTACCACCCACAAGAATAAGGAGTCATGAGATAAAGCAATGTTATGCTTGTATGTACATGTCTACAATAAAAAAAACTTACATGACTTCAAACACATAAAAATATTTTAGTCTACGTTTTCTTCCGACATTGATAATTTTTTTCTAAAATAATGTATGAACATTAAACAACATAAAAAAAACCCATAAAGAAGATATAAAACTAACAGAAAGAGTTGTCATTGTGCATAATGGAACTGATAGCAAACTGTTGAAACTTGGAGTTGTGACCTTTTCACTAGAGACACCATAATTATTACCAAACTGTCAATTAAGTCTTTTCATGTATCTAACCAATTGAGGCCTAACCATGATTTAAAGAAATGTTTAGCTTAAAAGCAGATTTTTATTGCACAGCCAGCATGAAATGGTCCAACAAGTTATTACTAAAAGTGCATTATGCCTTAGGCAATAAAAGGACATCAGCACATATCCTTAATTGCTGGAAAAGTAGAAACTTGAGAACAGGTACATTTATTTAATGTGCATGCATATTGGGATAATAATTGACCCAGACCATGCATTACTGAATTCTCATATCAATTCAATTGACCTGGACCCTCCCCCCCCCCCCAAAAAAAAATGGAACCATATATATATATGCAGGATCCACCAATATCTAGAATTCGTTATTACATCTCATTTTCATTTTTACTTTTATATTCCTTTTACATAAACTGTTTCTATGTTGTGCAAACGTAATAAGCTGGCATAAACACTTCTGAATTTATGGCGTACTTCAGTATTTTGCAACCATGACCATGTTTGGTTTAATAAATAAAGAGGTTAGTACTTGGTTAGTTTCATATCAACCAAGATATCAACCTTTGTTGACTTCACATCAGCCTTTGAACTTCGGTCTCTGGCTGATATGAAGTCACTTTGAGCTGATGTCTTGTCCGATCGAAACTAACCAAGTAAATATTAAATAAAATTTCTTGATTTTACATGTATAACATACATTTGTATTTTGTAATAATAATAACACCTCAGCAGCCCACTGATTTGTTGGAGTTCTCAGGTGAGAAGTCCTTGATTACCCCTGTGCTTCGAAATGCCTATCTCCATGCCTCTCTCTTATCCCACCACCAGGAAATGAACTGTTTGATGATATCCCGTAGCCCATTCTTCCCAATTTCTCAGATATGCATACATTGTACCAACCCTCTCACATATCTTTCAATCTCCCATCCCAGTCTCCTATTATACTCCCAGTGAATTTTATTGTCAGACCGATATTTTACTCTAGGGTATCCATCATAAGCATAATCTTTTCTGCTTTTCCCCTTAAGCTCCAGTGACCTCAAATTCAGTTTAAACAGCAGTGACCCCTCCTCCCTCCCCCCCCCCCCCCTCCCGAAGGTGCCATTAAGGTACTCTTCAAAACCTGGCTTTTCTTTTTTACAAAGGCCACACAAAGACCTCGTTGCTTTGACCTCCTCTCATCAATTTCAGTTACAACATGCCACAAATCTCTATCTGTACTCTGTGTTGCCCCCATTTCCAAGTCTGAGATCTCCTCTACTGAATAGTTCTCTATTAACTTCCTCACTTATTCAATCCATACCATTTTGGTATTATAATTCCAAATATTCTGGAACATTAAGTTTCACCATTGGCTGTCAGGAAGATTTATGAAATAGTTAAGATAACAGAAAGTAACATACCCTTTCCAAAATCACTGGCCTTATCATCTGTGGTCAAAATTTTAGCTCTCTTAACAGTACATCTGAATAATTTAGAGGACATTTTACTCGCGTCATCTTGGCAGACATGAAGGACTGAAAAGCACCAGTTCCAGCTCATGGACCACTGGATTACACTCAGTAGACCATAAGCTGAAGGCTGCCAGTACTTCTTGTGTCCTTTTTTCAGAAGCTACAAATCGTTCATTGTGTGCAATATTAGGCACCATCTGCAATGCTCTAGCATTGCAGATGGTGCCCTGTCACACTCAAGGGATGAAATATACCTTACTTTGAAAGCCCACCTACAGAATTATATCTGGGTTTGTCCCTCCCTAGATAAATGTATGCAGATGCCCAAGGTGGTCAAGAACCATATTATGACCCTGTGTGTACCACACCACTATAAAAAAAATTAAAAACATCTTCAAAAATGTAATTTACTATAGATTTGGGCTATTAACTAATAACAGATTTTGACTTTGACTGTTTCCAGTCAATATTTACTATTGAGCTTGCCATTTTATGTCTTTTTCCTTGAAGCCAATCCCTTTTAATAACATTTCACACTTTAGACACCCTTCTGAACATTTACATAACAGAAGGTTGAATAACATCAACGAATCTTCTTAAGCAGGTGTTTTCCCTGTACACTTGCACAGAATCATGAAGCCTCATACAAAATATAGAAATACTAAGCCTTGGTCATTGTGTGCATAGTCAATATTTACAAATCAAACACACAATATATTTATCTAGACCGGCTCTACTAAGACCTGGTCTTTTGCTTTGATAAAGTCTTGACTAGAATCACAAACTGTTTAGCACCTATTGTTTGGTTTGTATTTTCTGTTGGCACTGGTAATTTAAATCTGCAGTTGTTGACAAAACAAATGGCCATTTAAACAGTGTTGAAGAAACCTAAAAATTACAAAGGGAGAGAATTACACATGTACTACTCAAAGTTTGCCAAGTGCCAAGTATATCCAACTACCTGTTTTACGTTTTAGTTGAAATATTGTAATGAAAAGTCTATATATATTTTATTTAATTATATCTTTAATGATTTAAGTACAGAAATTAAGATTTTTTTCGTGTTTGACATTATATTTTAGCTTTTGAATATGATAACCATGGAAAATGGATATTATTGGTAAAAGAGGAAATTTTTCAATTTGCCAAAAAGTTGACGGAGCGAACTGGTATGGGTTCAATATTGAGTATGAGACCTATTACTATTAATTACAGCTTGACAACGCCTTCTCATGCTCCCAATCAGGTTCCTGGTGGTCCTTTGTGGGATGTTGTTCCATTCTTGGACCACCATGGCACCAAGCTCCTGGACACTTCTTGGCTGGACTGGACAGGCTGAAATTGCAAGCTGCAACTCATTCCAGACATGTTCAATTGGAATGAGGTCAGGGGATCTTGCTGGCCAGTCCATACACTCAATCCCCTCCCTCTGTCGGTACTCCCCGACAGCATGGGCAACATGAGGACGGGCATTATCGTCCATCAGAATGAATCTATCACCCTCTGTACCTGCATACAATCTGACATGGACATCCAGGATCTCATCAATATACTGCTGTGCAGTCAATGTACCACGTTCAAGGACACAGAGCTCTGTACGTCCATCCCTGCTGATGCCACCCCAGACATGATTGACCCTCCAACATAGCGGTCATGCTCAGCAATGTTGGCTGCATGGAATTGCTCTCCTGGTCTTCTCCATACCCCAGTACGCCCATCTGTGTGGTCTAGGCAGTTCATTGACTCATCTGTAAAAAGGACAGGTCGTCAATCTTCTCTGGTCCATCCAACGCGGTCCATGGCCCATTCATATCGTGTCTGGCGGTGGTTCTGTCTGGGACAGCAAAATGCGAATACATGGTCTTCTCGATCAGAGACTACTTTCGTGCAACCTTGCCCAGATAGTCTGCATCGAAACATTTATCACGGATGCATTTTGAAGGTCACAACGAAGCTGGGTTGCTGTGGCAAAGCAGTTCCTACGGGCCTGAATGATCAAAAACCGGTGTGCAGCTGCAAATGTTGCCCTGTCTCTGCCACCACCATGCCATCTTACTGGTGTGCCATACTGCTGAAATCATGCTCAGGCTCTGGTGACCACCGAATGGTGCACACCAAGGGCTTCACCAACCTGACAATGGGTAGCCCCTTGTTCCACAATTCCTACAGCCCACCACTGCTTCAGACAAATGTCTTCTTACATTTGCATTTGCCATATTCAATCATTAAATCACAAGGGTTTGTGTTGAAATGAAGATTGAATACCCTACACATGTCATGTATATGTAGACAGTACACGAAAATATCATGAAAATCAAGGGGTACATGCTTTCCATGACTGTCACGAAAAGTCTGCCTGTCAAGAGAGCTAATGTAAACACTGGGGACCATCTCAATACATTCCTCAATCGTATCCACGAAAAATATCGCAAATATGTCACAAGCAAATTTCACAATGATGTGTCAAATATTTGGTGCTTTGCAAACTTTGAGTAGTATGCTATTAACTCTTTTCCTAACATGACTAAAAGATGGCATTTAAAAATAGAGTCTCAAGTGAGCCTAAAATGCTCAACAGGCCCAAGTTGTCAAAAGAGACAAGCATTAAGTATGAGAGCAAGAGCAATTTTTTGATTTGCCATGACAAAAAGAAAAACAATTTTTTTAGTCATTTGTTTCTACTGGTCCAAGGCAACCCTGAAAATAAGCTGACTGTCATCTGCAGAATGAGGTCCCCAGAGGGTAAATTTGGTGATGCTACCCTGCACAGCAGGGTAGCATTACTAAATTTACCCTCCGTGGACCTCAATCTGAATCAAAGTCTAAATTCACCCTCCATGGACCTCAATCTGAATCAAAGTCTCATGTTTAAACAGATAGAGGTACCCAGAGGATAAATTTTGGGGGATGCTAGCCCATTGTATGAGACAGCATAAGCAAATTCACCCTCTGGGGACCTCATTCTGCAAATGACAGATAGCTTATTTTCAGGCTTGGTCCTAGAAAAGCTTCTCAGGCAAAAAACAAAGCTCTGTTCTGTGAAGTCTTAAAAATGTCTGTATGAATTTATTTTTGCTTTTAACGTCTGCGGTTCTCTCTACCCCACCCAAATCTTTTTACACAATTTATACTACATGACAAATTTGCTTCAAATCTGCCTATCAGTTCTGAAATAGAAATTTTGGGTGGAGCCCAAAGTGGGCTTCCTCAAACAGGCAGCCCAAATATTGACCTACTGAGTGCCTTTGAAAAAACTTGAATCTGCATCACTAAAGTAAGTTACATACCAGAAACCTAATCATTATTGAAAATGGCTTACGAGAAGATGATTTTTAAAGCAATTTAGGCCCTTGCAGAATTAACCCCTATGGGGCATAGTAACTTTGTGGGAAGAAAACTCAGAAGAGTAAACTCAACCAAGATGCTTTGTAACAACTTAGTTTAGTTTTGGCCCAAAGAATCTGAAGAAGAATACTTAGTTGATGGAGCACAAGGAAGATAATTACTCACCATTTTCCCATTGCCAACAGTGATAGAATGGGCTTCCCCTTGCAGCACCCCATGACAAAATCGATGGCATTTTTGGGGTCCATCTGATTCCAATGGTCCTAAGGAAGCTTCAAACAAAAGAAACTCAAACTTGTGCATCAGTCTGAGTATTTGTCACATGATCATACAAAGTCTCAAACCTAAAATCGATAACCTTCAATGTGAAATGTGTGACCATGATATCTGTGCGGTCACTGAAACATGGCTAACAACCTTAATTGCAATAACACTGAAATCCAGTTAAGTGGATACCAGGAACCACTTCGAAAAGACTGCTCCACTAGAGGTGCGGGGGTGGCAGTTTTCATAAATCTGATTTAATATTCAAACAGACAAATGACAAATGACCTGCACACCCCATCACTGGCGTGTTTCTGGGTTGAAATAGAAACATTCGGCAATTCAGTTCTCTTGGGTGTCTTTTACCAACCACCAGATTCTATCTGGGATTGGATATATGATTCAACTGACAAGACAAAAGACAAAGACATTCTGATATAGTTGTTACTGGGGATTTTAATGACAACCAGAATACTGTCTCCAAAAAGTTCAAAGATTTAATTCAAGCATTCAACTTGAGACAATTGATAACTGAGCCAAGGTTTTTACTGAACATAGTTCTACCTTTTTGGATTTAGTTGCGGTAACAGATTCCATTCGGGTAATATCCAGCAGTGTCCTCGATCCCTTTATTCCCGGCCTGACCAGATATCATTGTCCAGTGTATATCAACTTAAACTAGAAAAAATATGCTCGAAAGCGACTTATCTGTCTGTATAATGAGGGGAACTATGCCAACCTAAATAATGTTGTATGAGAAGAATCTGTGAATCATGTAACTACTAATGACTGTATCGATGTAGTTATTGAAACTTTTACATCCAAATTGTTTGGGTTAGCTGAAAAATATATTCCCAACAAAACTATTACCGTTAGAAAAGATGAACCCAAATGGATGCTTAACAAAATAGGACTACTTTTAAAGTGCTCAGGCCATCCTAACACATGGGCAAAATACCATGCTAAATGCAATGATGTTGTGATCAATATCAGAAAGTTTAAAAAGGATAATTTTTCAAGAATTCAGAATATTCTAGATAATCTTAAGATGCAGTCAACTGAATGATGGAGGACATTAAAAACGTTTGTGTGTGGCAAACCACCTGAAATTGCAAGCTTATTGTACAATGACACATCCCACTCTCGCTTGACCGAGACAAGGCAGAGGTATTTAATGACTACGTCAGTATGATATCAACTATTGTCGACTCCCAGGCTACTATGCTCAATCGGTGCTTTGAAACCCTGTCCAACTCTTATTAATATTATCTTAAATGCCAAGGATGTCTTCGATTCTCTCAAATCAATGAAGAATCAATGAAGGCCAATCAAGCTTGTGGACCAGATGCGCTAAATCTCTAATGTGTTTCCAGTTTGGAAGAAAGATCCTCCCATCTTAGCATCTAATTATTGCCCCATTTCTCTACTAAGCTGCCTTGGCAGTCTTCAAAAAATGCATATTCAAGAAGATCTGGCATTTCCTTGACACAAATAACTTACTAAGCCACTACCATTCTGGATTCACACCGCATGACTCAACTGTTCTCCAGCTTACCGATATTTACGATACTTTCAGTTCAGCTTTAGATAAAGGTAAGGAAATCTGCATTGTAATTTGCGATATTAACAAGTCCTCTGACAAAGTTTGGCACAAAGGCCTCTTGTATAAAATCGAAAAAATTGGAATTACTGGAAAATTTTAAAATTTCTTGAATCTTACCTAACTGATCGAATGCAGAGAGAACGAATTAACTCTGTATCGTCAACTTGGAAAAGTATCAATTCAGGTGTCCCACAGGGTTCTGTTCTTGGTCCTCTATTGTTTTTAATATACATCAATGACATCACAGCAAATTGGAACAGGAGTATTAGGCTATTTGCTGATGACACCTCATTTTACCTGATTGGAGAGGATCCCTAACCAACCTTTGGTTATACTGAATAATGAAATTGCAAATACTGAAGAATGAGCTCAAATTTGCTTGTTGATTTCAATTCTTCGAAAAAGAAACTATGTTAGTCTTCAATCATAAATATTTAGGAATTGTTTTTAACCAAGAAGGCACCTGAAAAAACCATATAGACCACATTAGTGTTAAAGCTTGGAAATGCATTGATCTCATCCATAAATTCAATGTTGACCGAAGTATTTTAGAAAAAATTTATTTGCCTTTATCCAGCCTCTTCTAGAATACGCCAACACCGTCTGGGAAAATTGTACAAATAAGAAAATAGATGAACTTCAGAAAATACAAAATGCTGCTGCTAAAATTGTTACCAGTGCATCAAAAAGTGGCAGCAAAGCATCTTTGTATATTGAAACAGGTTGGGAAAAATTAGAATCTCAGAGAAAAAAACATACATCAGTCCAATTCTTTAAACTGTGCCATAAACTAACACCACAGTTTATCGCCAGCTGAATTCCCCGATTCATTTCAGAAGTGCAATCACATACATGTAGTCTTTGATCTAATCAAAATATTTGAGTGTGCTTCTGTTGAACGACATCGTATCAAATGTTATTTTTTTCCAGCGACAATAAAACTCAGGAATGATATTCCACAACCACTCAATTATGAACTTGAAAAGATATCTCAATCGAAATAATCGACGTCCCCAACTTTTGTAAAAAATCTAAATCCCGAAAAGCTCAAATCTTTCATTGTAGACACCAGTTTCACATGTAGTAATCTAAATGAGCACCTCTATATGAACAACTTGGTTATTTCGCCTTTATGTGTATGTGGAGAGTGTGAAACTACAGACCATTTTTTGTTAGAATGTCCAATGTATAATATAATAAGGAATGAAACCACTGGAACTCTCATATGCTTCATAGATAGTGATATTGTTCTGTATGGATCAGACTTTTATGATAACTTCACTAACAGAAATATATTTCAAACTGTTCAGTAATATATTCTGAAGACAGAAAGCTTCAAGTAAGATCAGGATTTCTGCATAGCACACAACACTTTCTCACTTCCAGGCCTTAAACCCCAGACAGGTTGGCGTGGGTATCAAGTGCAAGCAGTCTGAACGAAACGAACACATGTAATCTAAAAGAATATTACTCAGTTGGCTATCATGCTTCTGATGCTTCTTTTTTCTGTTTGTGTTTGTTAGCAATCGCGCTCTCTCTCTCTCTCTTTCTTTCACTCGTGGGGACGCAGTGGCGTTGCGGTAACTGGTTCTCGTCAGATCACTGAAGTTAAGCAACGTTGAGCCCAGTTAATCATTGGATGGGTGACCGCCTGAGCAATCAATTCGGACTTCCACGTTGTGTCCTTGGGCAAGGCACTAACCCCGATTGTCCACATGGGGGCACGATGACGCCATGTACTAAGGTGTACTACACGTCGATGGTACGCGTGTCTTCAACCAATCTAACCCTGCCTGTGCTGCAGTGTGGAGTTACGATGTTGAAGAACTGACAGCTGCTTGTCGTTGCTTGGTGGTTCTCTCTGGGTACTCAGGCTTCCTCCACCCGTAAAACAGTCATGGTCATGATTAACCATTGTGCATAAGTATATGACCTTAAAACTAATAAATATATAAATAATAAATTTTTTCTCTCGCTCTATCTCTCTCTCTTGCTCTCACTCAGTCTCTCTTTCTCTCACTCTCTCCATCCCAACTGCTATCTTTTGCTCCATCTCTCTCTCTCTGTTGCTTCTGCTTCATTCAAACCCTTCTTCATTTCCTTCTTTTTTGATCACCTTCAATTTAGATTGTCTGAAATGTATTTATTTATTTTTTTGTAACCAAGTAAATCGCTGTCACATTTGCCAGTAATGTGAAATATGTTAATAGTGTAGAAACAGCTTAACATAAGCTTATAGCTTTCTGTTGAATCTACAAATATGCTTATTTTGTTCTATTGTATTATAATTCAACATGAAAACAAGAGCTGGACTGTCCTCCGGTACATACCCCCAGGTGGTGTACCGCCTAGTGTGGGCATACCTATGACCCAATATTATAGAAAAAAATGTGTATTTTCCAACAGAATTGTATTTTCAGAAAGGACTGCATTTTCCGACATTTATTGCATTTTTTAACAGGAATCTGCAAGTCAAACAACATATAAAGGGTGTTTAGATTAGTCCCTTCTATAAAAGATAGCATGACACATCCAATATCCATGATTTGCGTTGTGTCCACATCCATGGATCATTTGACATTTTGAAATTCACTGTCGTCATGGACGAATCACGATATAACAATTTCTATTACATACCAAATTTCATTTCATTCCATAAGGATTTACTCAACTAATGACAACTTATATTCTTGGATGGACAACACAAGGACTGGGACACTCAGACGGACGCATGCATGTAATCCAGTATACTCTGAATTACTTCGAAGGTGGGGGTATAATTAAATCGGAAGACACTGAAGTTCACTCTAATCATGCCAAGTTTCATTTCATCCTATAATGATTTACTTGAGGTATGAAAATTCTTGTACGGATGGACGGATGCACAGACGGACGGACACAATCCAGTATACACCTCCCCCCCCCCACCTCCCTTTTTCTTCAAAAGTTTTCAACAATTTCTAAGTCAAAAGGTATGGTAAATTGTTTGGTGTTTGGAAGTTTTATGCAATGAGGCAGTTCTAAGTCAAAAAAGGGGGATAACTCTAAAAAGGAGAATGTAAGAAATATCCTCAAATCCTTTTTTTATTTTTTTAAAGCCTATACCATAAGCAGTGTTTACGGCAAATTTCATTGCAATAGAACATTCGATACCCGAGATACAGGCTGAACCGACAAAATTTGGCTCGGATGGACACAATTTCTAAATGAACAAGTAATAATAAAAAAAAATAATAATCTGACAACACCGAAAATCATTCTAGTCTTGGGAAATGTTACAATTTAATTACATAGCAAGTTCCATAGTAATTTACTTAAGTTATGAAAGTTATGAATATTCTCGGCCGCATGGACGCACAGACAGATGGACGCATGTAATCCAGTATACCCCCCATTTTCTTCGAAAGTGGGGGTATAATAATGTTTAAACTAAACTTGTGTGCCAAATTGTGCCAACAAACAAATGGAAATAAATAAAGAAATGGACAGAGAGACAAGAGACAAGTGACCCTGATCACTATTCATGTACCACCAATCATCTTATTTCAATGCAGGTAATATAGCGAATGCAATAACCAGTCCCTGAAATTTGTCGTAACAACACTTGCAAACAAAATTCTTGAATAACTAATTTTTTTCATTTTTTGTGTCAAAAACATAGCTTATGACCCCTCATTGGATCAAGCTGAATGAGCTTGTTCCAATGAGGGGCCATACATGTTTTTGACACAAAAAAAGAAAACTGAATGATGATTTTTGTGAAAGTGCTGGCCAGTTTTTGCAATTATGTTGGGGTAAAGGGTTAACACAACATTGCAAATTAAGTGGCTATTTACTGTAATGCTTACTCAGAATAGCCTGCAGAGAAGCAAAGTGATATGTACATAAGAACCGTAATGTAATTTTATGTCATGGTCAGGTAAAAAAATTCCCCCCACCCTCAATATCTGAAGACAGTTACAGCATTGTGACTACATGTATACATGTATGTATATTCCTATATGATTGAATTCATCAGTTACGATCCATTTCCTACATGACCTCCTGTGCAGCGTATCGCTAAACATTTTTCCAATAACTGAATACATATCTCATGATTTGTTGATGAATCGGGACATGTTTATTCAGACTGTAAATTTACATTGATATGGATTATGGATAATGACATTACTGATTTGTAGTTTAGTACTGCAAAACTTGCTTACTTTCATGCATTTACTATTAAAAACAAATATATACAAATACAATTATATTTCTCCTACCACCAGCCTACAAAGACATATGTTTTGGGTGAGACAGATCTATCTTACCCACCCATGTGACCATACAGTAAACATCATCTGCAATTTGAAAACTAACACAGTGGGGTTTATATTTCGAGGTGAGAATCTGAGAATTTGATTCTCGCAAACATTCATGCAACAAAACCAGCAAGAATCCATGTAGATTCTTGCTGTACCTCTGCTAGGATTTGAGTGAAAATAATTGAGTCGATTTAACTCTTTCCTAACATATCAGCAGCAATAACCAATAGAAGGCTAAGAGAACCTGAAATATCAGACACTTTGTCAATAAAATTCTACAAATATGACCGGCTCCAGTGACATCCATATTTGTATGGTTTTATTTGTAAATATTATTTATTTTTTAGAATATTATCAAATTCAGTTTATCATAGTTTCAAAAATTAAAAAGCTGTGTTAGGTAAAGAGTTAACATGTGTTATCAGGATAAAACAGGGCGTCCTGTTTCGCTTCAAAAGACACAGCTACCCATTCCAACTCTGCATCACTCGAGGATGATTTTTCTCCCGCCACATGATCTCATCAAAATCAATAATTTCAGAAGTGACATCATTGGAATGTCAATTGTTTCGAATTGCTTCAAAGTGTTAACCCACCCTGTCATGAGCTAATGCTCGCTTTCGTAGTATACGTTTAGTATACATACAATACAGTCTCCAAGGACTGGTCGAAAATCCATGTGTGAGCTGTGATGTCCACGCATGTGTTTACCAGGTAATAAAAATCAACAGCAGCAAAATTTTAATTATTGAAGCACCAGGTTGGACCCGATGCTTCATTAATTAAATTTTTTATGATTATTCCAATAATTAGTGTTTGGAATAGAATATTATTGCAGCCAGAAATGTTGCCCACCCATGGAAAGTGACCAGTCCATGGCGGTCGTACTGTACAACATAGTTCAAAGCTCTTTCCAAATTTATTTTTTTCTACAGTACAGTCGCCGTGGAATGGCACTTTTCCATATGCCCACAGTGGGCGTGAACAAGCATGTGAAAAGACATCAAAATCTATCCATGGTAAGTGACCGTGGACAGAAAAAGAATATACAGCATGGGCACCTTTAACAAGTGTAGACAGCGTTAATACATTCCATGGACATTGCTGTGTTGGGGATTAAAAGCCAAGCCGATAGATTACTAATAATATTTTAACTTTACGAAGTAGCACATTTTTTCCATGGTGGCCATACTATACAACATAGTTCAAAGCTCTTTCCAAATTCATTTTTTTGTACATGTTTGTTCAATCGATAAAATAGTCAAGTTTCACTGCACACTCTGTATTTTGATTTCCGTGATGTCATGTGGTGTGTGGTGGGAAACAAATGATCCTGGAGAGGTTGTGAGGGTGGAATGGGAAATCTTATCCTCAGGGATGCATAATTGACCCAGACACCCGGCAACCCTCATGTCTGGGATAAATATCTTTCCTCTCATTGAAAGTGATTTTCTGAAGGGAACGATTATTTTTTATATGGTACCACTTCTTCCATCTGCATAGAGGTAATTGTCTAATTAGAGGTGGGTGTAGAAACTAATAGCTGTGAAAATAGTAATCAGTAGTGCATCCCTATAGTCTTCATTGTACGACAAAGTTGACTATCTAATTCTAATTCACCGTCATTATCAAGCTCGGAATTTGAGTATAAATCAGTGGTTATAACTGATAATGCTCCATGTATTGTTATGCATTCAAAAGAATTGGCGAGGGGTGGGAGGGTGGCACTGTTTACTGATTTCTTTATTTTTATTAGAGCCAAAACAAACACAAAGTGACCTACATGTAAATTATTCAAAACAATGTTATATTATCCCTTGAAAGCATTGCAGTTGGCACCTTTATGCATTCAAGAGTCAATACATAGATGTTCTTTCAGGTACTTTGTTAAAATAAAAATCGTGCTCAAAATATTGAAACATGTTGGTGTTTGATTAACAGCACTTATTGATGGACACACTCACACACAGTTGGCTAAAATGTACAGTGGAACCCTGTTAATTGAACATCCATTTTGCCAGTTTATTTATTTATTGGTGTTTAAGGTCACATACTTATCCACAATGGCTAATCGTGACCGTGACAGTTTTACGGGTGGAGGAAGCCGGAGTACCCGGAGAGAACCACTGAGCATCGACGAGCAACTGTCAGCTCCTCAATATTCTAACTCTGTTCAAGCTCCGCTCAAGCAGGGTTACAGCGGTTGAAGACATGTGCACCATCGACATGCAGTACGCCTTAGTACACGGCGTCATCATGCTCACATGTAGGCAACCGGGATAAAGTGCCTTGCCCAAGGACACAATGCAGGTCGTCCCGGACGCGGATCATTTTGCCAATGAAATATTTATTTATTATTAGGGTTTAACAACACTTTAACAGCCAAGGTCATATGTCGGTGACAGTTTTACGGTTGGAGAAAGCCACAGTAACCAGAGAGAACCACCGAGCAACGACGAGCAGCTGCCAGCTCCCCAACATCGTAACTCTGCACTGCAGCGCAGGCAGGGTTAGAATGGTTGAAGACATGTGCACCATCGACGTGCAGTACACGTTAGTTCATGGCATCATCGTGCCCCCATGTGGACACTCCGGGTTAAGTGCCTTGCTCAAGGACACAACACAGGACTCCGAATAGATCGCTCAGATAGTCACCCATCCAAGGACTAACCGGGCTCGATGTTTCTTAACTTTGGTGATCTGACGAGAACCTTGCCAATGAAAATTATACAATTAACAGAGGTATTCAATTAACAGGGATTGTGTCACTTTCCTGTATTCTAGATAAACTTAGCATTTATTCTATTATATCTTGTTTGACAGAGCTCCATGAGCTCTGTCAAACAGGATATAATAGATTAAATGCCTGTATTGGATGCACTGAGGCCAAATAGGTATATAAACAAAGGAAAACTGGGGGAAGTCAGGGTAATTTCTTGACAGGTTACAAGATTTTTTATTCAATTAACACGAGTTAACTCTATAACCTATATTCAATTAACAGGTCAACTTTGTACTGGAGGTATGGTAAATGGTTTTGTGTTGGAAAATTATATTGAATTAACAGGGTTATTCAGTTAAGATATATTCAATTACGTGGGCTCCACTGCACGTGGAGAGAACCACCGAGCAACTGTCAGACTCTCCAATGTCCTAACTATGCACAAGCAAAGTTAGCAGCAGTTGAAGACAAGTGCATCATTGATGTACAGTACACCTTAGTACACAGTGTGCACTGTGCCCCCATTTAGACAGTCAGGAATAAGTGCCTTGCCCAAGGATACAATGCAGTTACTGCTGGACAGGATCACGCCAACTTTTTGATTTGAAGTTTAATGCCCAATCACTTAGACACCACACTCAAACATAATGACGATGATTCTGTTCGCAAAGGCCAATCTAAATTAAACCTCAAGACACATTCTGAGTAGATCCTGGTAGTGATAAAAAATTAATTCTGATTTCACAATATTTTTGCCATGGTCATACCAAAAGAAAGTCAAAAACCATTTTCTAGATATTGAAAAGTTTTTACATTTCATCATTTACCATAGCTACTTCAATAAAGAAAAGGTACATCTGATAAAACTGAAAGGGTTGACAGGATTCCTCAAGTGGCACAGGTGTACATAATTTTTGAATTAACAAACAATATTTTGCAAACAATATGCATGTAGTGCTAATAGCAATGTAGGAAATCACAGCAGTGAGTGAACAATAGCAACTTGACACTCGTAAACCTGTTACCTCAAAGAAACATTTCATATTTCAACACCCCTCAAAGACAGGATATACAGGTATCTGATAATGGTTCTCTACACAATACTGCACTACTTTGTGACATTTGGACACTGTATGAAGTATACCTATAACCTTAATATTACATAAACCATCACCAGGAAACCTGACCCAGACCCTTAATTATTCTTCATCTTCATGTCCTTGACAATTTTTTTCTTTCTGGGCCTGCTGATTATGTATACAGTAGACATTGCTCAGCTTAATACAGTGGGATCCTACTGAATTCCATGCTGCTCAACAGAATAACCCAGTCAACTTTATATAATCCATACACAGAACCTCAAACTCAAACCATTTTTCTAATAAGAAAATAGGCTATGAATGATATCAAATTCATTACTGTTAACCAGTTGAGTGCTACAGTTAAAACTAGAAGTCCTGTCCTGAAATGCGCGCAAATAGCACGTCGATTTGCGCGTTAATCTACGCGTTATGACGATGGTAAGGCTATAAAATTCTGCAGATGCGGCCTGTGCACAAGCAAAGTTTCAGCCAATGGACCTCCGGGTAGCCCGGAGGTCCATTGGCAGAAACATTGCTTGTGTTTACTATGGGTAAGAAGGAGAACCTGCCATGCTTTGGGTGTCATTCGATGTGACAATTGCGCGCAATTCCTACGTGCAATTAAGCCTAGATAAGCACACAGTTCGTGACAGGACTTCTAGTTTCAACTGTAGAAACCACTATCAGGGCTTTCAGAAAACTGAGGGTGCTGGAGTAAACTCCAACATTTTCACTGCTCATGTTTCATATTCAGTCAACCCCATATAATATTTTGTTAATATAAATTTGTATTATTACAAATTGTTGGAAAGTGCCTATGGGCACACTCCAACAATTTGTAACACAACACATTTTGAATAACAAATTCGGACCACCAAAAGTAATCTAGCCCTCAACCAGTTAATGATAGTGTTGCATTTTTAAAAGCTGGTATATCGTGAACAGGGATATATTCCTAGTGAGCAATATCAGAAGCTGAAAGGAAGATCATAATGTATTTTCCCCAATACAAGTAAAAACATCTAGACCAAATACATATCTGTATTGAGGGTAGCACCTGCACATGCAGTCATTTAATCCAAAACGAGAATGTTTTTTAACTTGCACTCATTGAAAACTGATTACACATCGTCGCTTGAGTGCTAGAATGTTCTATGTCCCATAGGGGACATAGAACATTCTAGTACTCAGGCGACGACATGTTGAGGCCACCGTTTTGATAATAGTAATTAAATGTTAAATAAATCACCACCTAAACAAATTAAATTAGACTCCATATTTTTTTGCCATAATGATATAATTTTTTTAGGCCAACCACACGTTAAACCTAAAACAAAGAAACACACAGCAGAAACATTACTATAAACATCGGCAGTTATAGTACAAGAGAAACAATGAATGGGAATTACGTCATGCACACCCCAGAATGTAATACCATGATGTCATGATCTTCATTCATAAAAAATCAATTCAAAGACACTGAATGATTGTCAAAATATATGCAACCAAATCAAGAAAGGGAGGAATATTGTTAGATAAACTGGTTATTACCATCAAGTTTGTTTCCAAGATGTACTACCATGAAAGTTCGTTTCCAAGATGAAGTCTTGACCTGACCTCTGAGTCATATATCGACACGTCCTAATGGACTCGTCGACATTTGCCCAGAGGCAAGGTTGAGACTTCAATACACAATCTCGGAACCACACATGGTGGTAATAACGTACATGTACATGTATATTTATTTGAGTGGAAATTCTATTGCAAACAGCATTACTGGTGTAGTAAAAACAGATGAGTTGGAAAAGCATCATGACACATTTTTCCTATATGTTAGACCATGTTCCATAGCATAACATACTAATGTGTAACGATCAAGCCTGGAAATAAGCAATCTGTCATTTGCAGAAAGAAATCCCCAGAGGATGAATTTGCTGATGCTATCCCATATAGCGGGGTATCTTATCCTCTGGGTACCTCTTTCTGTTTAGGCCCCGCAACCGTTATTCAGACCTCATTCAGCAGATGACAGTCTGCTTATAAGGCATGGGCAGGACAGAGTCGGCAAAAACCAATGTTTGTTTATGGGGGTTTAATGTCACTTTCAACAGCCAGACTACCCTCCCTTTTACAGGTAGAAAAAGAGGGAGTACCCAGAGAGAACCACAAGGCTCCCTAACTTACTAACACTGCAAAGTCAGTGGCAGTTGAAGGCAAGTGCACCATCACTGTGCAGTACGCCTTAGTACACAGTGCCACTGTGCCCCCATGTGAGCAATCATGATGGAAGTGTTTTGTCCATATGAAAACAGAATTTGTTTAATTATTGCTGTTCAGGGTTACTTTTAGCATCTAATGCTATATGGGTTAATTGGGTCTACTGAGCAGAATTTGTTGTGAAGCTCCATTTCACATAATGCCCACGAGATCAGCAGTGAGAGTTAAAAATCAAGACCTAACAATTCAGTAGTGTTCGTCTCATGAAATGACATTCAAAGTTTTTTGTTTTTTTCTATTTTCGGTTTTAACCAGGACTTGATTCCAACACTTGAATGATTGATCAATGCAAAAAGTTTCTAGGACCTTTATGATATACATGTAATCTTAAAGATCTTCAAGGAAATGAGATGAGAAATTAAAACCATATCTTGTGACCACTCCTTGGAATAAGCTCTTTGAGCTCATTCCAATGAGGGGGTCACACGATATGATTTTGTTAAAAAATTGGAAAAAATATTATTTAAAATAATAAATTTTGACATTGTCTGTGTTGGGTAAAGGGTTATTACAAGTTTAATGTAAGACAGAGCCCTAGTGTCACTGCATGGTGACAACAGAGTCAGGCAATTGATGAAGTGAAATATGCCCTCCAGATATGTTTATATTTCATTAATTTTGAACAGAGAGCCATTTTACTCAGAAGTTATGACAGTATGAACTTAATGTTGCTGTGAATTCATGATTGTATTTATGACATAACAAGCATCTTGAAACTATAATTGTTTACTATCATTATATCCCACAATTACATTAACCCCAGTATACACAAGCTCTGATCAAGATGAAACCAATTTTGGCCTATCAAAGTTAAAAATCTTTTTCTCAGGCCCTCCCGCATGATCTTTTGGGACACCGCATGCTCTCTTTTTATAACCAATGCAAACTTGAAAAAATAAAAATTAAATGGTTTATGTTTGATATTTTATCCAAGTTAATAAAACTGATAAATTTGTCCGTTGAGTGCAACAAGGTTTTACAATGCTTTAGCACTACAAAGCCTTCTTCCACACAAGGGACAAAATACACCACCACCCATGCTATTTTGTAGATTCAGTCTGCATATAAAGCCAACCACAGTACAAAAACAGCCTTACTGCGATTCAACAATAACATTGTTAAATCAGTGTCTGAGGGTAAGGCTGTACTGATTGTTCTCTTGGATTTGCCTGCAGCATTCGACACAGTCGACCATGGTATTCTCATGCAGACATTGGCACAGCATGGCATATGTGGAACTGTCTTATCGTGGTTTGCATCATATCTAGAAGGTCGCAGTCAACAAATATATATCAATAAGATCGGTTCAGAAAGCAGGACTTTAATGTGTGGTGTTCCTCAGGGCTCAGTTCTTGGACCACTCTTGTTTACTCTGTACACTTCTTCTCTAGGTCGCCTTCTTAAAAAGCATGGCATATTATATCATCTGTACACAGACGACACCCAACTGTACATCACATTCAACCCATCTGTTCCAAGTGACTCATTCAACCGCAGTCATAACATGGAAATGTGCATAAATTTCATGCGGGAATGGATGATAGACTTTAAACTGAAAATGAATGACTCTAAAACTGAATTCTTAGTGATATCCGGGGTTTGCATGCCTACACCCCCTGTTACATCAATTCTGGTTGGAAACAACATCACTGTGAAAAGTGAATCAGCCAGGAATATTGGACTGATTATGGACTCAAATTTAAAACTAGACATCCATATCAATAAAATATGTCAAAAATGCTACTGGCAGCTTTGTAATGTTGGAAGACTGCGATCTTATCTTAACCAGTCAGCACTTGAAAAACTACTTGTGCACTCCTTCATCACCTCACAACTAGACTATTGTAATTCAGTGTTAGTGGGGCTGCCCCAGTGCCTGATTCAGAAGCTTCAAAAAGTTCAGAATACTGCTGCTACGATAATTACTGGTACCAAACGCTCTGAACACATAACACCTGTTTTAAGACAACTACATTGGCTTCCAGTTAAACAGAGAATTGATTTAAAAATATTGATATTAGTATTCAAATGTATCCACAAATTGGCTCCAGTTTACCTGCAAGAGCTCCTCACTGTATATAAACCATCACAATGTCTCAGATCAAAAACACAAATTCAACTAGCTGTACCTTTTAGCAGATCTAATCAAGCTCGTGATCATGTGTTTTCCATCGTGGGTCCCTTATTGTGGAATTCCCTGTCAATTAGTGTCAGAATTTCAGAAACTCTCGATGTCTTCAAAAGAAATCTTAAAACTTTCCTATTTACTGAAGCATTCTCCTGAACCTCTCTAAGAAGCAACCAAAACAGATATGACTCTTTATTTCCAAAAAGTGTATTTATTTCTGTCAAGCATTTTAGAGCACTATGTGTGGTTTTACGCTCTTGAAAATCAATTATTATTAGATTACAAGTCCTAAAACATACATTGTAACACAAACCAAGAACATGAACTTTTGATGGCAAAGAAATAATTACAAAAATAAAAAATAAAATAAAAAAAACACCCGTCCACATGCAATTTTACCCCCAAAAAAAAATGGCCGGAGAAACTGAAGATCTACTTTGTTGGGCCTATTCATTCATTTATTGGGATTTAACCCTCTGCTCACTGATGTCAAAATATAAAAATTTGGATGCGCAAATCTGTTCACCAAATGTAACAAGGAATTTAATCAATTCAGTCTCATTGAGCTCTGCCAAACAAGATTGAATTGGTTCAATTCCTAGTCGTATAATTGGACAAGCGGCAGTACCAGCTAAAAGATGTGATATCCACAAGAAAATTTATATTACATTTTTTCTTTCACATTGGTGATTTCAAGACTTGATATCATTTCTTTGGGAGAGCTTCCCAAGAAATTAAGTCAAGGATTGCAATTAACTGGTAGAGTGCTAGAAGCCCATATTTGGGCTTTACACCAAAGGGCAGGTGTCAAAAGTTAAAGGCTTCATAATCTGTTGATATGCTTCACATTATGTTTGAAGTGAAATTATTTGGTCTGTATAGCTTTGCAATGTTACAATTTATGGGAGAGTGCCTGTTGGCACTCTCTCCCATAAATTGTAACAGGGCAAAGACACATGAACAAATTTTGATGACCAAAAATAATTCAGCACGTTACCAGTTGATGACAGAACATGGGGTGAAAATTTGCTTATGGTATTCCTCCAGCTTAATAAAGATTGTACCAGGGTTTTGCAAATTTTTGGGTCCTGCAAATATTTTTTGTGGGACCCATTTCCAACATGTGTCTTAATCACACAAATTATGCCAATTCATCTTCAAATACGTAGATTGTTCAACCACCATATCAAAGGCTATTGCAGTAATCATGATTATAGAAATGAATCTAATTTTATTAAATTTTTGAATCAGTGGTACTGGCAGACTGAAATCCCCATCCCAGAACAGTTTTCCTCTTCACTATGTTGATTGAAAGAAATGTGCTCCTGAATCGTATTTTATTTCCACAATACTGTACACAAAACAGCTTGTTGATTTCATAACTCACAAGCAGCAGTTACTGCAGTGTTAACAATGTCAATTTCCATCAAACCTGAAGCCAGATAGTTGTTGATTTCATGCTTAACGAAAATTGACAATGTCGTTCATTTAACGTTTTGCTTTTCATGCAATGCAGTGGGGGCAAACTTTGTAAAGATTTTGCCATGGCAGAAACATTCCGTCACACTCTATACGAGCAACAGCGTTTGTGGCATCATTGCCGAATGCCCTCGTAAATTCCGAAGACTGACTGAACAGATCTTACTGAAGTAAAAATGCTTATATTATTGGCGGGAATGGTAAATGGGTCTCCTTAACAAGCATTTGCGAGAACATCGCGGGAACGATACGACCGTTCTCGCAATTTGTGAAACCCTGCTTGAAAGGTATGTATGCAAATTCTTAAATGTGAAGCTTTGTTTATTTATTGGTTTTCAAGGTCACATATTTCTGAACAATGGCCAATCATGACCACAACATGGAGATAAAGTCAGGTTTAGCCAATCATTTATACCCGTGATGCCCATTTTAGAGGACTTCCACCCCAAGCATTGATTACTGGGTCCTATTTTACCAGTAAAACAGTGCTTGTTTTCCACAGTAATCAAGCACTGCATCACTTCCCAAGGTTCCCATGGGGGAATGTATTTAAGATGTGTTTTTCTCTGATGGAAAGTTTTCAAATAGACAGGCTTATATTATTCACAAATCAATGTGAGCCATAAGAGGTTGCAGGCGATCACTTGCTTCACCCCTTTACCTAACATGAAAGGCAGGTAAACAAAATTCTTGAATAACTAAAAAATTTTAATTTTTTTCTGCCAAAGACTTAGCTAATGACTCTGTTTGAGCTTGTTCCAAAGATAGGTCATAAGCTATGTTTTTGAGACCAAAAATGAAAAAAATAATGAAAACTGAATGGAGATTTTTGTGAATAGCGTAGGCTGGTTTTGGCCATTACGTTGGGTGAAGGGTTAAAACTGTACATGAAAGGTTGCAAAACTGGTAGCTTCAGGTAGTATCCCATAAACAAAATTTTTCATGACATTATATGATGAATTTCTCTTCCAAGGTTTTCTTGAACCATAAAAATCCTGGTAGTGCATGTCAATGCATGTGTATTACAAGGTTTACACAATAATTAGATGCCAAGCGACAGGTGGTAATAGCAAAATCAAAATTCTTCAAGCTATCTATTTTGCATATGAACAATATTGAATACATTATATTGTGTATAATGCATACAAAGTCACAAATGCATCAGCATATTGGACAATGCAAATCGGCCCTGATTTCTCTCCTGGTGTTAGTTACAGATAACCTCCAAAATTATTCGTACAGGTATGAAAATGATTTGTACTGTGGTCATACAGTACAGATGTCGTGGACTGGTCATAATCCACATGTGGGAAGTGATGTCCATGCATGCGTTTACTAGTTAATAAAAATGATCATCAGCAAAATTTTAATTAATGAAGCACCAGGTTGTTCCCAGTGCTTCATTAATTAAATTTTTGATGATGATTCCTATAATTAGTGTTTGGAATCTAATATTTTTGCATCCGTGGAAATAATGCCCACCCTTGGAAAGTGACCAGACAACGGCAGCCATACTGTATTATTTTTGTACAAATTCAAACTCCTGGCTGTGCCTTGTTTGTTTGTTTTATTGGGTTTACTGGTACTTTAAAGAGCTGGGATCACATCTTGTTAGAGAGTTTTATGGGTGGAAGCTGCCAGAGTACCCAGAGAGAGCCCCTGAGCAGTAGCAAGCACCTGTCAGACTTTCCAACTAACTGACTTTACACAGGCAGAGCGATTGAGGGCAAGTTCACCACTGACATACAGTACACCTTAGTACACAATCAGTGGCGGCGCCAGAAATGTTTTTGTGGGGGGGCAACTAGGGGGGCAGACTCCCATGAAGGGGGGGCAAATACGTAAAGGATCATATCATTACTTTGTTATGAGGTAGTCCAAACTTGGACCCAAAGTCCGTAATATACTT
This sequence comes from Pictodentalium vernedei, assembly GCA_031216915.1. NCBI lineage: Eukaryota > Metazoa > Mollusca > Scaphopoda > Dentaliida > Dentaliidae > Pictodentalium > Pictodentalium vernedei. Next base: position 224,723,429 of record CM062296.1, read on the forward strand.
TTTTGGTTTGGTACGTCCTGTGGACGTACCAAACCAAAAAATTATATTACGGACTTTGGGTCCAAGTTTCGACTAAATGTAATGGTAATTAGAGGTCCTCCTTTCAAAAAATCCTGGATCCGCGTCTGGTGGGTCTGTGCGTGAGAGAGAGAGAGAGAGAGAGAGAGAGGGAGAGAGAGAGACTCATAATGCCCGTCTGTCATAATGCGAAATCCATGAATTTTTTTAGACAAGGGATATGGATAGACATGCCTTTGTTGGCTCATAACTTAATTATAACTTATAAGTATCTGCATCCGAGTCTTTAAATCTCTACTGCCTGGATGTGTTCATCAGCTAGCCTGAGGCTTTGGGCTAAGTGTGTATGGGAAATTATTGGGAATAAAAAAAGAGAGGGGTGTGTGTGTGTGTGTGTGTGTGAGAGAGAGTGACTGAATGTGTTTCTGTGTGAGGGTGGATGGAAATGCATGTGAAATGGTTGGGGGGGGGGGGGGGGGGCAACTGGGGGGGGGGGCAAAGTCTTCGTTTGCGAGGGCAAATGCCCCCCCCTCCCCCCAGCGCCGCCACTGTACACAATGCTATCATGCCCCCCATGCAGGTAATCAGGATTAAGTGTCTTGCCAAAGGACACAATACAGTTCCCATTGGTCAGGACTGAACAATCTACCCTTCAGTTTAAAGACTCATGCTCTAACCCCTGAGCCACCACACTTCCTGGTAGAGCCTTAAATTTGTAATGAATTGCTTGATTGTAATAATTCCTTCAATCATTAAAATATAATTGATGCTAATTTCAGTAAATGAAGACAAATATTTCAGCAATACATAAAAGGCCACTCGGACCACACGTCCCCCGATGTGCAATTCAAGGTATTTGAAAAAAATTGAATTTTTTCGAAGTTGAAAAAGGGATATAACTCTGGCAAAGTATGTCAGACCAAACCCCAATTTGAACTTGACCTGTATTTTAGGTTGATACACCTACATACAAAATTTTATTTGATTTTGTCAACAACTAAAGTTATAATCGGGGAAACCAAAAAAATGAATTTTTGAAGTTGAAATAGGGGCATAACTCTTGACAAAAATGGTCAGACCAAACCCTGATTCGAACTGGACCTTTATTGTATGCTGATACACCTACATACCAAATTTCATTTGATTTGGCCAACTATACCTAAAGTCATCATCAGGAAACCAAAAAAATTAATTTTCAGTGTTGAAAAAGGGGCATAAATCTTGCAAAAATTATCGGACAGCACCTCGATTCAAACTTGACCTGTATTGTATGTTGATACACCTACATACCAAATTTCATTTGGCCAACTATAACTAAAGTTAGCAAAGGAAACCAAAGTCGGACAGATGGAGGGACAGACTGTCACAGACAGATGGATAGACACAGACTATTTTAATAGTCTCGCGAAAAAATTTTTCGGGGTACAAATATTTCAGTAAATGATATTATTTACATGTACCATGTTGAGATTAAAAATGTAGCCGGAGAATTTCAAACGGATCTGTTAAAAATTCTCTGTCCACTTTCCTTCCAACAACATTTCTAGAGTATGAGGGGCAGGAAACAACAACCCTTGTTGAAGTTTTTCTTATATTTCCCTTATGCTCTTATGACTCTTGTGAAACACCTGAAAAACTCTAACTCGGATCATCGATTCCTGCCCTTTTGGGCTGTGGGATTAAATTATTTTTGCTCCGTTTTGAATTTCAAATTTACTTTTTTGCCTACATGCATACAACTAACATTTCTTCACACAGAAATTCATGCATATTGGGTTGGAAGGGTCAACCAGAACAAAGGGGTCATGGTATCACTATACTATAAAGACTAACAAAAGCCTGTAAATAGTTTGGTTGAGTTTAGACAGCAATTTACACCAGCACAAGCAAAACCAATTCAGATTGCATGCAAGAATGCTTTACAAGTAACTTACTTTGCAATTGAATTGAAATAACCCAATAAAGAATTATCAAACGCCTGATTAAAATTTAGATCAGATAAAAGCCAAAGTTCAACTTGTATGGGTTGTAATTATTCAAGAAGAAATAGTATACAAACAGCATGCCATTTCAGTTACCCTCCCATGTTCTAATTATACAGTTCATACAGCTCAATCCAGTATGCTGTAACTAAAGTTCCATACACCTCTGAGAGCTTCTCAGGAATTTTCAAGTACTTTCCAGTACCTTCATCCAATATTATTTCCAACATCTTAGAGTTTGTATACACAATTTAATAATTCTTATTCAGGCCCACAAAGAAAAAAAATGATTAACGTTTTCTGCAGGGGCAGACGGGGCCAAGAAAAGTACCGAGGAATGCACCGAGGGGGCCCCAGACTGGGACAAAATTTTGATTTTGCGAACTGAATGAATTCGGCTTCCTTGCATCTGAGCGATCAATGGCAGTCCACATAGACGACCTCTCAATGGCATTTTTGTATCATCTTCATCGATCTTTCGATAAAAATGGTTGTACCAGGGGAGGGCAAGCTCAAAGGACCCATCAGGAAGACCATACATCAGCACAATTGAAGAAAGATTTTGATTTTTGAAATTGAAGGAACACTGTTTCCTTTCATCTGACTGATCAACGGCAGGGTAGACTGCTGGTATATCGAAATGTCCTCTATGTGGACTGTACATGTAAATGGCAGTCCACATAGAGAATATTGCGATACACCAGCAGTCTATGCAATTTGATCCATTTCACCGTTTGGTCAATTTCATGAAATTTCGTGTACCAACAGATGTTGAGCTGCATCAATTTTGGGGGCCCCAGGGGAAAGCCAATAGGGAGCCCACTGGGAACATATGGCCAGTCTGCCTCTGGTTTTCTGGTCAACCCTAGTTTTCATGCTTGACCTTAATTATTTTAGGAGAATGGGAAAGAAAATTGCACTCATTTAAAATGACAACCCGTCACCTGGAAAGATCCCTGCACATTGTCCTTATTTTCACTTATTATATACTTCATAAATTTTTATTATTTATTTATTGGTGTTTTAAGGTCACATATTTTTGCACAATGGCCAATCATGACCACAACATGAGTATCAACTCAAGACCAGGGGTGAGGAGAATTAATAAGCCATGTTGCCCATTTTAGAGAGGGTTTGCACCTCCCAAGCAGTGGTGACTGGGTCCTATTTTACCAGTAAAACAGAGTCTGTTTACTGCAGTGAACAGGCACTGCTTCACTTCCCGGGGTTCCCGTGGGGATACTTTATAAATAACCACATTTCTATTGGCTGGATCTAATACATGTGACCGGTACTCCAAAATCCATTTACACCGGTTTTCCAGTGAATATTAACTTTCTAAATTTTGCTTCTGGAAATCCCCTCTCTAGTTCTATTTCAATCGACATATAATCTCTGTAACATTGTTTATTTTTTATGTTTTTCTGCAGATGATAACTATTTTATTGTTAAATAAAAGTATTTCTGGTTGATATAATTGAACTTTTAACTGACAAATAGATCATTTTTTGGGGGGGGATGGTGTGTGTAATAAAACAGTTATGGACTTTTGTGGTGGTAAATATAATGTGATATGAACCTAAAAAACTGATATTGAGCTCGGTTAACACCACGGTCAATATAAGTTTTTTAGGTTCATATCACATCATACTCGCCACCACAAAAGTCTATAATTGTATAATGTAACACACTACATGTATGTATGACCCTAGTAATCTTTAGAATAAAATTGAGTTTTGTTGCAGTCAAAATCAGTTTCTCAAATGTACAGCTACTTGAGATGTAATGCGGAGAGGGGTCTAACTATGTTATATATGTCTGTTGGGGTTTAACCAGTCAAGTGTTAAATTATTTTTCAACGGTCATTTGAAACAGATTATTTTTTAAAGGACACAAGACACCTTAATTTAGAATGATTTGTTCCATAAATAATTGTTCTGTTATAATTTACTGGAGCGCCCATCAGCACTCCACAATGAATTGTTACAAAACAGATTTTATTATCAACATTTTGTTGAAAATCCTGAGCAAACCAAGACATGTAGTATAGTACCACTAAAGATTTCATTCTTCCAATAGAACCATGACAGTTTGTGGCTTCCAGCACATGACCACTTCCAACAGACAGAGCTTAACTTATTGGAATTTTTACAGGACATACCATTAAGTTACACCACTTGGGTATGATTCAAGGCTACTGACAGAGCATTCACAAAGCCTTCAAGACAATTGTAAACTTTTCCCATCAGTCATTTTGTTGTGTCTTTGAAATCAACATGGACACAGGCAGTAGGAACTTGAGTACATATCATTTCCAAGCCTCTAATATAATTGGTATGTTGTTTTATGTGTGCAGGTGCCTGGGGAGAGGTGTGAAGGCACACTTAGTATGACTACCTTTCAATACCACACCATAGTTCTACTCTTTTCATGGCTCTGGCAAGGCTCTTTTTAATATGGTTATTTGTGGTTGATTTCCATTATTTGTTTTTCCATTACGGTTATTCCTTCCTTCTGATCATTTTTTGGCTTGCTCTTCAAATCTTTCTCCAGTCTTCTTGGCTTGGGAAATGAACTTGCTGGTTTCAATGCTCTGAGGTCTCTTCTGTCTCAGTAACTCTTGCTATTGTTTGTTGGGACCTGCAAATCACACATTTTCACTTTGAATGAAATCTCAAATCAAATTGGGTCTCTTATTCGAATTTGAATCGAATCTCAAGTCAAATTGGAGGATGTTGAAGATGTGTGACTGAGAGGGGTGCTGTAAACCTGATTTATTCCAACAGTGATGGCTCAAATTCCGACTGATAAAATATTCCAAATCCATCACCAAGGCATGCCTTTGTCGAATGCGTGCCTTGGTGATGTAGTTGGAAAATTACCCACTAAGGATTATAGTTCAAAAACAGAAATGGGTGCGAGAATCATCGGTAGGCCTACTAGGTACTGCACAGGGCTAGCCGCCAGCAACAGCTCATCGTTGATATTGCCAGAAAACGTTAAATTTTCTTTCAACAGTGGTTGTGTCTAGTGAGACTGGAATTAGAATGGCTGGTGGCATGAGTGCAAATGTTGTTTCTGTTTAGATAGCGGAAAATACACTCAGTCTTTATTTTCAATATTATTTATGTCTAATTTTCAGTAGAACTATACATACTGTGAGATGATGAAGATGACTGATGCCAAGCTATATTCCAGTGAAAAAATCTGAATGGAAAACTTATCATGCAGCCAATTCAAATAGCAACTTAAGATTCAGAATCGAATGGAATCTCGATCACTTTGCAGGGTCCTAATTGTTGGCTTCACTAAGGTCATCATATTCAGGACCTTTGATGAAGGCTGGCCAAGCTGTTCCTGCTCCAAAGTGAGCGGTGAATGAAGAGAAGGAGGTGGAGAGAAGGCAACCATCATTTCTACCTGTCTCCACAGGATGTTCCATATCCATCGGCTCCTTCAGGGAAGGGGTCGGCTGTTGGATTGGTACAGCTGTGGACTGAGGTGATGAAGTGTTGGTCAACTCATCTGCCTTCTTCTCAACATCCTCTGCTTTTTTTTTTGTTAGGAAAGCTTCTCCGAAAGAATCTGCGCTTGGGGATGCAACGTGCATCCCATAAGTGGTTGAATGTTCGTCTTTTATTGCACGTACGTGAACTGCCCATAGTGGACTTGTGTCTGCTCGGCTGGTCTTGCTTCCTATCGGTACTTCTTTTGTTTCCTCCATTTCAGGCCTAAAAATAAGCAATCTGACATTTGCAGAATGAGGTCCCCAGAGGGTGTAATTGATGATGCTATCCCATACAGTGGGCCAATTCATCCTCTGGGTACCTCCTTCTGTTTAGTTTTGAGACCCTGATTCATATTTAGGTTCACAAAGGGTAAATTTAGTGTTGCAAACCTGCTATGCAAGGTAGCATCACTAAATTCACCCTCTGAGGACCTCATTTTACAGATGACAGTCTGCTTATTTTCTGGCTTGCTCCATTTCTTCTTTGGTGGTGGAGGCAAGATTCCTTGACTTTTGTCGGCGGAGGTTGAGGTTCCTTCGTGTATTGAGCTAGTGTTGTTGCCAAAACAAGGTTTGATTGTAGTGCCGCTATTGCCTTTTTGAGTTCTGCCAGCTGGTTTTCCATGTTGTTCATGTACTCATTTCGGAGAGTGGCATCTCTCCTGGCTTCTTCCATGAGCTCTACCATTTGTTTTACCTCTTTGGGGGGAGCTGCGTGTCGACTCTTCATTTCCCACAATCTGTTGTTCCAGTTTGTGGGCAAGCTTGCTTATTTTTTCATCATCTTTCTGTTTAGCGTGGGGGATGGAACTGGAGAGAGAGACGTTTGAGGTATGGGTGGTGTCTGTTGGTGGTTTTTCTGGCGGGCTAGAGGGTGTGGATTTCCATCTCCTCTTCCTTCTCTTTGCAGGATTCTTGTGTCTTCTTTTTCTTCCAATCCTCTGAGCGCTTGGCATCCAGGCGCATTAAGGACAGGCTTTTCTTCTTCTTGCACTTGGTCTTCTCAGCATTCTCCAGGTGTGGACTAGAGTCCAACTGGGCAAAGGTGCTACCACTGTCCAGAGAGGCTGATTGCCTGGCTGCTGGCTTCTTTGATCTCTTTGTTGGAGCCATTCCAGGTGGTATTGGAAAGTCCAAGATCACCTGGCAGGTATCAACAGAAACATGGATTGTCCAGTTTCTAGTGTTACCCACATTCAGATATGTTAATATGTCCAATAGCTTCTGTGGAAAGGTCATTTATGCTGTGGTAGTGGTGCTCACAGAGAATCCAGTGGAGCATCCGAACTGATCGACAAACTGTGAATCTGGTCAGGAAAGCTTCCAAGCAGCCTGCAACTTTATCTATGTTGTTGACAAGCAAGCCCCTAGATGAACATGCCTCAAAAGCAGAAATTCTGAAGAATTGTTCACACCTCAAAGGTTAATATTCTGTAAGTGCAAATTTCGACCAAGAATATAATTAACACCTTTTTCAAACATGAACTGTATAACAGTAAATCAGTAAGGCCATCAACTGAATCATTTTTGCATATACACACTGGATCACTCTCCAATCAAGGTCTAACTACTTTGTGACACTGTGCTAATGTTGACATCTTTGTTTGCATGTTGACCCTACCTGTTAAGTGGCCTGGTGTTTGAATGGACCAACTATTTGGCTTGTTAACACTCTGTAATCAAAACATGATTTAATTCCCAATTGGTCTATTGATTTTGTCAATGTTTACCGGTTAAACAGCATGGGTCCCATTTCATTATTGTTTCCCTTTCATCCCCCAACTGGCTGAACCATTGATATTCAACCCCTAACCCTTTTGCCATATGGTTTACAGAAAATAGTTTATTGTTTATTGTATTTTAGGTCACATATCCATTCCAATATCACAACAACAAAAAAATTAAAATTTAGCCAATCATTAAAACTTACTACCGACAACCCCCTTTGCATAAGGTGTTATGTAAGTAAAGGGAAATTTAGCTTGAAAATAGGTGGCATGTTATTTTTGATGCTATCAAAAATCTAAATTTGTTTTACAATATTTCATTTTTGGTGTTGCGAAGAATTGTTCATAAATACAGATGACAATAAAAAAGTCACTAATTATTATTTTGTTTACATTTTTGACATCGAAAATAAACTGTCACCTAATTTCTAACTTTCCATTCTTAGAGACCACCTTAACCTCCACTGACATCCAAAAGAATCACCGCCACAAACAATATGTGTGCCTGCAGGCCAGGAGTGATAAGATTTAAGGCTATTCAAGGCCATTCCTCAAGATATTTCAGCATTTTTCAAGGTCCTACATTGGCCAAATTCAAGGATTTTCAAGGTCCTGACTTCACTTGTCCTAACTAATCCCTCTGGTCATTACCTCCTCCCCCCACTTTCCTACAATGACTGGAGATTCTAGTGAGGACTATGCCTTCACAAATTCTGTCTTTTAAAACTGTAGTTATGATTACATGCTTTGATGACATTTTTATTTCATGAATATTCAAGGCTTTTCAAGGTCTCCTGACACATTTTCCAGGATTTCAAGGCCTTGAATGACCCTTATTCAAATTCAAAGCCTTTTCTTGAATCCAAGACCCAGCAGAAACCCTGGTCCATTACTTTCGGTAAATGACTTCTTTTAAATCATACAAAGTTATTGTTCTAAAACAAGCATTCAACCCAGGCACATGGCCAGGACATCAAATTTAGGGGAGGGGGAGGGGGAGGGGGCAACAGTAATATCTAGGGGGTGGGGGGGGGGGGCTAGTTCAGTGATCTGAACTTAGTTGCTACCCCCCTATATATGGGGGTAGCTGCTAGGTTCAGATTGCTGGACTGCTGGGAGGGAGGGAGGGATACAGAATAGGATGTGTAGCATTATCTGAGCCACGTAGTGATGAGAAGGTGGCAAGCACAAGAGGGGGACATTCAGTCTTGCTGGAGTGGGAGGGGGGGGGGGGAGGGGGCACTGTCTGCACCAGGAAAAAATTTGAATAATTCAAGACAAAAAAAACCCCGGAATTTCCTTGACTCTGAGTCTGTTTGTGTCCAGAATTTATAAGTTGTGAAAGACATCAATAATTACGCCACATCACCTGGGGGGGGGGGGGGGGGGGGGGAGCATGACAGAAATTTGGGGGAGGGGGGATCTGCCCCCTCAGCCCCCCATGGCTACGCCACTGATTCAACCTGACCTCACCTAGTTTTTGCCTCAAGTTTCTACAGAAGCATCCTTGCCACTATCTGTGATGATTTCTTCCTGAATGATAACTCATCGATCAAACTGTTCAAATTTCAAATTTTAATTTTCCCCAATGTGATAAAATTATCTCCTACTTTTAAACAAGAATTTAATGTAAAGTGGGTTTCAGTTGGAAAATACACTCGACCCAGGATATTCGGCCATAAAATGGGAAAATATTGTGGAATACCAGGTCACATTCAACCAGTAGAAGCATTACATACATGTATAACGGCATTTTCCTAGCAATAAATAGTAAAGTTACAGAACACTGATCTCTCACCATGTCATTTAAACATTCTACAGTACAGCTGCCATGGACTGGTCAAAATCCACGCATGGGCAGTGATCTCCACACATGACTTTACATGTACTGGGTAATAAAAATCATCATCAGTAAAATTTTAATTAATGAAGCACCAGGTTCTACCCAGTGCTTCATTAAATTTTTAATGATTATTCCTATAATTAGTGTTTGGAATCTAATATATTATTGTGTCTGTGGAAATATTGACCGTAGAAAGTGGTCACTCCATGGCAGCTGTTTATGTATTTTATTGGCTCAGATTTCTAGCCTTAAAATTTGCCCCAATTTGCAAAAATTGTTTTGATTCTCGTGGACACAATGGCTTAGTAGGTAGAGGTGCAGGCTGCAAGCCGAGAGGTCCTCGGCTCGAATCCCACCTGCGGCAACCACGTTGTGTCCTTGGGCAAGACACTTCACCCACATTGCCTACGTGGGGGCATGGTGACGTTGTGTACTAAGGCGTACTGCACCTCGATGGTACACCTGTCTTCAACCAATGCTAACCCTGCTTGTGTGGAGTTTGTATGTTGGGGAGCTGACAGTTACTCACCATTGCTTTGTGGTTCTCTCGGGGTACTCCGGCTTCCTCCACCCGTAAAACTGTCGCGGTCATGATTAGCCATTGTGCAGAAATATGTGACCTTAAACACCAATAAATAAATAAATAATAAATACCAGTAAAACAAAGCTTGTTTACCACAGTAAACAAGCACTGCTTCACTTCCCAGGGTTCCCATGGGGATCTTTATAGTTCTTAATTTAGAATCTTGAGTACTGTTATAATACTCCTGTCCCTGTTAGAGTAACCAGTTCAGAATCGCAAGTAAAAAAACAACCATCATTTTTATATTTTTACTGGAGTTTAACCCTTATAATGCCCTTGATCCAATTTATGAGTTTCTTGTCTTACATGTACATTAGTAGAACACATGTTCCAACATACAGGCTTTTGGTGGTCCTGCTGATGGAAGTAATAGTACTTTGGCAGTGGTTCCTAGTGAAGCCTTGAATACCTGTATAAGACTTCACAAGACACCATGTCTAAGACAAATTGTCATCTTGTTATGACAGGGTAGGGGGGGAGGGAGGGGCAAATAACTCCCCACCTTTATGAACACTTTTAGAATCTGTAACGCGAATCAAATGAACATTCTGCGAGAATCAATGTTGGTTCTCATTATTTTCCTTGTGAGAATCATTTAATTATGAGAATCAAGTCAGATTCTTGCAGGAATTTTAAGTCCTGGATTTGGAATACATACATTATGTCATGCCTTTTAATTTTAACAAAGCATTTGTTGTGAAATCATAAGTGCTAGGAGGCAACAATTTGAGATCCTTGTTCAAAATTAAGGAACATGATTGGCAGCCAGGTCAACGATTCACTTTACTGACATGTATCATATCAAAATTCACTTTACCGACATGTATCTGTAGGATAACGTCAGTTACAGAATTTTGTGTCTACTGTCCTGTGATCCCCAAAACTATAATCAGCAAAGGAAATAAAATATAAATTTCCTGGTGACCAGAAGCTGTATTATTTTCACTATTTATTGATTTATTCCCTGCAACCCCCCCCCCCCCCCCCCCAACCCCAAAAACCCCACCATCCACATACCTCAATAAATATTTTTCTACGATTGAAATAGATACATGAAATCAAAATAATGTGTGCACAACTGTGTCTAACATCACATCAATAAAAGTCAACAAGTGCCTTGTGGGAATGTCCAGAGAATTGTAAAATTGTGGCTCATCATTATCTCAATAATTTAAAGAATTAAAAACAAAAAAATTGTTTAGTATGATACAAATATCCCAAATGTTTATAGGTAAGCTTAACTTTGCATACCCATTGCATACTGACCCCTCACATAAACAACGTTAAAGATAAACATTGAATACCTGGTATAAACTTGCACTCTGATCTTTGTTTAGTAAATCTTAGGTTTCACGGAGGAAATGAGTCCCTTTTATATTCAACATTATTTGATCTGTATTGCTAGGATATTTTATTTGTCACGTAATGCAACTCGAGTGAATATCACCAGTCACTGTAAATATATTAACTGCCAACAAAGTCCTGTCTGCATCAAAATACCTGATACGATTAGTCCAGGAGTACTCTTTAATAACAAGCTATTAACTGAAAATCTAGAATCTGTTTTCATTTTCGGAATTCACTAACAAAATTTATTTATTTATTTATTTATTTATTTATTGGTGTTTAAGGTCACATATTTTTGCACAATGGCTAATCATGACCACAACATGAGTATCAACTCAAGACCAGGGGTGAGTGTTAATAAGCCATGTTGCCCATTTTAGAGAGAGTCTGCGCGTCCCAAGCATTGCTGACTGGGACCGGGTCCCATTTTAACAATAAAACAGAGCCTGTTTACCACAGTGAAAAGGCACTGCTTCACTTCCCAGGGTTCTCGAGGGGCAAACACAAAAACTTTCCACTATCCATTCCAATAAGGGGGTCATAAGTGGAGATGGGCAGTTTTTTGGTTTTCCGGTTTGGTTTTGGTTTTTGCGTTAAACTGAAAAATCGAACCGCAAGACCCATAAAAAAATGACCAACCGTTTTTTCTGTGATAGTTCATGAACTGATCAAACTATTTTACTGGGAGGGAACTGGACTAGCAGCACATACATGTATGCATTTTCACCCCTTAGTCAACCCAACAATGGGGCGAATACATTGTGTTCTCATTGTCACACTTCTCCCTTATTGACTCGACTACCAGACGAGTCAATAAGGGAGAAAATGTGACAATTAGAATGCAACACAGACCAGATTAACTTCATTCCTTTATTACCCTAATGTGTGTTTTCTCGGACTCAATAGGCTAAGCAACCAGTTCCCTAGGACCCCTATGAATGATCAAAGGGATGTTAGGCTGAGCCCAATGGAGATGCTTACACACGTTTTTTTGTGGTGAGTGGTGTCTTACAAACTATTTACCATATAGTGCTATTTACCATATGTTCTTAACACATAGGAAAAACAAACTGAAATGGAGGTTTTTCCTGCAACTGAACTGAAACTGAAACCGAAGTAAGTTAACAAATCTGAAAAATCTAAACCTCCCAGCTCTCGTCATAGGTTGAGTTTCGATGTTTTTCGAGAAAGTACTGACTAGTTTTTGCCATTACATTGGGTAAAGATTTGATATAGATGAGATTTACGCCAACGCTATTATAGAGTACAGTTAAAACTAGAAGTCCTGTCATGAAATGCGCACAAATAGCACGTTGATATGTGCGTTAATGTGCGCGTTATGGCCCAAGTAAAGCTATCAAATTCTGTACATATGGCCTGTGCACAAGCAATGTTTCAGCCAATGGACCTCCGGGTAACCCGGAGGTCCATTGGCAGAAACATTGCATGTGTTTGCTATGAGTAACCAGGAGAACCTGCCGTGCTTTGGATGCCATTCGATATGGCAATTGCGAGCAATTCCAACGCGCAATTAAGCCTAGATAAGCGCACTATTCGTGACAGGACTTCTAGTTTTAACTGTACACAGGGTTACCCAGTTAATAATGAAATTTTTCTATAACCAGAAAGCATGACACTTTCTGGTTATAAAAAATTTATAACTGCCACTTCACACACTACATGAAAATGTACACTCACTAAGGCTGTGCAATGGACAGGGTTAGTCACATAATAAAGATGATCTTATTTATAACCAGAAAGCAAAGGGGGACTAACCCTGTGCATTGCTGTTAGTTGGTAGGCTAACAAACACTGACTAACCATAGGCATTGAACATATGTTGATAGGCTGCAAATTGTGCAATATCACTCACTACATGAAAATATTACAGACAATAATGCAGTAAAATTGTACAGGGTTAATTGGTTACATGTTACATAGGTGCAGGATTCAATAAACTAATAGAAATGCTAGGTTGTGGAAATTGTTATGACGAATAGTCGGGAGGGCATATTGTTTTACCCTTGTCCATCCTTCCACCCATCCACTTTCCATTCATCCATCCATCTGTCCTCATCTGGGGTACATAGTTTGTCCGACTAACACCTCTCACAGTTCTCAAGCTTTTTTATTTCATAGGATGTTTATACATTTACCAGAGGTGTGCATATTGTCAAGATTTTGATTTGCATTAATATTTCACCATTTTTACAGGTTGTTGAACATGGTCAATGTTTTGTAGAAATTCACCCATATGGTACATGATTTGTGTGTGGTAGACTTTGTGTGGGGCATCATATGTGTCTTACAGACACAGCTCATGTACAAGTAACAAATAAGACACAGCTCATGTGCGAGTAACAAATCACAGTTTGCTCTTCAACCTCATGTGTCCATGTGCTGTGCGAGGGCATGCTTCAGTCTAATTTTAAAGTAAATTAAAAAAATGAAAACATATTCTATTTTCACTTAATAGTTTGTTTAATGATAATCACAATAGTTAACCATCTCTAGACTGAAAGTATGACAATCATATAATATAATCATGTGATTATGATGTTATATGCATAGTGGAGCCTACTTTATTAGATATCTTGCAATAGAATAACCCTGTTAACTGAATATAACTGCCAAACACAAAACCATTTACCATAACTTCAGTACAAGTTTGACCTTTTAATTGCATCTAGGTTAGAGCACACATTAATGTTAATTGAATAAAAAAACTTGGAATACAATGCATATCAAGCAATTACCCAAACAATCACTAAATTCCCCTTGTTCATATAACATGTATTTGGCCTCAGTAGTCAGTACATTCAATATAGGCATTTAATCAATTATTTATTTGTGTTTAAGGTCATATACTTCTGCACAATGGCTAATCATGACCGCAACATGGAGATAAAATCAAGCTCAGTCAATCATATACCCATGTTACCCATTTTAGAGGACTTCCACCCCAAGCATTGGTGACTGGGTCCTATTTTACCAGTAAAACAGAGCTTGTTTACCACAAGTAAAAAAAAGCCACTGTTTCATATCCCAGGGTTCCCACGGGGGATTTAATCAATTATATCTGGTTTGACAGAGCTTTGTCAAATACCGGTAAGGTATGATAGAATACATGCTCAGTTTATCTCTAGAATTCAGGAATGTTACCAAATTCCTGTTATTTACTTATTGGTGTTTAAGGTCACATATTTCTACACAATTCCTAATTGTGCCCGCAACATGGAGATAAAGTCAAGTGCACTCAATCGTTTATGCCTATGTTGCCAATTTTAGAGGATTTACACCCCAAATCTTGGTGACCGGGTCCTATTTTACCAGTAAAACAGGGCTTATTTACCACAGTAAGCTAGAATTACTTCACTTTCCAGGGTTCCCAAGGGGAGATGTTAATAGAATACTCCTGTTCAAATTTATTTATTTTCATTCACAACAGTCCAATTCGATTCGATTAATTTAAAAGGGGTTTTAGTGCAAATTAGTGGCAATAACTTAACAATGTGAGAAGTAAAAGCCAATCAAAGAACAGAGCTGTAAGTCAATATACATTGCATAAATTAACCCTTTACCTAATATAATAGCAACATCCAGGCAGCATTACTCATAAAACATCACGATTAGATTTCTAATATTTTTCCAATTTTTGCCTCCAAAACAGAGCTCATAATCCAGCAATGGAACAAGCCCTATCAGCTCATTCTAATGAGGGGGTACATGCTATGTTTTTGAGGCAAAACATTTTAATTTTTGTTATTCAAAAACTCTTTTGTCAAATTGTTTACTCGATGTGCCAGGTAAAGGTTTGAGTTGATTGAATTGTAGTTAATTGCATACATCTTTTCTAACTTTACAAGAATCCCACTTGAGCATAGCATTTGGTCCTACATGTACATCATAAAAATGTGTATGTTGTTGCTAATTAAGGGGATTTCTATCTTGATTAATAGGCTTAGGTGAAAAATCGGATTACAGTTGTTTGCTTGTCTCTGTGTTGATGTAGGAATCACATGTACAAAAATGCTACCAGGAAAGGAAAACTTGTCTACCTGAGTTCACAAACTTAGCTCAAGTTCTCAGGGTTACCACTGGACATGCTAAAACCTGATACAGATAATGGCATAGCTACATGTATTTTTAAGAGGTTTCAAAACATCTGATTGACTAGGTTACAATACTCATGTGGCCAAAAACCAATGATTTTTCCAGAAATAGAAAATTAATTTCAATTCCATGATTTTCAAGATATCATGGATTCAAAGTAGATGGCAATTCCTCATGCTAAATTAATCATGGGGAGAACTGAAGGAATTCAAGTGCTATGATTTAGGGAGCTCCACAACATTGTGGAGGAAATATTATACTTAATGCTTCTTTTCATTTAATTAACACCTCAAATCAAAACAGTGTGATCAGCTCAGAGTGAGTGACACAAAACATTTAGTGAACAGTAGAATGTAACATTTCACCCATTGATAGAAAACAAATGTTTTCAAAAATAATATCAGGGAGTTTTTAGTTACATTGTACAGGTAGGCATCAATGCCATATCGCCTGAGTGCTTGAATGTCCTATGTCCCATAGGGGACATAGGATATTCTAGCACTCAGGTGACGATATGTATGTTAACCCTCAGCAAACTGATGCCAAATATCGAAGTTACAAGCACAAATCATTTCACAAACTGCAACCGAGAATTCAACTGATTTGTCACACATGATTGAATTGGTTAAATTCCCAGCTGAATTATGGAAAATGGTTGATGCCTGAAAATTCAGATATTTGATGTCAGTGTGCGAAGGGTTAACAATTTTAGCACTGTAATGTTTCTTTGCAACTTACAGTCATTCTGTCCATGAAGTTAACACTCAAGAAATCCAAAACTTGCAAAAAGCACAAACCCTTGGAGAGGAGGAGGAGGGGGGGGGGGGGGGGGGGGGGGCAGGAGCGTTTTGATGGCATCACCCTCTCAGTCTCTGCAAATAATAAAGCAATTCTTGTTATAGGGAGAAGTGGAAAAGTACAGTGTCACGTGATATTAATAAAATGCATCACACTCAATTCTTCAATATTGTTTAATAGAATAACCCTGTTAACCCTCTGAACATTGATGCCAAAATAGATGTATTTATTTATTTATTAAAATTTAATGACACATTAACAGCCAAGGTCATATCATGTCGGTGACAGTTTTAAGGGTGGAGGAGGCCGGAGTACATGGAGAGAACCAACGAGCAGCTGCCAGCTCCCCAACTTCGTAACTCCGCACTGCTGCACAGGCAGGGTTAGATTGGTTGAAGGTATGCACACAATCGATGTGCAGTACGCCTTAGTACACGGCGTCATCATGCCCCCATGTGGACAATCAGGGTTAAGTGGCTTGCGCAAGGATACAACGCAGAGTCTGAATCGATCACTCAGACAGTCAACCATCAAAGGACTAACCGGGCTCGACGTCGCTTAACTTTGGTGATCTGACGAGAATCTGATGTCAAAAATAAAAATAAAAACATTTCAAGCAGCAGATTTTTCCCATGATGCAACTAGAAATTTAATCAATTCAATATTGTTTGACAGAGCTCACGGAGCTCTGGCAAACAAGATTGAATTGGTTAAATTTTCCAACACGTTGTTGAATTACAGGAAAAATGATTGAACAATCTGCTGTTTGAAACTTTTTTTTTATCACTGTTCCGAGATTATTCTGTTATACAATATTCAGTGGGAGTGTATTAATATAATGTTACCATGTATTTTTTCACTTCTTTGCAGTTGTGCAGTTTATCAATATAAAAAAACTGACACCATTAAATTTGTTCTATTAATGTCAGAACAATGATGATTGATAGTAAACATCCATCTCATTTAACCTCAATTTGCAATACAATGAGTTCAGAAGTAATATTATCAGAGTTATACTGAATTGTGGGTCTTTGAGAATTTGTCTGTGACTGTGCTTTTAGTTTAGTTTAAACAATATTTAA
This sequence comes from Pictodentalium vernedei, assembly GCA_031216915.1. Lineage (NCBI taxonomy): Eukaryota > Metazoa > Mollusca > Scaphopoda > Dentaliida > Dentaliidae > Pictodentalium > Pictodentalium vernedei. The sequence continues at coordinate 224,740,430 of CM062296.1, forward strand.
TCAGAATAGCTTGGATGTTACATTAGTAGATAATTGAAACACTTCGTACAGAGCAATAAAATACATAATACATTAGTATACATCCTTACTAAGTTACAATTAAGTATATTGAGTTAAAATGTATGAACAGGATACGGCAGTAAGCCAAAGGCTTATTAAGTACCGTCTCCTTGCCAGAAAGAGTAATTACGAGTTTGATTGGCGGTAACAGGCTTACTACATTGTTTAAACAATGAAACATTTATACAAAATTGAATAAGGATTTATAGAATAACAAGAAGAAGTTATAGAAACAAGAGAAGAATAGATGTGTAAAGACCTGCAAAGAGTCAGCGACCTATTTGACTTCGACGGTATTACAGGTAGCTCGTAAGTGGCCAGGCTCGTGCACAAGACATACCCTGTGCTCCAAATTATCACAAGGGGAGCAATATATTATACCAATTGAGACAGCATGGAGCCCAGGTTTAGGAACACACGAAGGACGAGTGGGTAGGTGTAGTAAATCTGAGTGATTATCTCAGGTATTTCGATGACCCTCTTTGAGACTCAGCAGTGCCCCTAAGCATTACAGAATAGAGTGGACACGAGCACTTAAGGAGAATAATTAAAACGCTTACTTTGGATGATATATTCCTGCACACATTTAAAAACTAGCTTGTTTTCCTCGTTGCCTAGTCGTTCAGATCCAAACAAAAGAATAGATAAATTGGTAATAAAGGGAAGTGTATTTATTGTTAGAGAACGTTCTCGTGTGTAGATTGGGCAATATAAGAGATAATGCTCTTCCGATTCAACTTCTCCACAAGAACAAAGGGGCGATGTAGTCAGATAGTTGGCAAACAGGTGGCTATTAAGACTGCTACACCGAAGGCGGAGCCTGCAATGGTATATTTGAGCTGCGCGAGATTGAGCTCCGACATAGTATTTTGGAGGACGTAATTTGTTACCTTTCAAGAACCTTCTAAAGTTTGCAATACTGGGGTTATTTCTTATAGCTAGAGGAATTTTATTCCATTGATATGTCGTGTCGGGGATAAAGGATGACTGATAAAGGTTTGTATTGCAGAACGGCACACGATGATTCCTTGACGTTCTGATGTTATGGCCATGGGACACAGAAGACACCAGGGGTGGGACTTTGGCAGAAATATAGGAGGGTGTTAATTTGTGGTACATTTTAAAGAACTGAGTGAGTCTGTGATTGCGGCGACGTTCCTGAAGGGTGTCCCATTGGGTCTCAATATACAGCGAGCCTTTATTGGCACTCAATGTTGCACCTGTGACTATCCTGGCAGCGGCTATTTGTATTTTCTCTAATTCTCTCTGACTGTGCTTTTACATGTATACATAGGCGTATGGGAGGTAGAATTTTTGGGGGGTCAATACAGAATTGCTCGAAAAATTGGCAAGTTGGCAACCCAAAAGCTGAAGGCCCGAGATGGGGGTAGGCATGGAAGAGGGTGTCCCCTCCCAATGGTGGGGGGGGGGGGAGGCATCCCCCGGTAAAACTGTGAAAACGTCGTGGCACTGAGGGCAATTTTGAGGCTTCCTAAGTACTCAGTCAAGGTATTTTCAGAAGGGGAACATGGCCTTATTAACAGAAAATTTCTTAATATGTATCTACTGAATTAAATTCTCCTCTTAAGACCAGTGCATGTGCATGTCAAACCACTTGGCGAGAATACTTTCAGAGGAAAATAAAATTTTCATTTTTGTCTGCTGACGTGGCGTGGTTGTCATTACTGCCAGCTGTGTCTTGAGATACTATCGTGAGTTCTGAACCGAGCTGCAGATTAGAACTCTCGATAGTATCGCAAAACACAACTGACAATAGCGACATCCACGTCACGCCATCAAATAAAGGTGAGAAATTTTATGTTCAGCTTGCAATCTTTTCCAAAAATAACAGTGCAGCTGGAACTGTCAGTTTTCTGTATTTTTTCTCTACTATCAACAATACCAAATTCCATAACGCAAATGAATTTTATGTGCTACCAGGAAAGAAAATATTTTTGCCTTCGCTGTCTGATTTTTTCTTCTTGCTTTGCCCGAATTTTTCCCACTGTTTTGCCCGCATTTGAGAGGCAGTTGCCCCCCCCCCCCCCCCAGGCCCCCCCCCCCCCCCCCCCCGCCTCCCTGGCTCGTATGCCTATGCATGTATATACATGTACAGGGCTGTGGGAAGTTTTCTACTGCACAAAGATAAAATTACCCTGGCAGTGATTTCAAGTTGAGTCTTGGCTGCCTATGCAGGCAGCCAAGACTTGATGAGAAATCATTGCCAGATCACCTGACAGGTGACTAAAAGAATGTCCTGATTTTTAAAAGTTAATGTGCACTGCATGTTAGGGAATTGGGAATTAGTGGCAGGTGATTGGGGAAAGAGGGAGACTACATGTAAATAGCATTAGGAAAGGGCCCATAACTGGGCATTGTAAACTACTTGAAAAATCGAGGAGTATACATACATGTATGCACGTATGCAGACTACCATCAATTTTGAGGATAGCTTTTGCCTTTTTCTAACCTGTAAATCATATCACTTCAGAAATAATTTAAATAAAATTTATTCAATTATCTTGTTTAGTTGATTGGAAGTTTTTTATCTACGATCTATCATCATCATGGCAATTTATTGTGACAAGACTGATGCAATAAGTAACAAACTGAAAATTGTTTGGGGAAAACTTCTGTCACAGTGCAAAGTGTGGACATTAGTTTAACTTTAGAGTACAGTACAGTGGAGCCCACTAAACTGGGTATCTCTTAACTTAATAACTCTGTTAACTGAATATAATTTCCCAACACAAATCCATTTACCAAACCTCCAGTACAAATTTCACCTGTTAATTGAATATAGGTAAAAGAGTCAACTCCTGTTAATTGAATAAAAAATCTTGTAACCTGTCGAGAAATTACCCTGACTCTCCCCAGTTTTCCTTTGTTTATAGACCTATTTGGCCTCAATACAACCAATACAGGCATTTAATCTATTATATCTTATTTGACAGAGTTCTGACAGAGCTCATGGAGCTCTGTCAAACAAGAGTTTATAGAATAAATGCTAAGTTTATCCCTAGAATACAAGAAAGTGACATAATCCCTGTTAATTGAATACTTGAATAATTTTCATTGGCAAAGTGGCTCTTCAATTAACAGGCTTCCACTGTACTGCAATCACAAAAGCGGAGAGAGATTTCCATCCAGACTGAGGTCCAGGCCACAATCCAGTCAAAATTATCTTTCTGCCTTTCTCCCCACCACACTACTGGAAATCATCCCTTGTTAAAGAAATGCTCTTCTTGTTTGTTTTTCTTGGTTCAGGCTTGATAATACAACTGCAATATTTTATTCATAAAAACTCAGTTCACGGTGTGCAAGTGTGTTGTGATTTTATGATAAAAAATACCACTTTTGAGATCAAAATACTGTGCCTGCAGAGAAGAGCTTTTACCCCTAAAAGACGATCAAGTATTGTAGAAAAGTACAAGTATAAGAAACACATCAATGTTTTAGGCTTTACCAGGGGTGTAGACAGGGGACTGAGACTCCCCCCAATGTTTGCTACCCCCGCTCCCTCCAAACCCCCCCCCCCCAAAAAAAAACAAAACAAAAAAACATTGCTTGAACACAAGTTTCACTTAATAATTAGCACCAAAATGGTCTCTAACATAGGCCAACACAAACTACATACAGTTAAAAATAAAGTCCTGTCCTAACATGTGCACAAATAGCACGTCGATATGCATGTTAATCTACGTGATATGACCAAAGTAAGGCTATCAAATACTGTAAATATGGCCTGTGCAGGTCCATTGGCAGAAACATTGCCCGTGTTTGCTATGAGTAATCAGGAGAACCTGCCGTGCTTTGGACGCCATTCGATATGACAATTGCACGCAATTAAGCCTAGATAAGCGCACAGTTCATGACAGGACTTCTAGTTTTAACTGTAGGCCTCCCATTTACTCTGAGAGCATCAACTTCTCCAAATGTTCCCAGGGGAGCTCAGCCAAACCCCCTTAAATAGCCTTTGACTGAAACTTTGCATATACAGGGGGTAGGAAGTGCATTTCGCATAATTTTAATTTTTATCAAGGCAGGAGATTCATTATCAGGGAGGAAACTCCATTCCATTAGTATTTCCAGCAAGACAATAACTCGTCTTCTCTGAAAAAGCAGAGACTTCAGGAAATAGATTCTAGAGCTGGGAGGTTTTGATTTTTCAGATTCGGTTTTGGTTCGGTTTCAGGAAAAAACCTTGGTTGTGGTTTAATTTTTCTATGTGTTAAGAGCATATAGTAAGCAACATTTCAGGCTCTGTAACATGGAAGAAAATGCCATAGTTTGTTTGACACCATTCACCACAAAAAGCCATGTCTTTAAGTATTTCCATTGGGTTCAGCCAAACTTCCCTATGATCATTCTTAGGCAAGCCAGAAAATAAACAGACTGTCATCTGCAAAATGAGGTTCCCAGAGGGTGAATTTAGTGATGCTACCCTGCACAGCCAGGCCTGAAAATAAGCAGTTTGACATTTGCAGAATGAGGTCCCCAGAGGGTGTAGAATGAGGTCCCCAGAGGGTGAATTTGATGATGCTATCCCATACAGTGGCCCAATTTATCGTCTTGAAACCTCTTTCAGTTTAGTTTTGAGATCCTGATTCAGATTGAGGTTCACAGAGGGTAAATTTAGTGATGCTATCCTGCTGTGCAGGGTAGCATCACTAAATTCACCCTCTGGGGACCTCATTTTGCAGATGACAGTCTGCTTATTTTTTGGCTTGTTCTTAGGGCAACAAATGGTACACATGTTTCGTTACAATTTTTCTGCAACCTTGAAATTGAATTTTTTTTATACGCAGAAAAGTTTAAAAAATATTTGTTTCATTAAAAAACCAACAGACACAGGTGCACTACAAGGTTTGTTAGGGTGTTGCAGAAACAATTTCCTTTTCACAGTCATCTCCAAAACAAACAGGTACAGCACTGCAAACAAAACATGCTCAAACACAAACACAAAATGAAACTCAAATCAAAAAGAGATCAAATGAACTCAGTGCAAACCATTTTACTAATACATGTACCATTATGTGGAAAGTTGAAATACATGCAAGTAAGAAAAAAAACACTCTTGCACTTTATTTTCTTTAAATGTTTCTTTCTCTTTAATTCTGATCCATTCAAATAAAATAAAATAAGTTTCCATTTACTTTTTTCAACCAAACCATTTTTTAAAAATAAATACATTGTTATTCATCCAATTTATTTTGTTTAAAAATGATTTGAAAAAATTCATTTAATAAATATTGTTTAAACTAAATGACTTCTAAACCAGGGACCAATACTATAAAAACTTTTACAACTGTATTTTCTAGAATTGTATTGTCTAGTTATGACTTTAAATAGGTTGAAAGGGACCATAAGCATTTTCAAAGATGTGGCAATTTGCCAGATGGCAAACTGCCATATCTTTTAAAATGCTAATGATTCATTTTGGTCAGTTATTTTAATAGGTAGAAAATACAATTGTAAAAGTTTTATAGTCCTGACCCCTGGTGTTGGTTGTCAGGACTGAAAACAAGCCCTGTTACCCTTCTTATGGTTCCATGGGAGGGGGAACAAAAAATATGACAACTACGTGGACATGCACACTAAGGCTTCTATAATAAAGGGTGCTCTAGCCATTTTTTTTGTTGGGGGGTGGGGGGGGGGGGTGAACAAACATAATATTTGATATTTGCGGGGAGTTTGGGGGCTTCTTACATCCTAACTAGGACCCTGCAGGCATTACTCCCTTCTCCCACATCCCTTCAAGGAAGTGAGAGGAGGTGTAATTTATAAGCAGAGGGTGTTATTTGGACTTGCTCCGCTGCCAATCCCAGAGAAAATTTTGCAAAATTAAATGCTCTAACAGCAAATCTGAGGCATTTAGCATTTGTAGTGTGTGTAGCTAAACACTGGAGATCGATTTTGATCTCTGTTATGTGAAAGTTGCATTGAGCCCATCTTTGTTTGGGGAGGGGGGGGGGGGGGGGGGAATAAGATATTTTTACCACTGATTACATATACATGAACACTAAGATAAAGTACATGAAATGCAGCCAGCTGGTGTCACATCCCAAGTATTTAACTCGGGTAGAATTTCATAGATCAGTACATGGCTACAAAGAGATATTGACAGGCAGGGACAGGTATTCTCAAGTAGTCATAAATGACTAATGTAGAGTCAATAAAAATGGAAGTTTAAATACAAACACAAACACCTTCAACACAGACTATGGAAAATTTTAACATCAATTTACAATGACTTCTAAGGGTGGAAGCTATAATTCAAACCACTCATCTACATGTACATGTAAGTTGTACAATAAACCCTACATGCAGATATTGAAATCAGAGCACTAGCAATTCTTTAGCCAGCAAAACTGTCAAATGTGTTGATGGGCATAACTATGTGTACATGTAAGAGCAAAGGCAGTAGGGCATGTGACCCCACCCCCAATAATTTTCCAGTCGGGACATTTTCATCTGAACTGAAGTCTTAAATATTGATACACTCTTGTTAGTAATCATGTCCTTTTTATGAACTCGATTTGCTTTACAGATGGGTGGTATTGGTATTTTGAATTCGCTATCGGTTTCGGTATTTTTAAGGGGGTATACCTCGTTACCGGTGCGGTATTCAGTATCTGACTTGACTGAGATTTGCTAATAGTACCAAAGGGGAATTCACATCAAGAAAAGACACAAGAAGTTGTTCTTGTATCATTCTACTACATCGACAAAATTGCCACTGCCAATGAGCTCAACACTGGCATTCTTTTACCAACACATCATATCCACAGGAATTTTTTTGACTTGTAAACACACCTTAACTTTAAAAAAAATTTAAAGGCCTCTTTCAGGCTTATGCAATCTCACAGCATGTGCCCTGACCATGCCAAACATCAAGAGGTCCTGCTGACAATAGACAAAGCACCTGGGCAGTGATTTCTGGACAAGTCGTGGCTGCCTTAACAGGCAGCCAAGACTTGGCTAGAAATCACTGCTAAGCAGCTGGAATGTACAGGTAGTAGTCTAGTGCGAATTCAGGACAATTGCCTATGCCCCTGAAGGTTAACAAAACTGAAAGAAAATTAGCCACTTCTTTCACGAAAATAGGGGGTGCAGTGGCATTGCGGTAACAGGTTCATGTCAGATCACCGAAGTTAAGCAACATCAAGCCTGGTTAGTCCTCGGATGGGTGACGGTCTGAGCGATCGATTCCGACTCCCGCACTGTGTCCTTGGGCAAGGCACTTAGCCCCCATTGTCCACATGGGGTCACGATGACGCCATGTACTAAGGCGTATTGCACGTCAATGGTGCGCATCTTCAACCAATCTAACCTGCCTGTGCTGCAGTGCAGAGTTATGATGTTGGGGAGCTGCCAGCTGCTCGTCGTTGCTCGGTGGTTCTCTCCGGGTACTCCAGCTTCCTCACCCGTAAAACTGTCACGGTCATGATTAGCCATTGTTAGCCATTGTGCATAAGTATGTGATCTTAAACACCAAAAAATAATTAAATAAATTTCACAAAAATGAACCCTTCAACTGCTAGCAAGCCTCAATAGGGCAAAAATAGTGAATGTAGGAAGATTTGAATATTTAGACAGTTCTGATATTCAATGATTGGTTCGGTTAGGTTTTTAGGTATATTGCCCATCTCTAATTAGCTTCTTGGATGTATGTAACACATGACTTAAGTTTACACACCCAGAGGATTGAATAAGACATTTTTGTCTCCAAATGATAGGTTACAAGTATTGTTTAGCATGAACTAGTGCTGATTGGAGTGGACTTAGTTTAAACAATATTTTTATTTCGAAGCAACTACATGTATTATGTTACATGTATACATCATGTTGTACAAGAAAGAAGATATAACAACGCAAAATCTAAATTTTCTTTGCAAGTGTTGTCTGCTTTTCATGTTAGGTAAAGGGTTAAGCTTTGTAAGGCTGATGACACCCCCAAATTGGAGATGGTAAAATGCTGTTCTTAAATTTGGGTTACTGTGAGAGAATTATCCCATGTTTCAAAACATTTTTGCAATATTTTGCTTGAGGTTGGTCATTTATTTATTTATTTATTTATTTATTTATATATTTATTTATTTATTTATTTATTTAATGGGTTTCGATGACACTTCAAACTATTTATTTATTGGTGTTTAAGGTCACATATTTCTGAACAATGGCTAATCATGACTGCAACATGGATATAAAGGTGAGGCCAGCCAATCGTTTCACCCATGTTGCCCATTTCAGAGGGCTTCCACCCCAGACTTTGGTTACTGGGTCCTATTTTATCTGTAAAATAAAGCTTGTTTACTACAATAAACAAGCACTGCATCACTTCCTGGGTTACCATGGTGAGATACTTCCAATTACAAGGGTTATTTTGTGTCGGACAGTTTCATAGGTGTCAGAAACCAGAATACCCCAAAAGAACCACCAAGCAGTGGCATTTATTTATTTATTTGTTAATGTTTAAGGTAACATACTTCTGCACAATGGCAAATCATGACCACAAAATGGAGATAAAGTCAAGGTCAGTCAATCATTATACCCCCATGTTGCCTATTTTAGAAGACTCGCACCCCAAGCATTAGTGACTGGGTCCTATTTTCCCAGTGAAACAGAACTTGCTTACCACAGTAAACAGGCACTGCTTCACTTCCCAGGGTTCACGCAGGGGAGCAGTGGCATTTAACAGTGTGATTCTCCACCTTATTAACCCTGCATCAGGGATAGCAATGGCTGACACTTCACAACACAAGTGCACAGACATGTATGAAGTCAAGTTTAGCCAATTGTTTATACCCGAGCTGCCCACTTGAGAGGACTTCCAATCCACACTATGGTTACCAAGAAAACAATGTGTTTACCACAGTAAACAAGCACTGCTCCACCTCCTGTGCTTCTCAAGCAGAGGAGATTTAGTATTTGTTAATTGGATTTGCTCATTTTACAAGACATGAATAGAAGATTTCACACCAGATCAACAGGTTGCTGGACAGAAGTACCATGAAGTCCTTATCAATTACAAGGTGGGTAGATCAATGGGATTAAAAAGTGTGTTGTATCTCAGTACACAGTGCTTAATATAAATCTTATTAACAGCAGTTTTAGTTATGCAGTCCATTTTAATACAATCCTCATATCAGTAAGACACTATCTTTTCACAGCTAGCTACTATCCTATTACATGTAAGGGGTACAAGATAACATGCTGTAGACATGATAGGCACAGTTGCTCAAGCATTGGGTACTGAAAATTTTGATTTGTACCATGGTATATTATAGCACAATTGCAGCCAAGTTGACATATCTAGATGTACATGAACCACAATATAATTTAACCCTTTACCCAATGGATCAGCCACATCCGCCCTCGTAATATGCAAATTCAGCAGCTGAAAAAATACTACTTTTCCAAAAAATACAACAAAACCATATCATGTGACCCCTCTCTTTGGAACGAGCTCGTAGTACCCGTTCCAATGAGGGGTCACATGATATGGTTTTGTTGAAATGTTTTGAAAATTTTAAAAAAAATATATTTCAAATAATAAATTTTGATATTGTCTACATTGAGTAAATTGTTAACCCTTTGCACACCGGGTCAAACAATTGTAGCCAAGTTGATATACATGTATGTAGATGTACATGAAACAAAATACAGTTTAACCCTTTGCACACCAGGTCAAAATAACAGAATTTCAAGCAGCAAGTTTTTCCTATAAAGAAACTGGGAATTTAAGCAAATCAATCCTGTTTGACACGAGTTCATTTGGGGGATGTACATGGCGAATCGTGGAATTAAAATATGAGGAGGGACTGATGTGATCCGACAGAGTCCTGGCATCAGTCGCCAAAGGCGACTGCCGCACATGCTGAAGGGACATGCATTAGTGTGGGGGGGGGGGGGTCTGCCCCCCCCCCCCCCCCCCCCCCCCGAAATTTTTTTATTTTCAGGTTGTCTGAGGTGGCTTCTAAATGCATTCTGGCCTCCAATTGAATATGTCCGTATTCGGTATTTGTTAGAAAGGCCATGCCACACCACACACCTATACAGAATTTCATCAATTTGCCTCTGCTATTATAGGAGTTATGGCCCGGATCGCGATGGGCATCTGACCGACGCACCGACCCACCAAACGACCGACCCATCGACGGATATAAGTATACATCACTTTTTCAGAAAGTGGGGGGTATAGTAAGTTTAAAGATTGCTGTAGGCACCGCGGTGTGCCACAATGAGAAGTCGAACGCTCAACTCAACTGGCCATTTGCAGATTCGGGCGAATGGCCAGTTGAGTTGACCCGACGAATGCCAGAAGCCCTCAATAAAATGAGAAACTGGGAAACATACGCGACTGGAAATATTGGCTCCCCATTAACATTAACTTCAAGTTTGGGGTATGCGATGTAAAAATAATGATACCAGGAACATACCATTTCTTCGGCCTTGTGGCAACAAAATATTTTTTTATACTTCGCCTCGACTATCGATTTTGCAGACAGTGGATACTTGCAGACGTGATTGTCGTCAGTTCTACAAATAACCGATATTCTGCGAATTCTAAAAGAGGATCATGTCCCTTATTTAGCAATGTGATGTCATTAGTTAAGGAGGGGCGTTATATGACAAGATTGTGTGGAATAAGAGCATGACTTTTTTTAGTGGGCTCAGAGAGGGGGGGGGGGGGGACTAGTCCCCCCCTCTGGATCTGCCCTTGATGTACATGTACCTTGTACCTTACACGACTTACAGTGATATTGATAGAACAGAACTATTACAGGGACGTAGCCAGACTAACTGAAATGTGGGTTGGCAGGGCAGCAAAATATTTTTCTGCTCCATGTGGCAGCAGAAAAATATTTTCTCACAACCACCTCATTTCAATGGCAGCAGAAAAATGCTTTCCCTCCACCTCATTCCACCTCACATTGGGTCTTGAGTGTGTACCCACTACAGGTTAAGGGTCTCCCCATTGACAAGAAATGATTTTTCAGGCCAGTTGGAGATTCCAGAGACTGAGTCCTGTTTTTAAAGGAAAATGTACCCAGAAAGTTCAAGCATAATGACTCAAAAAGTATCAGGGTAGCCAGTTTGGGGATTTCAGGCATATATGTATATGAGGTTGACATTTTTCTGGAAAAGTGATGGGGGGTGGGGGTAGTACATCTTCAAACACTCACATGTACGAGTAGCTTTGGTAAGACACAAATTGAGCTGAATTGATAAATAAATTCAATTAACTTCTATCACATTAAGAATATGGTTACACACATTTTTGCTTGCCCTCCTCCGCCCCAAAAATAGAAAACGTTTGCTCAACGCACATTACACATAACATACAACTTGTAGGACCTGAAGGGAAGTGGGAGAAAGGGTAACAACTGTAAGGTTTCTACATGTACATGTAGTTAGGATTACTCATATACATGTACATGTAACTATTTCGAAAGCAGGCACACCAGGTAATCATAAATTTTATAATTTTGTCACATTTTTTTTTTTTATCTCTTCTCTTTTCTTTCCTTTCTTTAGACAAAAGATAGATCATATCTGACCACCCAAATCTTGGGACTAGGCCCCCTGAGGATGGAGGATCCAGAACTTCTCCAATTGCTCCCAATGGGTGAGCCATCATTGAAGTAAGAATACGTAAAAGTTTGATTGTTGTTAATGATTTCTAATTCATCTTCAGATTCCTTGTGAAATTACTCATAAAGTTTCAAAAGCCAGCTGCAACATCCAGAAAAAAATTGCAAGTCTTTTTAAGATGTAAGTGAACCACGCTTGAGAAGATCAAGTTGCAAAGGAATTTTGTAACATTTAACTTATCTCAATATGCAGTTGTCTGCAGCTGATAAAAAGTTTTCAACACAGTTTTATCAGTGAAGTCCTTGGAGTGCTTGGTGTATTCCACTTGTTGCTATCAAGAAAACATCAACTAGAGATGTAAATAGATACTGAAGTTTCAAAAGTAAGGTTTTCAATTTTAAACAGTAGAGTGAAGCCTTCTTAATGGGATATCCCTTCACTAAAGTACCCTATTATTTTAGTATACAGTACGTGGAGAGTGGATTGTAACTAAATCACCCGCGGAGTGGAGTTATCACCCAAGCTATAACTTTCAAATTTTGTACATATCGACAAAAAACACAAGCAATGTTTCAGCCAATGGACCTCCGGGTTTAACCCGGAGGTCCACTGGCTAAAACTTAGCTTGTGCTGGTTATGCTTTGCAACAAATTTGCAATTATTACTTGGGTGGAATCTCCACTCTGCGAGTGATTTAGTGATAATCCACTCTCCACGTACTGTAACTTCCAATCACACAACCATTTACCATGCCTTCTGTACAAATTTTATCTGTTGACTGCTGTACATACATGTACATGCAGATTATAGAGTAAACTCCTGTTAATTGAATTAAGAGTTAAAGGAATTTCAGTACGGCCGTCATGGACTGATCACTTTCCAAGTGGTGAATGCAATAATATTATATTACAAACACAAATTATAAGAATAATTATTAAGAATTTAATTAATGAAGCAAAGGGTACAACCCAGAGCTTCATAAACTAAATTTTGCTGATAAGGACTTTTTATTACCTGGTAAACGCATCCGTGGACAACACTGCCCCTGCATGCATTACAACCAGACCACGCCACCCTGACAGTCACCAAACTCTCCTTTGTTCAATGAGTTTTTCGGCCTCAGTACATCTCATACAGTGGAGACCACTTAATTGGATACCTCTTAACTGAATAACCCTCTTAATCGAATATAATAACACAAAACCATTTACCATACCTCCAGTTCAAACTTGACCTGTTAATTGAATATAGGTTTTTGAGTAAATTCCTGTTAATTGCAGGGCTGTGGTCAATTACATTCAAAGTAATTAATTACAATTACTTAGGAAAAATCCAATTACAATTACTGGGTTTTTAAAAGTAATTAATTACAATTACAATTACTTTTTTAAAAGTAATTAATTACTTTCAATTACTTTTCACAAGTACAACACATGGGTGGTGTTGTAGTTGTGAAAAATGTTATGATTATCCAAACATACCCTTGCAAACAATGCAAACAATTCATCAAACAAACCTCAACACCAGAGGTACTAGTCCTGTTAGAAGAGAGACATAAATATTGAAACATACTCCAAATGTGCTGGTGGATTTTTGAACACTGAATGTAAGTTTTGAAAGTATTTTTGATCAATGAAATTGAAAGTAATTGAAAAATAATTGCAATTGCTGGAGAATTTTCAATGTAATTAATTACAATTACAAGTAATTGAAAAATTCCTCAATTACCAATTACAGCCAATTACTTTTTAAAAAAAAGTAATTAATTACAGGTAATTACAATTACCCCAGCCCTGGTAAATTGAATAAAAAATCCAGTAACCTATAAAAAATTACCCTGACTCTCCCCAGTTTTCCTTTGTTTATAGACCTATTTGGCCTCAGTACATCCAATGCAGGCATTTAATCTATTATATCTTGTTTGACAGAGCTCATGGAGCTTTGTCAAACAAGATATAATAGAATAAATACTAAGTTTATCTCTTGAATACAGGAAAGTGACACAATCCATGTTAATTGAATACTTCTGTTAATTGAATAATTTTTATTGGCAAAAATCACTATTCAATTAACAGGATTCCACTGTATAGGCATTTAATCTACATGTTTAATGACACTTTGACAGAGCTCCAAGATATAATAGAATAAATGTACAGTTTATCCTCATAATATGTGAAAGTGACCAAATCCTTGTTAATTGAATACTGCTGTGAATTGAATAATTTTCACTGGAAAAGTGGCTATTCAATTACATGTGACAGGATTCCTACAAGTACATGTACCTGTATTTTGCTGTTCTAAATTCTATTCCTCAAAGTTTCAAAGAAGGTTTTTACCTGATAAATGATTGCCTGTTGTACGTGTAAGTTAGGAAAACCCTTTTTCAGGTTGTCTTAATTCCTAATTTGTGCAGGCTTAGGGCTCTTCATACATGTGTGAGGTTGGCTGATGAAAAAGACATGCACATGTACTGAGGGTCAAATACATGTAGGTCTATAAAATTGGGAGTCTTCAGTAGTTGCCCAAAATATCCTTTTAAGTGAGTTCCACTCTAATACTGATAATACACAAGTTATTTATTGAGGTTTAATGACACTTTGATCAGCCAGGGTTATATTGTGACAGGATGGTTTTAAGCACAGAGGAAGAGCATGGTGGCTCTGTGGTTACAGCATTGGACTTCAAACTGACAGGTCCACAGTTCAATCCCTGCCAGAGCTATATGCGTTGCGTACTTGGGCAAGGTACTTAATCCTGGGAGTATGGTAACACTGTGTACCAAGGCGTACTGTACTTCGTTGGTGCACTTGTCTTCAACCACTGCTAACCCCGGCCCACCTTGCTCATGTGGAGTTACAGTTAAAACTGGAAGTCCTGTCATGAACTGCGCGCTTATCTAGGCTTAATTGCACGTAGGAATTGCTCGCAATTGCCATATCGAATGGCATCCAAAGCATGGAAGGTTCTCCTGGTTACTCATAGCAAACACAGGCAATGTTTCTGCCAATGGACCTCCGGGTTGCTATGAGGACCATTGGCTGAAACATTGCTTGTGCACAGGCCATATGTACAGAATTTGATAGCCTTACTATGGTCATAACGCATAGATTAACGTGCAGATCGACATGCTATTTGTGCGCATTTCATGACTGGACTTCTAGTTTTAGCCATAATATGTTGGGCAGTCTGACAGTTGCTCGTCACAGCTCAGTGGTTCTCTCCGGGTACTCTGGCTTCCTCCACCTGTAAAACTGTCCGACATGAGGTGACCCTGTCTGTTTAACGTACCATTAAACCCCAATACATAAATAAATATGGGTGGAGGAAACCAATGTACCTAGAGAGAATCGGTGAGCAGTGGTGAGCAACTGTCAAACTCTCCAACTTACTAACACAGCACAAGCAGAATTAGTACTGATTGAAGGAATGAGCACCATCATGTATGCCTTAGAACACTGGCCACCATGCTCATATGTAGGAATTTGGGATTAAGTCAATTAAAGTGTCTTATGCAATGACAGTTTATGACACATCGCAGATGAGGTGGGACAGGATCATACTATCAACTCTGTACAGATGGGTGAGAAATTGTTGATATCGTTCGGTAGCAAGTCAACACGGATTCACCATCAGGGACCAGCCGTGAGGGCGACTAGGGCGATTAAGTCGCCCTTCTAAGCCCAAAGTCGCCTAGAAAAATAGTCGGGGCGATTACAAGTCGCCCTCTAAAAATTGGCCAAAATGAGAAAAGGCTGAACTGAGTGATGCGAGGTTTAACCCTTTACCTAACATGAAAAGCAGACGACACTTGCAAAAAAAATTCTTGAATAACTAATTTTTTTAATTTTTTGTCTCAAAAACATAGGTTATGACCCCTCGTTGGAACGAGCTCGTTCCAATGAGGGGTCATAACCTATGTTTTTGAGACAAAAAATGAAAAAATCATGAAAATTACTTGGCGATTTTTGAGAATAGCGCTGGCCGGTTTTGGTTTGTTACGTTGGGTAAAGGGTTAAAACGAGTATTTTCAAAAATCGAATGTGCTCGAGTGTCATAAATGGGCATTTTAATTCGTCAAATAAACGTCCATTTATTTGAAATCACACGACAAGCAATTGTCCATTGTCGCTTTCGGCGGATTTTTTTATTTCTATTTTGTTGCGTTCCAGTCGGAGCTTCAAGTGTCGAAACGAAAATAAGTGACTTACGCGACTCAACAAAACAACCCAGTTTGAAAGTAGGTTACGTCGCTTAGGATGCCGAAAATGTATACACAACGGACGTATTTTATAACACATTATTTTCATTTCGATTTGCTGACGACTGTTAACTGTTGGGCTGTCTATTCCCAGAAAAACACGAATGGAATTGAAACACATGAAAAAAAGCTTTAGTGATGTCAAGAAAAGCTTTGTACAGGACACAAGTGTGCATGTGGACGATCTTGAAAAAGGGTCCTCCTAAACATCGGAATGACATGAAATGACGCGGAATGACACCGGAATGCCATAAAAATGATGCGGAATGACATTTCTTTTACAAAATACTCGACCCCAGAATGTATTTTGTTTATTAACTAACAAAGTACCTCCCAAGCAACCTTCTTACATCTGGTCCTGTTCACACTTTCAGACTTAGGAAATTATTAGCTTAGTAGATTTTGTTGAAAGGCAACCACAGGAGGGTGATGGGGGATTGGCACGAAGAAGAGGTGAGGGGTCATGAAGGTGAAGGTAGCAGTGGGGGATTTTCAGTCAATAATTACATTGTGATTTTTTAACCTGGCACAGATGCATCATAGACAACTGGACCTGGATTATTTGTACGTTAATGGAGGACCATAAATTGAAAATATGAAGGGGCGGCGGGGGTGGTACATGAATATTCTTAATTTTCCCCACTTGCCTATGAAGTCTCCCTACATGACTCTGCAGTCTCCCTATTTTTTCTGGAGGGAGACTTGAAGTCTCCCTAAAATTCCCCCCTAGGCTGGCCCCTGTCACCATACCGAGGGAATCTCAAACTACTGAAATTTTAGTGTTGAAAAATACTCTCGACAATTTTATTAAAAAATAAAAGTGCACACAACTGAACATTACGCAAAAACCATGACAAGAGTTCATGGACCATGTATTTTTAAAGGCAGTCACCACTGGTCATTTATGTAACGCAGAGGCTGAAAGTTCCCAGCGGATATTTTCTCTCAGCTTTTGTGTTATACCAAATTACCGAAGGCGATTGCAGGTTTTATTTCCAACTTTTTGACAATTTGGTGACTTTGTTGTAAAACAGGTTTCTGCAGCTGGGTAGTATATCAAAAATACCATTCATTATACAGGACTTCTATTTAGACGAGAATCTGAGAATTGATTCACGTAAAGATTCGCACAACAAAACAAGCGAGAATCCACACAGATTCTCACTGCATCTCTGCCAGGATTTGCGTGAAAAGAATTGAGTCAATTTAACCCTTAGCTAACATAGTGGCATCAAATTAACCAATAGAAGGCCAACATGACCTGCAATATCCTGACACTCTGTCAATACAATTGTAAAAATCTGGCAGTCATTGGAACCAGCTCAATGAGCTGGTTCCATTGACATCCATATTTGTATGTTTTATTGGTAAATATTGTTTATTTTTTTTAAATATTATCAAATTCAGTTTACGTTTTAAAAATAAAAAAGCTGTGTTGGGTAAAGAGTTAACATGTTTTATCAGTATACAACAGGGGTTCAACCTTGGTGGCCTCATGGGATGTGACACTCATACCCGGTATGGATTCTCGCAACTATTTTTGCAAGAATCCAAACGGATTCTTCCAAATTTAGATGAAATATAAGCCCCGGATGGAGGTGAGTACATGAATTTATGATACTGAATAATGTACAGTGTACCGACACCGAGGTAAATCATTCTAAAAGTACCGATACTGAGCTTTATATTTCAATATCAACGTGCTCTACGACCTTTTGATTTGAAAATCCCTGCTCTAACCAATGAACCACTGTATCTATAATATACATGTACATGTAATACAATATTACAAGTATAAGATAGAAATACATCTATGTGAAAATGATCATTTTGAAAAATGCTGACAGTTTTCATGAATATTTATCTGGTGGTGAAAGGTACATTGGGGTCCAGTAAACTGAATATTTCTTAACTGAACAAGCATGTTAACTGCATATAACTTACAAACACAAAACCACTTACATAATAATAATAACACTTTGGCCAGCCGCTGATTTGTCGCGGTTCTCGGACGAGAAGGTCATGGTTACCCCTGTACTCCCAACTGCCTCCCTATTCCCACGCTTCTCCTCTCCTCCCAACACTCGGAGACGAACTGCTTGATGATATCCCTTGTCCCATTCTTCCCAATCTCTCCGATTAGCATATTAACCCTCTCCTTTCAGTCTACCCCTAACCACATGTCCTTCATTCTCCCATCCCACTTCCCCATTATACTCCCAGTGAATCTCATTCTTTTAGACTGATACTTTGGGTGTTCTAGAAGAAAGTGTTCCAGGGTCTCCACCATGTCCAAGTTACACATCTGGCACTCCCTTTCACCGTCTTTCCCAATTTTTACCCTCAGCTCCAGGGATCGCGACCTCAGCTTGAACAACAGTGACCCCCCAAAGGTGCCATCAAGGTACTCTTCAAAACCTGGCTTCTCTTTATCACGCAGGCCACCCAAAGACCTCTTTGATTTGACCCCCTCTCGCCAATTACGGTTACAATCCTCCATGACCCTTTCTCTGACGATTTTTTTACCCTGGTTTGCCCCAACATCACGTTTGGATGTGCTTCACATTATGTTTGTGAGGATTGGTCTTGTCACAATTTATGGGAGAGTGCCTCTAGGTACATGTATTCAGGCCAAATACATGTAGGTCTATAAACAATGGGAATTTGTTGATGGTCAGATTAATTTCTTGTTTATAGACATCTTTGGCCCCTGTACATGTACAGTTAAAACTAGAAGTCCTGTCGTGAGATGCGCACAAATAGCACGTTGATATACGCGTTAATGTATGCGTTATGGCCCAAGTACAGCTATCAAATTCTGTACATATGGCCTGTGCACAAGCAATGTTTCAGCCAATGGACCTCCGGGTAACCCAGAGGTCCATTGGCAGAAACATTGCATGTGTTTGCTATGAGTAACCCAGAGAACCTGCCGTGCTTTGGATGCCATTCGATATGGCAAATGCGCGCAATTCCAACGTGCAATTAAGCCTAGATAAGCGCACTATTCGTGACAGGACTTCTAGTTTTAACTGTATATCCAATAGGTGCATTCAGTCTATTACAATGTATATCTTATTTGACAGACCTGTGAGCACTATGAGCCCTGTCAAACAAGATGTAATCGAGTACTGTCGCCGTGGACTGGTCGTAGTCCATGCATGCATTTACCGGGTTATAATAATCATCATCAGCGAAATTTTAAGGAAGCACCCAAATTATTTCTAGAATACAGAAAAGTGACACCATCCCAGGTAATTACTCCTCTTAAATGAATTAATAATTTTCACTGGGAAAATGACTATTCTATTAACAGGGTCCCACTGTATTGAACAAGTACATGTTAGAAAATATCAACTCACCTGTGACACTCATAACGTATGTTTTGTTCCGTTGTAGACCAGAATTCAGTCTTGGATCCAGTGTCAATTCACCAGTTGTTTC
Organism: Pictodentalium vernedei; assembly: GCA_031216915.1. NCBI lineage: Eukaryota > Metazoa > Mollusca > Scaphopoda > Dentaliida > Dentaliidae > Pictodentalium > Pictodentalium vernedei. The sequence continues at coordinate 224,759,790 of CM062296.1, forward strand.
ATTCAAAATCAACCATTTTGCCTCATTTCCAGACAAAATCTTGTATCTTAACTTATCCTTGTCAATATCATCTGGATCAACAGCAGGAATTCTTCCAAAAGGACCAAAGGGGAACTTGTTAGGATAATTGTTTACAATCACACTAAAATCATTCAATTCTGGTGCATTGTCATTCACATCTCGAATACTAACAATCACTGATGCATCAGAAAAAAATGGTGGTGACGAGGCCCTGACGACAATCTCATATGATTTCCTTGGTCCTTCATAATCAAAATCAACTTTAGTTGTTATGATAGCTGGTTCACCTGGGCGACCCACAAGTTCAAAAAAGTCACTATCGCCAACTGTGAGAAGACTGTAATCTAATTGAGCATTAATGCCTTCATCAGGATCATCAGCAGACATCCGAGCCACCGTTGCTCCAATGCCACTATTCTCTGGAACAGACACTCTAATAACTTCAGACTTGAATCTGGGTCGATTATCGTTGACATCTATCACTCGAATCATAATATGAACAGAGGATGACTGTGGAGGTTCACCTCTATCCATTGCATAGGCAAGCAGATTATAATTAGCTGTAGTCTCTCTGTCAAGTAACTTGTTAACTCTTATGGTCCCCGAAGTCTCATCAATTGAAAAATCACCATTTCCATCATTTCCTCCAACAAAAGTGTAGGCGACCTGTCCATTCTTATACTGATCTCTGTCCGATGCTGATATCTGTAACACACTGGTCACTGTGGCAACATCTTCTCGGACAGCAGCTGAATAAGAGGTCTCAGCAAACTCAGGCTTATTGTCATTCACATCTTCCACTGTTACTTCTATGTCATCCATAATAGTATTGGGTGGAATTCCATGATCAGATGCAGTAACACTGAGAGTATATCCTGGAGATGTTTCTCTATCTAAAGGAACCCGAGTTCGTATAACACCTGTGTTGGAATCAATCGAAAATGATGTACTCTCAAGAGCATAAGTTACTCGAGCATTCTCTCCAACATCATTGTCCAGTGCTAAAACTTTAAAAACAGAGGTACCTACATCAACATCTTCAAACACATTCATGTGAAATGGCTTGTGCTGAAAAACTGGACGAAACCGATTAGCAGCTATCACATCAATACTAACTTCTGCTGTGTCTACCATCCCACCAGAATCCACAGCACTAACAGTCAATATGTAGCGACTTTGTTCTTTATAATTCAGTTCCCTCAGAACTGTAATCAGTCCTTCACCATTCACATAGGATATACTGAAAGCATTGTTTATGTTTCCTGATGTAATTCTGTATGCAACATGAGCATTCTCTCCTGCATCCCTGTCTATCGCTGATACAGTGACAACACTCTCACCTATGGCAGCAACTTCTGATATAGATGCCTCATAAGATGAATGAGTGAAATGGGGGGCATTATCATTAATATCTTTGATAGTAATACCAACGCTTACTGTTGCACTCCTTTGTGGGTCACCTTGATCCTTTGCAAGAACCACAAAATTGTATGATGTGGCATTTTCTCTATCGATTACAGAATTTGTAGAAATAATTCCATTTTCTGGATTAATAGAAAATGGAAAACTTGGTGAAATATCTTTTATAGAATACACTATCTGCCGATTCTTGCCAGAATCCCTATCCAGGGCATGGACTTGAACAACTGAGACACCAGCAGCTGTATTTTCAAATACCGATTCCTGATATGATGGCACAAAGAAAGAAGGATCATTATCATTTACATCCACGACTTTAATAACCACCTGAGTACTATTACCAAGAGATGGTGTTCCAGAATCTTGGGCTCTGACGCGAACATGATATTCAGAAGTGGTTTCATAATCAAGAGACTCAAGTGGTGTTATATTTCCTGAATGAGCATCAATTGAAAAGGAACCTGGTGGGTCCATCCCTGTTATACTGTAGGTGATTCGTCCATTGTCTCCTTCATCAGCATCTGTAGCTGAGATTTGAATTATGACAGGATGATTACTGGTGTTTAAATCCTCACTCACTTCCACAGAGTATGTCTCTTGTGTAAACTGAGGTCTATTATCATTCTCATCTTGGATGTTGATGAACACAGTAGCTGTTGATGACAGTCTCGTGTCAATAGGGCCTTGATCCATAGCTTGTACATGCAATCTATAACTTGGAATGGTTTCTCGGTCCAGTTTATGTCGTGTAGATATACTACCAGTGTTGGGATTAATCATGAATGCATCATTTGGTCTACTTGGGTTTAAGATGCTGTATCGAATGTTGGCGTTATCTCCTGCATCAATATCAGTTGCTTGAACTGTCATAACAGGATTACCACCACCTATGCTCTCCGACAAATCTATAGAATACACAGTTTTCTCAAAATGAGGTGCATGATCATTTTTATCATCAACACGAATTGTGAGAAGGCAGACAGCTGTTTTGGGAATGTGTCCATGGTCAACAGCTTGGACAGTGAAATTATGAATAGGAATAAACTCTCGGTCTAATTTCTGAGTGGTGTTAATAGTTCCTGTTATTGGATTAATAGCAAACATTGAATTACTTCTTGTGTCTCTTCGAGATTCCAATGTGTAGGTCAACAAACCATCATTACCTGAGTCTGCATCAGTAGCAGTAATTCTCTTCACGATAACACCAGCATTTTGACCTTCCATGACATTTGCCGAATATGTATCCCTGTCAAAACGTGGTGCACTGTTGAATCTGATTGCCCTTGCAACACGTGCTTTGCCCATAGCATAAGAATGATAATGTTGGAAAGACAATGCTGCAGTTGGTCTGTGGTTGAAAATTAACTTAGTTTCCACTCTCTGGGGAATTTGATTTCCACATTTTAAGACTAATAAGAAATTTGTTGATAAATAATCTTTATATGTACAGACTTTTGAAACAGTTTCCAAAATTAATGAGTTTGGAATTACTTTAAACTTTTTATTTTCAGATAAATGAATAGAAATATGACATGCAGTCCATGCTTTGGGTAAAAAATTTAAAAGTGGTATTTTTTCTTGAGAATTTAAACAGTTGTTATGTAAGCCATATTTAAAAGAGATGTTGATGATGAATTTTTGCATTAAATGCAGATCTGCTTTAGTCCTTGGGTGACAACGCTTTCTGTGAATGAATAAAGATATTGGTATGATTGTAAAGTCTGATGTTGAATGATTTTGATCCGAAACTTTTTTGCTCAAAATATTGAAATGTGCTGGGTTATAAAGCTTCCTGCAATTGAATATCCGTTTTATCACAACATTTCCATAAGAATCCACATCTATACCAGTTAACTTCGCCTGACTGAAATTTTCAACTGAATAAATCCATTTGAATTCACGATTTGATGAAGCGAGAGAGGCATTGAAAATACTTCCCAAAACTGTATTCCCTGTCAAATGCAGTTCGTAACAATGCGTGCATTTCATCAATAACGCCAAAAAATTAAATGTCATAAAAATACTTGTTTTCCATTCCGATAGATAGAACCTGGCCATTTTTATCGAAACTTTATCAAACGCGATTCCCGTTATAATGACTAGATGTGATAGAATTTCTCTTAGCGCCGTCCGTCAATAAACTCACTGATATAACACTGCGTCTTCAGGTGTGAATATAATCAAGTCTTGTGGTTTACTTCATTCACGCGACATTTCCCGGTAAATGTGAATTATTTCAACTTTGAAGAGAATATATGTCCGCACGTAAGTCATAATATTACCACATGTGCTTAAAATATCCACTTTTGGTCTTCCGAACCACTAACCCATTCTTGATGTCATCCTCTTCAATCAAAAGAAAAGTTCACACAGATCATTGAGTCCAAAATGGCTGAAGAATAATGTCAATCGATACGGCTGTTCCTTTTGACTCCCGACAGGAGTGACAACTTTATTTGCAAAAGTTTGGATTAAAAAATAACGATCGTGTTTAAATGAGAATGTTTTCCACTCAACCTGGTTTCTGTGGTTAGGGAAATATGTCTCAGATAAAGACGGGGATAATTGTAAATCTAATTTGTTCAACTTTCATCTTTAAGTCAACTTTTGTGAGGGTCACCAATAAAAGACATGATCACGTGGTATAAACAAAAGGTAGTCCAACAGAAGCAACATTGCAGCGAGAGACTGACAATCATTTATTCGGCGCCCTTTGATCTTTGTTTTTGTTAATTCCGAGCAAATCAAAGCAAATTAGTTTTTCTCGAACAGGCAATCATCAACTGCACACGACTCTTTTGTAGGGTTGTCATAGGAATCATTATTGGTTTCATTGCGATCAAACAGAAGGGACTCGAAACATTAAACACCGGCATTATATGCACATGACTGACACTCTTTTCAGAAGGTTGTATCACCATACCATACAAAGAATAATTTTTAATCACTTTGCTGAGGAAAAGTATGTTTCAGTAGGCTAAATTGAGGGATGACGTCTACCCCATGCTTTATTTATTTATTGGTGTTTAAGGTCACATACTTATGCACAATGGCTAATCGTGACCGTGATAGTTTTACGGGTGGAGAAAGCCGGAGAACCACCGACCATCGACAAGCAACTGTCAGCTCCTCAAAATTCTAACTCTGTTCAAGCTCCGCCCAAGCAAGGTTACAGCGGCTGAAGATATGTGCACCATCGACGTGCAGTACGCCTTAGTACACGGCGTCATCGTGCTCCCTTGTGGGCAACCGGGATAAAGTGCCTTGCCCAAGGAAACAACGCGGGTCGTCCCGGACAGGGATCGAACTTGGGACCGCTAGCATAGAAGTCCAACAATCTACCACTGAGCCACCGTGCTCCCGTTCCCATGCTTTCAATTGGAAATGTACCCAAGGGCACACCTTGTTGAACAGAACGAGAAGATTTTTAATTAATTTCCGAAGTTTTTTCACTGCCGCAGCTTATTGGGCTTAGTTACTTATATTGAACAAACATAGAAGGGTATCCCCAAAGATAATTTGTGCCATGTTTGGCTGGGTTTGGTTTGGAGGTTTCCAAAAAAAGAAGACTGATATGTAAAAGGAACCCTGTACCCAACGTAACAGCAAAAACCGCCAGCGCTATTCTCAAACATCGCTAATTAATTTTCATTTTCTGTCTCAAAAACTTAGGTTATGACCCCTCTTTGGGACGTGCTCGTCGAGCTCGTTCCAAAGAGGTGTCATAACCTATGTTTTTGAGACAAAAAATCAGGAATTTTGTTTGCAAGTGTCGTCTGTTTTTCTTGTTAGGTAAAGGCTTATTGGACGGCGGACAAGTGATGGCAATAGCTCACACTGACTTTCTTCAGTCAGGTGAACTAATAAAAGGCAAAGAAACCTGAAAGCAACTAAATGTATGTTTATTTATTTTTATTTGAAATTTAATCGAAATCATAGGTAATTATCCTTTTTGTAACAAGTTCATTCTGATGAGCTGTCAAAACATAAAGCACTTGGAAGAGAAAAATCCGAATTGTTTGAGAAAACACTAGTAACAGTTGAAAAAAGAGTGTTCATTTATTTATGTTGTTTCAGCATATTTGGCTATATCATGACCGCGAACCCAGATTTATCTACGATTTGCATTCGACTTGCACGCCGAGGAACGGGTTGTGTGGGTGGGGGCCCCAGTTGGTTATTTAGGCTACTAGATGCATCTTCTGAGAAACCCCATGGACACAAATGACCAAAACAACACATTGTTTCCTGATCAGACTGTCTGAAAATAAATACTGTTACAAAATGATTTCCCAGAACATGTCGAGTATAAAATCCCCTACAGCTACCTAAGACAGGGGAGCCAGAAGCACTTCAGGGAACGGGGGCTGGGGTCAAACCCCTGGAAAAGGATACTTGCAGCCCCGTCTGGACATGCTGAAGCCCCTAGATGGGGGAGGTTTGGGAGGGCTGCCCCCCTCCAGAAGGTGAGGACCCAGGCCCGCCTCCAGGAAAATGTTTGAATTTTGGAAGCTCCCAGAAGGAAATTCGATTGTATTTTAGCTTTACTTAGAGAATAAATCAAGGATAAAATTGTGTGACGAAACAGGGAAGGACATTGCCTGCCACCTCTCGCACCCCGCGGTCCGAGGTCTGGGGAGGGGGAACTGCTCCCTCTATCCCGTGCTTCCGACAAGGGGGTGGTGTCCATATATTGGATAGTTCGAAAAAATTTCTGACAGCATAACCTACAGTCTCTTCACCCTTTATATGAGTCGAAAGATAGACGTCACTGACAAAAAAATGCATAATTAAAAAAATTCATTTTCTTACTTAAAAACATAGCTTACTACCCCTTACTGGAAAGAATGAAACCGTTCCAATGAGGGATCCTAAGCTTTGTTTTTGAGACACACAAATTAAAATAAAATAAACCTGTCTCCACCTAATTACGCATACTTACAATCCTTCATACTTCATTTCTGCGTGATTTAGGCGCGTAGATCCAGGATATCAATTTTTTTTTTTTTTTTTTGGGGGGGGGGGGGGGGGGGGCAAGAGTATTATCTAGAGGGGTATACAGAATATGAATCGCTGCATCATCCGAGCCTCACAGCGGCAAGATGGGTGCGAGCACAATTCTAATTATTGATATCTTTCACAACTTATAAATTATGGACATAAACGGACTCAGAATCTTGAGAAATAGCTAGATATTAAACTTTCTTGCCCTATATGGGTTAACATGGGGGGGGGGGGGGGACTGAATTGGGAGTATGTCCCCCTTCTCAACCCCCTCCAGACTACGCCACTGTCGTGATCCGATCACAAGAGTGCACTCTATAGTGCTTGCTGAGTTGCTTACTGTAGTCAATAGACAAGCTTGCTAAACCTGGCTAAACTGATAATTCTTTGGTCTTCCGTTGATTTGTCGCTGTCCACTAACGAAGAGTCCTACGTTAACCCAGTCCCCCGCCGGGATATTCTTCCCACACTCACCCTCTTAATCTCCTAGCATTCAGTCAAAAAGTGTTTCATAGCTCCTCCCATCAGCGCTTTCTCGATCTCCCCAACTATAAAATTGACCCTTTCCCTCAGGACATTCCCCATCCACTTCTCCTTCAAGTTTTCATCGCATTTTTCCATTAGTTTTTTAAGGAGTCTTGTTCTACTAGGAAATATTTGGGGCATTCCAAAATGAGATGTTCCAGGGTCTCCGTAACTCCTAAATTACACTATCAGCAAACTCTCTCCTCGCCTTTCCCGCTTCTCCCCATCAACTCCAGTGACTTCGACCCCCACCTTGAACAACCATGCAAGACACCCCCATAAGATCATCTAGATACTCCTCAAAAGCTGGGACATCTTTTTGTACAGCTTGTCTAAAGACCTCTTGGTCCTAATTCCTGCTCGTCAGTTTCTATTGCAATCCTCGAGCACCCTTCCCCTAATAAGGATATTCCCCTGCTTCAGTCCCCATTCTAGATCATCATGCAGTCTCTTTTGAGTAATTCCCCATCAGCTGCCTCGCTTGCCTTATCCATCCTGTCTGAATGTTAAGAGTTCCATACATGGTTAAACGTCGTTTTACACCATCTGCTGTTTGGGAGATTTACCAGATAATTCAGGTAGCATAAATTTCCCATATCTATTCTATCTTTAACCGGCATCCACCAGAGTTCCCCTCCGACCTCTTCCAGCGCGCTGCGTTAATTGATCCGTTTATCCACCGACCCGCATCATTTTGTAGAATCTCCAAGTTCCTCACTTCTGTTTAAATTAGTGGGATCACATCCATTCCATATTATATCTTATACTTGGTAATCCCACCCTCTCCCAAATGGGTTTTCCAACGAACACATTGTTAAAGCTATTACTTCCAGGTAGTTTTAACCGATTTAGTATCCTTTCCTCCTTTGTCTTAAGTTTATTTGTGTGGTTTCTGTATGCCTCTACCTGTAACACATAAATTCACTCCCAAGTTTTCATATTCCCCCGATTCCTCCACTGTTATATCCTTACTTCCCTCTTCACCAATGGAGAATTTACCCACCCCACCTTCGCGACTCATTCACCCTATGGCCCACGGGTGCTACCTTACTCTTGTTTTCGCCCAGTTCAACTCGCCATTTACCCCCGTACTTTCCTATCATGCATGGTTAACAGTTTTCTTTTCCTAGCCCCCACCCCTCTTTCATTCACGGCTGATAAAATCATGTCATCGGCAAAGAATTGCATGGGATTTATGTCTCTCCAACATTGACTTCCTCTGCGCTTGCTATAAACTCCTCTCCTAAATCTTTTATGTACATTGCAAACAGAATCGGTGACAAGATGCGCCCCTGCTTAAGGCCTATCTCCATTAGAACCATTTTTGTTGTGATGTTTCTCAGGTTGAGTACACTCTTTATACACTGCTCTCATGATTCCGACCAAACTTCCTCGGAATCAAAGGCCCCCAAGTTTCTGTCACATTTCCTCCCTCCACAGTCTGTCGTATGTTTTTCAGCATCTACATATAGGAGTGCCATAAACATCTTTTTCTTATTGACTTCTATTGATTCTGTCAGTTGTGAAAGAGTAAATAAGTGGTCAGTGATTCATCCTTTCCGGAACCCATTTTGGATTCACCCTCTTTTCCACAACTCTTGCAAGCCTTCCATAGAACATTTTCTTGCAAAATAACTTACCAATATGGCTATACTAACGGATATCACCCTATAATTATCTAAAACTTCCCCGTCTCCTTTTTATGAATAATGGTACTTCGGTTCTCCTCCCACTTATTTGGGGACCTCTTGCTTTCCGATAGCCATGTTAAAAAATGTTGTATAAGATGCTCATATATATAATGGATCCTGTCCTCTTTTTAAAAAATTCATTTGGAATTTTGTCAGTACCTGCTGCTTTGCCATTCTTTAACTTGTCTGCATTTCGTACTTTACTTCTCCCACCTTAGTTTCACTGCACATTCTTTCGGATAAGTTTTCCACATCGTCTATCATTTATCCTCTCCTAATGCTTGATAATTTCTACTGCAATGCTGTCCCAGTCGTCAGTGCTATTGCAATCCACCTTAATCCTCTGTGAGGTATTGCCTTTGTTAGTTTTATTTACCCATTTCCGGAATACATTAGAACTTGCCCCTCCCCCTCCGTTTTCCTTATTGTCTTAAATTATTGTTCCGCTGTTTCCTATTTTTGTTCTTCATTGTAGTAACCCTTACCTAACACGAAAAGCAGACGACACTTGCCAAAAAATCTTGAATAACTAATTTTTTTCATTTTTTGTCTCAAAAACATAGGTTATGACCCCTCATTGGAACGAGCTCATTCCAGAGGGGTCATGACCTATGTTTTTGAGACAAAAAATGAAAAAACATAATGAAAATTAATTGGCGATTTTTGAGAATTGCGCTGGCCGTTTTTTCCGTTACGTTGGGTAAAGGGTTAACTCTTTTCCTTGCCTCTTCCCATTCCTCTTTGGCATTTCTAGTGGTTGCATCCTCCACCCCCTTTGAGTTGTTTGCTTCTTCCAAAAGCAGCGCATTTTTGCTTCCTCTCTTTTATTGCATTTTTTAGCTCATTGTTTACCCATATCCCAATTCCTTTGTCAACACTCTACTCCTCCCATATGCTTCAGTGGCGGAGCTGGGGTCTTGCGGCTGCCCTCCTCCACATCTTAATGACCCCCTCCCCCCGCCCTCCCAGAATTCAAATCTTTATTTTAACCCATCTATAACATGTTACACACAGACTGAGGCAAAAACACTGATACAGTGTTTGGTGTTGGGGAATGCTCATTATTGTTTGTTCGAAAATAAAGCACAAATGCGACTCCGTAGTTTCTTACTTGTTTTACTGGGAGTTCTGTTACAAATGACTACTTGAATTAAAGAGTGCAGCTTCTTGCCCGATTTAGCAGCAAGAACAACTCCACATGTGTTACCTTCAGTTAGAAGCACATTTTGCCCCAGATGCACCCAAGAGTACTAGACTTTCTTTCACAATTTTCCCAGTGGAGGGCCCCGGACTCCCTCTAGGGAGGGGCACCCCTCCCAGACTCATCGCTCCACGGCCCTACAAGCCTCAGGACATATTAACGGCACGTCATGCCGGTCCCCCCGTCCCGAATATCGACCACGCTCCCCGCCCTGTGTGCGGACGCGTATTGCATGTCGATGGTGAATTTGCCTTCAAACTGCACCCAACTCTGCTTGGATGAATGGAGGGGGAGGGAGGAGAGAGAATGAGACAGAGGGAGAGGGAGATGGAGGGGGGAATTCGCGTAACATGAACATCAAATGAAGCCATGATGGATTTGTATGAAAGATAAGTAGTGCAAATGATTTTCCTGGATTATGGACACCAATGGAAGAAACAATCAATTTTTCGCTTCAGAACGTATCAAGGGAGATAATGATATGTGAGGCACTATTGTTATCTTTCAAGGTTGTCTCCACTCCTCAAATCAGGAGTTCAGCTGAATATCTTTTAGCTTTTGCCCAGAAACCATCCATCGTTTGACTTAATCTTATTTACAATAAGTCCTGTGACCTTTGATCTTATGGCTGCAGACTCCAAAAACGTTCTTCTCATTTCTGGAGAGAGTGAGGAGAGGTGTCGTGGGTAACTTACCGTAACTAATCTGTAATTTCTGAGAACATGTTTGAAACAGAACCAAAGTTATTTTGCCTGGAAATCAAACTGATATCAACAAAGAAATTTGTTTTTAGCAACTGTGACCTTCACTTGTTGACAACAAACCTAAAAGACAATAAGATCTTTCTCTTTCCATTGTAAGTTTGATGAAAATGTGTCAAACAAAACTAAAGTTCTTGTCTGAGAACAAATGTTTGACACAGTTATACTTTCAGTGATATTCAGGTTTCTGTGATATTTGATCACTGAGCTGCTGACTCCAAAACTGATACTGTTTTCCCCCTTCCCTCAGGGAATACGTAACTTGTATATTTGGTAACATTAAAGTTATTGCCCTGAAACCAATTTTCGCAACCATTTGGACCCTTCTTGTTTCCTGGAATGGTAGGTATCGCCTTTGTGTACATTTGCAGTGAGATGGGTCAGTCCAATATCAATATTCAGTGAGGATAAAATAATAACTGCAGTCTGCAGCCAGATCATCAATGCCCCGTGTATAGACCTCTTAAACTGAGATAAAAATGGGATGAAATTATGCCTTGGAGCGAATAATCGGCCTTACGAGTTCAAAAGGTTAATGTTCTATTCATAGTAACGTAACAGTTCCACAGCCTTTGGACTTGTGACTACAGACTCCACAATGAATAGGGTTCTTCTCTTTTCACATGTAAATAATTTCTGTTATGGTTAGTTTTGCTGTGATATAAGAATTAATATTAGCATCCGGAAACCCCAAAGTGCTATTTTGTTATTTTAACTGGTACAGAGTGTGCTCTGGTAGAACAGAAGATTTCATGTAGATTTGTTACTATTTTTAGCTTTTCTGATCTTGTCTGACACATGCTGGACATGTTTTTACTCCTGTGTTTCCATTCAAACATAAAAACAATTGAGCAGACAAACGTTTGTGATGGTCAGATGGATGGATAAGCAGTCAGAATGAAAGAGATAATTATTATTAGGCCTAAAAAAGTTAAAAATCTGTTTCTCAGCCCCCCCCCCCAACATGGTCCTTTTGGCTGCCGCATGCTCCCTTTTTATAACCAATGTAAACTTCAAAAAAATAAAAATTGAATGGTTTATGTGTAATATTTTTCCCAAGTTAATAAAATTGGTGAATTTGTCCCAATGTAAATCAAGGGAGATAATCAAACCAAATAAGTATAGCTGAGTGGAATTAACCCGAATTATGTGTTTTCAGAACATTCCAGCCATTTGGCTCCACATACGGACCCCTGCCCCCCCCCCCCCCCCCCCTCCCTCACAAGTGACATTCTCTGTACTGAACTGGGTACATATACAATGTTTGGTGGTGATTTGCTAGGTGATGGGGAAAATCAGGAATAAACACAAATACAAACTTTTCAAATTATAGTGTGATTATTAATTCAAGTTTAATGTCACTTTCAGTATCTATGGACATATGATAACAATACAAATATAAAACAAAGTTGGGGCAATCATTTAAACCTATACTTCGTACTTGAGAGGACTTCCACTCCCTGGAGTTGGTTACCAGATTCTATTTACCAGTAAACATAACTTGTTTATCACTGCAAGCAAGCACTGATCTATTGTCCAGGGTTCCAAATGGGAGGAAAGAGATAAAAAAATAAATAAATAAATAAATAAATAAATAAATAAATGTCATACTGTTTTTATTATTTATTTTGATCACCTGGAAATGTTTAACTATGTCAATGATTTAGTGCCTTCAGAAGCACTGCTAAGTTTTGTTGTATCTAGTTTAACCCTTAAGGTACTCAGATTAATTTTACATTAATAACTACTGTACAGCTGCCGATGACTTAACAGTGTTTCTACATTATTGTTGGCTGCATATACAGGCAACCAACAATGATGTAAAAACACTGTCAAGATGAAAGCTTCCTACCAATAGAGTTCTCAAGACAGTATACACATGGTGGTCGGGGGGGGGGGGGGGGGGGGGGGCTCAGTAGGTAGAGATGCAGGCCACAAGCTGAGAGGTTCTCGGTTTGAATCCCACCTGCGGCAACCTCATTGTGGCCTTGGGCAAGGCACTTAATCCCAATTGCTCACAAAGGGCATGGTGGCTTTGTGCACTAAGGTGTACTGCACATCGATGGCACACTTGTCTTCAACCAATGCTAACCCTGCTTGTGTGGAGTTAGTATGTTGGGGAGTCTGACAGTTGCTTGACATTGCTTGGTGGTTCTCCCCAGGTACTCTGGCTTCCTCCACCCATAAAACTGTCCAACACAAGGTGACCCTGGCTGTCGAAAGTGTCATTAAACCTCAATAAATAAATAATAAATAAATATAGTATACACCTGGGACAACTTTTTCCGAGCAATATAACAGAGGCACTTTATGGCTGTATGTAATTAAGGGTTAAATGATTATGTATGTCAGTTCTACCTATCTTACAAATTACACACAAACAGGTGCACATCACCTTACTCTACGGATCTTTATACACCTGGATTGCAGGTTTGTAAGCAAAAAATGCCACAACTCAATTTGTACCCCCCCCTCCAACCCCCAAGAGATAATCAATGTGGCAACTCCACCCAATCGATGACATTTGATGATGTTAAAGAATCTTCAACGAGCCCAAAATTTAGAGTGAAATTTTCTAAACTTGTCATGTAAATTATGTCACTACCTCACCAAAGGCTCGGTACAGTAAACTTACTGAACTAATTTCATAAATTTCAATATTAACTGGAGATTATTTATTCAGTTAGCAGGAGTTTACTCTATAACCTAAATATAATTAACAGATTACATTTATACTAAAGGTATGGTAAATGGTTTGGTATTTGGTAATTATATGTAACTAACAGCATTATTTTAATAACAATACATTCTAATACGAGTAACATCATTTTCAATGTTGTTGGAGACCAAAGGACCTTTGGCAACAGTGAGGAGAAAATTAAAAAGATTTGTCATGGATAACACAAGCTGAGAAACAAACAATAAAAAGAAACACATATAAAATACACCAAAACAAGATAAACCCTTGAAGGCTGAGGTTTTTTAACCCATTACCTAACATGAAAAGACGACACTTGCAAACAAAATTCTTAAATAACTAATTTTTTTAAATATTTTGTCTCCAAAACATAGGCTATGACCCCTCTTTAGAACAAGCTCGTCAAGCTCATTCCAAAGAGGGGTCATAACCTGTTGTGGAGACAAAAAATGAAAAAATAATGAAAATTAATTGGCGACTTTTGTGAATAGCGCTGTCCGGTTTTGGCCGTTACGTTGGGTAAAGGGTTAATACATTTCTGCTACACTTTGACTGTCTACATCCTGTGACTTTGTATTTGTTTCTAGGCTAGTCTTGGCTACCTATATAACCTCCCAAGACTTTCCTAAAACCAACTGGTAATGTACTTGCAATGTTACTTATAAGATTTCCAATGACTGCATGTAGGGCACCCGTGTTGTTGCAGAAAATAGTGATTAAAGTTGGAATTTGACCTCACGGGTTAACTTCATTTAACACAAACAGTTTATTACAATAAATAAAAGCAAAATTATCAAATCCTTTATGTGAACAAGTTGTTTCAAATGATAATTCATCAGCCATTTACTCATAATCCTCAGTGTCTCCATGCTAGAGATTGGAGTGCATTGTCTCGCTAACTACATGTAGTATAGTGTTCACCAATTACACAAAATATTTTGAGTTGGCACCCAAAAATCTTCATTGACTAAAATTTTGGCACCAAAAAGTTCCTTTCACTTATGAACGAAAGCCATTGCAAAAATGAAGAGCGTAATCGATGACAAAACAAAAAAAATATTTTATTACTTCCACTGAGTACAAAGAAACAGTCAGCTGGCAATACAGGCAGAAACAATAATCAATTTTCATGAAACACACTAGAGCCCAGGGAATGTGTCTATAAAGTATAAGAAATAGTATTTGGACAAACTTTCATGGGAAATGGGACATTGTTTTTTCTTCAATAAAACATTATAGGTTATCAACATTACCAAAGGCAGCGTTTAATTTGATAAAAACTTCATATTGTCGCGAGTGACTGGCAAGGTATGAAGTATTTATCAAATTAAAATGCCACTTTTTGTAAAAACTTTTTATCCACTAAGTCCAGTGGATTAACATTAATTAGTTGATTAATCTGTTATTATCAAAGTGCAACAACATGTGCACATGACAAAAACATTCAGCCTTATCATTAATTGAATCAGTGGCATGGATTTTACTTAGATGATATCCATTTTCACCTACCAAGATTTTGGCAGAACTTTTTAAGTTCTGCCGGATTTTTTCCGTGACCAAATGTCCATTCATCCTTGAACACATGGATCAGACAGCGAAAAAACCCCACCCCTCCCCTCTCTTTAGTGTTTTGGCAGAATTTGCACAAAAATATGCAGAATGGCTAAAAACTTGGCAGCAGACAGTTTCGGGTCAGTGTAAACACTGCTAGTACATAAGACTTCTGTATTTCTAAGAATTCATCTTCATATTAAACAAGTACAAAATGGATGAAACACAAAGAATATTGAATCTTAGTTTTCAGAAATTATTTGATATACAGTGGAGCCCACTTAACTGGATATCTCTTAAATGAATAACCCTATTAATTGAATATAATTTCCCAACACAAAACCATTTACCATACCTCCAGTACAAATTTGACCTGTTAATTAAATATTGGGTATAGAGTAAACTCCCGTTAATTGAATAAATGAAAGTGTCAATGACACTGTAGCTTAACTTGTGTGTTGTGTTTGATGAAAAGGATAATGTTCAATGTTTATGAAAGGATTATGAAATAAGACAAGAATTGTGATAATTGGGAATATGTTCATTTCTGTTCCCTGTATGCTATGTTTTTGATAAAAATAATATGAGGTGTACACTGTACTAAAGGGCTGAGGGGTGGGTTAATATGACCTCACAGTTAATGTATGTGGTCCTCACAGTTAACGTATATTAACGAAAGTTACCAAGTTACAGTGAAATTATTCCAAAACGAGTCATCCTATCAAGTTACATTGAAATCCCTTCATAAAAATGGCCTGTAGACTGTGCTAAAGGTTTTCAGGCTTCGGGCCCCTGTAGCCGCCAGTTTCCCAATTGCGTCCAAAGGGGACGTTCTCATCTAGACATTATATGAAGTCAACCTACCAAGTTACAATGAAATCCCTTCATAAATATGACCTGTATACTGTGCTAAAGGTTTTTGGGCTTTGGGCTCGGGCAGCCATCATGGTTGAATGATCGCAACCAAAAGGGGACATTCTCATCTGGGCATCATCTGGAGTGATCCTACGAAATTACAATGAAATTCCTTCATAAATATGACCTGTAGATTGTGCTCAAGGTTTTCGGGCTTCAGGCATCATCTAGGCATTATATGAAGTCAAACTAACAGGTTACAATGAAATCCTTCCATAAATATGACCTATAGACTATGCTAAAGGTTATGGGCTCAGGCAGCCATCAAGGCTGAATGATCGTGACCAAAATAGGACATTCTCATCTAGACATTATTTGGAGTCATCCTACCAAGGTATAATGAAATCCCTTCATAAATATCACCTGTAGACTGTGCTAAAGATTTTCGGGCTTTGGGCTCAGGCAGCCATCATGGTTGAATGATCACAACCAAAAGGGGACATTCTCATCTGGGCATCATCTGGAGTGATCCTACAAAGTTACAATGAAATCCCTTCATAAATATGACTTGTAGACTGTGCTCAAGATTTTCGTGCTTCGGGCACCTGTAGCCATCACAGTTGACCAATCACGACCAAAAGAGGATGTCATCATCTAGGCATTATATGGAGTCAACCTAACAAGTTACAATGAAATCCTTCCATAAATATCTATAGACTATGCTAACGGTTTTTGGGCTCGGGCAGCCATCAAGGCTGAATGATCGCGACCAAAAGGGGACGTTCTCATCTAGACATTATTTGGAGTCATCCTACCAAGCTACAATGAAATTCCTTCATAATTATGACCAGTAGACTGTTCTAAAGGTTTTCGGGCTTCGGGCCCCTGTAGCTGTCACAGTTGCCCAATCGTGTCCAAAAGGGGACGTTCTCATCTAGACATTATATGAAGTCAAACCTACCAAGTTACAATGAAATCCCTTCATAAATATGACCTGTAGACTGTGCTAAAGGTATTCAGGCTTCGGGCCCGGGCAGCCATAATGGTTGAATGATCGCAACCAAAAGGGGACATTCTCATCTGGGCATCATCTGGAGTGATCCTAAGAAGTTACAATGAAATCCCTTCATAAATATGACCTGTAGACTGTGCTCAAGATTTTCGGGCTTCGGGCACCTGTTGACATCACAGTTGACCAATCATGACCAAAAGGGGATGTCATCATCTAGGCATTATATGGAGTCAACCTAACAAGTTACAATGAAATCCTTCCATAAATACGACCTATAGACTATGCTAAATGTTTTTGGGCTCGGGCAGCCATAAAGACTGAATGATCGCAACCAAAAGGGGATGTTCTCATCTAGACATTATTTGGTGTCATCCTACCAAGCTACAATGAAATCCCTTCATAATTATGACCTGTAGAATGTTCTAAAGGTTTTCGGGCTTTGGGCTTGGGCAGCCATCATGGTTGAATGATCACGACCAAAGGGGACAATCTCATCTGGGCATCATCTGGAGTGCTCCTACGGAGTTACAATGAAATCCCTTCATAAATATGAACTGTAGATTGTGCTCCAAGGTTTTCGGGCTTCGAGCACATGTAGCCATCACAGTTGACCAATCACGACCAAAAGGGGATGTCATCATCTAGGCATTATATGGAGTCAACCTAACAGGTTACAATGAAATCCTTCCATAAATATGACCTATAGACTATGCTAAAGGTTTTTGGGATCGGGCACCCATCAAGGCTGATTGATCGCGATCAAAATGGGACATTCTCATCTAGACATTATTTGGAGTCATCCTACCAAGTTACAATGAAATCCCTTCAAATATATAACCTGTAGACTGTGCTAAAGGTTTTCAGGCTTCGGGCCTCTGTAGCCGTCACAGTTGCCCAATCACATCCAAAAGGGGACTTTCACATCTAGACATTATATGCAGTCAAACCACCAAGTTACAATGAAATTCCTCAATAAATATGACCTGTAGACTCTGCTAAAGGTTTTCGGGTTCTGGGCTCGGGCAGTCATCACGGTTGGCAGATCATGCCCAAATGGGGAAATTCTCATCTAGACATCATTAGGAGTCATCCTACCAAGTTACAATGAAATCCCTCCATATTAAACATGACCTGCAGACTGTGCTGAAAGTTTTTGGGTTTCGGGCTTGGGCAGCCATCACGGTTGACAGATCATGCCCAAAAGGGGACGTTCTCATCTAGGCATTATACAGAGGCATCCTACCAAGTTACAATGAAATCCCTTCATAAATGTTGACTGTGCTAATGGTTTTCGGGTTTTGGGCTCGGGCAGCCATACCGGTTAACCGATCGTGACCAAAAGGGGACGTTCTCATCAAGACATAACCCCCAAACCTGCATATGAAATTTTGTGACGATCAGACAAGAACTGTGGGGTGTAGCCTGTGCTACAGGAAAATGTGAACAGATTCACAGACTGACAGACTTCTGCATGCATGATGGCAAGAGCTTATCTTGACTTTGTCAAGTTAAGCTAAAAATCTTGTAACCTGTCGAGAAATTACCCTGACTCTCCCCAGTTTTCCTTTGTTTATAGACTTATTTGGCCTGAGTACATACAATACAGGCATTTAATCTATTATATCTTGGAGCTCATGGAGATCTGTCAAACAAGATATAATAGAATAAATGATAACTTTAACTCTAAAATACAGGAAAGTGACACAATCCCTGTTAACTGAATAATTTTGATTGGCAAAGTGGCTATTCAATTAACAGGGTTCCACTGTACATCAGACTTCTGCATTTCTAAGAATTCATCCTCATATTAAACAAGTACAAAATGGGTGAAACACTAAGAATATTGAATCTTAGTTTTCATAAATTATTTGATATATTTTAAAAATAAACAATGAAGTCGATACATTGCCACACAGAGTGAATGGCCATTTTCATATTTAAAAAGAGTATTTGTGTATAAAAGGTACAATGTTATCTCAAAATAAAGACTCTTTCTATAAGATGTGGTTTTTAGAGAAATCTTAAGAGGACGGCAAATTTTCAATATGTACAAAAGCTTATGTATGAGATACCTTTAAATTGGAATTATAAAAAAAATTACAATAAGGCTATTAAAAAAGAAATTCTTGTTTTTCAGGCACTTCCCTGGTCAATGAAAATCTGCCTCTTAACTTTTTTTTACCTAGAAATCTCTTCTAGAATACCATTTTGCACTTGTAGGACTAAAAACTTATCCAAGTCTATCTTTTTTGACAGAGCTCAGGATTCAGATTTGATATTGAAGGGATTCCATTTGGAGTCGAAAATATTTTTATCAAATGACTTTTCCATTTTCTCAGCTTATTACCATTTCATATTTTCAATAAATATTAATTAGTGCTTCATAACCCCTCTGTCGATTTGATTGGTAAATTTAAAAAACAACGCTTTCTGTTTGGTTAAATTAATGCTATTTCAAAAACATCAATTTACTGATCTTGCACTTAGGTTATATTGACGTTCAAGGTGAAATTTCATTCTTTAACCCTTTTCTATCTAAAAGATGTATTTTTGGTAACTGTGGTGTAATATGATAAACAGAATATGAAATTTGTGATCTGGTCATATGATATTTATGAAACATGTCTATGAATTTCTTGTTTTGCCTAGCCATATCCTCGGCAAAATGGAAAATTCTTAAGACTCCTTTCATAAATATCGTATGACCAAAACACTCATTCCATGTCCTCTATTTCATTGTAAGTTTTATCAGACTATTTCAGGACCGATAAGACGATAAAGTCATTGAAAAATGAATCTTGCTTCTCAGGAACCTCCATTATCATTAAATATTTTTTATCCACTACAGCCAGTTCTTGTCAAAGTTTGAGGTGTAACAAATGTGATGGGGCAAACTTTGACCACATGCGTAGCCAACCCCCCCTCCCTGTGTACCCCCTTGCCCCCATTGCTACACCACTGACTTTGACAGTTGTAAAATGGCCAATGATTTCCAGTAGAGTAAACATTTCAAATTTCTGAGATATTTCAAATTGTTGTGCGGACTTTTTCATAGATTAAAGAATACGAGAAAAGCATTCTAAATTTCCCTGAAAATTTGTTTTTGGGCAGTCATCATCTGGATAAATTATTCAAGGTGATTGAGTATCAGTGGATTGGAAATGAATATACCTGAACACAGATTTAATCCAATATAACATTACTGGGACTAACAAATGATTAAATATATTATTTGGTGATATAAAATATAAGTTTACATTGTATATGGAATGTAGAATAAACAGCTGTGCCATGAGTGCATGATACGCCCGTTATTAATTACAAGAGGGAACCACACAATATGAGTATACATGTGTACTTGTCAGGTTACATATACTTGCCACCAAAAAATCATGAATATTGCTCAAAGTCCAACATGAATATTGCTCAAAGTCCAACATGTGGAAAATTGCCTATATTTTGATGAACAAAGTCCCATAACTCTGGACTGACAAATCGGACAGCGACACAAATCGAAAGGGAGATTCCTTCTATCAACATATACTTGCAACCAAAATATCATGAAAACTGCGCTAACCATTTTCAAGTTATTGTTCGACATGTGAAAAATAAAGTCCCTTAACTCTGGAATGACCAATTGAATGGCAACACCAACCAAAAGGGAGCTTCCTTCCATCAACATAAACCACCTACCAAAAAATCGTGAAAATCTCTTGGAAGCGTTCTCGAGTTATCATACGACGTGTAAAAAATCAACAATTTTCTAAGTAATAAAGTCCCATAACTCTGGAATGACTAATCCAACGGCGACACTAAACGAAAGGGAGTTTCCCTCCATCGATATACACCACCTACCCAAAAATCACGAAAATCTCTCAAAGCGTACTCGAGTTATCGTACAACGCGTAAAAAATCAACAATTTTCTAAATAATAAAGTCCCATAACTCTGGAATGACTAATCGAATGGCGACACTAAACGAAAAGGGAGCTTCCCTCCAGCGATATACACCACCTACCCACAAATCACGAAAATCTCTCAAAGCGTTCTTGAGTTATCGTACGACGTGTGACCGGATGGACAGACGGACAGCGGTATACCATAATACGACGCGTTTTTTCAAAACGGGCGTATAAAAATATGCATAATCCGAAAAAAATATTTTTACAGACAAAAAAAAAATTAATTTCACTCACTGATTTTCTAACAAGAATAAGGCCTTACTGAATCAATGTATAGGTTTATTAGCATATTTAAAAATCTGTCTTCATACAGCAAAGCCATAAAATTTGTTTTGCAAAAAAACTGCATGACACAACACACATACAGTCAAACTTGCCCTATCCTTTATCTGGTTCAGTAACAGAGGTCAAAATCAGGCTGTGTTGAAGAGCTGGATGCCAAAACTTTGAATTTAACACTGATGTCAAAATTTCAAGCTGCAAGTTTTTACAATAATGCAATTTGGAATGTAACCAATTCAATCTTGTTTGACAGAGCTCAATGAGCTCTGTCAAACAAGATTGATTTGGTTATTTATTTATTGGTGCTTAGTGTCGTGTCGTGTCATATCATATTATTTATTTATTGGTGTTTAAGGTGACATATTTATGCACAATGGCAAATCGTGACCATGACAGTTTTACAGGTGGAGGAAGCCGGAGTACCTGGAGAGAACCACAGAGCATCGATGGGCAAATGTCAGCTCCTCAACATTCTAACTCTGTTCAAGCTCCGCTCATGCAGGGTTACAGCAGTTGAAGACATTTGCACCATCAACGTGCAGTATGCCTTAGTACACGGCATCATCATGCCCCCATGTAGGCAACCTGGATAAAGTGCCTTGCCCAAGGACACAATGTGGGTCGTCCCGGACAGGGATCAAGCTCGGGACCTCTACAATAGAAGTTCAATAGTCTACCACTGAGCCACCATATATTGGTGCTTAGTGCCACATCAGCATCCAAGACTACATCATGGCGCTAAATATGTATTTATTGTTATAAAAGAGACACTTGATTATCTGTGAGAATATAAAAATATTCATTATTCATTTATTTACTGGTATTTAATGCCACATCAGCATCAAAGGCTATATCATGGTGAGAAAAATGGAAGAAGCATAAAAGTCATCAGTTATGAAGTTTAGGTGGGTGGGATTGGAATTTTGAGTTTGGTATTAGTTTTCAGTATACTGTGGTATTGGTTCGATATTTGGTATCTGACTTGACTGAGATTTGCTGATAGTACCAAGGGGGAATTCACACTAGGAAAATACAGAATAAGCTTTTTATGTGTCATTCTACTACAGCGCCACAAATGACACTGCCAATGAGGTCAAGACTGGCACTCTGTTGCCAACATAAATTATATTACCAGTAATTGTGTGACTTGTCCCAAAAGACCTTTACCTTCAAAGGCCTATTTCAGGATTTTGAGATCTCAGGTCATGTGCGATTAACATGCCATCATTGAGAGGTCCTGCTGACAATAGATGAATCACTGAAGATGTGATTTCTAGTCAAGCCTTGGCAGACTGTTGCCTGTTAAGGCAGCCAATACTTGACTAGAAATCAATGCTTAGCAACTGAACATGTGCAGGTTGTAGTCTAGTCTAGTGGGAATTCAGGACAATTTCCCAGACACTTAATGGTTAACAAAACTGAAACGAAGATCAGTTACTTCTTTCATGAAAATAAACCCTTCAACTGTTATCAAGACAACAAGGCCTTATAAGAAGCGAATGTAGGAAAATATGAAAATTCAAATAATTTTGGTATTCAATGATGCATTCAGTTTGGTTTTTCGGTATCCCCATGATATTGGTATTGGTTTGTTTTTTTTGGTATATTGCTTACCTCTATTATGAAGTAAAATGATTGATTAAAAAAAGGAAATAATTATAATAAAATGACAAATACATGAAATGTTTGAAGAGCAAGATGATACAAATAGAGTAGTGAAGAATACGATATAAATCAACCTATTAATGTGAGACTTCAGAAGATCAGTTTGAAAGAGTAAAAGCAATTTTAAAATTGTTAACCCTTTACCTAACATGAAAAACAGACGACATTTGCAAATAAAATTCTTGAATAACTAATTTTTTCATTTTTTGTCTCAAAAACATAGGTTATGGCTCATTCCAATGAGGGGCCATAACCTATGTTTTTGAGACAAAAAATGAAAAAATCCTGAAAATTAATTGCCGATTTTTGAGAATAGTGCTGGTCCTTTTTTACAGTTACATTGGGTAAAGGGTTAAAAAAGTGATTTCTTTCAAGAAACAACAGAAAATTGTGCGGGCTTGTATGATAAAATAAATCTCCAAGAGATCCAGCAGTGAAATACTGCCCTCTGACATGGTCAAACCCTGTGCAATGTAAAAGAATGCACTGTACTGTCAGCACCTGTTGGCAAGGAACACAGTCTGGTTGCAAAGTACCCTCAAACACAAAAGGAATGTGCAAGTCTTGAATGACCAATACAACATTATGTAAAAAAATTACATGATCTATTTTACAAAGGTTACTAGACTGATATTTATCACTGATATCTGGTCAAAGCTTGTTATTCGTCACCTCATTCCATTCCGCCTACCACATAGATCTGACATGTGGTTGAAAATCACTGAATGCAATTTGAAAATCAGTGATAAGCATTTTTAAGGCCTGTTTTGAAGTACTTTGTACCCTGGTGTTACCAGAGATGTCAATATGTCCAGGTAAGCAGCAAAACATGATTTCATATTGGTCACTGATTTGGTTAAATTCCTAGTTGCATTGTGCAAAAAATTTGCAACTTCAAATTCCAGTATTGTGACATCAGTGTGCAGAGGGTTAATGAATCAATTATTTACTTGGTATACTTGACATATAAAGTTCTGGTTAGGCCTGAAAGAGTTAAAAATCTGTTTTTCAGGCCCCACGCATGGTCATTTTCACAGCTGCATCCTCTCGTTTTATAACCAATGCAAATTTAAAAAAATAAAAATTAAATTGTTTATGTCTAATATTTTGCCCAAGTTAATAACATTGATAAATTTGTCCCTTGAGTGCAACAAGACTTTGCAATGCTTTAGCATTTCAAAGTCTTCTTGCACTGAAGGGATGAAATACATCACCACCCATGTTATTCTGTAGATTATGAGGCTTAAAACATAAAACAAACCAAGAACATGAATTTTTGATGGCAAAGAAATAATTACAAAAATAAAATAAAAAACAGCCGCACACATGTCCTTTTACCAAAAAATGGCCTGAGAAAACAGATCTACTTTGTGGGGGCCTAAAAAAAATTTTCTTTCAATTGTTTTCTACTAATGCCTTTTCGCACTCTTCAATAAATTGTATCAAAGAAACATTTTTTTTTAAAAAGTAATACATGAAAAACATAGAACGTCATGATGTGTGAATGCATTTGTCAATATGGCACAAGTGCCAGCACGGAAGGATAGAATGAGACGCCATTTCACACATCATGGCATTCTATGTTTATTACACAGCTCTGTGACATAAAATCCATTAATTTAAAAACTCAAACATCGCAAACAGAAACCTTCACACTTTAAAACTCTTTATTTTTCCACTTAACATTCAAGTTATTGGCTGTTACCACAGCTTCAGAATTGATGTGGATCAGACTCCAACATTTTGATTGGCTGATTATGAAAGTGGGCAGAGCTTAGTTCTTTGATAGATTAATGATGTAAGGTGGAAAAATAGTCCATCAATGGAAATCGGTATGGAAAATGTGTTATGTACAGATTTGTAAATATGGAACTGGAGAAAAAGTAATAGCCATGCAATAAATTAGGATATTTACTGTAAGGGAACTGGATGTAACACTTTGTCTTCACCAAATATGATAAGAAGACGCTCACAATATTTTTTTTCTTTAACCCTTAACTCTTAGAAGCAGGGGAATCAGAATGAATTTAATGAACATGACATACCATGAAAAACTCACAGTAAAGCAGGTGCTTCTAGTCAAGTGTTGCCTGCCTATTAAGGCAGACAACACTTGACTAGAAGCACCTGTTCAGTATTTAATACTCCCCAAGCCCAAAGATAGCCGAACCACCACAGCCAGATTACCTGCCGTATTACATCACAGGCAAGAAAACTTGACTCCCGGCATTCTAAGAGTTAAGGGCCTGGAGATTTGTTATACATTTTAGCTCTACTTTGACCATCCACATCCTGTGACTTTGTAGTTGTTTCTGGGCAAGTCTTGGCTGTCTATATAGGCAGCCAAGACTTGCTTAGATGCAACTGCCATGTCAGTTTGAATGTAACTTGCAAGCTTACCTCAAAACTGCAGAATTAGGCCCTTCGTTTGGGGCTTGTTATGGGATAAATGATCTTCCTTAACTATGAAAGCCCATTCTGAAAGCAACTTATATGGCACATATCACATGGGTTCTGTTATGACAGAAATAGAGAATAGTGTACCAAAGCAGATAAACACCATTCCACTTAGAATGTTTATTAACCCTCTGCACACTGTTAGCAAGATAACATAAGGTCAAGCAGGAGATTTTTCCCATAATGCAATTCAGAATTCAACCAATTCAATCTTGTTTGGCAAAGCTTAATGAGCTCTGTCAAACAAGATTGAATTGGTTAAATTCCTAGTTGCATCATGGGGAAAAATATGCTGCTTGATGTGTTGTGTATTTATTTATTATCGTTTAAGGTCACATATTTCTGCACAAGGCTAATTGTGACCGCAACATGGAGTTAAGGTCATATTTAGTCAGTCATTTATACCCATGTTGGCCATTTTAGAAGACTTCCACCCAAGCATTGTTGTGGATCCTACTTTACCAGTAAAACTGAGCTTATTTGCCACAGTAAACAAACACAGCATCACTTCTTGTGGTTCCCGGGGTGGGGGTGGGGGGTGGGGGGGGGGGGTGGGGGGGGGGAACGCTGCTTAAATTTTTTATATTTTGACATGTGTGCAGAGGGTTAACTTATAAGGTATCGTCAACATGCATGCATGTCAATATTCTTACACTGACGTAGAGTGAGAAGCTGAAGAGATGTTTAGACAATATTTTCTTCAAGAAATTATTTTGAAAATTAAATGGCCATTTAGTCAGTCAAAATTAATAAAATTATAGGAATGATTCATTATGAAATTTATTTCTGTTAATTAATCTGATTGAAACAAACATTTATAATACAACTCATAAAATGTATCTTGATTGACAGAGTTCAGAGAAGGGTTGGGCTATTCTTATTCATTATTCATAATCAGTCATATTCAAATACAGTTTTTCAACAATTCACATGTATTCAGAGCATTTGCAGACAAAATAATATTAACCCTTAAGCCCCCATATAGCCCCAAACCGCCACTTTTATATTGCATTGAAGCAGGTTCTCCCTTGTGTAATCTTTTTTATTACTCTTGTGTGTAGACTGAATTTTCCCTTGCAGTGGTTCTACATCACTGCTGGCTGCCTGTATAGGCAGCCATCAGTGATGTAGAACCACTGCCAAGTCATCAATAACTATGTAAGCAGAAAAAGGCCATAAATACTTTAAAATTAATCTGAGGACTTAAGGGTTAATTGTGTATTGAGTAGGGAGCATAAGTGGAAAATATAAATATTGATTTCCTTATTTATTTACTGGAGTTTAAGGTCACAAAGTTCTGCACAATGGCTTATCATGACCACAACATGGAGATAAAGTCAAGTTTAGTCAATCTATTATATTCATGTTGTCGATTTTAGAGGACTTCCACCCTAAGCAGTGGTGACTGGATCCTATTTTACTAGTAAAACAGAGCTTGTTTACCACAGTAAAGAAACACTGCTTCACCTCCCCAAAGATAAAATGAATTTTTTAAACCTTAAAGGTGTCTTCCATTTCGATCGAATGGAATCAATAGTAAGAGTCCATTCTCATAATTTGGACACTGATCAATTAATATTTTAAACATGCAGCCCTAAACATTGAAAATATGTCGGTCTACCTCACAAACTCCCTAAGCAGCCACTTATTTACTTTTTGAACTCTCATTATTCTGGACTGTAAATGAAAGTGTCAATGACACTGTAGCTCAACTTGTCAAGACATGTACATGTACAGTATGTGACACAGCAATGACAAACATCTAGGTAATGACCTGATAACAAAGGTACATATAAAGTATTGTAACGGCCTGTACATAAATACTGACTGTAGCCTGTAACAAATGTATAGGTAAAGTATTGTGAAGGTGGGTGACAGTCAGATGATAAACTAGAAAAGAAATGTTTGCGTCCCAGAGTGGGTCTGACTGAACCCCAAAATATTTGTTCTCATAGCACAGTGATAACAAAGGCACCCCAAAACACACTCATTCCTGTCCCAAGGTGAAAACAAAGATACCCAAGAAGTTTCGTGAAGATCATAAATACGAGCTGTATAGAAGTTGTGACAAAAAACTGATTGGACCTAATTTTGGTACAAAATGGCCACTGGCAGCCATCTTGAATTTTGGACCGCACTCAGAAACACTCGTTCTCATCCCAAGGTGATAACAAAGGTACCCAAGAGGTTTTGTGAAGATCGGTTCATAAATACAGGATCTAGCCCGAGACGTATTGACATGTGCACTTACAGTGTATAAGTAGCACTGAATAAATCAAAGTTCATCTAATTTGCATAATTTCTGCACAAGAAAAAAACCCATATTATATGTGATGTATCCCATGGTACTAAACATTCACACAAAAAATTATTCAAATCAGCACTTTCATATGGAAGTTCTGTACAAAAATCTGATTGCACCAAATTTTGTACAAAATGGCTGCCATCGGCCATCTTGAATTTTGGACCGGACCCCAAAACACTCGTTCTCGTCCCACAGTGATAACAAAGGTACCCAAGGAGTTTCGTAAAGATCGGTTCATAAATACGGCCTCTAGCCTGAGCCGTATTGGCATTTGCACTTACAGTGCTGAAAGTAACACCAAAAAACATCAAAGTTAGTCTAATTTGCATAATTTACGCAAGAGAAAAAAACACGTTTTATATGTGATGTATCCCATGGTACTAAACATTCATACAAAAAATTATTGAAATCAGAGCTTTCATATGGAAGTTCTGTACAAAAAACAGATTTCTGCATCGTCAGTACAAAATGGCGGCTGGCAGCCATCTTGAATTTCGGACCACACCCAAAAACACTTGTTCTCGTCCCACGGTCATAACAAAGGTACCCAAGAAGTTTCGTAAAGATCGGTTCATAAATACGGCCTCTAGGCCAAGCCGTATCCAATTGTTGACGGACAGACGGACGACGGGCCGTGGCATAAGCTCAAATTTGGCTTCACAAAAGTTGAGCTAAAAATCGAAAAATAATAACAAAACAAATGACCACAAAGTATCAACGCATTGTTAAGTTTCGTATGCACAAAAGTATCAAAAGGGTTAAGGACTTTTCTCAAATATTGCCTATATTTTTCAAAGGGTTAAGGACTTTTCTCAAATATTACTCATATTTTTCAAAGGGTTAAGGACTTTTCTCAACTAGTGCCCATATTTTTCAAAGGGCTGAGGACTATTCTCAAATAGTGCCTATATTTTTCAAACGAATAAGAATTCATCAAGTCAGTATCTGATAATTTATAATACTTTTGACAAAAGTAATCTGGAAAAATTAAATAATAAATTTCAGTTCATTTTTTTAACCCTTAAAGAGGCGAAGAAGAAATCAAATAATTTTCATATAGCTTAAAGCAGCAGATTAATTTTTACGATAATTTGTTTAAACAGTATCATTTGGGAAAAAAAAAAAATCATGTAACTATAAAACAGAAGCATACTGCATACATAGAAAATTAAAGAAAGGTACAGATAACTTTTGTTAGAACATAAATATTTGAGGATTCGACGTCAAGTTGAGTAGCTTAACTTGATGGTCGTCTCTAAGGTAGCTGAAATACAATTATTATGACTTATTGTCATAGGAGGTGAACTACTGTCATGAAATACTGTATCATTACAATAATTGTTACCTTAAATACATGGACACAGCTACAGATGGCCTAAAAGGGTTTCTACATCACTGTTGGCTACCTAACAATAATATAAAACACTTTTAGGTCATCTGTAGCCCAATAGATGAATTATCAAGGAAGAATACACTTGGGGACAACTTTTTCAAAGCACTACAAAAGTGGCAGTTTGTGGCTGAATGGGGACTTAACCCTTTACCCAATGTAATGGCCAAAACCAGCCAACACTATTCACAAAAATCGCCAATTAATTTTCATTCATAATTTTCATTATTTTTTTTCATTTTTTGTCTCAAAAACATAGGTTATGACCCCTCTTTGGAATGAGCTCATCGAGCTCGTTCCAATGAGGGGTCATAACCTATGTTTTTGAGACAAAAAATGAAAAAAATAAGTTATTCAAGAATTTTGTTTGCAAGTGTCATCTGCTTTTCATGTTAGGTAAAGGGTTATGGGTTAATTGCTTTATCATTCCCTGGTGTTATTTCTGTGTTTTATAGGAAACTCTGCAAAACTTTTTTTTTTTGGTACCTGCCATTCCAAACTTCGTACTGTCACCCAATAGTGTGATGTATTGAGACTATGACAATCATTTTATATGTCTGTGAAGCTGGATCAAACAGAGTATGCCCATGGACTGGTCACATTCCATGGGTGGGCAATATTTCCATGGATGCAATAATATTAGATTCCAGACACTAATTACAGGAATAATCATCAAAAATTTAATTAATGAAGTGCTGGGTACAACATGGTGTTTCATTAATTAAAATTTTGCTGCTGATGATTTTTATTACCTGGCAAACAAACGCATGGACATTACTGCCCACAGGTGGATTACAACCAGTCTATGGCAGCTCTAGTGTATTATTGGGAAGGACACCCTGTAGAAGGTAGGTTTTTGATTCATTCCCCCAGGCCTAGAAATATTTTCTCAAGGTCTATCACCATTAGACAAAAATAGTTTGTCAAATTCAGCTTATCACTGTTAAGTCCGAAATTTAAAGTGTGAATTCTATAACATGCTAAAATTTATATATGAAGGGACTATTTATGCTAATTGTTTGTCCATATCTGACAATAATCTTGTCTTGTTTTCATTAATTGAAAAGCTTTCTTCAAATAGCTTTCCAGTAAATCATGTCAGGAATGTGGTTATGGGAAAGACTACTAAACTTGGACATGTTTTTTAAGTTACAATCTGATCTTCTGCTCTAAGAAATTGTACTGGTCATCAAGCCAGAAAATAAGCAGAAAATGAGGTCCCCAGAGGGTGAATTTAGTGATGCTACCCTGCACAGCAGGGTAGCATCACTAAATTTATACTCTGTGAACCTCAATCTGAATCAGGGTCTCAAAACTAAACAAACAGAGGTACCCATAGGATAAATTGGCCCACTGTATAGGATAGCATCATCAAATTCACCCTCTGGGGACCTCATAATCCAAATATCAGATTGCTTATTTTCAGGCCTGCAGGTTGTGCCTGTCAAAAACTTATTTGTCAATGCTTATTTGCTAGCTTGTTTGAAGGCCATTTAAAAAGTGAATGTAACCTATTCCCTCCACTAATAAAACCAGTGTCTTATATCATTTCTGGGAGAAACTCCTAGAGAGAGCTTTACGGAAAATGATACGAGATACCAATATTAATAACTAGTTGAGTGCTAATTTTTTCCTGGTTGCCAGAACTTGATTACATGTCTTTTGTCACAATTTATGGGAGAGTGCCTATAAGCCTTCTCCCATGATTTTTAACAAGGCAAATCCAAAAAAATGAAATAAATTCACTTCTGAGGTAATGAGAACCACATCCATCAAATACGAAACTTTCAAGTTGTGGTACCTGCACTTAAGAATGGAGCCCAAATATGGGCTTCCAGCACTCAACCAGTTAGGAATGGAGCCCAAATATGAGCTTCCAGCACTCAACCAGTTGAAGAAGGTAAATAATAGACAATCTGTACGGCTATTCTTAACATAGGACCATGCGAATAACACATTTTCAATTCGAATCGAATCTCGAATAAAATTACGTCTGTTATTCAAAATCGAATCACACCTCAAATCAAATCAGAGGCATCTAGAAGATGACCGATGAGGGTTGGGGGTACTGTAAACATGATTTGTACTGACTGTGATGGCTCAAGTCCTGACTGATAAAATAATCCAACTACATCATCAAGGTATGCCTTCGACGAAGGCATACCTTGCTGATGTAGTTGGAATATTACCCTGTCAGGATTATAGTTCACAGTCAATATTGCCTTTAAACTTTAAATTTACATCTAACAGTGGTAGGGACAAGTGATACTGGAATTAGCATGGTTGGTGGCATGAGTTCAGATGTTATTTATTTTAAGTAGTGGAAGTTACACTCAGTCTTTTATTTTAACATTATTTATGTACAATTTCCATCTGAACTATATGTTTTTGTGAGATGACAAAGAGGACTGATACCAAGCTATATTCATATGAAGAAGATTCGAGAGAAAACGAATTAAGCAGCCAATTTCAAATCGAACCTGACACCAACTTACGATTCAAAATCATATCAGATCTCTTTGTTGGGCCCTATCTTAACAATTCACAAGGATGACAAAATTAAAGTACTTTTCAAATACTGCCAAAAAATGGAAGTTTTCAAAGGTTTTACAGAACTGTGATCATAAAAGTGGTATTTGTTTCGTTTAGATCATGATTGGCACATAACACACTTATATACCTGTGGATCCAAATTTCATAAATAAAATATTGCAAAATCATGACTTCAATATAAAAAATAGCATCTCAGGCACTTCACCCGGATTGTCCACATGGGGGCACGATGACGCTGTGTACTAAGGCATACTGTACGTCAATGGTGCGCATGTCTTCAACAAATGTAACCCTGCCTGTGCTGCAGTGTAGAGTTACAATGTTGGGGAGCTGGCAGCTGGCCATCATTGCCAAGTCTGGAAATAAGCAATTTGTCCTTTACAGAATGAGGTCTCCAGAAGGTGAATTTACTGTATAGTGGACTAGTATCCCCCAGTTTATCCTCTGTGTAAGACTTTCCGGGTGGGCCTGAGACCTTGATTCAGATTGAGGTTCACATAGGGTAAATTTAGTAATGCTACTCTGCTATGCAGGGTAGCAGCACCAAATTCACCCTTTGGGGACCTCATTCTGCAGATGACAGTCTGCTTATTTCCAGGCTTGTCATTGCTCGGTGGTTCTCTCCGGGTACTTCTGCTTCCTCCATCCATAAAACTGTCACCGACACGATATGACCTTGGCTGTTAATGTGGCGTTAAACCCTAATAAATAAATAAATAGCATCTCAGGATCAAAATTCTACAGTGCTGTGTGGAGAAAAGTGGAAGGATATTTTCAAATGGATTGCAATTCAGTTGCGATCCAATCAAAATTCTGTCTGCTTTTGTGATCACAGTACTGTGAGGACATCAAAACCCCAAAAGCAGGATTCAAGAAGTATTTCAAGCACCTGTATGAACTGCAATGTGCAATTAACAGGTATTATACAATGACTGCTGTGCATAATCACTGTTACGTTATATAATACAGACATTGGGGAATGTACCAGATACAGTGGAGCCCATTTAACTGAATATCTGTAAACTGAATAACCCTGTTAATTGAATATAATTTCCCTACACAAAACCATTTACCATACCTCCAGTACAAATTTGACCTGTTAATTGAATATAGGTTATAGAGTAGACACCTGTTAATTGAATAAAAAATCTTGTAACCTGTCAAGAAATTACCCTGAGATTCCCCAGTTTTCTTTTGTTTATAGACCTATTTGGCCTCAGTTCATTCAATATAGGCATTCAATCTATTATATCTTGCTTGACAGAGCTCATGGAGCTGTGTCAAACAAGATATAATAAAATAAATGCTAAGTTTATCTCGACAACACGAGAACGTGACACAATCCCTGTTAATTGAATACTCTTGTTAATTGAATAATTTTCACTGTCAAAGTGGCTATTCACTTAACAGGGTTCCACTGTACACCACGCGTCAAATCTGGATTACGCATACGATTGTCATTACAACACATCTGATTCAACATTAAGCAAAATTTCCACAGCATGTTAAATGATTTGGTTCTGGAAATAATAGGCAATTAAGTGAGGTATATTTTTAAAGTTTGAGTTGAGTACAGTGAATATCATCAAATATATTAATAACAATATGGCACAATGGTGATAAACGAACAACATCTGGAATGTTATGAAAATAATATTAATTTATCATAAGAAATATTTAACCCTTTACCCAACAATTAAAAATTAAACCGGCCAGCGCTATTCACAAAAATCGCCAATTAATTTTCATTATTTTTTTCATTTTTTGTCTGAAAAAAATAGCTTATGACCCCTCTTTAGAATGAGCTCATTGAGCTCAATCCAAAGAGGGGTCATATCCTATGATTTTGAGACAAAAAATGAAAACAATTAGTTATTCAAGAATTTTGTGTCGTCTGCTTTTCATGTTAGGTACAGGGTTAATCAATAAGATTATGTATAGATCTATTTACATCAATATGTACAAGGATATAAAATAAAGCTATTTAAAAAATTCACACTTCAGAAGTATAAGAAATACCAAGTCAACTATACAGAGGTTCGTAACCCACTAAATAACCATTTTGCAAGAGTTTATCCCCATTCTTATACAAATAATGAATTATAACCATAATTATAACTATGTTCTTGAAAATAATAACATAATTTGAATCAACAAATGGGTATCAACCACACTATATCTGATGTTAAAATAATAATGGAATTCAACAGATATTGTCTGACAGTACTCCTTGAGCTCTGGCAAACAATTTTTAATAAAAAAAAAAGTGAGCCTGGTAAAATTTGCTCTTAAATTCATGAATTGCAAAAGAGTGTTTTATTTTCAGCTAACAGAGATTTATTCTATAGCTAATATTTATTTATGAGGGTTTAATGACACTTTAACAGCCAAGGTCATATCATGTCGGTGACAGTGTTATGGGTGGATGAAGCTGGAGTGCCCGGAGAGAAACAACTAGCAGCTGCCAGCTCCCCAACATTGTAACTCAGCACTGAAGACCAGGCAGGGTTAGATTGGTTGGATGAAAACATGCTCACCATCGACATGCAGTACACCTTACACATGGACAATTGTGGTTAAGTGCCTTGCCCAAGGACACAATGCGGGAGTCCGAATTGATCGCTCAGATGGTCACCCATCCAAGGACTAACCAGGCTCGACGTTGCTTAACTTGGTGATTGGACGAGAACCAGTTACCACAATGTCACCGTGCCCCCTCTATTGTACTTTTAACAGGAATACATTCTACTGAATGCAGCTCAGGACAGTATCGCTTGGAAAAAAAAATTCTTCATTTTGCAAGTCTAAAACACAGTTTGTGGTTTTAGCATGGTTTAAAGTAATCAGTCCAGTTTTTTTTTTTGGTAAAAACAGAGGAAATCTGTAATAAAGATGCAACCTCAGAGTCTATTAAAGTTTCTGTAATGTCTTGCAGGGAGCTAACTGATGTCTTGCACTGTAAACTATCAAGGGCATTATGATCAATTATAGAGTCAAGCTATTCATTTCATACTTAAGATTCATGACTTATTCGGTCAAAAAAAGTTTAAAAAATCTGTTTTTCAGGCTCTCCACCCGGACAAATTTTAATAACTTGGGTAAAATATCAGACATAAACTATTTAATTTTTATTTTCTTAAGTTTGCATTGATTATAAAAAGAGAGCATGCAGCTGCAAAAGGACCATGCAAGGGAGGGGGCTGAGAAACAGATTTTTTACTTTTTTAGGTCTAGGTGGCAAAAAGTATTTTCAATCTTAAGGAGGAGTATAAAATTTTGCTTAAAATTCTTTCCAATGAGGGGTCATAAGCTACGTTTTAAGGTAAAAAAAAAATTGTTTTTCAAGAATTTATTTTGTGTCATAGACTATTCATGTTTAGTAAAGGGTTAATATATGATTACCTGACAAATCACGTATCTGGCTGAACTAATAAAAGTTGCCTCAGTTCACCCTGGTCTCATCTCTCAATAATCATCTTTTCCATTATGCAAGCTGTTTCTCAAATTCAGTAAAATAGTTTCTTAACTACAACAGGGTTGAGAATTCCAAAGCTATACCATACATGTGGCCATAAATATCAGACCACTTCTATATACTGATGTTCAACAAAGAAACCCCCAACTATCCCAATTTTTGCAATTTACAAAAAAAATTATCCACTGAAATTGTGGGAACCAGTAGGAAGACAGCCAACTTAGCTCACTCTGCTTCTTCCTTGTAATATAATACATGTAAAGGACCCTACTTGAAAAAAATATATTCCACTATTTACTCCAATAATTATGCCGAGCTACAGGCCTGAAAATAAGCAGTCTGACATTTGCA
This sequence comes from Pictodentalium vernedei, assembly GCA_031216915.1. Taxonomy (NCBI): domain Eukaryota; kingdom Metazoa; phylum Mollusca; class Scaphopoda; order Dentaliida; family Dentaliidae; genus Pictodentalium; species Pictodentalium vernedei. The sequence continues at coordinate 224,794,967 of CM062296.1, forward strand.
AAATGAGGTCCCCAGCAGGTGAATTTGATGATGCTAACCCATACAGTGGGCCAGTTTATCCTCTGGGTACCTCTATCTGTTTAGTTTTGAGACCCTGATTCAGATTGAGGTTCACAGAGGGTAAATTTAGTGATGCTACCCTGCTGTGCAGGGTAGCATCACTAAATTCACCCTCTGGGGACCTCATTTTCTGCTTATTTTCTGGCTTGATGACCAGTACAATTTCTTAGAGCAGAAGATCAGATTGTAACTTAAAAAACATGTCCAAGTTTAGTAGTCTTTCCCATCACTAAAATCACCCTTCGGGACCTCATTTTGCAGATGACCGTCTCCTTATTTTCTGGCTTGCTGAGCTATAATCTTGTGTAAGTGCAACACATTCTGTATGTTGATCATTTTGCATGTATATTTCAAAACTGATTGCTCAATCAAACTGATCGATCAATCAGGATTGATTCGTGATCGGCCGACTGCCCAACTAACCATCTGATTGATCGGTCAATCAATTGATCAGTCAATCAATCAATTAATCAGTTGATCAATCAAAACACAAATACCAAAATTGTAGATTGAATTTTATGTAATTTAATCAGTTCTACTCTATCGACATATGATTGCTACATTCTGTACTGGGTGACGTTTGTCAAAATTATATTACCTGAATGGATGCACAGAAAAATGTTTGTAACCACGCCTCTATAACTAAAATTATTAGGGAATTTGCAATGAAGCTACCAAGTAAGTTCTGTCCACCTTGTCAGCTGAACATGCATTAATCATCAATAAAATATCAACATCTCTCGAAATTCCAAGTGTTCACAAATTTAGATGGCGCAATGCATTCAAGCATCCATGCTATGAATGATGCAGGTCTTGAACTCGGACACATAATGCACATGAGTGGCCACCAAAAACGTTCAGTGCACTGTTACAACTGCTCAGTTGCTCAAAAACAGAAAATCAGTGACACACTTGCAGCCGTTGCTAGTGACCTAGTCACAGCACTTCGAAAACCCACCTACCCGTTTCAGTACCAATGCATGCAGCTGCTCAGCCAAGTTCCTCAGAAATAAACAACCAGTGATTTATATTTCCATACATGCCAATTTATATTTCCATACCTGTTGCTTTTCCCAGTCATTCAGCAAGAAGAAGCAATGTACTGTATTCTGGATTTATTTCCAATTCCACATTTAAAGAGTGTACATTTAATTTCAATGATCGCATTGCAAAGTAACTTTGGACACGTCATGTTATAATCTAAATATACAGCGTTGAAGCTGACCAATGAAAGAACGTTCTTTGATTTGATTGACATGACCCATATTTGACACGGGCTGCTTGTCTACTGAAGAAAAAATAAATTATTTTTGTTTAAATAAATGTTGATTATACATTTTATTTATGTTTCCCGATATTTCTCTTTTAAATTATAAGAATTAACTGTTGTTTCTGTTCGGGTTATGCGATATAAAATGAAAATTCTCAGCACAAGCTTAATTATAACTTGCTATGTGAGTTATGAAGCTTGTGTTGAGAATTGTGTTTATATCATTCTTAACCCTTTGAACCCTAGCGGTCGTTTTTCCGGCCAGGAACATGATATGTCATAATTTCATTAAATAGGATGGATGCTAAGTGCATTAAGTGCATGTGTGTGGTAGACCAATCAATATTTTCAACGTGCAGCCCGAAGGCTGCATGTTGAAAATATTAATTGGTCTACCCCTAAATAATAAAAATGGACTCTTCGAGTTGCTGTCGTTGAACTAATATGGAAGATACCACCAGGATTCAAAGGGTTAAGTGGATCACTGGACTGATTAGGCTGATTTGAAGGATATAAAAGTTAAAGTTCTGTCTCATCAGCAGAAGCTGAATGTTTCTTCATTTGTTCTGCATCACCATAATGGTAATGTGCAGAATCGGCTACATTAACATAGGTGCTTTGAATATTTCTTCGGTTTAAACCTTGCTGCATACTGTGTTCAAGTTCTTCTACCATACTCACAATGGAATGAACTAGTTCTGAGAATGGAGTTCGGTTTTCTGGTTCTGCTGCCCAACATTTCAACATAATATGATACCTGCAGACAGAAGATGATAATTCATAGAAGTAAAGCTAAACAAAGAAAAAGTTGGCACAGCCAACAAATGCTTCCTGATAATGCAAACAGACAAATATATCGGACAGAACACATGTGAAGTAAAAAACAGGTAAATTAGAATTTTCAGATAAAATATCAGTTGTAAAGGGTCAGCCCTGCTTTTCCTTATGCATAATAATGGAAAAAGGTTAAACACAAATGAAAATGATGAACAAAGTTTACTTTTCAACATGCTACTAAAACAATTAATTTTACCAATTTACAGCTTTTCAAGGGGCATAACTCTGGAATGGGAAATGTCATAACAATGAAAAACAACTTGACCTGAATTTTATGGCAGGTAGTAATGTTGCAAAATAATAAGGTCATACATCAGGGCAAACTGGAGTGATCATCCGGAAACCATTGATTTTACCATGTTGTGACTTTTCAAGGGGGATAACTCTTGAACAAGAAATGCCATAAGGGTTAAAATCGAACTTGACCTGCATTTCATTGTAGGTAGAAAACAAACTGGAGTTATCATCCGGAAACCATTTTTTTCAGATGGACGGACAGACAGATGGACAGACAGACAAAGTGGTGAGTATATGCTCCCCCCAATATTTTTGGGGGCAGCATAATAAAACAAGAGGCCCCACAGGGCCTGAAGCACTCGTCTTGAACAGAACCTGATATAAACCAAGGTCATGAATGAATCTACATTAAGCAATCAATCTCCATAAGATCTATTGTCAATCTTTGAGCCCCTCAGTAGTGACTAAAATAGTCCAAGCATCATGCCTTTTCTTCAGTTAACCCTTTATCCAACACAGAGAATATCAAAATTTATTATTTTAATTACTATTTTAAAAAAAATTTATTTCCAAAAATTTCAGCAAACCATATCATGTGACCCCTCATTGGAACGAGCTCATTGAGCTCCTTCATAAGAGGGGCACATGATATAGTTTTGTTGAAACATTTTAAAAATTTAATTTTTTTCAACTGCTCAATTTGCAAATTACGTGGGCGAATCGTTAGTAAAGGGTTAAATCATAATGTACAAAGTGGAGCTCCCCTATGGAGCCCTTGATACAAAACCTGTGTGGATTAATCTTAGTTAGAAGGTACTTAATAAACATGGCTCATTATAAAATTAACTTGGAATTAGGGTTCTATTTTAAGCACACATTGCGACCCATGATAGCTGAGGTTAATTGTTTTCATTTAAATCAAATATCTGTTTCCCAATTATGCTGCATATCAAATTTTGTTAAAATCAGAGTTCTGAGTAGTGAACTAGAGATGTTGTATACCAAATATGAAAGGATTCCGACTGGTGGATCTGAAGAAGATTTTTAAAGAAACTTGCACATATTGCACCAAGTTAAAATTCATGCTTCTGCATTGAGCCCAAATGTAAACCCAGGCACTCGAATTGAACAAACTGGAATCTGATCCCCCTAGAGATGTTGTATACCAAATATGAAACCATTTGGATTGGTGGATCTGGAGAAGAAGATTTTTAAAGAGATTTCCTCATATTGCACTAAATTAAAATTTGAGGGGGGGGGGGGGGTGAAGTGAGCCCAAATATCAATCCAGGGACCCGATTTGAGCAAACCTAAATCTTACTTCCCTAGAGATGTTGAATATCAAATACTAGATGGTGTCACTTGTGTGCAAAGCACACTATAGTGTATCCCCGCATTTGCATCCTTGACTTTGTATGAATGCTTGATACAAAGATGAAATGTATTATATGACACACTAAAATCATATTGAGTGGCACAGGTGACACAGCTTCGTGCGCACCTACAGACTCCACTGCAACATCTCAGCATGGTTTTAGCATTTCGAATTACATACTCTAGGAGCCTTTCGCCGGAAACGGTCTAAGAAAACACGAAAGTGGCAATGGTGGCACAGCCATGTGGCACCTGAAAAATCCGAAATCTTTGTGCACATCTACAGACCCTCCTGCAGCATTTGAGCATGGTTTTACCATTTTGAAATACATACTGTAGGAGCCTTTCGCCGGAAATGGTCTAAGAGAACATGAAAGAGGCAACGGTAGCACAGCCAAGTGGCACCCCAAAAATCCAAAACCTTCGTGCGCATCTACAGACCCCACTGCAACATTTGAGCATGGTTTTAGGATTTTGAATTACATACCCTAGGAGCCTTTCGCCGGAAACGGTCTAAGAAAACATGAAAGTGGCAACAGCACAGCCACTAGGCAGCTGAAAAATCTGAAACCTTCGTGCACATCTACAGACCCCACTGAAACATTTGAGCATGGTTTTAGCATTTCGAATTACATATCCTAGGAGCCTTTCGCCGGAAACGGTCTAAGAAAACACAAGAGTGGTAACGGTGGCACATCCACGTGGCACCTGAAAAATCCGAAACCTTCGTGCGCATCTACAGACCCCACTGCAACATTTGAGCATGGTTTTAGTGTTTCGAATTACATACCCTAGGAGCCTTTCGCCGGAAACGGTCTAAGAAAACACAAAAGTGGCAACGGTGGCACAGCCACATGGCACCCGAAAAATCGGAAACCTTCGTGCACATCTACAGACCCTACTGCAACATCTGAGCATGCTTTTAGCATTTCGAATTACATACCCTAGGAGCCTTTCGCCGGAAACGGTCTAAGAAAACACGAAAGTGACAATGGTGGCGCAGTCACATGGCAGCTGAAAAATCTGAAACCTTCGTGCGCATCTACAGACCCCACTGCAACATTTGAGCATGGTTTTAGTGTTTCGAATTACATACCCTAGGAGCCTTTCGCGGGAAACGGTCTAAGAAAACACAAAAATGGCAACGGTGGCACAGCCACGTGGAACCTGAAAAATCCGAAACCTTCGTGTGCATCTACTGACCCCACTGCAACATTTGAGCATGGTTTTAGTGTTTCAAATTACATACTCTAGGAGCCTTTCGCCGGAAACGGTCTAAGAAAACACAAAAGTGGCAACGGTGGCATAGCCACGTGGCACCTGAAAAATCCGAAACCTTCATGCACATCTACAGAACCTACTGCAACATTTGAGCATGGTTTTAGCGTTTCAAATTACATACCCTAGGAGCCTTTTGCCGGAAACGGTCTAAGAAAACACAAAAGTGGCAACGGTGGCACAGCCACATGGCACCTAAAAAATCTGAAACCTTCGTGCACATCTAGAGACCCTAATGCAACATTTGAGCATGGTTTTAGCGTTTCGAATTACATACCCTAGGAGCCTTTCACCAGAAACGGTCTAAGAAAACACGAAAGTGGCAATGGTGGCGCAGCCACGTGGCAGCTGAAAAATCCGAAGCCTTCGTGCGCATCTACAGACCCCACTGCAACATTTGAGCATGGTTTTAGCGTTTCGAATTACATACCCTAGGAGCTTTTCGCCGGAAACGGTCTAAGAAAACACAAAAGTGGCAATGGTGGCACAGTCACGTGGCACCTGAAAAATCGGAAACCTTCGTGCGCATCTACAGACCCCACTGCAACATTTGAGCATGGTTTTAGTGTTTTGAATTACATACCCTAGGAGCCTTTCGACGGAAATGTGTCTAAAAAAACACGAAAGTGGCAATGGTGGCGCAGCCACATGGCAGCTGAAAAATCCAAAACCTTCGTGCGCATCTACAGACCCCACTGCAACATTTGAGCATGGTTTTAGCATTTCGAATTACATACCCTAGGAGCCTTTCGTCGGAAAAGGTCTAAGAAAACACAAAAGTGGCAATGGTGGCACCCAAAAAATCCAAAACCTTCGTATGCATCTATAGACCATACTGCAACATCTGAGAATAGTTTTAGCATTTCGAATTACATACCCTACGAGACTTTCGGCGGAAACGGTCTAAGAAAACATAAAAGTGGCTAAAGTGGCACAGCCATGTGGCACCCGAAAAATCCGAAACCTTTGTGCACATCTATAGTCCCTACTGCAACATATGAGCATGGTTTGAGCATTTCAAATTACATTCCCTATGAGCCTTTCGCCGGAAAGGATCTAAGAAAACACGAAAGTGGCTACGGTGGCACAGCCACGTGGCACCCGAAAAATCCGAAACCTTTGTGTGCATCTATAGACCCTACTGCAACATATGAGCATGGTTTTAGCATTTCGAATTACATACCCTACGAGCCTTTCGCCGGAAACGGTTCAAGAAAACACAAAAGTGGCTATGGTGGCACAGCCACATGGCACCTGAAAAATCCAAAACCTTCCTGCGCATCTATAGCCCCTACTGCAACATCTGAGCATGGATTTAGCGTTTCGAATTACATATCCTACGAGCCTTTTGCCGGAAACGGTCTAAGAAAACACAAAAGTGGCTACGGTGGCACAGCCACGTGGCACCCGAAAAATCCGAAACCTTTGTGCGCATCTATAGTCCCTACTGCAAGATATGAGCATGGTTTTAGCATTTCAAATTACATTCCCTACGAGCCTTTCGCCGGAAACGATCTAAGAAAACACGAAAGTGGCTACAGTGGCACAGCCACGTGGCACCCGAAAAATCTGAAACCTTCGTGTGCATCTATAGACCCTACTGCAACATATGAGCATGGTTTTAGCATTTCGAATTACATACCCTACGAGCCTTTCGCCGGAAACTGTTCAAGAAAACACAAAAGTGGCTACGGTGGCACAGCCACGTGGCACCCGAAAAATCCGAAACCTTCCTACGCATCTATAGCCCCTACTGCAACTTCTTAGCATGGATTTAGCGTTTCGAATTACATATGCTACGAGCCTTTTGCCGGAAACGGTCTAAGAAAACACGAAAGTGGCTACGGTGGCACAGCCACGTGGCACCCGAAAAATCCAAAACCTTCGTGCGCATCTATAGATCCTACTGCAACATCTGAGCATGGATTTAGCATTTCGAATTACATATCCTATGAGCCTTTTGCCGGAAACAGTCTAAGAAAACACAAAAGTGGCTACGGTGGCACAGCCACGTGGCACCCGAAAAATCCGAAACCTTCCTACATATCTACAGATCATTTAGCAACACCCTAGTGTAATTTTAGAACTCCGAATTACATAGGTTGGGACTATTCAGCCAAAAAGTGAAAAAATAACGCATTTTTTAAGTGGCTCCACAGAAGCCACCTGGTGGCACAAAAATTTAAAAGTTGTATTTTTGGGTTGCACAGACCCTATCGAACAACTGTAGAAAGTTACAGCGTTTCGAATTACAAAACCGGACGTATGGAAGTACGGACATATGGAACGGACGTACGGACGTACGGACGTACGGAGAAGATCATGACAATATCCCCGCATTTTTTAAAATGCGGGGATAATAATAGGATTCTGATAGGTAGATCTGAAGAAGAAGATTTTTAAAGAAATTCCATCATATTGCACTAAGTTGAAATTTTGGGCTACAATTGAGAGCCCAAATATGAACCCAGAGACCTGATTTGAACAATCTTGAATCTCCCTCCAGTTCAAAACTGCATAAGTGGAATTTTTCCCCCACTCTAATTTTGGATGTGGAATTAATACCCCAAAACAGAAAATTCAGGTAGGAGAAAATCCCACACTAGATGTTTGTAAGAGGAATAATTCCCTCCAAGTAGAAAATTATGACTGGAGATAATCCCCTCAATAAAGAATACATTATGCAGCCACTCTGATAAGTCAACATTAATGTTCTTGGAAACATCAATTAGTAGAGTGTTTACCTAATTAATGGGTTTTTTAGAAGCCTACTAACAAGAAGGATTAGAGATTAGTTATCATAATATGAGGCCATTTACAAAGCTTAACTTTTCTATTTATAAACCTTTTACCTAACATGAAAAGCTGACGACACTTGCAAACAAAATTCTTGAATAACTAATTTTTTTCATTTTTTGTCTCAAAAACATAGGTTATGATCCCTCATTGGAACGTTCCAGAGAGGGGTCATAACCTATGTTTTTGAGACAAAAAGTGAATAAAATAATGAAAATTGGCGATTTTTGTGGATAGCGCTGGCCGGTTTTGGCCATTACATTGGGTAAAGGGTTAAGAAGCCTTGGATGGTTTGGCTTTCTTGACAGCATCGCCCCTGACAGACCTCTTTCTGATATGCTGGACAAAACACTGCTTCCTCCACACCAAGTAAGAGGAAAAGTGCCAGCGAAAACAACGAGATTGATGAGGGATTCACTGTCATCTCTAAGTGAACCCAGGTGGGTTCCCCAGAAACCAAAAGTGGGTAAACGCCTCTTATTCAAAAAACCCAAAATACTTTCCCTACAGGCATTGAGCCGGTCATCTATGACCATGTCCCAAATCAATGGCTGTTTGAAAAAACTATTAAGGAATGCGCAATAGAGCTCAAGAGAAATCCAGAGCTTATCTCTGGAGGGCGACTGAAAGTCTTCCCTGCAACTGTATACTTCTAAACATGGATATTAATGGAATCAGGTCTAGAACCCCTAAACAGACTACTCTGGCTACCCAAAAAAACTAACCTAGCATTAGTAGAACTACGATTTAACTCAGACATACCCAACAATGACATAACAGGCACATTAAAAACATACAACTGTAATTGGACACGCTTACACAGCAATAATACCAAAAGGGCGACAAGGAAATCAAAATTAAATGTCCTGACGCCCTAACAAAAAAAACAACTTCTTAAAACCGGCATTTACGTAAATGTCAGAGACCATAAAACTGAAGATTACAAAACAAATCAACCCCCTCTACAGTGTTATAATTGTCAAAAGTTTGGTCACACCTCAAGCGCCTGCATGTTGGATACAGTCTGCATGAAATGCAGAGGTGCGCACAAGCTGGAAGACTATAAAACCAATGAAGTATCTTGTCCCAACAGCAGAGGGCTGCATCCTGTCAACTACAACTATCCACCTCATAAAACGAAAACTGCAGAATCTGAAGTAAAGAAGCTATTATATGCGAGGGTGACCAATGCTTTCAATCCCAAAAGCATGTGTACATTGATCTCGGTGATAATGTGCAAATGCATTTCTAAAAGATTACAAGTCAGAGATAACAGTATCTATTATAAGGACATCATTAGGGTCGCAAGCAACTGCCGTGAAATAGACATGGATAAATTACTCCTTGAAACAGCTGTCAGACAGTACATCTGAAGCACCCACTTCTCTCAGTAAAAACTAAAAGTGAAAACAACTCTTAAAACTAACATAAACATGGATAATCTAAATGCTATTCTCTTAACCCTTTACCAAACATGAAAAGCAGATGACACAAAAAAAAATCTTTAATAACTAATTTTTTTCATTTTTTGTCTCAAAAACATAGGTTATGACCCCTCATTGGGACGAGCTCGTTCCAATGGGGGGTCATAACTTATGTTTTTGAGACAAAAAATGAAAAAATAATGAAAATTAAATGGCGATTTTTGTGAATAGCACTGGCCAGTTTTGGCTGTTACGTTGGGTAAAGGGTTAAACATTAATGGTGCCTCAAACAAGAAAGTCAGCCTACAATTGTATGTCGAACAATAAACCTGAAATTTTAGCACTAAATGAAACCAAACTTAAAACAAAAAATTTGCACCTTAAGGTCCCTAACTACCACACCATCAGGAGTGACAGACCAGACCGACCAGGAGAAGAGTTAGCCCTCCTAATAAGAAAGGACTTAAAACATAAAAACATCCCCACAGACCACTTCGAAGAAGAAATAATAGCCATTGAAATAACTCTTAACAACTCTCCATCTGTGATAGCCATAAAGTATCTACCTCCGGATACGACTCCAAATAAAAGACATATTCCATCACTTTGCCGACAAATTCGCGCAATGATTATTCTTAGAATTTTAATTCCAGGCACAAAATATTCGGGTGCCGGGAACCAACAATAGTGGCAATGTCCTATTCCACATTGCCAAAGACCGAAACTTGCACCTAATCAACAATCATGACTATCTGACGTTTTGGACTAATAATAGGGATGGTTACAGTGAAATTCTAGATCTAGCTTTCTGTATTAATACAAAATAAACTTCCATACAGATATAATAGGTAGTGACCATATCCCAGTGCACGTTATTTTTAACACCTCAAAAGGCCCGGATAGGTACCCAGATAAACAAAAACGTGATTTTTCAAAAATAAATTGGGACGCGTTCAGGAAAATAATTTCTGCAAATTTAACTGACTCCACCATCGATTCGGTTGAAAAAATTGATACCGCATGCAAAAACATAACTGACACAATAACCTTAGTCCTAGATGTGATCTGTCCCCTCAAAACCACTAAAATTTATCCAACAAAAATAAGCAAGGGAGTTCTAGACTACATTAAATTAAAAAGGACAATACACAGGTAGTACCAAAAAGAAAAAAATCTGGATACCAAAAATCTAAAGGCCAAATTTAATCAACTCCATCACAAAGTCAAAGAGAGTATAATAACTGATAGGAAAAAACAATGGGAAACTGCCACAAAAAAGCTCGATTCAATTGACAAGCCGAAAGAATTCCGACACTTTCAAAAGATTAACCGGACAAAAGACCAATAACACCTCAAACAAACAACTGCGAAAACAAGATTACTCTCTCACAACATGCAATAAAGACAAAGCCAATACTTTCGCCATATTACTCGTGAAAACACTATCCAAACCCACGTAGGTGATAATTATGACAATAATTGGAAAAACACCATTGATAAACACATTGAAGACAATGTGACAATCTTCAATACAATATAGATAACGCGGCAGAAACAGGAGACAAACACGAGCTGGTCAACCCCTTCACACCAGACAAAACATTTAACTCACTATGTAAATGCAAAAATATGTCCTTGCCCGGTGAGGACGGAATAAGTTACAAACTATTAAAGAAAGCTCCGAAAATCTTATTCAATAGACTTGCTAGTATTTTCAATGCCTGTACCAAAATTGGATACTTCCCAAAAATGTGGAAGTTGGCCACAGGCATCAAGTTACCCAAGCCCCAAAAAGACCAAACAATCTGTTCCAACTACCAACCCATCAGCCTACTAAGTTTACGAAGGAACCCTTAATAAACGATTAAAAGGCAACCTCGAATCGAAAAATTTCTTTAACAAATGGCAAGAGGTTATCGAACAAGAAAGATGTGCGGCCATCTTCCTTGACGTCAAAAAGGCATTCAACTCAGTGTGGTATAATGGCATTAGGTAGAAACTCCATCAACTGGGACTCTCAAACAAAATCATTAGAGTCCTTTCCTCTTTCTTGACCGACAGAACCATAAAAGCCACAGTGAATAATGAAATCTCCAAACAGGTTCCACTCAAAGCTGGAACACCACAAGGCTCGGTTCTCAGTCCCCTACTATTTCTCATCTATATAAATGATATCGAAGTTAACCCAATAGACAAAACAGAATTCTTCTAATTCGCAGATGATATGGCCCTCTTCACTACCCACAAAAAGAACAAAATTCTTAAGAAACGACTCCAAAACATGTACACCAACATCAAGTCTTGGTGCATCAAGTGGCATATCAAAATTAACATAAACTAGAGTGATGTCAGCATGCAGCCCGACTGTCCCAGGAATGGCAATACTTAGATGCAAAATAGTCGGAGCCATTTTTTGTTAACAGTTTAATGTACCTAATGAATCTGCCATATCTGCACTTGTGATATACAAAATTTGCTATTCAAATTTTATTTTTTCATTTCTCAACTTCAAAACATACCTAATGACCTTAATATTAATGGAACAAACTTGATGAGCTTGTTCTAATAAGGAGTAATAAGCCATGGTTAGAAGTAAATAAAAAATGAAAAAATCTGATGTTTCAGAAAAATAATTTGTACTGTTGGCTTCAACTTGTGTTAGGTAAAGGATTAAAGATGCAGTACATAAAGCAATGTTGGGCTATATGAGCCAATTTTCTTTTTTGCATGTAATAACTCCCAATCCTTCAAAATGCATTTTGGGAATAATTGCCTAAGTGACACGTATGTGTGTGTGTGTGTATGTGGGTTGGGGTATGTGTGTAGGTTCGGGGTGGGGAGTTGTGGAACCAATATTGAAACCTGGCCTGTATTACTAGCTGGAAAATACACATATCAACTTTGGTTGAAAACAAATAAAATAATTCAAACTGGAGTAATCAGTTGGAAACCAATTGTTTGCAGACAGATGGACGGACGAAAGTCATGACTATAGCCCTGACTATTGTCAGGCTAAAAATGCATTTTGAACCAAAGAAAAAATATTGCATGAATGGCCCTGGGTGAGGAGGAGGTGGGGTGGGGGTGAGGGGTGGGGGAGAGTGGGGGTGTGTTAGGGGAGTCCATTTTTTTTTCACCATGTGGTCAGTCTAAATCCTTTAGAATGCATTTTGAGCAGAGAAAAAAAAAATACCTAACTGGCACCATGGGGGTGGGGGTGGGGTGGTGTTTGGGTTTTTAACCACAAACTTTAACCAAAACTGCAAGAAAAAAAAGTGCGTAATTGGCCCCCCAGTGGGTGGGGGTGGGGGTGGGGGGTGGTGTTGGGGGTTACATGAGTTTAAAAAAAGGTTCCGCATGTAGTGACTGTAAATAGTTCAAAATGCATATTCGAGGAAAGAAAAAAAAAATTCCTAATTGGGGGGGGGGGGGGGGGGGGAATTTCTGTCTGGATTTTTAACCAAAACTGTAAACAAGCATTTTTGAACAAAAAAGCATTTTTGACAAAAGGAAAAAAAAGGTTCTGCATGTAGTGACTGTAAATAGTTCAAAATGCATATTGGAGGAAATAAAAAAAAAATGAAATGCCTAATTGGGGGGAGGGGGGGGGGGGGTGGTGCTTGTCTGGGTTTTTAACCAAAACTGTAAACAAGCATTTTTGACGAAAGGAAAAAAAAAGTGCCTAATTGGCCCCCGGTGGGGTGGGGGGGGGGGGAGGGGGGGTACATAAGTTTAAAAAAAGGTTCTGCATGTAGTGACTGTAAATAGTTCAAAATGCATATTGGAGAAAAGAAAAAAAAAGCCTAATTGGGGGTGGGGGTGGGAGGGGGGTGTTTGTTTGGAGTCATCCTACCAAGCTACAATGAAATCCCTTCATAATTATGGCCTGTGGAATATTCTAAAGGTTTTCGGGCTTCGGGCCTCTGTTGCCGTCACAGTTGCCCAAAAGGGGACGTTCTCATCTAGACATTATATGAAGTCAACCTATCACGTTACAATGAAATCCCTCCATAAATATGAACTGTAGACTGTGCTAAAGGTATTCGGGCTTCGGCCCCTGTTCCCGTCACAGTTGCCCAAAAGGGGACATTCTCATGTAGACATTATATGAAGTCAACCTATCAAGTTACAATGTAATCCCTCCATAAATATGATGTGTAGACTGTGCCAAAGGTTTTCAGGCTCGGGCAGCCATCATGGTTGAATGATCGCAACCAAAAGGGGACATTCTAATCTGGGCATCATGTGGATTGATCCTCCGAAGTTACAATGAGATCCCTTCATAAATATGACTGTAGACTGTGCTGAAGGTTTTCGGGTTTCGGGCACCTGTAGCCATCAAAGTTGCCCGATCACGTCCAAAAGGGGACTTTCTCATGTTGACATAAAATGAAGTCAACCTATCAAGTTACAATGAAATCCCTCCATAAATATGACCTGTAGACTGTGCTAAAGGTTTTCGGGTTTTGGGCTCGAGCAGTTGTGACGGTTGATAGATCATGCCCAAATGGGGAAATTCTCATGTAGACATCATACGGAGTCATCATATCAAGTTACAATGAAATGCATCCATATTAAACATGACCTGCAGACTGCGCTAAAAGTTTTTGGGTTTCGGGCTTGGGCAGCCATCACGGTTGACAGATCATGCCCAAACAGGGACGTTCTCATCTAGGCATTATACAGAGGCATTCTATGAAGTTGCAATGAAATCCCTTCATAAATACGACCTGTAGACTGTGCTAATGGTTTTCAGTTTTTGGGCTCGGGCAGCCATACCGGTTGACCGATCACGACCAAAAGGGGACGTTCTCATGAAGACATTATATGAAGTCAACCTATCACGCTACAATGAAATCCCTCCATAAATATGACCTGTAGACTGTGCTAAAGGTATTCGGGCTTCAGGCCCCTGCTGCCGTCACAGTTGCCCAAAAGGGGACGTTCTCATCTAGACATTATATGAAGTCAACCTATCAAGTTACAATGAAATCCCTCCATAAATATGACGTGTAGACTGTGCCAAAGGTTTTCGGGCTCGGGCAGCCATCATGGTTGAATGATCGCAACTAAAAGGGGACATTCTCATCTGGGCATCATGTGGATTGATCCTACGAAGTTACAATGAAATCCCTTCATAAATATGACTGTAGACTGTGCTGAAGGTTTTCGGGTTTCGGGCACCTGTAGCCGTTAAAGTTGCCCAATCATGTCCAAAAGGGGACTTTCTCATGTTGACATTATATGAAGTCAACCTATCAAGTTACAATGAAATCCCTCCATAAATATGACCTGTAGACTGTGCTAAAGGTTTTTGGGTTATGGGCTCGGGCAGTTGTGACGGTTGATAGATCACGCCCAAATGGGGAAGTTCTCATGCAGACATCATACAGAGTCATCGTATCAAGTTACAACGAAATGCATCCATATTAAACATGACCTGCAGACTGTGCTAAAAGTTTTTGGGTTTCGGAAAAGTTTTTGGGTTTCAGGCTTGGGCAGCCATCACGGTTGACAGATCATGCCCAAACAGGGACCTTCTCATCTAGGCATTATACAGAGGCATTCTATGAAGTTGCAATGAAATCCCTTCATAAATATTACCTGTAGACAGTGCTAATGGTTTTCGGGTTTTGGGCTCGGGCAGCCATACCGGTTGACCGATTATGACCAAAAGGGGACGTTCTCATGAAGACATGACCTAAAACCTGCATATGAAATTTCGTGACGATCAGACAAGAACTACCGGGTATAGCCTGTACTTGAAGGTTGAATAAAAAATACTTGAAGGTTGAATAAAAAACTTTAACCACAAACTTTAACCAAAACTCCAAATGTCAACTAAACAGGAAAAGAGAGAAAAAAAAAAAAATAAAAAAAAAAACCCACTTGAACCTTCAGTAAAAAACTTTAACCACAAACTTTAACCAAAAACTCTAAATGTCTAAATGTTAACAGACGGACAGACAGACGAACGGACGGACAAAAGTCATTACTATACCCCTTACTGTAAACAGTTGGGCTAAAAATCACAACTAGTCAACTTCCAACACACTAAAAAAATACAAGAACATGTAATTGTTAAACTCGAAGATCTCCAAGTTGCTGAATACTCTGAAGCAAAGTTTCTTGGCGTGACCTTGGATGAAAAACTAAACCTCAAAACCCATGTTCAAAAACTAACCTCCAAAGCAAATCAATGCATCTGACTCCTTAGAAAACTTTGGGGTACTGAGTGGAAGGCAAGCAAAACACATATATATAAGACCTTTGTAAGACCAATCTTCGACAATGGTGCGATAATGACATGCGACACAAGCAGAGCGAACTTAAACAAAATGCAAATCACACAAAACTATGCCCTGTGTGTCACGGCCAGAATGCTGAAGGACACTAGAATCTCATGGCTACACGAACTAGAGTGATGTCACGCATGCAGCCCGACTGTCCCAGGAATGGCAATGCTCAGATGCAAAATAGTCGGAGCCATTTTTTGTTAACAGTTTACCTAACGAATCTGCCATATCTGCACTCGTGATATACAAAATTTGCTATTCAAATTTTATTTTTTCATTTCTCTACTTCAAAACATACCTCATGACCTTAATATTAATGGAACAAACTTGATGAGCTTGTTCCAATAAGGAGTAATAAGCCATGGTTAGAAGTAAATAAAAAATGAAAAAATATGATGTTTCAGAAAAATAATTTGTACTGTTGGCTTCAACTTGTGTTAGGTAAAGGATCAAAGATGCAGTACATAAAGCAATGTTGGGCTATATGAATCAATTTTCTTTTTTGCATGTAATAACTCCCAATCCTTCAAAATGCATTTTGGGAATAATTGCCTAAGTGACACATTTGTGTGTGTGTGTGTGTGTGTGTGGGGGGGGGGGGGGGGGGGGGAGTTTAGTTGTGGAACCCATATTGAAACCTGGCCTGTATTACTAGCTGGAAAATACACATATCAACTTTGGTTAAAAACAAATAAAATAATCCAAACTGGAGTAATCAGTTGGAAACCAATTGTTTGCAGACAGATGGACGGACGAAAGTCATGACTTTTGCCCTGACTATTGTCAGGCTAAAAATGCATTTTGTACCAAAGAAAAAATATTGCACGAATGGCCCTGGGTGAGGAGGAGGTGGGGTGGGGGTGAGGGAGAGTGGGGGTGTGTTAGGGGAGTCCATTTTTTTTTTCCACATGTGGTCAGTCTAAATCCTTCAGAATGCATTTTGAGAAGAGAAAAAAAAATACCTAACTGGCACCATGGGGGTGGGAGGTGGTGTTTGTCTGGGTTTTTAACCACAAATTTTAACCCAAACTGTAAAACTGCATTTTTGACAAAAGAAAAAAAAAGTGCCTAATTGGCCTGGGGGAAGGGGGGGGGGGGGGGGTACGTAAGTTTAAAAAAAGGTTCTGCATGTAGTGACTGTAAATAGTTCAAAATGCATATTGGAGAAAAGAAAAAAAAAGCCTGGGTGGGGGTGGGGGTGGGGGTGGGGGTGGGGGTGGTGGTGTTTGTTTGGGTTTTTAACCACAAACTTGGAGTCATCCTACCAAGCTATAATTAAATCCCATCATAATTATGGCCTGTGGAATATTCTAAAGGTTTTCGGGCTTCGGGCCTCTGTTGCCATCACAGTTGCCCAAAAGGGGACGTTCTCATCTAGACATTATATGAAGTCAACCTATCAAGTTACAATGTAATCCCTCCATAAATATGACGTGTAGACTGTGCCAAAGGTTTTCGGGCTCGGGCAGCCATCATGGTTGAATGATCGCAACCAAAAGGGGAATTCTAATCTGGGCATCATGTGGATTGATCCTCTGAAGTTACAATGAGATCCCTTCATAGATATGACTGTAGACTGTGCTGAAGGTTTTCGGGTTTCGGGCACCTGTAGCCGTCAAAGTTGCCCGATCATGTCCAAAAGGGGACTTTCTCATGTTGACATAAAATGAAGTCAACCTATCAAGTTACAATGAAATCCCTCCATAAATATGACCTGTAGACTGTTCTAAAGGTTTTCGGGTTTTGGGCTCGGGCAGGGGGGGGGGGGGGGTCTCTGTACGTAAGTTTAAAAAAAGGTTCTGCATGTAGTGACTGTAAATAGTTCAAAATGCATATTGGAGACAAGAAGAAAAAAAAGCCTAATTTGGGGTGGGGTGGGGGGGGGGGGTGGTGGTGTTTGTTTGGGTTTTTAACCACAAACTTGGAATCACCCTACCAAGCTACAATGAAATCCCTTCATAATTATGGCCTGTGGAATATTCTCAAGGTTTTTGGGCTTCGGGCCTCTGTTGCCGTCACAGTTGCCCAAAAGGGGACGTTCTCATCTAGACATTACATGAAGTCAACCTATCATGTTACAATGAAATCCCTCCATAAATATGACCTGTAGACTGTGCTAAAGGTATTCAGGCTTTGGGCCCCTGTTCCCGTCACATTTGCCCAAAAGGGGACGTTCTCATCTAGACATTATATGAAGTCAACCTATCAAGTTACAATGAAATCCCTCCATAAATATAACGTGTAGACTGTGCCAAAGGTTTTCAGGCTTTGGGCTCGGGCAGCCATCATGGTTGAATGATCGCAACCAAAAGGGGACATTCTCATCTGGGCATCATGTGGATTGATCCTACAAAGTTACAATGAAATCCCTTCATAAATATGACTGTAGACAGCGCTAAAGGTTTTCGGGTTTCGGGCACCTGTAGCCGTCAAAGTTGCCCAATCCGTCCAAAAGGGGACTTTCTCATGTTGACATTATATGAAGTCAACCTATCAAGTTACAATGAAATCCCTCCATAAATATGACCTGTAGACTGTGCTAAAGGTTTTCGGGTTTTGGGCTCGGGCAGTTGTGACGGTTGATAGATCACACCCAAATGGGGAAATTCTCATGTAGACATCATACGGAATCATCGTATCAAGTTACAACAAAATGCATCCATATTAAACATGACCTGCAGACTGTGCTAAAAGTTTTTGGGTTTCGGGCTTGGGCAGCCATCACGGTTGACAGATCATGCCCAAACAGGGATGTTCTCATCAAGGCATTATACAGAGGCATTCTATAAAGTTGCAATGAAATCCCTTCATAAATACGACCTGCAGACTGTGCTAATGGTTTTTGGGTTTTGGGCTCGGGCAGCCATACCGGTTGACCGATCACGACGAAAAGGGGGCGTTCTCATGAAGACATGACCTAAAACCTGCATATGAAATTTCGTGACGATCAGACAAGAACTACCGGGTATAGCCTGTACTTGAAGGTTGAATAAAAAACTTTATAACCACAAACTTTAACCAAAACTCCAAATGTTAACTAAACAGGAAATGAGAGAAAAAAAACCAAAAAAAAAAACACTTGAACCTTCAGTAAAAAACTTTAACCACAAACTTTACCCCAAAACTCTAAATGTTAACAGACGGACAGATGGACGGACAGACAAAAGTCATTACTATACCCCTTACTGAAAACAGTCGGGCTAAAAATGCTCCATAGAGCAACCAGGTTAACAAAACTAGCGGAATTCAACAACAACTCACGCATACACTTTTTTACAGCCAAGTGACCTGCAAGATATCCTAGGTGGAACAGGCAGTGATACACTTCAGAGAGACTATGTGAACCATAGGCTGCCCCCACCAATATAACAGCACTCAGGTACGCTAGTGGGTTGGGCTCTGGGATGGGGGCGAGGGATGGGATTTTTTTCTTTTTTTCACCCAAGCACACTCACCATGCTTACATGACACCTACACACCTCTCCTTCTGTAGTTTTTCTCACCTATATTCAGAATTTCAAATCTCTCGAGCTAACCGTTATGGACATATCTTTTTTTTACACCATCTCCTTGGGTTTGGAGGAGATGGGCCTGTGACAACAAACTCAGCACCTTCTCTCAATTTTGATTTATTTAACCTTCATGGCAGGGACCCCCAACGAGCGTCATTGGGGTTGGTGGTTCTGAAAGGAGCTGTTTGTTTGCAAAACCACTCTCTCCACACAATATCAAAATAACCGGCAACGGCAAAAGTGGACTCCATGTAATAACAAACCTACAACATCATCTGCAAGCCATCAACAAGATAATTAGAAATACTACCAAGGGGGACTGAAAGGCAGCCACAAATCCTTCCCCAGGTGCCTGCGGCGCCTAAATCAACATACCATACCTGTTTGGCTTTCTTGCCTCCTGAAGATGTGAAAAGGGGGCTTTGTGAACTCAAGCATATTATTCCCAATGGGCTCGAGGAACTAACTGAATACTTGAGTCTAATTACATCCGTGATAAGTATGAAGCAACACATGGCCCAAAAGGTGTTATGTAAATTAGGCAAATCAATAAGCCACTGTTTGATATCTCTTTATGAAATGTCCATGATGTGACATTAGCTGGTTGTAAGATCGTTAGATTAACATAATGTCACCTTCACCTACCTTAAACATTCTTTTCCAAAGAATGTATTTACAGTTCCGACCCTTGTTTTGTGTCGGGGGGGGGGGGGGGGGGGGTGGGAGTTAGTCCTCCTTCAAATCTTTGGCACTCTCCAATAAACAGTAATAAACAATCTTATATAAACATTCTCTCATGCTAAGAAAACAAGAAGCCTATACAAACTGTGTAAAGCGACTGAAGTGGCTTTTTAGCATTTTTCTTCTTTATTCAATCATATATATACCACATTTGTCTGCATATGTTGTGTTATATGTGTAATTGTATTGTTACAAGTATATATATACAATGTGGCTACTTTTGTTGTTGTATATAAAAATTTGGCTATTTTATCAATTTTCCCATTTCTAAAATATGCCGAAAGTGACAAAAAACGTTTTGCAGTATTTTATTGCACAGGGCCATGATAGTGGCCTCTAGCACTCATCCGGCTAATCATGCCTTGTTGAAAAAATATGCAAATGATAAATACATAAAAAATTTTCAAGTCTCATGATTTCATGATAACTTTGGAAGACTTTGCAAGCCAAAATGTTCAATGAGGGAGTTCAATTTAAATGAGGGATGTGCATGAGAACTGAATACTTTTATCCTTTCATCGATAATAAAGATGAAACAAATTTCTACCTCTGTATAAAATGTGATTTTATCTCCTTGAGAAAATTTAAAAGCAAACATAACATTTCTTTAGTGTGATAATGTAAAAATTGCTCTAACTGAGCATGAAACCATGCTAATTAGGATGTAACAAGTTCCTAATTTTTAAGGCTAGTCTGAACTAAGCCCCAAAAATTAGGATGGTATATTTGAGAATGAGAGAAAATTGCCCACAAACCTATGCCATACAATAACACTACAGCTGTATGCAGAATATAATTATGGATAAAACAGCTTCCTTCATAGTTACATACCCATTAAGCCAGAGAAGGGGTAAAAATGCCCCCCCCCCCCCCCCCCCCCCCCACACACTTTTTTTTAACATATCTTCAAAAGAAAGAGGAGAGAGCTCTGGAATCAATAAAAGCAATACCAAAAAACAATATAATTATCGATCAGGCACTCAGGAATTAATTCATGAATAACAAATGGTGCTTAATGCCACTTCACAAGCCAAGGCTATAGCGACGATCTTGGTAATTAATATTGTCCACTACAAAACGTACACCACAGACGGCGTACACAGGTACGAAGAAATCAGTGATATAAAATATAAAATACACATTAAATCGAGATACATTGAACAATCTCTGCAGAGAAAACACACTTCCAAGATCATCCAAAGACGGCCTCTGTACAATAAAATCCAGTAACAACACTCTCCAACATGTACTATCCGATATCTACAACCATAAACACATGAGAATATGTGATATGAGAACCGACAAAATAGAGACCAGGATCTAGAAATGGAGGTAGGTATGATTAACAGGCTCCAACATGGACCGCCCTTGAAATGTAAAATAATTTCAAGGTCCACCAAAGCGATAGCCTAATAAAATATTGCATGAGTGCATTAAAATCCAGCATGTAATCATCTAAATACCAATAACTGGTTATGCAGCCACCGATGAACTCAAATAGCAGCAATTATGATGATTTTAATAAGTGCTTGTATATCAAAAATCAATAAATAATCACCGGAAACTAATGCAACAAAACTGTGTGTATGCCTATAAGGGTGCCATCCAACACGACCCAAATGCATAATATGTATGTATCAAGATATAAAAACGAGACAGAGTGTGAGGTGAGTGTGTGTGTGGAGGGGGGGGGGGGGGGGGGAATTCGAAGTCGTTGAAACCTCCTCACCGATACTACTTAATCATTGCTGGTCCCAGACAGCAAAAATATAGGAACCGCAAAGGCTCCCTCACATCTAACAGACTCCCTTATGCCACCATGGGTGGAGAATGATGTGAAGAACAAAACTTCCCCTGAAGAAGAAGGCCCTCTCGTGGAGGAAGCTTCTGGCGGATGTTCAAAAACAAGCACTTGAGAAAATTGATAGGATATTGTGACGACATATGTTTTTATTAGGAATCACACTGAGACTGTTTAACCTTAACGTAATCTACTGAATCAAATGAATTGAAGGATACACATATCCTACCATTCATTCCCATGAATACGGCTGAGCATCAACTGTATGCACTCAAATGTCTAACACTGGCTACACAAATGATGGAAACTATTGTTCCTGTGCGTCGCAAACTTAACTATCCTGGAGTGATCCCACATGCATGTTCTCTAATAATATAAATCCAATGATGTAGTGTAAACAATAAGACATCATTTCTTGATGAATATGTGATCTCCAAGAACTGAGAGTTCCAAGAACCCTGCATATCGAGGCCGTCGGACTCAGGGTTGTAACCCAATTTATGAACTCACGTCCGTCATAATTGAGAAAACCGAATCTGGCAGCTATAAAACCATTGAATATCTGCCCAAACTTGACCTTATGTTTACTAGATCTGCTAAAACAAAACACGTCTTGAGCGAAAAATGTCTTCCCACTCCAGTTAAGAATAACTGGAGGGGACGTGTGCGTAAGCGATCGAAATAACATTCGTAGCCACTCTGCACAACCTCATCCGACGTATAAAATCTTTCGCTGTTAATGTGTCTGACAGAAGACAAAAGCAAGCCTAACAACTGGCTAATTCGCTCTGTGAAACAACAGAAAAACCAACTTGTTGAAAACGAATTGTAGGATACTTGTATCCTATCATTCATCCCACGAGACATTATCTAGTTCATTCTTCAAGTGATCTTAAGAACTATACTTGCCGCACAGTCGATCATTCGAACGCTCGCTTTTTCGACTGAATGATTATCATAAATAACCTTTTAGAGCCATGATAAACACGTTACCCAGTTGCAGTCAATTATGGGTTGGACCAAGCTCTTGAAGAGCCTCGAGCCACCAGCTCAGAGGTGTCTGATCAGGAATCTCGAACAGACCTAAACCTCCTATCCAAGTGGCTGTATTGTCGATCCCTAAAGTAATTATAGGAGGGTTACCTATACCTTCGCTATGAGTCCTTATAGACGATCTGAGTCTAGGACATCCTCTCTTACTCTTTTCTGCTGTTATTGGTCGATTAGACACCAACTTAAAGAGCAGAGTATAGATGCTTTCTTGTAGCTGAAGCCTACATTAATGAAAGCTTATCGTCAAAGACTTAGGGTCTGGAAAACCAGAGCGACATGTAGAGAGTTTTCCACCTTGTCATATATTAAAGATGACGATGCAAGGCTTCGTCACATCAGAATAACTCCCACTTAGCAACTGTTAAGACAGAGATATATGTGATAAATAGGCCTGGAAAGAAGTTTTAAAGAGGTACAAATGTCTACAAAATTTCTTTCCATATTGATGTTGCATCATAGGACTTAAAGGTGAAGTACATAAGACAGTGAGACTAAATTTGCTCTGAATAAGAAATTTTCTTCTCAATTGTATCTGAGCGAACAGCAAAATGATGAAGGTAAGGCCACAACTAAGACCTTAGCCAGCTCTTTCAAATGCAGAGAAACTCTCAACACATCTTTCCCGGACGTTTTTTAATTGAATGTTGTTCAAAAAACGGTTAAAAATACAGAAGATGATAAGAAACCATATTACTTCTTCCCACAGGAAGTTGAATATGGCGCCATCTAAATAATCGAAGACCTGTGACACCCATGTAGACTTAACCGGAAAAAACATAACCTCTTCTCTGTCCGGATGAAGTCAGCGTCTAACAACGCTAGCGGTTTCTAACAATTATTCGCAGCATTGTGATTCACTGGAACAAGTTCAAGGTAGCGATAATGAATATGTTGTTCCAAAAGGGAAAGGTTAATCCTCCTCCGTATCCCTTTCATCATCCATCTAAATCAGTTTTAGAATCTCGGTCAACAGCATCTGAACACGCAGATGACTGGACCAACCGAGCACCATCTGACAGCTCAAGTTTTGAGACTGACGTTGAGTGCTTCTGTATTTGCAGGAATACTGTGATGAGCTGCGCAATCTGCGACAGCAAGTCTGTTACAGAGGCCTGAGGAGCAGCGGTCATGTATTGCTTGTCAGCCGGCTGCTCCTGGTACAGTGTGTCCGAGATTGCTCTTAACTGTGGGCGTCCCGATGCATGAGGCCTCATCTCCTTGGCTACTAGATGGTGCGACTTCCTTGACAAAGAGTGGACCTATTTGACGATGCAGACTAGATATCCGAAGTCACGTAGCCAAGGTGCGGTCATGAGTGCTTAGTAGATGCTGAAGAAGCCGAATTGTAGCCGACCTCAGCTGAGAATTAAACGGAGCGTCCCAGACAATAGGCATGTATGTAAGCTCTGACTGTTCCTACCAACAGTATCTGGCCCCAGATGTTGTAGTAAGAGAGAGGGGCCTCCCTCTTGCTCACGGTCCTGGGAGACCTAGCTGAGTGTACCTCAGAACTTGCCGGCTTCCTCCTTTCCATCATCGCAGGGTGAGCATGATTGGATTTTATAGTGCTCACTACACCCTTTTTTCTCACCTCGACCGCTATGGACACACCCGGCGTCACATTACTCAAATCCTGAGTAATCACTCCACCGGTCGTGCTAACTGGCGACAAGGTAGTAAAACCCAAATTCTGTGGTCTAATCCCTTATCTAATATTATTGAGCACTTTTGCCGCTAGCTCTGATTTACTATGCAAATGCGACACACCCAGTGTCACGGTCCTCATATTCAAGAGTAACCACTTCACCGGCAACAGGGAACTGAAACCACGAGCCGTGGTTTATAGCTCTGAGCAATATTAAGAGCACTTTAGCCATTATGTAGAGGAAGCCTTAAGACTAGCCGACCCAGGCTACCTATCAGACGGGACGCCCGGACAGGAGGCATGGACATAAACTCCGACTGACGCAAGTTCCTACCAACAACATCTGGCCCCAGACGATGCTGTAAGAGAGAGAGGCCACTCTCTTGCTCGCGGTCCTGGCAGACCTAGACGAGCGTACCTCAGAACCTGACGGTTTCATCCTTCTGTCATCGCTGGGTGAGCATGATTGTACATTATAGTGCTCGTTCCACCCTTTTTCGTCTCCTAGCCCAGAACGGACAAACCCGGCATCACAGTTCTCAGAGGGCTGAGTAACCGCTTCACTGGTCAAGCTAGCTGGCGACAGGGAACTAAAACCATGCACCATGGTTTTTCGCCCTGTCTAAATGTGACAACTGACTTTTTGTGCGGTCGTGTGTGCTTTTCGGACATAGAGGAAGCCGTAAGACTAGCCGACCCCGGCAGCCTATTAGAAGGAGCGTTCCGGACAGGAAGGCATGGATTAAGCTCCAACTAACGCAAGTTCCTCTGACCCCAGATGTTGTTGTAAGAGAGAGGGGCCTCTCTCTTGCTCGCGGTCGTGGCAGACCTGGACGAGCATACCTCAGAACTTGTCTGCTTCCTCCTTTCTGTTGTTGCAGGGTGAGCATGTTCGGATTTTATAGTGCTCACTACACCATTGTTTCTCTCCTCGACCGCTACGGACATACCCGGCGTCACACTACTCATATCCTGAGTAACGATCTGCCGGTCGAGCTAGCTGGCGACAAGGTAGTAAGCCCCAAAGTCTGCAGTCTAGTCCCTTGTCTTATATCATTGAGTACTTTTGCCGCTAGCTCTAATTGTATATTGTGATGACGGAAGCACACTCTCTGATGGCGTCACGTAACCTCGCCATGTTCTTGTTCCTCTGTAAATAGAAACTAAAACACTAGAGCGACTTTTTGGCAAGAGGACCAACAGTGTCACCTCGCCGCGAGAGGACCGGTAGTGTCCTCTCGTCTCAAACAACAAACCACGACACCCGTCTCCAATGTTGTCTAATCTGACACATGTTGTGCAAGAATTAGTGGGAGTACATCGACTACAAGCAAGACAACAACCATGTAAACAGAGGAAAGGCTTCCTCTTATTAGCCCTGCTATTTGAGAAATATTATTACATAAAAGCTAAAATAGGTCGATTGTACTACCACAAAGTCTACATAAATATAAGATAACATTAAAATACATAATTGTTGAAATAATTACAACCAAAAGAAAAATTTTTCGAAAAAAAATTATTTTGACTATTTTTTTCTTATTTTAGAGCCCAAGTTCCCAAAGGGAACGATGAGCCCAAAAGAGCCTGAGTGTGGACAAAATTATAATAATATCCCAAAAATTAATTGCCACACTACCGGAATATATTATGTTACTTACAACCATCATTTCCCTAAAAATAATAGGAAACTACCTATACAAATAAAAGCATTGTCAATGTAAACAACTTCAGAATAAAAACCAGAAACAAGACCCCAGGCAACATGGCCCGAAGTCAGTAACAGAAATAAAACTATCCGATGTAAAGCAAGATCTTCAGCAGAAGAAAAAACGATACATCGGATGTATGATGCATGACCAAATGCCTAAACACCCCAAGGATGAGGATGTAACCGTGGGGATGTACACGAATAACCTTCTGTATAATACATTAAACTCCCCGAGACATTTTATAAAAAAATTTCAATAAAACAAGCAAAAAAGCTTGGGAGTTTAACTAGGGGGGATCAAGGGAGGGTAGGGAAGGATTACTTAACAAACAGTGGAAAAATCATTATGAACAATGATGACGTCAGGCCCATGTCCCGAAATTGGGGAACATGTACTAATTTTTATAAATATTATAAAATAACAGGCCTGAACGTTTCAAACAACGGTTTCTTCCTTCCTTCATCCAGTTGTGTACTTGGATCCATCAAATTAACCATTGATTTATGTCTGGCATCATTAAAACTGAGATTTAAAAGCACAGATGTCAGTTTGATGTTATCTGACTGAAGGGCTAAACAAAGAATGGCACCAGTTTCGGTGGCTTCCTGACGTCTGCGCATGCGTGGAGAGTAAATGTATGAAGGGCCAGATCGGACTTCTAATTTTCGGTTTTGCATACAAATTTTGGGGATTGGGAGGCATAATTTGTGTTTGGCCCTAGATAATTTTGAGTTAGCACCAGCTAAGTCTGGGCCATTGGTTATAGAATAAAAAATATAACAAATTTTGATACTGTATGCATTAGGTAAAGGGTTAAAAATGTCATGCTAAATGAAATGAAAATATTTTTTGGCCATCGATAGTAGCAGAAAAATATTTTATTCCTTCCCTCTCCACTTCATTTTGACTGGAGCTGAATAAAGATGGCAGTCGGGGAGCTCCCATAGGAAAAGTTAAAAAATTTATAGTAATTTATATATTTTTTATACTTACCAATGACCCAGACTTAGCTGGTGCTAACTCCACAAAAACCAGGGCCAAACACAAATTTTGCCCCCCAATCCCCAAAATTTGCATCCAAAACAAAAAGAAATCATGTCCTAAAGGACCTCCATAGTACGACTCTACTGCGCATGCGCAGTGACGCAGTCGTCCCGAAATTGGCGCCAAATATCATTCTTACTGGCAGTGCCTGGTCAGCGCTATGTACACAGCGGGGAGGCAAGAGTTCCCAACTCAGGGAGGGCCATCCCCGTCTGGGTCATTGGTAAGTATAAAAAATATATAAATTACTATAAATTTTTTAACATTTTTATACTGTACCAATGACCCAGACTTAGCTGAATAGTAAACAGGCTGGAGGGCCTAGGACATAGAGGAAAATCCAATAAGCTCAATTATAAAATAAAGAGGTAACCCCTTAAGGAGAAAAGGAGTATTAGGCTTTACATGTATCTTTCTTATTTAATATTTAAATTAGAAAGATACACTACCCTTAATAATTGAGCACAATAACATTCATGTTCTCTATTAACATCCAGTATAACCTTTATACTAATTATTTTTAAAGCAAGCCAATAAATAAAGTAGTCCAGAGAATTGAGACTCTTTATAATCATTTAAAAGTGTCCGAGTATTGTATATTAAAGCCCGTTTGACACTTGACATATACAAATGCTTCACACCGAGCTACACTTTAAAAATAAGACATGAATGAAATTAAACATTAATATTACACTTTAAAACCATCCCGGAAGCGACTCAGAAATACTGTCTTGGAGGAGGCATTCCCTTGCTTTTCACTATAAAGCAGGTGACCTAAGGGAACACCCGCCCCCCCCCCCCCCCCCCCCCCCTTCCCCTTGCCCTGGGTCAAATAGCCCAGAGCGAAGAGGGCAGCCGGACGGAGTCACTGCCGGAACAGAAAGCCTGCATAACTATAGTTGCAACTGTTTAGAGGACGACATTCTGAGCAACAGATAACGGACCTAAACAATGCAGGTCTCCAGAAATGGACTCAATATTTCTGAGATAAAAATTAGTAAATGTGGATGGCTGAGACCAATAAGCAGCCTTCATTAAATCTGTAATAGCAACACTATTAGCATAAGCCCAGGAAGTAGAAAGAGCTCTTACTTCATGAGCAGAAATCTTAAGCACAGACTGCTGAGAAGAAGATAAATCTTCATACGCAGTACGGATAGTTAACTGAATCCATCTAGCAATAGAATGGACTGAAATGTCCTTTCTATTAGGCATCAAAGACAGAAAGAAACGTTTCCGTCCCTTTCTGATGAACTGAGATCTCTGTTTATAGATACGTAGTGCTCTAACAGGACAGAGTAAAGGCCTACGCCCGTCTGAAGACGGAAGAGCCTTAATAACAATAGGTTCCGGATATTTATTAGGAGCCTGATTCTTAGCTAAAAAACCGACATTAGTAGTGAAGGTGATAGTGTTCCCAACACTACGATAATGAGAATCATCCACCGATAGTGCATGAAGCTCACTGACTCTTCTGGCAGAAGAGAAAGCTAAGAGAAAAGCTGTCTTATAAGATAAGAATTTGAAATCTACTGTCCCAAGAGGTTCAAATGGCTTTTCCTTCAATTTAAGGAGAACCCAAGCTAAATTCCACTTAGGAATTAATCTAAGAGTTCTGGGTCTATTTATCGAAAAGTTTCTAACCAATTTCGATAAAGAGACATTAGATCCAATTTGTAAACTATCATGATGTGCATAGGTATCAGATAACATAGATCTATAACCCTTTATAGTAACAGGTTGCAGTTTGATTTCGTCAAACAAGTATACTAGAAAGTTAGCAATGTCTGGTATAGAGGGATCAAATATATCAACAGAATGATCCCTACACCAACGACGGAAAACCTTCCACTTAGCCGCATAGTTTAGCGAAGAGGAGGTCCTCCTACAGTTAGAAATCGCGTCCACTGCTCGTCCTGTAAAGTGCTTGCCATGCAAGAAGGACCGCACAACGGAAAAACGTGAAGGTTGAGACCTTGCGGGTTGTGATGTAGTTGGCGCGATTTCCCCTGCCAAAGAAGATCCTCTCGTGGAGGGAGCTTCCGCGGTAGGTCCCACAACAGACACCTGAGTAGATTTATCCACGGTCTCTGTGGCGACAGAGATGCTACCAACAGAATCTTGCATTGAGATTGTTTTATCTTTAGCAATACTTGTTGAATTAACGGCGCTGGAGGATACGCATATCCTATCATTCCGTCCCAAGGGATCGATAGAGCGTCTACTGCAAATGCTCTTGGATCCGGACACGGGGACACATACGTCTGCAACTGATTGTTGAGATGTGTCGCAAATAAGTCTATCATTGGCCGTTCCCATTGGTAGCAAATCTGATTGAATACTTGTTTGTTGAGAGTCCACTCCGACGGCAACAAGCGACCCTTTCGTGAAAGGGAGTCTGCTAGCACATTCAGACGACCCGGTATGTGACGGACCGAAAGAAGAACGAGATGTTCCAACGCAAACAGAAGGATTCTTTCCGTTAGATTGAACAACGGAACTGAATGAGTGCCTCCCTGATTCCGTATATACGCCACTACTGTCGTATTGTCGGATAGGATTTGGACATGAGCATCGTGAATAATGTCCATCCAGTGACGTAACGCAAGCCAAATTGACATCATTTCCTTGATGTTTATGTGCTTGCACAGGAATTGCGGATCCCAAAGACCCTGGCATCTCGAATCCGTTGGGATTAATGATGCACCCCAACCTGTTTGACTGGCATCCGTCATAATGGTAAAACTCGGATCCGGCAACTGCAGCGGAACTCCTTGAGTTAACCACTGAATGTTTGCCCAAGTCTGAATCTCTTGTTTCACTTGATCTGACAAGAGAACGTCTACATCGAGCGAATGAATTTTCACACTCCAATTCTGAGTCAGGAAAATTTGAAGAGGCCGTGTGCGTAGCCGTCCCATCGGAATGAGATCCGCGGCGGCTCCGCACAGACCTATCAGTCTCATAAATTCTCTCGCCGTGACTTTGTCTGTATTCAGACAATAGCGAGCGTAACAACTGACTAATTTCGCTCTGGTTAATGGCAGACGAACGAGATTGTTGTGCGTCTCGAAGCTCATTCCCAGATGAGTGAATGACTTGGACGGCACCAGATCCGACTTCTCCTCGTTTACTATGAAACCGAGACGTCGGAGCAATAGAAGAAGATTCTGAACATCGTTCTGAAGCGTTAACTCGTTGCCGTACCTCTGAAGAATGTCGTCCAGGTAGGCCGACGTTACCGCAGACGAATGAGCTCGGAAGTAGATCATTACCGAGTTCATTACCCGAGTGAAAGCCCAGGGTGCTAGATTCAATCCGAAGCACATGGCCCGGAACTGATACACCACTCCTAGGACTGCGAAGCGTAGATACTTTCGGAATGTCGGATGTACCATGACGTGAAAGTACGCATCTTTGAGATCTATGCTCGTTGCATAATCGTTCACCCGAATACTCGCTCTGACCGATCGAATCGTCTCCATATAAAACTTCGGAGCGACGATCAGCTTGTTTATCCAGCTCAAATCTATGACTGGACGGAACGAGCCGTCTGGTTTCGGAACCAGAAACAGATGGCTGTAGAATCCCAGCGATTCCTGGTTTTCTACGACCTCTACCGCGTTCTTCATTAAAAGAGACTGCACCTCTGATAGCAGAGCGTCTCTTTTCTGAGGGTTTGACGGAAGATGAGTCCACTTTGGACTTCGAGTTAATGGAGGCTTTCGTTTGAAGGATATCTTTAGACCTTCCGAAGTCACCTCTCACCCACGGGTCGTCCGTAATCGACGCCCACTCTTGAGAAAAACTCGACAACCTTCCGCCAACCGGAACGCGATAAGAGGTTTGAGCCATCACCTCCTGGATCTGCGAGGCCTGCGGTAGGAGAAACCACGTCTTCCACGACCCGCACCTCGCCTCGTCGACCTCGGGGCGTCCGACCGATTGTCCCGGCCTGAAGGACGTCCCGAACGAGAGTCGCTATCCTGACGGTCTCTCGAATAAGAGCTAGAGGACGCACCGGAACCTCTATAGGAACCTCTCTTGGGCGGATAAGACCCAGAAGTGCCCGCCTTATTCGTGTCTGCTGTATCCGACCTTTTAGGAGCGGATCTAAACAACAGAGAATCACTAGCTTTCTTTTTAATATTATCATAAATAGCGGAAAGCTTGCCGTCAAAGAGAAGATCTC
Source organism: Pictodentalium vernedei (assembly GCA_031216915.1). Lineage (NCBI taxonomy): Eukaryota > Metazoa > Mollusca > Scaphopoda > Dentaliida > Dentaliidae > Pictodentalium > Pictodentalium vernedei. The sequence goes on from CM062296.1 coordinate 224,826,239, forward strand.
CTGAGACCGAAGCGACTCTAAGAGAGTTCTTCACCTTAGAATCCACTAGTGTGGATGTAGACAGGGCTGCGTCACGTCTAACCAACTCCAGATTTGCCACTGAAAGGGCGGAGTTACACGTGGAATAAGCTACTGCCCTTGAAAGAAGCCTTAAGGAGGATTGTATATCCTGAAACTCTTCCCCTTGAAGACGCAGTGATAACGCCTTCGTAAGGTGATCTGCGTAAGATAAGGCATCTAAATTGGCTCTGTTAGACGCAATAGCTGTTTCCAACACTGCGGTTGGAATAGAAGCTGACGACGGTAATGATAGCTCTAAGTCTTCCGCCTCGTCGTCCATACGCAGAGGAACTCTCGGTATACCCTGACCTGCTGTGTCGAATTTATTCCTTGCATTAATGAAAGGCAGGTTGAGAGTATTTGCGGACAAGAAGCCTGCTTTCCCCGTCCTGGAAGCAAGTTTAAAAATAGCGTCGTTCAATAATTCAAATGTTCTTGCAACATTATTGGACTGCGACGGAAACTCGGGAGCGATGTCCCTGAACCGCTCGAAAAAATCAGAGTCCAATGACGCTATAATTCTCCTGTCCGGAAGCGCAGCAGTCTGGCCCGACGGAACAACTTGAGGAAGAAAGTGCCGGATGAAGTCCACGGCAGCTTTGTGTTGTTCCGAAAGGGATAGCTCCAATTCATCCGTATCCCTTTCACCATCCGGTCGGACCTCCCGATGTTCCCGGTCGTCCGCCCCCGATGCTTCGGCGGAGCATACCGACCCAGCGCCGTCGGATAATTCTCGATCCGACACCGTCTCTGTCGGCTGCTGGGATGCTGCGATAAGCTGTGCTATCTGCACTAGAATGTCCGACGTCGAGACCTGCGGAGGAGCGGTCTTTCGCTGCTTTGCCGAGGGCAGCTCCGCATCAGATGGCTCCCGCATACTTTTCCTATGCGAACGTCCGGAGTCCATCGGTCTCGAATCCCTGGCTGCCGGATGGTGTGACCTGGTCGCCGAAGAATCCTTCATCGGCGAAGCTGGCAAAATATCGGAGGTCACGCAGCCAAGGTGCGGTCGTGTGCGCCGGCGAGAAGAGGAAGCCTTAACAGTCTCTGCGGACTGCTTATACAACGGAGCGTCCCGAGCGACGGACGTATGCTCCGCTAAAGACACATTTTGTACCACAACATCTGGTCCCAGATGTTGTTGTACGAGAGAGGGGCCTCTCTCGCTCGCGGCCCCGGCTGGACCTGGACGAGCTAGGAACCGGACTAAAAGGCTTCCTCCGTTCTCGTTCACTATCCGCCGTCACTGGGTGTGCATCTATTATTTTTATAGTGCTCGCATCACCCAAAATTTCCTCTTGGACCGCATCGGACGAACCCGGCTGCCGAACCATTCGGTGAATGGACGCTACACCGGGCGAGCTAGCGGACGACATTTGTCTAATCTCCATGAGCACTTTTGCCGCTAGCTCTGTATTTATTTGTGACGACAGACGCACACTTGAAGAAGATAACATGGAAACATCACCCTGTTCTGGTTCCTCTGAAATAGAAACTGAGAGAGTAGAGTGACCTTGTGGAGAAAGAGCCGGCATCGCTCTTTCTCCAGAAACAACATATCGTGACACACGTTTCCAATGTTTCTCATCCCAATGTTCACATACAGGACAGGGATTAATGCGAGAACACTGACTACAATTAATGCAATAATCATGAAAGTCAGAGGAAGATTTCTTCCTATTACAATTTGAACAAGTTCCCTTCATTGTGAAAGAACAACAATAAGTCCTAGTTACTCGCAAAAACCCCTGACACAAAGATACATAATAACATGATCCATTAATAAATGAAAAAACAATTGCAAAACAAAATAATTTTGAAAAAATATTTTTTCAGAGAAGCCCAAGTTGCTGAAAAGTAATGTTGAGCCCCGATGGATCCGATGGCAAAGTGTGGTCAAAAATTTTAAAATTATATAAAATAATTAATGAGACACTTTCGGATAATATAAATGTATCTTATAATGAGATAAACTACCTCAAAGGCAAACAGCCCCCCTCAAAAAAGGCTGTTGCCAATGAAAACAAACAGTGTAAACACAGAAGAAAACATGACTCCAGGCACTGAAAAAACTGGCCCGGAATCAGTCATCAATTACACTCTATCTGATGCAAAACAGAGACTCCCAGGGGAGAATCTGCAGAACATCAGATGGAAGATGCAGAACACAAACGTTATACACCCATGGGTGAAAACGTAACTATGGGGAAAATAACAGAAAACATTCTGTAACCAAGCAACTCTCCCAGGGAATTTTTTGAAATGAAACTTCTCAAAAATATGCCAAAAGCATGGGAGAATTGCAAGGGGGGACTTTAGAAGGTTAGGGGAGAGGAAACACTGAATAAGCAGTGCAACAATTAGCAAGAATGACAACAAGAGGCGTTTGCCTCGAAAATAGGCAACTTAACATAATTTCAACAAAAAATTTTAAGTACAGCCCTGATTATTTTTTGCCACTTCTTTTTTCCTCTCCTCCTTCTATCCTCCTTAGAAACACATTTTCTCCAAGAATTACGTGTCTGGCATCCTTTAAACTGAGATTTACAAGCACAAAGATCAGTGAGATGTTGACTGATGAAGGGCCAAACAGAGAATGATATTTGGCGCCAATTTCGGGACGACTGCGTCACTGCGCATGCGCAGTAGAGTCGTACTATGGAGGTCCTTTAGGACATGATTTCTTTTTGTTTTGGATGCAAATTTTGGGGATTGGGGGGCAAAATTTGTGTTTGGCCCTGGTTTTTGTGGAGTTAGCACCAGCTAAGTCTGGGTCATTGGTACAGTATAAAAATATAAATTTACATGTCAATGGGAGCATCATGAGAGTTTTCTAGGGCTCGAGTTCAAGAAACAATGCATAACAGCTGTATTTATTTAATTATTTATAGGTGTGTTCAGTCACATATTTTTGCACACTAGCTAATCCTGACCACCCTGCATTAATATTCATGAACAAATGAAACTAAAGCCTGCAGTGATGAATTGAGGGATATTTTTTTGAAAGAAAAGGTCATGACAATTAACTGTTTTCCCTTGTGTATGAGCTGTCTATATCTTGTGATTTTAAAATCAAAACTAGAAAAACTGTGAGCACTGCTCACTAAATGATACCACCCACTTCCACCAAAAACATTTTACAACAGTAAAAGTGTGTTTAATGTAGAGAGCACAAACACTGACTCATTTTGAACTAAGTTACAATTCGAGCTCCCACAGTGAGCCCAAATATGGACATGGCTTAAACAAACTTGAATCTCCCCCCCCCCCCCCCCCTCCCCCAAGGATGCTACATTCCAAATATCAAAACATTCCGACTGCTGGATCCGAAGAAGAAGATTTTTAAAGAAAATTCCTCATTTTGAACTAAGTTATAATTCGGGCTCCCATAGTGAGCCCAAATATGAACCCAGGGAAGTTGGCTTGAACGAACTTGAATCTCACCCCTCTAAGCATGCTGCATACCAAATATCAAAAGATTCTTATTGGTAGATCTGAAGAAGAAGATTTTTTAAAGAATATTCCTCATACTGCACTAATTTAAACATTTTGGGCTCCCTTTGAGAGCCCGAATATGGACCCAGGGAATTGATTTCAATAAACATGTGAAACAATCTTCTAAAGATGTTATATGTGAAATTAGAAAGCTTTTGGAGCAGTGGTTTGGGAGAAAAGTAGTCTTAAATGTTTTTTCCCATTACCCACAGTGTTAAAAAATGCTGACTCAGCACTTTTTCAAAGTCCCCAAAAAAGTACCCCATGATAAAACCGATTGCAATTTTTTTTTTACCATTCCATTCTGTTGGTCTTAAGGAAGCTTCACACCAAATAAGAATTCTCAGTGACGTGTAGTTTTGGAGATATGGGCGTTTTTTAATTTTTTTCTATTTTTAGCTCCTGTGGTTCCCATGGAGCGAAGGGTAAAATAATTTTGGCATAAATTAAGTACTAATGACCCAATAAGCCTTCATATTAAATTTGGTTCAAATCTGCCTCTCGGTTTGGAAAATAGATATTTTGGGCAGGGCAAAAATTCTTGCCCCTCCCATAACGAAGGCATATAATATAGCTCCTCGAACTTCTCTTCAACAAATCTGAGTCTACACCTCAAAAGGAAGCTGCACACCAAATATCAAGTCTCTGCTACGGTTTGTTCATGAGAAGAAGATTTTTTAAGATTTAGGCTCACTTTTTGGGCATGGTCCTACCAAGGGGCGGGTCAACTTGATTTGAAAAAATTTGAATTGACATGTGATAGGGAACATGCACACCAGATTTGGTTCAATTTGGGTGAGTAGTTTGTGAGAAGAAGTCGATAATGTAAAGTTAACATCGGACGAAAAGTGATTAGTAAAGCTCCCCTTGAGCTTTGCTCAGGTGAGCTAAACAGGATGCGCCAGCTTTTGAGGAGTACCTGGATGGATCGTTTTATGGGGATATTGTTGTTCAAAGTGAGATCCAAGTCACTGGAGTTGAGGGGGAGAATCGGGAAAGGCGAGGAAAGAGTGTGCCAAATGTGTAACTTAGGTGTAATGGAGACCCTGGAGCATTTCATTTTGGAATGCCCCAAATAATTCCTAGTAGAACAAGACTCCTTGGGAAACTAATGGAAAAATGGGATAAAATGTGAAGGATACTTGGATGAGGAATGACATGAGTAAAAGGGTCAATGTTATATTTGGGGAGATCAAGAAGGTGCAAGTTGAAGGGAATTATGAAACAGCTTTTGACTGAATGCTGGGAGATTAGGAGAGAGAGTGGGGGAGGAATACTCTGACGGGGCACTGGGTTAATGTAGGCCTCCTCGTTAGAGGACCGCAACAAATCAGCGGAAGGCCAAAGATTATTATTATTGTTATTATATATAAGTTGGGAGGCATAAAAAACACTCTTGTTGATAGTGATGATTGCATCAATGATGACATGTGAATTACAATTAAAACTGGATGGGATTGATTTTTTCATCCATCCTACAGTTAAAAAAAACAAACTGAAGCACTTGCAAAATTTCAGTGAATTGACCACTAGGTTATCGGACCAGTGGTGGTTATACCCAGTGGTGAATTATCTAAAGGTTTCTTGTTATTCTTGTGTGTTTACCTTGAAATTGTAAATAACCAATTTGGGGGATGAGGGTGGTGATACAAAAACTGAATGTGTGAGTCGTGATGGGGGTTTCAGCTGCATATTCAACAGAAAAAACTTCTGATGTCCTCAGATGCTCAATGATATACAGTAGAACCTGATGGGGGTTTTCAGCTGCATGTTTCAACAGGAAAAACTTCTGATGTCTTCAGATGCTCAATTACATACAGTAGAACCTGCCTTGAAAGACCACCCTTTTTGCCAGGTGAAAGTGGTCTCTCAAAACAGATGGTCTCTCATAAAAGGTCTATCAGAGAGAAAAACAACCAAACCATACAAGGGCACGGTCGTCTTTCAAGACAGGGGGTCTCCAACAGTGGTCTCTCTCTCAAAACAGGTTTTACTGTACCTGAGTATCTCAGTTCTAGTACTAACTAGAGCATACTAACCATTACACATTCTGCCCCCACCCCTCACTTTCCTTTTGGCAAGTGGCTGGGGTAATGACACTGAATTCTATGCAAATATATAGCAGGGATGCTCATTAGACAGAAATAGAAAGATACCCCACCTGCTACTAGCTTAGATAGAGGCACAAGTGTTGCTATAAATAGACAATCCTCAACAAAAACTTTTTTATCTATAGTTTTCAATTTTCTGATGCCTTGCAATTTCAGAATACTCTTGTGAAAAATATATTTTGGTGTCTGTGAAAAATGAGTATGTTAATGATGCACAATTTTTCTGGAAATACAAACTGAATATTTACAACATATTTTAGCTACTATTGACATAAAACAAGTGCTGGTATTGGAAAGTTGATATGATATTACCAGTTTTCATGTTGGACTGATGTTTGATGCTGTAAAAGCTGCTGCACTGTTACTGCAGTCACAGTGTAACAGCATTCACATCTTTAAACATCACAAATGGAAGAAATAACAAGCATGGACTGACTTGACACCATACTCAGGGGAGATAGATAGAGTTGCAATGTTTTCTAGCTCACATTCCAGCAATCCAACCCAGGAAATAAGCAGACTGTCATCAACAGAATGAGGTCCCCAGAGGGTGGATTTAGTGATGCTAACAGCAGGGTAGCATTACTAAATTTACCCTTTGTGAACCTCCATCTGAATCAAGATCTCAGACCAAAACAGAAAGAGGAACCCAGAAAATAAATTGGGGAATTCTAGCCCTCTTTATGGGATAGCATCAACATAAAGATCAATGGGTAATGACCTGAGGCTCCTACTTATGGCTTCTTCAGTACAAACTCTTTGAGAGTGTTTTTGATTTTTTAAAAAATTGTGCTTAACATGGCCTGGAAATGTTTTAACTGAACTTCTCAGAAACTGACAGATCTGGAGTTTTTCTTCATTTTTCCAGCAGGTTGTTTAATGATCAGTGCAAAATTGGTTTGAAGTTAAGTTGATAAATTTCCTGAAATGACTGCCAGCAGAAAAACTTGACATGGGATATGGATATGTAAACTATGACAAATAAGGAAGACGTCTCTTTGACTGTGCCCTTTCTTCAAAACATTTATGTAATGAGGATGAATAAACAGTTAAACCTTTACCCAACATAAAAGGCAGACAACACTTGCAAACAAGATTCTTGAATACCCAGTTATGGTGTTTTTTAAACTCGGTGACAGACCGACCGACAGACTGACCGACCGACCGACAGACAGACCGACATTGCCACATATAGATCTGCTCATCGTAGCTAAAAACATAGGTTATGACCCCTCGTTGGAATGAGCTCATCGAGCTTGTTCCAACGAGGAGTCATAACCAGACCTGTTAACCTCTGAAGGTGACTGTCAGTGGGATTTTGATGAGCTCTCAGTGAGATCTGGATGCTTGTCAGTGAGATTTTTGCACGTGGCCAATACATCAATATTGTCCTTGTTATGGGCACCCCCAACCCCAATGCATTATATTTCATTTTAATAATTTATTTTAACACTTTTAATGGTATTTGTCAGTAAAAGCATACAAATATGGATATCACTGGTCCAAGCCCCCCCCCCCCCCCTTCCAGGGGCAATGACCCCCCCCCCCCCCCCCCCCCCCCGACACACACACAAATGTGAGTGGAATAGCCTTTGCCTGTACCCTCCCCCCCCACCACCCACAGTTCAATCAATCTGTACATTTTTAGTGAGAATATATTCATACTTATTATCTTTTGACAGGTTTTATTGTACAACAAGAGCAACGCCTAGCGGGGCATTATACGCCCGTTTGTTTGTTTTTTTTGAGAGGAGGTGTATTTTTGTGAAGTTATTACCAATCGAAATATACCACTTCAAAAGAATCTGATTAAGTTCATGGACTGTAGTGCACGGAAAGCATAATTCGACCAATTTCTAAGTAGGAAAAGGGGAATAACTCCCACAAAAATGGACAAACATGATCCAAAATTGCACTTGTGTGAGATACCATGCTCATATTAAATTTCAAAAGAATCTGATTAAGTTCACAGACTGTAGAGCACGGAAAGCATAATTTGACAGATTTCTAAGTTTGAAAAGGGCAATAACTCCTACGGAAATTGACAAACGACCCAAATTTGCACTTGTGCGAGATACCATGCTCATGAAGCCGCATATTAAATTTCAAAATAATCCGATTAAGTTCACGGACTGTAGAGCACAGAAAGCATAATTTGACCGATTTCTAAGAATGAAAAGGGCAATAACTCCTAGGAAAACAACCGAAAACGACCCAAATATGAACTTGTGCGAGATATTATGGGCATGAAGCTGCGTATTAAATTTGAAAAGAATCTGATTAAGTTCATGGTCTGTAGAGCACGGAAAGCATAATTTGCTCGATCTCTAAGTATTAAACGGGGAATAACTACCAGGAAAACTGTCGAACATGACCCAAATTCGAACTTGAGCGAGATCTTATTCTGGTTGTGCAGTATATCAAATATTTTTTAAATCCGATTGAAATCACGGTCTGTAGAGTACAGAATACAACTGTTCCCGGATGGACAGACGGACAGAGACATAACATAATACATCCGTTTTTCAAACGGGCGTATAATAAAAATTACTCAATACTAACAATACATATCGTTTTGTTTAACAAAACCCTCCTGTTGTTGCCGGTACAATGAAGTTGTGTGGAATTGTGGTAATTTCGTTTTTTAGGAATACCTTCATTCATATTATTTATGAATAAAATAAAATAGTCAATAAATCAATTACTCAAAAAAAATCAACAAAAATCAGCAGGAAATATCAACAAAATGTCAGTGATAACAAATGAGGTCAAAAACGCACGTGGTCAATTTGTTTTCACCTGGAAACATGTTTGTACAGTCGTAACTTACATTTCCATTTTGAATTGTGTTTATTATAAAAACAAGAGCTGGACTATTGTCCAGTGCATACCCCCACATGGTGTACCGCCTAGTGTGGGCATACCTATGATCAACAAATATTATTTATGAATATTCTCGTACGGACAGATGGACGGATGCAATCCAGTATACCCCCCCCCCCCCCCACCCCTTCCATTTTCTTCGAAAGTTTTCAACAATTTCTAAGTCAAAAGGTATGGTAAATTGTTTGGTGTTTGAAAGTTTTTTATGCAATGAGGCGGAAGCCTTTGTCATAGGCAAACTGCATGCCATATTTCACTGAAATCCGATAACCCCAATCCAGTATCTTCCCCCGCCCCTCCCATTTTCTTCGAAAGTTTTCAACAATTTCCAACAATTTCTAAGTCAAAAGGTATGGTAAATTGCTTGGTGTTTGGAAGTTTTATGCAATGAGGCAAAAGCCTTTGTCATAGGCAAACTGCATACCATATTTCACTGAAATCCAATAACCCATACCTGAGATGCAGGCAGAACAGACAAATAATGTCTATTTCCTACAATTTCTAAGTCAAAAAGGGGGATAACTCTAAAAAAGGAGAATGTGAGAAATATCGTTGAATCCTTTTTTTAAAGCCTATACCATAAGCAGTGTTCATGGCAAATTTCATTGCAATGGAACATTCGATGCCCGAGATAAAGGCTGAACAGACAAAATTTGGCTTGGACGGACACAATTTCTAAGTGAACAAGTAATAAAAAAAATAATAATAAAAAAAAAATAACTAGTGTGGGCATACCTATGACCAACAAATGTTATACAAAATAATAATTTACTTAAGTTATGAATAGTCACGGACGGACGCACGGATGCATGTAATCCAGTATACTCCCATTATTTTCTTCGAAAGTGGAGGTATAAATATTTGAACTGTGTTTTGTATTACTCACGTTAGAGAAGGTGCCCTCAGTATTCATAACTCCCATTGTCAAAAAAACAAACAAAATAATCCTGTTGGTCAAAATGAAGACAAAATACTCTGCTGGACATGTTGTGAATCTGTTTGTATATAAGTAAGGGGAAGTAACTTAACTCTTGTGATATCTCACAACAGATTTTTTTCAGTTTTCAACAAACTTTCAATTATATTTTTTTTTACACAAAACGGATAAATTTGGTATGAACCATAACAATAGTATATACAATAGGTCAGCTGAAGTTAATTATACTTGAGAGATTATGTTTTTATTTAATTTATATTTCGAGTTTATATAATTTTGATTTCTCGTAACCGCGACAGTATGAGAATATATTTGGCATACAATGCATTTGATAAAAACACGTGGGCATGTTTCATAAATAAACAAACTATATTTAAAATGACCGCCCTGTGCACATAATGTGTCTCCATTGTTGTAAACAATATAGCTCTCCCTTGTTTTGTTTTCAAAACAGTCATTCATGTAGCATGGATCAAACTGGATATTACAACTCGGGGGTATTAATTCATATTTATTTTTGAGCAGCTATTTTTGCAGGGATCACATCAGGTAATAATAATAATAGGGTCTTCTTCCTTGCTCCAAAAACCTTGGGACAAAACATCCCAGTCAGGCATGGCTTTATGAAAGTTACGTCTTTAAAAACATACTATGATACACTCGTTTTAGAAATGCTACTTTCGATTTCCATGACTTATCCATCAACAACATGGGGATTCATGCTCACAATTCTCGGAACTCAGAATTGGTAAAACTCAATGTGTATCTTTGATAAATTATCGTTTCCAACAAGTATTCTGCGTCATAAATTTATATATCGTGACCAACTTGACAACTTGTTTAATTTTCAATATTGAACACAAGACTTGCCATTGAAAGATGCAGAATTTTGCAGTAACCGAGTCGATCACAGCCGAATCTGACGTCATTGAACACATTCACACAAATGTTTGTAATCTCGCATGTCCGAAATTTAAGAAATTTGTAAACAGTAAAATGTGATGGATTTCAGGACAACTATTTTGAAAAGTGTCAAATCGGGAGAAAATAGGATGTGACCATGAGAGCGTAAGTTGGTGCCTCAAACCGGGAGACTCAAGGTGAAACTGGGAGAGTTAACAGGTCTAGTCATAACCTATGTTTTTGAGACAAAAAATGAGTTATTCAAGAATTTTGTTTGCAAGTGTCGTCTGCTTTTCAAGTTAGGTAAAGGGGTTAAGTACTTACATTGGATCTGGACAGTAGTGAGGTTGTGGCATTCTCCTTCCTGTTTGTAGATATCTTATAACATCCCAGTTGTCAACATCTGGATATGGATTTACACCTCGTGTCATCAGCTCCCACATAACAATACCAAATGACCACTACAACAACAACAAAATAAAAACAAATGAAGCTACACTTTCAACCCAAGCTTTCATCCTTTACGCAACGTACAAGATATCAAAATTTATTATGTTAATCATTGTTTTTTCAAATTTTTCCAAAAATTTCAACAAAACCGTATAATGTGACTCCTCAATGGAATGAGCTCATGGTCTTGTTAAAATTTTTTGAAAAAGATATTTTTTTTCAACTGCTTAATTTGTAAATTCTGTGAGTGGATGCAGCCATTTCATTAGACAGAGGTTAAAGAAAGGTATCTTTCATGCTGAGCCCTACAAAGCATAAAAGATTTGATTCAATGTCGACACCGATCCCTGACTCAGAATTGACATTGAATCAGCTCCTGATTTGTATATTTTTCAATCATGGTAACTAAGTTTTTTTTTATCAATAAATGTCTTCTACCAGTGGAATCATGTCACAGAAATGAAAGAATAGTAGCCTGTTGCATTCAATCGTCTTATCAGCATGTTTGCCTGCCTTCCAACAGTACATATTAAGTTGAGCATGGGAATCCTGCACTCCACTTTTTAAGTACCTTTGTACTGCTATAGAAATGTGCCTTATGTTATCTGCACTCAGGTACTCATGTAACCTGTGGCAAGCAGAAGCTGCAAGGATATGCATGTCAAATTGTTAAAATAACAATTGATTTCGCCAAAAATATTTTGCACTGTTACTGTTTGAATTCAGATTTGATGTTGATGTCATCATCAGACCCCAATTCAATTTGAAATTTGAATCAAAGATTGAAATTCCAATTTGCACGGCCTTACTTTCATGCAAATTCCATGACATATATCAGAAGATATTATTTTTAAAACAGTTAGATCAATTAATATTTTCATCAGCAGCCCTTTAGTTCGAAATTTCTGAATTTTGACATCAGTGTGCAGAGGGTTAAAGGGGAAAAAATTAATTCAATGAAATATTATTATTGTGGATCTATAGGTAAGATCTTGCCTGCATTCATAAAATGCCTTATGGTTAGTTACAATAGCACTTGCCATTTTAATTAATGTCAGAGCCTTTTGAAAGGCCCCATAGAAGAAATGGCACCTATTTTAGGGACGCCACAATGTCAAACATCTTTGAACTCTGCATTATCATACTTCCATGAGAACAAGTGATATTAACCCTTTACCCAACAAATTGGATGCATCTGCCTGCAGAATATGCAAATTCAGCAGTTGAAAAAATATTATTTTTCAAAAAATTTCAACAAAACCATATCATGTGACCCCTGGTTGGAACGAGCCCGTCGAGATCGTTCCAATGAGGTGTCACATGATATGGTTTTTTTTAAATTTTTTGAAAAATTTGAAAAAATGATATTTAAAATAACAAATTTTGATATCGTCTGCATTGGGTAAAGGGTTAAGTGTCTGAAGAGATTAAGTGGGGATAGAAAAAAAAAAATAGACTTTTTTTCAATAGTTTGCTATTGGTACTGAACGATCATCGTCTTGATTTCTCATTTTCAGTTTGATTATGCTAATGATCACTATCTCCATTCCTCATATTTGGGCCTAAAGAGTTAAAAATCTGTTTCTCAGGCCCTCCTGAATGATCCTTTTGGCTGCTGCATGTTCTCCTTTAAAAAACAATGTAAACTTAAAACAAGAGGCCCCAAGGGGCCTGAGGGCGCTCACCTGACATGGTAGCCTAAATTTATATCAAACCAGAGAACTGATTTCAACAAGTTGCATCTGCTCCTCCTAAGAAAAGCTTATACCAAATATCCAAAGATTCTGACCAGTGGATCTAAAAAAAAATCGATTTTTAAAGAATATTCCTCATATTGAACTAAGATATAATTCAGGCTCCCACAGGGAGCCCATATATGAACCCAGGGACTTGGCTTTAACAAACTTGAATCTCACGCCCCTAAGGATGCTGCACACCAAATATCAAAACATTCCGACTGCTGGATCTGAAGAAGAAGATTTTTAAAGAAAAGTCCTCATTTTGAACTAAGTTACACTTCGAGCTCCTACAGTGAGTCCAAATATGGACCTAGGGACATGGCTTGAACAAACTTGAATCTCACCCCCTAAGGATGCTGCATACCAAATATCAAAACATTCCGACTGCTGGATCTGAAGAAGATTTTTAAAGAAAATTCCTCATTTTGAACTAAGTTATAATTCGGGCTACCACAGTGAGCCCAAATATGAACCCAGGGACTTGGCTTGAACAAACTTGAATCTCACCCCCCTAAGCATGGTGCATACCCAATATCAGAAGATTCTGCCTGTTGGATCTTGAGAAGAAGATTTTCAAAGAAATTTGCCTGAAATGCACTAAGTTCAAATTTGGGCTCCTATACTGAGCCCAAATATAAACCCAGGGGGCCGATTTGAACAAACTTGAATCAGATCCACCCCACAATGTTGCATACCAAATATCAAAAGATTCTGCCTGCTGAATCTGGAGAAGAAGATTTTTTAAGAAATATGCCTGAAATGCACTAAGTTAAAATTTGGGCTCCTATACGGAGCCCAAATATAAACCCAGGGGGCCGATTTGAACAAACTTGAATCAGATCCACCCCACAATGTTGCTTACCAAATATGAAAAGATTCTGAAGCTGGATCTGGAGAAGATTTTTTAAGAAATTTGCCTGAAATGCACTAAGTTCGAATTCGAGCTTCTATAGTGAGCCCAAATATGAATCTAGGAAGCCGATTTGAACAAACTTGAATCAGATCCACCCCACAATGTTGCATACCAAATATCAAAAGATTCTGCCTGCTGGATCTGGAGAAGAAGATTTGTTAATAAATTTGCCCGAAATGCACTAAGTCCGAATTCGGGCTTCTATATTAAGCCCAAATATGAATCCAGGGGGCCGATTTGAACAAACTTGAATCAGATCCACCCCGCAATGTTGCATACCAAATATCAAAAGATTCTGCCTGCTGAATCTGGAGAAGAAGATTTTTTAAGAAATATGCCTGAAATGCACTAAGTTAAAATTTGGGCTCCTATACGGAGCCCAAATATAAACCCAGGGGGCCGATTTGAACAAACTTGAATCAGATCCACCCCACAATGTTGCTTACCAAATATGAAAAGATTCTGAAGCTGGATCTGGAGAAGATTTTTTAAGAAATTTGCCTGAAATGCACAAAGTTCGAATTCGAGCTTCTATACTCTCAGGGTCCAAATAATCGTACATGTACGATTATTATTTTTTCGGATAAAATCCCACCTGTACGACCCTTATTTGGGTCTGTACGATTATGTAATTTCAGCAAAATATGAATTGCCAAAATGTGAGGAACTCAACTTTACTCCTTTATCATAATAAACAACAGCTGATTGTATAAATCAGTTTTAAATTCACGGAAACATCACCCAAAACAATTGTGTAATAGTAGCAGTTTATCTTCATAATAACGCACTGTGTGTTCACCCGTGCATAAAACATTCTCGCAAACAGCCAGTATATTGCCGTGTACCCTCAGAAAAATAATTCCTGCGGTCCAACTTCCAATTAACGCACAATTTAGATTAGCCGATTTATCGAGAAGGGGAGCTGTGCTGTATATATGAATATAAACAACGCTATCTGCGCACGCACACGAATGGTAAGAGACTTTACTCAGGCCATCAAAATCATTTTGTCGTTTCCTTATATTTCATTTTGATCACTCGCGACTGAACGTCTTGGCTAAACAAGCGGCTATCGGTTCTTCGCCGAAAATTTTTACATTAGTTCGAAGCGACGAGAATTGACTGTTTTCTTAGGGGTTTAAAATGTGGTTTAGGTAACAAAATAACGTCCCATTTCACCCGGTTTCTGCAAAAGACACGAGTCTCTAAAATCGTCGCGTGTACATTCCCCGCCCCAACGCGGTTTCCTTTCACATTTTAATACATTTTGAAACCCCTAAGAAAACAGGCAATTCTCATCGCTTCGAACTAAGCCACGCGATGTAAAAGTCTTCAGTGAAGAACCCATAGCCGCTTGTTTAGCCAAGACGTTCAGTTCGCGAGTGAGCAAAATGAAATATAAGGAAACGACAAAATGATTTTGAAGGCCTGAGTGAAGTCTCTTGCCTTTCGTGCGCGTGCGTAGATAGCGTTGTTTATATTCAAATGTCCTGCCCTCTTCAAAAAAAATAGATGACTGAAATTCTTGTACTTGGATGTTTTTCGAGATTTCTTCATATCACTACCATGTCCTCGCCAGAAAATGACTCTGACGCGTAAATAAATGTATCACGAATTGAAAGCGGTAAGCACAATGCTTATCTGTGATTTATTAATCGGCAAAACGATGCGTGAAGTGAGCCGGGTCGAATGTCAATTTTTAGTCAGATTGAATTTGGTCGAGCTTCTCAATGACTGTGTGGAGCCTATGTAGGGGGTGGGGGTTAGGCTCCAGGCCACAGTCATACAATGACTAAGACCAGACCAACAATGCACAGTGACCGATGTGTGATGGGTACTAGTAGATACTTGTCCCTCACCAAAACGTAAACATAAACAGATGCACCTGATTCAACTTACCATTCCTCTTAAAATACTCGACTTCGGAAAGCTACCTGTGAATAGTTTGCACTTTGTCATCAAATAAAATGCATTTTTGCGGTTGTTTACATTTTAGTGTGGAACAATGTCCAGCCATGATCGGTCATGGCAGATTGTTGGTCTGGTCTTCCAACTCGAAAGACTGAATGAAGCATGTGTGTTATTAATATCAGTAGAAAGGTTTTAAACTTTTACTAGTACTAGTAGTCACAAAAAATCAAAAATCGACATGGTTAACAAATTTCAATGCCGAGACAGCTCTACCAGTATCACTCATACAAAATTTGTTCTAGTTAAATTTTTTGGGCTTACTATTGTTTTAATAATTTGTTTCCGAAAATTGGAAATTCCCACCTGTACTATTATTTGGGTCTGTACTATTATTTAATTTTAACCAAATTTCCACCCTGTACTATTATTTGGGACCGTACTATTATTTGGACCCCGAGAGTAGTGAGCCCAAATATGAATCTAGGAAGCCGATTTGAACAAACTTGAATCAGATCCACCCCACAATGTTGCATACCAAATATCAAAAGATTCTGCCTGCTGGATCTGGAGAAGAAGATTTTTTAATAAATTTGCCCGAAATGCACTAAGTCCGAATTCGGGCTTCTATATTAAGCCCAAATATGAATCCAGGGGGCCGATTTGAACAAACTTGAATCAGATCCACCCCGCAATGTTGCATACCAAATATCAAAAGATTCTGCCTGCTGGATCTGGAGAAGAAGATTTTTGAAGAAATTTGCCCGAAATGCACTAAGTTTGAATTCGAGCTTCTATAGTGAGCCCAAATATGAATCCAGGGGGCCGATTTAAACAAACTTGAATCAGATCCACCCCGCAATGTTGCATACCAAATATCAAAAGATTCTGCCTGCTGGATCTGGAGAAGATGATTTTTTAAGAAATTTGCCTGAAATGCACTAAGTTCGAATTCGAGCTTCTATAGTAAGCCCAAATATGAATCTAGGGAGCCGATTTGAACAAATTTGCATCAGATCCATCCCACAATGTTGCATACCAAATATCAAAAGATTCTGCCTGCTGGATCTGGAGAAGAAAATTTTTAAAGAAATTTGCCTGAAATGCACTAAGTACGAATTCGAGCTTCTATAGTGAGCCCAAATATGAATCTAGGAAGCCGATTTGAACAAAATTGAATCAGATCCACCCCACAATGTTGCATACCAAATATCAAAAGATTCTGCCTGCTGGATCTGGAGAAGATTTTTAATAAATTTGCTTGAAATGCACTAAGTTCAAATTTGGGCTCCTATACTGAGCCCAAATATAAACCCAGGGGGCCAATTTGAACAAACTTGAATCAGATCCACCCCACAATGTTGCTTACCAAATATGAAAAGATTCTGCCTGCTGGATCTGGAGAAGAAGATTTTTAAAAAAATTTGCATGAAATGCACTAAGTTCAAATTCGAGCTTCTATAGTGAGCCCAAATATGAATCTAGGAAGCCGATTTGAACAAACTTGAATCAGATCCACCCCACAATGTTGCATTCCAAATATCAAAAGATTCTGCCTGCTGGATCTGGAGAAGATGATTTTTTAAGAAATTTGCCTAAATGCACTAAGTTCGAAATCGGGCTCCTATACTGAGCCCAAATATGAACCCAGGGGGCCGATTTGAACAAACTTGAATCAGATCCACCCTACAATGTTGCATACCAAATATCAAAAGATTCTGCCTGCTGGATCTGGAGAAGAAGATTTTTTAAGAAATTTGCCTGAAATGCACTAAGTTCGAAATCGGGCTCCTATACTGAGCCCAAATATTAACCCAGGGGGCCGATTTGAACAAACTTGAATCAGATCCACCCCACAATGTTGCTTACCAAATATGAAAAGATTCTGCCTGCTGGATCTGGAGAAGAAGATTTTTTAAGAAATTTGCCTGAAATGCACTAAGTTCAAATTCGGGCTTCTATAGTAAGCCCAAATATGAATCCAGGGGGCCAATTTGAACAAACTTGAATCAGATCTACCCTGCAACGTTGCATACCAAATATCAAAAGATTCTGCCTGCTCGATCTGGAGAAGAAGATTTTTTAAGAAATTTGCCTGAAATGCACTAAGTTCGAAATCGGGCTCCTATACTGAGCCCAAATATTAACCCAGGGGGCCGATTTGAACAAACTTGAATCAGATCCACCCCACAATGTTGCTTACCAAATATGAAAAGATTCTGCCTGCTGGATCTGGAGAAGAAGATTTTTTAAGAAATTTGCCTGAAATGCACTAAGTTCGAATTCGGGCTTCTATAGTAAGCCCAAATATGAATCCAGGGGGCCAATTTGAACAAACTTGAATCAGATCTACCCTGCAACGTTGCATACCAAATATCAAAAGATTCTGCCTGCTCGATCTGGAGAAGAAGATTTTTTAAGAAATTTGCCTGAAATGCACTAAGTTCAAATTCGAGCTCCTATAGTGAGCCCAAATATGAATCTAGGGAGCCGGTTTTAACAAACTTGAATCAGATCCACCCTACAATGTTGCATACCAAATATCAAAAGATTCTGCCTGCTGGATCTGGAGAAGAAGATTTTCAAAGAAATTTGCCTGAAATGCAGTAAGTTCAAATTTGGGCTCCTATACTGAGCCCAAATATAAACCCAGGGAGCCAATTTGAACAAACTTGAATCAGATCCACCCCACAATGTTGCATGCCAAATATCAAAAGATTCTGCCTGCTGGATCTGGAGAAGAGGATTTTTTAAGAAATTTGCCTGAAATGCACTAAGTTCGAAATCGGGCTCCTATACTGAGCCCAAATATGAACCCAGGGGGCCGATTTGAACAAACTTGAATCAGATCCACCCTACAATGTTGCATACCAAATATCAAAAGATTCTGCCTGCTGGATCTGGAGAAGAAGATTTTTTAATGTTTTTCCCATTGCCTACAGTGTTAAAAAGTGCTGACTCAGCACTTTTTCAAAGTCCCGAAACTGTACCCTATGATAAAACTGATGGCAATTTTTTTTTACCAATCCTTTCTGTTGGTCCTAAGGAAGCTGCACACCAAATAAAAATTCTCAGTGCCATGCAGTTTTGGAGATATGGGCATTTTAATTTTTTTCTATTTTTAGCTCCTGCGGTTCCCACGGGGCTGCGGGAAATTTTTTTTTTGCATAAATCAAGTGCTCATGACCCAATAAGCCCTCACATAAAATTTAGTTCAAATCAGCCTCTCGGTTTGGAAAATAGAAATTTTGGGCGTGGCCAAAATTACTGCCCCTCTCATAACAATGGCAAATATTGCCCCTCAAACTTTCTGTGTACAAGCCTGAGTCTACAACCCAAAAGGAAGCTGCAAACCAAATATCAGGTCTCTGCCACTAATAGTTCATGAGAAGAAGATTTTTAAGGATTTTGGTGCCCCTTGGGGGTGTGGCACCACCCAGGGGGAGAGGCACCTTTATTTGAACAAATCCGAATTGGTATTGGTGGACGAATATTTGACCAAGATTTGAATAAAATTGGGCTATTGGTTTGGGAGGAGAAGTCGATAATGTAAAGTTCACGCCGGACGCCGGACGACGACGGACGGCAAGTGATAAGTTAAGCTCCCTTCGGTGAGTTAAAAAATAAAAAATAAATGGTTTATGTCTGATATTTTACCCAAGTTAATAAAACTGATAAATTTGTGCCTTGAGTGCAAGAAGGCTTTAGCATTGCAAAGCCTTCTTGCACTGAAGGGACGAAATACACTACCACTCATGCTGTTCTGTAGATTATGAGACCTAAAACATAAAACAAACCAAGAACATGAACCTTTGATGGCAAAGAAATAATTACAAAAATAAAAAACAAGAGGCCCCAAGGGGCCTTAAATCGCTCACCTGACAAAGTAGTTCAAAGAAGCATTTTAGGTCACATTCAGCTAGTCATGGCTTATTAACACTATAGAGAAATAAAGTCATGAAATTTGTCATAGGTCCTGCTAACTGGGTCCAATTCCACCCGCTGTAGACAAGCACTGTCATAATCCAAGGGTTGTTATGTCACTGCAGTTTGAAAGGCATAATTGATAGAAAAATACTAAGGAATGGATTTTAAAACTAGATGAAGCGATTGTGCCCACACAATACACAGGATTTTCCTTCTATTTTCAGTTCCTACACTTTGCCGTCTCAAAATTGAGATAAACGCATAAAAACAGATTTTTTTTTTCTTTTTGTTCGGAAATTTTCGAAGTCCCAAACAAAATATTTTCAGACTAAAAATTTTTTTTCTTCTTCTTAAAATTGACCAAAACACATAAAAAACAAAAAAAACTAATTTCTGGATTTTGGTCCCAAATTTTTTAAGTCCCACCCGGACCCCAAATTTTCGGTGTAAAATTTTTTTATTTTTTTTTGTCTTAAAATTGACCAAAATGCATAAAAAACCCCCAAAAATAATTTCCGGATTTTGGTCCAAAATTTCTAAGTCCGCACCCGGACCCCAAATTTTCAGCCTAAATATGAACCCAGGGACTTGGCTTGAACAAACTTGAATCATACCCCCCTTAGGATGATGCATACCAAATATCAAAAGATTCTTATTGGTAGATCTGAAGAAGAAGATTTTTAAAGAATATTCCTCATACTGCACTAATTTAAACATTCGGGCTCCCACAGAGAGCCCAAATATGGACCCAGGGAATTGATTTCAATAAACATGTGAAACAATCTTCCAAAGATGTTATATGTGAAAATTGAAAGCTTTTGGAGCAGTGGTTTGGGAGAAAAATAGTGTTAAATGTTTTTCCCATTACCCACAGTGTTAAAAAATGCTGACTCAGCACTTTTTCAAAAAAGTACCCCATGATAAAACCGATAGCAATTTTTTTTACCATTCCATTCTGTTGTTCCAAGAAAGTTTCACACCAAATAAAAATTCTCAGTGCTGTGCAGTTTTGGAGACATGAGCGTTTTAATTTTTTTCTACTTTTAGCTCCTGCAGTTCCCATGGGGCGACGGGAAAATTGTTTTTGGCATAACTACTTATGTCCCAATAAAACCTCATATCAAACTTGGTTCAAATCAGCCTCTCGGTTTGGAAAGTTAAAAACTTTATAGTAATTTATATATTTTTTATACTTACCAATGACCCAGACTTAGCTGGTGCTAACTCTTAAATATTTAGGGCCAAACACAAATTTTGCCCCCCTAATCCCCAAAATTTGCATCAAAAACCGAAAATTACATATCCTATATGGTCCTCCATACTTTTACTCCACTACATATGCGCAGTGTCAAGGAGGTCTCGAAATTGGCGCAATTATCATTCTTACAACCAGTGCCTGGTAAGCGTTATGTACTCAGCAGGGAGGTATGAGTTCCCAACTCATGGGAGGGCCATCCCCGTCTGGTTCATTGGTAAGTATAAAAAATATATAAATTACTATAAATTTTTTAACATTTTTATACTGTACCAATGACCCAGACTTAGCTGAATAGTAAAAAGGTTGGAGGGCCTATGACATAAGGAAAATCCAATAGGCTCAACTACATATAACCGAATTATCCCCTCGAGGAGAAAGGAGAAATAGGCTTTACATGTATCTTTCTTATTTGCATCAAAACGAGAAAGACACAACACCATTCTGTAATTGAGCACAATAACATCAATGATCTCTATTAACCTCCAGTATAACCCATTATGCTAATATTTTTAAGGGAAAGCCAATAAATAAAGAAGTCCAGAGAAATGAGACTCTTTATACTCATCAAAAGTGTCCGAGGATTGCATATTAACGCCTGTATGACACTTGACATATACAAATGCTTCACACTGAGCTACACTTTAAAAATATTACATGGATGAATAAACATAAGCTTTACACTTTAAAATCATCCTGGTACCGACTCGGAATTACTGACTCCAGGAGAGGTATTCCCATGCTTTACACTATAAAGCAAATACCCTAGAGCGAAGAGGGCAGCAGGACAGAGTCACTGCTGGAACAGAAAGCCTGCATAACTATAGTTGCAACTGTTTAGTAGACGACATTCTGAGCAACAGATAATGGACCTAAACAATGCAGATCTCCAGAAATGGACTCAATATTTCTAACATAAAAATTCATGAAAATGGAAGGCTGAGACCAATATGCAGCCCTCATTAGATTTGTAATAGCAACACTATTAGCGTAAACCCAAGATGAAGAAAGAACTCTTACTTCATGAACTGAAATCTTAAGCACAGACTGTTGAGTTGAAGATATATATCATAAGCAGTACGGATAATTAATTGAATCCATCCAGCAATAGAATGGACCGAAATGTGGAGGAAGCTTCCACAGCATGTCCCACAACAGACACCTGAGTAGATTAATCCACAGTCTCTGTGGAGATAGAGATGCTACCAACAGAATTGCATTGAGACTGTTTAACTTGAGAGCAATATCTGCTGAATCAATGGCACTGGAGGATACATATATCCTATCATTCCTTCTCACAAGATCGATAGAGCATCTATTGCAAACGCTCGAGGATCCAAACATGGTGACACATACGTTTGCAACTGATTGTTGAGATGCATCGCAAAAAAGTCCATCATTGGCTGCTCTCATTGGTAGCAAATCTGATTGAATACTCATTTGTTGAAAGTCCATTCTGACAGCAACAAGCGGCCCCTCCGTGAAAGGGGAGTCCACTAGTCCATTCAGACGACCCGGAATATGATGGACGGATAGGAGAATTTGATGTTCTAGTACAAACAGAAGGATTCATTCTGTTAACTTGAATAACAGAATGGAATGAGTGCCACCCTGGTTCCGAATATACGCTAATACCATCGAATTGTCGGACAGAATTTGCACGTGAGCATTCTGAATAACGTTCATCCAATGACGTAGCGCAAGCCAAATTGTCATCATTTCTTTGATGTTTATGTGCTTGATTAGGAACTGCGGATCCCAAAGATCCTGGCACTTCAAATCCGTTGGGCTCAATGTTGCGTCCCAACCTGTTTGACAGGCATCCGTCAAAACTTTAAACTCGGATCCGACAATTGCAGTGGAGCTCTCGGAGTTAACCACTGAATATCTGCCCAAGTCTGAATCTCTTGTTCACTTGATCTGACAAGAGGATGTCCGTATCGAGCGAATAAATCTTCACCCTCCAATTCTGAATCAGAAAAATTTGGAGAGGACGAATGCGTAGCCGCCCCATTGGAATAAAATCCGCAGCAGCTCAGCACAAACCTATCAGTCTCATGAAATCTCTTGCTGTAACTTTGTCTGTGAAGACAATAGCGAGCGTAACAACTGATTAATTTCGCTCTGGTTAACGGCAGATAAACGAGATTGCTGTGCGTCTCGAAGCTCATCCCCCGGTGGGTGAATGACTTGGATGACCCCAGATCCGACTTCTCCTCATTTACTTATGAAACCGAGACGTCGGAGCCATAGAAGCAGATTCTGCACATCGTTCCGAAGTGTTAACACATTGCCATACCTCTGAAGAATGCTGTCCAGGTAGGCTGACATTACCGCAGACGAATGAGCTCATTACCAAGTTCATTATTCGAGTCAAAGCCCAGGGTGCTAGATTCAGACCGAAGCACATTGCTCAGAGATGATACACGACTCCTATGATGGTGAAGAGAAAATACTTTCTGAATGCCTGATGTACCATGACATGAAAGTACGCATCTTTGAGATCTATGCATGTAGCATAGTCGTTCACCCGAATACTCGCTCTGACTGATCGGATGGTCTCATTATAGAATCTTGGAGCCACGATCAGCTTGTTTATCCAGCTCAGATTTATGAGTGGACAAAACGAGCCATATGGTTTCGGAACCAGAAAAGGATGTTGTAGAAACCTGGAGATTCCTGGATTTCTACGATCTCTATCGTAATCTTCTCCAGAAGAGACTGGACTTCTGATGGAAGCGAGCCTATTTCCTGCAGACTTGACGGAAGCTGAGTCCATCTTGGACTTCGAGTTAACGGAGGTTTTCCTTTGAAGGACAATTTAGTCCTGCCGAAATCACCCCTCGAACCTAAGGGACGTCCGTAATCTACTCCCAATTGGTTGAGAAACTCGACAGTCTTCCGCCCACTGGAACACGATAGAGGTTAATACCATTACCTCCTGGTCCTGCGAGGCTTGCGGAAGGAGAAACCATGTCCTCCATGGCCCCCACCTCGCCCCGTCGGCCTAGGGGCGTCTGACCAGAAGTCTCGGCCAGTATTACAGCCCCTATCTGAGTCGCTACTCTGACGGTCTCTGGAGTAAGACCTAGAGGATGCATAGGAACCTCTATATGAACTTCCCTTGGACGTATTCGCCCCAGAAGTGCCTGTTCTACTCTTCTCCGCTGAATCCGACTTATTGTAAGCAGAGTTGAATAGCAGAGAGTCTGAAGCTTTCTTAGAATCTGATCATAGATTCCGGAAAGCTTGCCATCGAAGAGAAGCTCTCCGGAGACCTGAGCGACTCTGAGAGTTTTTTTCACCTTATTATCCAAACGCATGGATGTAGCCAGGGCCATGACACATCTAACCAACTCCCTATTGCCACTAAAAGGGCGGAGTTATATGTGGAGAATGCTAAGGCCCTTGAAAGAACTCTTAAGGAGGTTGTACATCCTGGAATTCTTTTCCTTCGAGACGTAATGATAACGCTCTTGTAAGGTGAAGTGCGTACGATAATGCGTCTAAGCTAGCCCTGTTAGACGATATTGTCGTTTCTAACGTCGTGGTTGGAATTGACATAGACGACAGTATAGACAATACTAGGCCTGGTCGTCTAGACGCAGTGGAACTCTCAGAATGATCTGTCCTGCCGTTTTGAATTATTCCTTGAATTGATGAAAGGAAGATGTAGAGCATTTGCTGATAAGAAACCGGACTTGCCCGCTTTGGTAGCAAGTTATATATAGCGTCATTCAATAGTTCAAATGTCCGTGAGACATTTCTGGACTGTGTCGGAAACTCAGGGACGATGTCCCTAAACCGATTAAAGAATTCTGTGTCCAGTGGCGCGATCAGTCTCTTATCTGGCAACGCAGCATTTTGGTCCGGAGGAACAACTTCAGATGATAATGCCGGATGCAGTCTACAGCAATTTATGTTATTCCGAAAGGGAAAATTACAACTCCTCCATATCCCTTTCGCCATCCTGTCGGACCACTTAAAATTCTTGGTCGTCCGTGCCTGAACCTGCAGCGGAACGTACCGACCCAGCTTCCTCTGATAATTCCTGATCCGACAAGAGTTTCTGTCGGATGCTGGGATGCTGTGATAATTTGTGCTATCTGCGATAGCACATCCATAACGGAGGCCTGTGGAGCTGCGGTCTTACAGGATTTAGCCGCTAGAAGCTCCTTGGACGTTGACTCCTGCATACTTCTTGTATGCAAACGTCTGGAGTAAGAAGGCCTCGTATCCTTGGCTACCGGATGGTGTGACCTAGTTGCCGTAGAATCCCTGGTCGGCAATGTTGGTTGAATATCACTGGTCACGTAGCCAAGGTACGGTCATGTGTGCTGCGATGAGGATGAGTAAGTCCAAAGAGCAGTCTCTCTGGACTGTCTATATAATGGAGTGTCCCGAGCGGTGGACGTATGCTCCGACTGAGGAACGTTTTGTACCACAACATCTGGCCCCAGCTGTTGTTGTACGAGAGAGGGACCTCTCTCGCTCACAGCCCGGATGGACCTGGACGAGCTAGGAACCGGACTAATAGGCTTCCTCCGTACCATCCTCGTATCCGTCGTCACTGGGTGTGCACATTGTATTTTTATAGTGCTTGCATGACCCAAATTTCCTTCCTGGACCGCAACGTACGAACCCGGCTGGTGAGCCATTCGATGAATGGTCACTACACCGGGTGAGCTAGCGGATGCCAACGTCATCAATCCTACTTGGGACCTCTTAGGCAATTGACGTATCTGCATGAGCACTTTTACCACTAGCTCTTCATTTGACTGTGACGACGGAAGCACACTTTTGAAGACATCACGGTAACATCACCCTGTTCATGTTCCTTAATGAGGCCTGTAGAGCCGTGGCATTATGTAATTATCTGCTGGAAGCTCCAGGGACGTTCATTCCTGCATTTATATAATATGCGAACGTCCCAATTGGAAAGGCCTCGTGTCCTTGGCTAGCAGATGGAGTGACCTGGTCAAGGTGTATTCCCTGGTCGACGAAGCAGGAGCACCATGGACGTTCATTCCTGCATTTATATGATATGCGAACGTCTCCTGGAAATCTGTGGTCACATAGACAAGGTGCGGTCATGTGTGTTGACGTGAGGATGAGGAAGCCAATACAACAGCCCCGTCGGACTGTCTATGCGACGGAGCGTCCCGAGCAGGAGGAGTGGACGTAAGCTCCGACTAACGAACGAACATACAACAACATCGCGGCGCAGATGTTGATGTAAGAGAGAGGGGGCCTCTCTCGCTCGCAGTTCATGTGGACCTGGACGAGCTAGCTACCGGACTGACAGGCTTCCTCCGTACTATCCTTGGATCCGTCGTTGCTGGGTGTGCACATACCCAAACTGCTTCCCTGGACCACAACGGACGAACCCAGCTGCCGAGCCATTCGATAAATGGTCGCTACACCAGGCGGACTAGCAGATGATCAATGCCTTCGATCCTACTAGGGAACTCTTCGGAAATTGTCATATTACCTTGAGTACTTTTCCACTAGCCCTAATATTGCAACGACGGAGACACACTTGTTGAAGACATCACGGAAACATCACCCTGTTGTTGTTCTTCTGAAAAAGAGACTGATAAAGTAGAGTGACCCTGCGGAGAGAGGACCGGAATGGACCCCTCACCGCTAACAAGATACCGTGACACATGTCTCCAACGTTGTCATTCCAAGCAACACACACAGAACAAGAATTAGTGCGAATACATTAATTACAAGAAACGCATGAACCTGAGAATTAGAGGAAGATTTCCTCGCATTACAATTTGAACAATATTTTTTCATCAAGAAAAAATATACACAGTCATAGTACTCGCACTAACCCTTGAAACAAAGATACATAATAATAATATAATCCATTATAACATTTCGAAAGAAAATAATTTAAAAAAAAAATAATTTTTTTTTTAAATTTTCCGAAGAGCCCAAGTTCCCAATGGGAACAATGAGTCCAAATGGATCCCAAACAAGAGGCCCCAAGGGGCCTGAGGGCGCTCACCTGACATGGTAGCCCAAATATCAACCCAGAGAATAATGCATACTAAATATCAAAATATTCCGACTGCTGGATCTGAAGAAGATTTTTAAAGAAAATTCCTCATTTTGAACTAAGTTATCATTCGGGCTCCCACAGTGAGTCCAAATATGACTTGGCCAGGGACAAACTTGAATCGAACCCAGCTGCCGAGCCATTCGATGAATGGTCGCTACACCAGGCGGACTAGCAGATGATCAATGCCTTCGATCCTACTAGGGAACTCTTCGGCAATTGTCGTATTACCTTGAGTACTTTTCCACTAGCCCTAATATTGCAACGACGGAGACACACTTGTTGAAGACATCACGGAAACATCATCCTGTTGTTGTTCTTCTGAAAAAGAGACTGATAAAGTAGAGTGACCCTGCGGAGAGAGGACCGGAATGGACCCCTCACCGCTAACAAGATACCGTGACACATGTCTCCAACGTTGTCATTCCAAGCAACACACACAGAACAAGAATTAGTGCGAATACATTAATTACAAGAAACGCATGAACCTGAGAATTAGAGGAAGATTTCCTCGCATTACAATTTGAACAATATTTTTTCATCAAGAAAAAATATACACAGTCATAGTACTCGCACTAACCCTTGAAACAAAGATACATAATAATAATATAATCCATTATAACATTTCGAAAGAAAATAATTTGAAAAAAAAAAAAATTTTTTTTTTAAATTTTCAGAAGAGCCCAAGTTTCCAATGGGAACAATGAGTCCAAATGGATCCCAAACAAGAGGCCCCAAGGGGCCTGAGGGCGCTCACCTGACATGGTAGCCCAAATATCAACCCAGAGAATGCTGCATACTAAATATCAAAATATTCCGACCGCTGGATCTGAAGAAAATTTTTAAAGAAAATTCCTCATTTTGAACTAAGTTATCATTCGGGCTCCCACAGTGAGTCCAAATATGACTTGGCCAGGGACAAACTTGAATCTCCCCCCCCCCCCCCCCCCCCGCCCCCCTTCCCTAAGCATGGTGCATACGCAATATCAAAAGATTCTGCCTGCTGGATCTTGAGAAGATTTTCAAAGAAATTTGCCTGAAATGCACTAAGTTCAAATTTGGGCTCCTATACTGAGCCCAAATATAAATCCAGGGGGCCGATTTGAACAAACTTGAATCAGATCCACCCCGCAATGTTGCATACCAAATATCAAAAGATTCTGCCTGCTGGATGTGGAGAAGAAGATTTTTTAAGAAATTTGCCTGAAATGCACTAAGTTCGAAATCGGGCTCCTATACTGAGCCCAAATATGAACCTAGGGGGCCGATTTGAACAAACTTGAATCAGATCCACCCTACAATGTTGCATACCAAATATCATAAGATTCTGCCTGCTGGATCTTGAGAAGATTTTCAAAGAAATTTGCCTGAAATGCACTAAGTTCAAATTCGGGCTTCTATAGTGAGCCCAAATATGAATCTAGGGTGCCAATTTGAACAAACTTGAATCAGATCCACCCTACAATGTTGCATACCAAATATCATAAGATTCTGCCTGCTGGATCTGGAGAAGATGATTTTTTAAGAAATTTGCCTGAAATGCACGAAGTTCGAAATCGGGCTCCTATACTGAGCCCAAATATGAACCTAGGGGGCCGATTTGAACAAACTTGAATCAGATCCACCCTACAATGTTGCATACCAAATATCAAAAGATTCTGCTTGCTGGATCTTGAGAAGAAGATTTTTTAACGTTTTTCCCATTGGCTACAGTGTTAAAAAGTGCTGACTCAGGACTTTTCAAAGTCCTGAAAAAAGTACCTTGTGATCAAACCGATAGAGATTTTTTTTAACCATTCTATTCTACTGGATAAAAGTAAGCTTTATACAAAATAAGAATTCTCTGTGCCATGTAGTTTTGGAGATATGGCAGTTTTAAGGTTTTTCCTATTTTTAGCTCCCGAGGTTCTCACGGGGCCATCAATCAACTACTTATGACCCATTATCATCTCATATCAAATTTGGTTCAAATCGACCTCACGGTTCAGAAAATAGAAATTTTAGGCGTGGCCAAAATTTTTGCCCCTCCCGTAACGAAGGCAAATAATGCCCGACAAACTTCTCTTGAACAAAAACAAACTTGATTCTAAACCTCAAAAGGACTCTGTATAGCACATATCAAGTCTCTGCTACTGGTGGTTCATAAGAAGAAGATTTTCAAAGATTTTGGTGCCCCTTGGGGGCATGGCCCCACCCAGGAGGAGGGGCAACTTCATTTGAACAAATCTGAATTGACATTAGGTAATAAATATTTACCCAACATTTGAAAAATATTGGTCCAGTGGTTTCTTTGGAGAAGTTGGTTTTGTAAAGTTTACGCCGGACGACGGTGGACAACGATGGACTGATAACGGACGGAAAGCGATTAGTAAAGCTCCCCTTGAGCTTCGCTCAGGTGAGCTAAAAAGCCTAAGTGTGGACAAAAATTTTAAAACCATTTCAAAAAATTAATATAACACTTACGGACAATATTAATGTATCTTGCTATGAACTGAACTAAGCAGAGGACAAGTAATCACTATCAGAAGCAACCGTTGTTAACATAAACAAAAAGTGTACAAAAAACGGAAACATGACTCCAGGCACTGATAAACATGGCCCGAAATCAGTTACCAATTTAAACACTATCTGATGCAAAACAGAGACTTCCAGAGAAGAAACTGCAGAACATCAGATGGTAGATGCAGACCAAAACACCTAAACACCCAAGGGTGAGGACGTAAACATGTGGAAAAAATAGGCCGATGAAATCGTCAGATGTGTACCCATACGCACAATTAGTAGAAAGCTGTATGACTGAGGGCCACTACAGATGCTGACATAATGTACACCATACAAGGTATGGGCACATATAGAAATGGATTGGAGGAGTGTCTAATTTGATGGATAAAGGGTTAATATCTCCGGATAAAATTATCAGATTTACATAAAAAACTATACAGCACAGCACATCAGTAACCTGAATAAATATATAAAGTAACATGACAATCGGATTGATATTTTTTGAGTTATCTCATGCCAAAGGGATTGGAGGAATTTTCAATTTGAAACATAAAGGGGGTTAATATCTCCAGATCAAATTATCAGATTTACACCAAAAACTATACAGATCAGCACATCAGTAACCTGAACACAATTATAAAGTAACTTGACAATCCAAGCAATATTTTTCAAGTTATCGAATGCGAAAGGGATTGGAGGAATTTTCAATTTGAAGGATAAAGGGTTAATATCTCAGGATCAAAATAACAGATTTACACCAAAAACTATAGAGCTCGGCATATCAGTAACCTGAACACAAATATAAAGTAACTTGACAATCCAAGTAGTATTTTTCAAGTTATCGAATGCCAAAGGGATTGGAGGAATTTTCAATTTGAAGGATAAAGGGTTAATATCTTGGGATCAAATCATCAGATTTACACCAAAAACTATACAGCTCGGCACATCAGTAACCTGAACACAAATATAGAGTAACTAGACAATCCAAGCAATATTTTTCAAGTTATCGAATGCCAAAGGGATTGGAGGAATTTTCAATTTGAAGGATGAAGGGTTAATATCTCAGGATCAAATTATCCGATTTACACCAAAAACTATACAGCTCGGCACATCAGTAACCTGAACACAAATATAAAGAAACTTGACAATCCAAGCAATATTTGTCAAGTTATCGAATGCCAAAGGGATTGGCGGAATTTTCAATTTGAAGGATAAAGGGTTAATATCTCAGGATTAAATTATCAGATTTACACCAAAAACTATACAGCTCGGCACATCAGTAACCTGAACACAAATATAAAGTAACTTGACAATCCAAGCAATATTTTTCAAGTTATCGAATGCCAAAGGGATTGGAGAAATTTTCAATTTGAAGGATAAAGGGTTAATATCTCAGGATTAAATTATCAGATTTACACCAAAAACTATAGAGCTCGGCACATCAGTAACCTGAACACAAATATAAAGTAACTTGACAATCCAAGCAATATTTTTTAAGTTATCGAATGCCAAAGGGATTGGAGAAATTTTCAATTTGAAGGATAAAGGGTTAATATCTCAGGATCAAAATAACAGATTTACACCAAAAACTATACAGCTTGGCACATCAGAAACCTGAACACAAATATAAAGTAACTTGACAATCCAAGCAATATTTTTCAAGTTATCGAATGACAAAGAAATGGATACAGACACTGGATGGACAGATGGACAGACGGACAGATAGATGGACAGACAGACGGACAAAGGATGGACGAACGACGGATGGTCACCCCAGATGCCGGCATTATGTGTACCATACATAGTATGGGTACACATAAAAACAGAATATTATTCTGTTACCAAGCCAAAAATCCCAAGAAATTTTAGTAATCTACATTACAAAAAATATGCCAAAAGCATGGGAGAATAGCTAGGGGGGAATAAAGGAAAGGGAGAGAGGAAACACTGGACAACAATGGTACATTCATAGCAAGAATGACAACATAAGGGCCATGCCTCGAAAATAGGCAACATGAAATAATTTCGTAAAAAAATGATAAGTTACAACCCTGAACATTTCCTGTCACTGTTTCTTCCTCTCATCCTTCTATTTCCTCCTTAGATCCACCATTTTTCTCATAATTATGTGTCTGGCATCATTTAAACTGAGATTTACAAGCACAAATATCAGTGAGATGTAACTGATGTGAGGGCCAAACAAAGAATGATAATTGCGCCAATTTCGAGACCTCCTTGACACTGCGCATGCGCAGTGGAGTAAAAGTATGGAGGACCATATAGGACATGTAATTTTCGGTTTTTGATGCAAATTTTGGGGATTGAGGGGTAAAATTTGTGTTTGGCCCTAAATATTTAAGAGTTAGCACCAGCTAAGTCTGGGTCATTGGTACAGTATAAAAATATAGAAATTTTGGGCGGGGCAAAAATTCTTGCCCCACCCGTAACGATGGCAGATATAGACCCTAGAACTTGAACAAATCGGAGTCTACACCTCAAAGGGAAGCTGCACACCTTATATCAAGTCTCGGCTACTGCTGGTTCATGAGAAGATTTTTTAAGATTTAGGCTCACTTTTTGGGCGTGGCCCTACCAAGGGGCAGGTCAACTTGATTTGAACAAATTTGAATTGACATGTTATAGGGAACATGCACACCAGATTTGGTTCAATTTGGTTGAGTAGTTTGTGAGAAGAAGTCGATAATGTAAAGTTAACGCTGAATGGACGACAGACAGAAAGTGATCAGTAAAGCTCCACTTGAGCTTCGCTCAGGTGAGCTAATAAAACAAGAAGCCCATAGGGCCTTAATCGCTCACTTGTCAAAGTGGTTCAAAGAAGTAATTGGGGGTCACATTCAGTTAGACAAGGTTCATCAACACTACAAAGGAATGAAGTCAGGAAATTTTATGGAAAAACACTAAGGAATGGATTTGAACAAACCTGAGCCTAACATACTCGCCCCTGCCACCCCCGTCCATAGAGAGCCCAAATATTAAGCCAGGGACACAAACTGAACAAACTTGAATCTGAGCCCCCTTGAGATGTTATATACCAAATATGAAAGAATTCTGACAGGAGGATCTGAAGAAGAAGGATTTTAAAGAAATGTCCTCACATTGCACTAAGTTAAACATTGGGCCCCAGTAGTGAGCCAAAATATTAACCAAGGGACCCAATTTGAACAAACTTGAATCTGACCCACTTAGAGATGTTGTATACCAAATATGAAAGGATTCTGACTGGTGGATCTGAAGATTTCTTAAACAAGTTGTTCAAAGAAGTATTTTGGATCACATTCAGCTAATCATGGCTTAGCAGCACTTAAGAGGAGGTCCTTTTTTATTTTACATAAATTCACTCTAATTCCTTCAAAATGCATTTTGTAGCAATTTTTTTCCTCTGCTTAATTGACCCCCGGTGGTGGGGAATGGGGTTGGTGGTCACAGGGGTATTTTTTTTTTTGGGGGGGGGGAGCCAAATCTTTCAAAAAATATTTTGCAGCCAAACAGTTTGTTACATCTAACTGCCCCCCCCCCCCCTCGATAAGGAAGGAAGGGGAGGGGAGGACATAGGGTAAAAACTTTTTTGCACAAAAGCACTCTAATTCATCTAGAAACTCGAATTTGAAGAGGCAGACCCAAAATTTTCAGGCTAAAAATGTTTTTTTTCGTCTCAAAATTGAACAAAATGCATAAAAAACTGAAAATTTTGGTCCAAAATTTCCAAGTCGGAACCAGACCCCAATTTTTTTTTGTCTCAAAATTGAATGTCCCTGGGTTAATATTTAAGCTCCCTATTGGGGCCCAAATTTTAACTTTGTGCAATACGTGGAATATTCTTTAAAAATCTTCTTCAGATTCACCAGTCAGAATCCTCTCATATCTGGTATACATCATCTCCAGAGGGGGGGGGGGGGGGGAGAATGGGGGGCAGATTCAAGTTTGTTCAAATCGCGTCCCTGGGTTAATATTTGGGCTTCCTATTGGAGCCATCATCTCTAGGGGGGGGGGGGGGGGAGGGGGGGGCAGTTTCAAGTTTGTTCAAATCGGGTCCATTGGTTAATATTTTGGCTCACTATTGGGGCACAAATTTTAACTTTGAGTAATACATGGAATATTCTTTAAAAATCTTCTTCTTCAGATTCACCAGTCAGAATCCTCTCATATTTGGTATACATCATCTGATTCAAGTTTGTTCAACTCGGGTCGCTGGGTTGAAAATTATAGGTCCTGTTCTGACTTGCAAATTTTGGATCAAAATTTGGAAAAATTATTATGTTTTTTATGCGTTTTGTTCAATTTTGAGACGAAAAAAAAAGAAAAATTTTAGCCTGAAAATTTTGGGATTGGTTCCAACTTGAAAATTTTGGACCAACTCGACTAATAATTGATAAAAACTTTCATAATTAACCCTCTGCACACTAATGCTGAAATATCAAAATTTCAAGTTGTCAATTTTTCCTATAATGCAACTAGAATTAAACCTATTTAATTTTGTTTAACTGAGGTCATTGAGCTCTGTCAAACAAGATCAAATTGGTTCAATTCCAAGATGCATTGTGGGAAATATTGCTACTTGAAATTCTGATATTTTGACATCAGGGAGCAAGGGTGGGCAGCTGGGGGGTATGTTAAGCATGAAAACCAGTAAAATATGTTGAGATTACAGGGTTATATGAAGGTAATGAAATGGTGTATGTTAGTTCTGTGATCAGAAACTGTTTTGAAGCTTAATACATCTCTGTTGTATGCAAAACAAGTCATAAGGGTTACTTTAATTTATTTATTTACTTATTGCAGTTTAATGACACTTTCAACACTCAGGGTTACCTCATGTTGGACAGTTTTTCCAGAGAGCCAGATTACCCAAAGAGAACCACCAAGTGCCAGTCAGCAAATGTCAGACTCCCCAGCATACTAACTCCACACAAGCAGGGTTAGTAGTGATCGATGGCAAGTGCAGCATCGATATGCAGTATGCCTCAGTACACAGCTTAGTGCAATTGGGATTAAGTGCCTTGCCCAAGGACACAACACAGTTACCACTGGTCATGATCTAACCACTGAGCCATCATGCTCCCCAGTTACCTCAATTGGGAGTCAGCCTAGTTAACCTGTCACACATTGTAATGGCTCTATCCATTCAACACTATTCACCATAACTGATTTTGTTCCAATGACGGGTCATAGGCTATGTTTTTGATACCAAAAATGAAAATATTTTAGTTGTTTCCAAAATTTTTTGGCTGGTATCATCTTCTAATGGTGTCAGATAGAAGGTTAATTCTTAACCTGCTGAGTGTTTTTAAAAATATTTTTCATCAAATCTAGTCATGGCTGCTATACATTTGATGAAAAATTTGTGAACAATGACTCGAGACATCACAGGACAAACAAGAGCTGGACTTTCGTCTGGTCCAAACCCCCACGTGGTGTACCGCCTAGTGTGGGCATACCTGTGACCAACAAATATTATTTATGAATATTCTCATATGGACTGATGACGAATGCACAGATGGATGGACGCAATCCAGTATACCCCTCCCCCCACCCCCCACCCCCTCCCACCCCCGCATTTTCTTCGAAAATTTTCAACAATTTCTAAGTCAAAAGGTATGGTCAATTGTTTGGTGTTTGGAAGTTTTATGCAATGAGGCAGAAGCCTTTGTCATAGGCAAACTGCATGCCATATTTCACTGAAATCTGATAAACCCAACCCAGTATACCCCCCATTTTCTTCGAAAGTTTTCAACAATTACCAATAATTTCTAAGTCAAAAGGTATGGTAAATTGTTTGGTGTTTGAAAATTTTATGCAATGAGGCAGAAGCCTTTGTCATAGGCAAACTGCAGGCCATATTTCACTGAAATCTGATAATCCATACCTGAGATACAGGCTGAACAGACAAATAATAATGTCTATTTCCTACAATTTCTAAGTCAAAAAAGGGGGATAAGTCTAAAAAGGAGAATGTAAGAAATATCGTTGAATCCTTTTTTTAAAGCCTATACCATAAGCAGTGCTCATGGCATATTTCATTGCAATAGGACATTCGATACCCGAGATAAGTTATGAATATTCTCAGACGGACTCACATATACATAGACGGATGGACGGACGAAAGTGGGAGAATACAAATTGATACAGTACTTTATAGTCACAAGCGATTTCCTGTTCTGGGCAGGACTATCCGCCAGCAGCATGCAAAGAGTTAAAGAAGACCAATTGGGAATGTACTTTTCGTGTGGCATCTCCCAACTTACTTCAGTTGGTACTGTATATTCAATATTCTTTCAGAGTACATTTTTAAACAGAAAAGCCAACTGTGGCAGATTACTGAACGTTGACCTTACCACATCTGACTTTGTGTTGTAAGTTCCTTTTTCCAAACATTCTGGTGCCATCCATTTTACCGGTAACTTAGTTTTCTTATTATCACTGGAATAATAATCCTTTTCATAAATATCTCTAGATAAACCAAAGTCGGCAACTTTTGCCCTAAAATCTTCATCTAACCTGAAATGATTAAAACGTAAAATTAAATCAGTTTCTTTGCTTTCTGATAAACACCAAATCAGAACCGTGACAAAAAATATCCTGACATGGAGATGAAATTGGTAGTGGAGCTCTGACGAAAGCTTGACTTTCATCTCTGAAGAACATTGTGAACAAGATTGATTCACTGACCTGAAAATGCTGCCACCAATATACCAGTTGTCCTTTACTGGATTTATCATGTAGAAAAACACATGCAGATATGGGGGAGTGCAATCACTCAGTGGTTACGGCATTGAACTTCAAACCAAAAGGCCCTCAGTTCGATCCCCACCAGGGGTAACTGCATTGTGTCCTTGGGCCAGACACTTCATCCCGACTGCCCATGTGGGGGAATGATGACGCTGTGTACTAAGGCGTACTACACGTCAATAATGCACTTGTCTTCAACTAATGCTAACCCTGCATGTGAGGAGTTAGTATGTTAGGAAGTCTGACAGTTCCTCAACGCTGCTTGGTGGTTCTCTCCAGGTACTCCAGCTCTCTCCACCCATAAACCTGTCTGACACAAGGTGACCCTGGCTGCCAAAAGTGTTGTTAAACCCCAATAAATAAATAAACAAGGTGCAACGCCACCAGTATTCCCCTCCAAGAAGTGGTTTACTAAAATGGGGAATTCTAAGCTGAAAAAAGCAGAAAAAGGCCCATAACTCTAGAAAAAAAATGGACAAAACCTGTTACTTGTGAATGTTAAAAAATTTATAGTAATTTATATATTTTTTATACTTACCAATGACCCAGACTTAGCTGGTGCTAACTCCACAAAAACCAGGGCCAAACACAAATTTTGCCCCCCAATCCCCAAAATTTGCATCCAAAACAAAAAGAAATCATGTCCTAAAGGACCTCCATAGTACGACTCTACTGCGCATGCGCAGTGACGCAGTCGTCCCGAAATTGGCGCCAAATATCATTCTTACTGGCAGTGCCTGGTCAGCGCTATGTACTCAGCGGGGAGGCAAGAGTTCCCAACTCAGGGAGGGCCATCCCCGTCTGGGTCATTGGTAAGTATAAAAAATATATAAATTACTATAAATTTTTTAACATTTTTATACTGTACCAATGACCCAGACTTAGCTGAATAGTAAACAGGCTGGAGGGCCTAGGACATAGAGGAAAATCCAATAAGCTCAATTATAAGATAAAGAGGTAACCCCTTAAGGAGAAAAGGAGTATTAGGCTTTACATGTATCTTTCTTATCTAATAGAAAGATACACTACCCTTAATAATTGAGCACAATAACATTCATGTTCTCTATTAACATCCAGTATAACCTTTATACTAATTATTTTTAAAACAAGCCAATAAATAAAGTAGTCCAGAGAATTGAGACTCTTTATAATCATTTAAAAGTGTCCGAGTATTGTATATTAAAGCCCGTTTGACACTTGACATATACAAATGCTTCACACCGAGCTACACTTTAAAAATAAGACATGAATGAAATTAAACATTAATATTACACTTTAAAACCATCCCGGAAGCGACTCAGAAATACTGTCTTGGAGGAGGCATTCCCTTGCTTTTCACTATAAAGCAGGTGACCTAAGGGAACACCCGCCCCCCCCCCCCCCCTTCCCCTTGCCCTGGGTCAAATAGCCCAGAGCGAAGAGGGCAGCCGGACGGAGTCACTGCCGGAACAGAAAGCCTGCATAACTATAGTTGCAACTGTTTAGTGGACGACATTCTGAGCAACAGATAACGGACCTAAACAATGCAGGTCTCCAGAAATGGACTCAATATTTCTGAGATAAAAATTAGTAAATGTGGATGGCTGAGACCAATAAGCAGCCTTCATTAAATCTGTAATAGCAACACTATTAGCATAAGCCCAGGAAGTAGAAAGAGCTCTTACTTCATGAGCAGAAATCTTAAGCACAGACTGCTGAGAAGAAGATAAATCTTCATACGCAGTACGGATAGTTAACTGAATCCATCTAGCAATAGAATGGACTGAAATGTCCTTTCTATTAGGCATCAAAGACAGAAAGAAACGTTTCCGTCCCTTTCTGATGAACTGAGATCTCTGTTTATAGATACGTAGTGCTCTAACAGGACAGAGTAAAGGCCTACGCCCGTCTGAAGACGGAAGAGCCTTAATAACAATAGGTTCCGGATATTTATTAGGAGCCTGATTCTTAGCTAAAAAACCGACATTAGTAGTGAAGGTGATAGTGTTCCCAACACTACGATAATGAGAATCATCCACCGATAGTGCATGAAGCTCACTGACTCTTCTGGCAGAAGAGAAAGCTAAGAGAAAAGCTGTCTTATAAGATAAGAATTTGAAATCTACTGTCCCAAGAGGTTCAAATGGCTTTTCCTTCAATTTAAGGAGAACCCAAGCTAAATTCCACTTAGGAATTAATCTAAGAGTTCTGGGTCTATTTATCGAAAAGTTTCTAACCAATTTCGATAAAGAGACATTAGATCCAATTTGTAAACTATCATGATGTGCATAGGTATCAGATAACATAGATCTATAACCCTTTATAGTAACAGGTTGCAGTTTGATTTCGTCAAACAAGTATACTAGAAAGTTAGCAATGTCTGGTATAGAGGGATCAAATATATCAACAGAATGATCCCTACACCAACGACGGAAAACCTTCCACTTAGCCGCATAGTTTAGCGAAGAGGAGGTCCTCCTACAGTTAGAAATCGCGTCCACTGCTCGTCCTGTAAAGTGCTTGCCATGCAAGAAGGACCGCACAACGGAAAAACGTGAAGGTTGAGACCTTGCGGGTTGTGATGCAGTTGGCGCGATTTCCCCTGCCAAAGAAGATCCTCTCGTGGAGGGAGCTTCCGCGGTAGGTCCCACAACAGACACCTGAGTAGATTTATCCACGGTCTCTGTGGCGACAGAGATGCTACCAACAGAATCTTGCATTGAGATTGTTTTATCTTTAGCAATACTTGTTGAATTAACGGCGCTGGAGGATACGCATATCCTATCATTCCGTCCCAAGGGATCGATAGAGCGTCTACTGCAAATGCTCTTGGATCCGGACACGGGGACACATACGTCTGCAACTGATTGTTGAGATGTGTCGCAAATAAGTCTATCATTGGCCGTTCCCATTGGTAGCAAATCTGATTGAATACTTGTTTGTTGAGAGTCCACTCCGACGGCAACAAGCGACCCTTTCGTGAAAGGGAGTCTGCTAGCACATTCAGACGACCCGGTATGTGACGGACCGAAAGAAGAACGTGATGTTCCAACGCAAACAGAAGGATTCTTTCCGTTAGATTGAACAACGGAACTGAATGAGTGCCTCCCTGATTCCGTATATACGCCACTACAGTCGTATTGTCGGATAGGATTTGGACATGAGCATCGTGAATAATGTCCATCCAGTGACGTAACGCAAGCCAAATTGACATCATTTCCTTGATGTTTATGTGCTTGCACAGGAATTGCGGATCCCAAAGACCCTGGCATCTCGAATCCGTTGGGATTAATGATGCACCCCAACCTGTTTGACTGGCATCCGTCATAATGGTAAAACTCGGATCCGGCAACTGCAGCGGAACTCCTTGAGTTAACCACTGAATGTTTGCCCAAGTCTGAATCTCTTGTTTCACTTGATCTGACAAGAGAACGTCTACATCGAGCGAATGAATTTTCACACTCCAATTCTGAGTCAGGAAAATTTGAAGAGGCCGTGTGCGTAGCCGTCCCATCGGAATGAGATCCGCGGCGGCTCCGCACAGACCTATCAGTCTCATAAATTCTCTCGCTGTGACTTTGTCTGTATTTAGACAATAGCGAGCGTAACAACTGACTAATTTCGCTCTGGTTAACGGCAGACGAACGAGATTGTTGTGCGTCTCGAAGCTCATTCCCAGATGAGTGAATGACTTGGACGGCACCAGATCCGACTTCTCCTCGTTTACTATGAAACCGAGACGTCGGAGCAATAGAAGAAGATTCTGAACATCGTTCTGAAGCGTTAACTCGTTGCCGTACCTCTGAAGAATGTCGTCCAGGTAGGCCGACGTTACCGCAGACGAATGAGCTCGGAAGTAGATCATTACCGAGTTCATTACCCGAGTGAAAGCCCAGGGTGCTAGATTCAATCCGAAGCACATGGCCCGGAACTGATACACCACTCCTAGGACTGCGAAGCGTAGATACTTTCGGAATGTCGGATGTACCATGACGTGAAAGTACGCATCTTTGAGATCTATGCTCGTTGCATAATCGTTCACCCGAATACTCGCTCTGACCGATCGAATCGTCTCCATATAAAACTTCGGAGCGACGATCAGCTTGTTTATCCAGCTCAAATCTATGACTGGACGGAACGAGCCGTC
This sequence comes from Pictodentalium vernedei, assembly GCA_031216915.1. Taxonomy (NCBI): domain Eukaryota; kingdom Metazoa; phylum Mollusca; class Scaphopoda; order Dentaliida; family Dentaliidae; genus Pictodentalium; species Pictodentalium vernedei. Next base: position 224,866,262 of record CM062296.1, read on the forward strand.
TGGTTTCGGAACCAGAAACAGATGGCTGTAGAATCCCAGCGATTCCTGGTTTTCTACGACCTCTACCGCGTTCTTCATTAAAAGAGACTGCACCTCTGATAGCAGAGCGTCTCTTTTCTGAGGGTTTGACGGAAGATGAGTCCACTTTGGACTTCGAGTTAAAGGAGGCTTTCGTTTGAAGGATATCTTTAGACCTTCCGAAGTCACTCCTCTCACCCACGGGTCGTCCGTAATCGACGCCCACTCTTGAGAAAAACTCGACAACCTTCCGCCAACCGGAACGCGATAGAGGTTTGAGCCATCACCTCCTGGATCTGCGAGGCCTGCGGTAGGAGAAACCACGTCTTCCACGACCCGCACCTCGCCTCGTCGACCTCGGGGCGTCCGACCGATTGTCCCGGCCTGAAGGACGTCCCGAACGAGAGTCGCTATCCTGACGGTCTCTCGAATAAGAGCTAGAGGACGCACCGGAACCTCTATAGGCACCTCTCTTGGGCGGATAAGACCCAGAAGTGCCCGCCTTATTCGTGTCTGCTGTATCCGACCTTTTAGGAGCGGATCTGAACAACAGAGAATCACTAGCTTTCTTTTTAATATTATCATAAATAGCGGAAAGCTTGCCGTCAAAGAGAAGATCTCCTGAGACCGAAGCGACTCTAAGAGAGTTCTTCACCTTAGAATCCACTAGTGTGGATGTAGACAGGGCTGCGTCACGTCTAACCAACTCCAAATTTGCCACTGAAAGGGCGGAGTTACACGTGGAATAAGCTACTGCCCTTGAAAGAAGTCTTAAGGAGGATTGTATATCCTGAAACTCTTCCCCTTGAAGACGCAGTGATAACGCCTTCGTAAGGTGATCTGCGTAAGATAAGGCATCTAAATTGGCTCTGTTAGACGCAATAGCTGTTTCCAACACTGCGGTTGGAATAGAAGCTGACGACGGTAATGATAGCTCTAAGTCTTCCGCCTCGTCGTCCATACGCAGAGGAACTCTCGGTATACCCTGACCTGCCGTGTCGAATTTATTCCTTGCATTAATGAAAGGCAGGTTGAGAGTATTTGCGGACAAGAAGCCTGCTTTCCCTGTCCTGGAAGCAAGTTTAAAAATAGCGTCGTTCAATAATTCAAATGTTCTTGCAACATTATTGGACTGCGACGGAAACTCGGGAGCGATGTCCCTGAACCGCTCGAAAAAATCAGAGTCCAATGACGCTATAATTCTCCTGTCCGGAAGCGCAGCAGTCTGGCCCGACGGAACAACTTGAGGAAGAAAGTGCCGGATGAAGTCTACGGCAGCTTTGTGTTGTTCCGAAAGGGATAGCTCCAATTCATCCGTATCCCTTTCACCATCCGGTCGGACCTCCCGATGTTCCCGGTCGTCCGCCGCCGATGCTTCGGCGGAGCGTACCGACCCAGCGCCGTCGGATAATTCTCGATCCGACACCGTCTCTGTCGGCTGCTGGGATGCTGCGATAAGCTGTGCTATCTGCACTAGAATGTCCGACGTCGAGACCTGCGGAGGAGCGGTCTTTCGCTGCTTTGCCGAGGGCAGCTCCGCATCAGATGGCTCCCGCATACTTTTCCTATGCGAACGTCCGGAGTCCATCGGTCTCGAATCCCTGGCTGCCGGATGGTGTGACCTGGTCGCCGAATAATCCTTCATCGGCGAAGCTGGCAAAATATCGGAGGTCACGCAGCCAAGGTGCGGTCGTGTGCGCCGGCGAGAAGAGGAAGCCTTAACAGTCTCTGCGGACTGCTTATACAACGGAGCGTCCCGAGCGACGGACGTATGCTCCGCTAAAGACACATTTTGTACCACAACATCTGGTCCCAGATGTTGTTGTACGAGAGAGGGGCCTCTCTCGCTCGCGGCCCGGCTGGACCTGGACGAGCTAGGAACCGGACTAAAAGGCTTCCTCCGTTCTCGTTCACTATCCGCCGTCACTGGGTGTGCATCTATTATTTTTATAGTGCTCGCATCACCCAAAATTTCCTCTTGGACCGCATCGGACGAACCCGGCTGCCGAACCATTCGGTGAATGGACGCTACACCGGGCGAGCTAGCGGACGACATTTGTCTAATCTCCATGAGCACTTTTGCCGCTAGCTCTGTATTTAATTGTGACGACGGACGCACACTTGAAGAAGATAACATGGAAACATCACCCTGTTCTGGTTCCTCTGAAATAGAAACTGTGAGAGTAGAGTGACCTTGTGGAGAAAGAGCCGGCATCGCTCTTTCTCCAGAAACAACATATCGTGACACACGTTTCCAATGTTTCTCATCCCAATGTTCACATACAGGACAGGGATTAATGCGAGAACACTGACTACAATTAATGCAATAATCATGAAAGTCAGAGGAAGATTTCTTCCTATTACAATTTGAACAAGTTCCCTTCATTGTGAAAGAACAACAATAAGTCCTAGTTACTCGCAAAAACCCCTGACACAAAGATACATAATAACATGATCCATTAATAAATGAAAAAACAATTGCAAAACAAAATAATTTTGAAAAAATATTTTTTCAGAGGAGCCCAAGTTGCTGAAAAGTAACGTTGAGCCCCGATGGATCCGATGGCAAAGTGTGGTCAAAAATTTTAAAATTATATAAAATAATTAATGAGACACTTTCGGATAATATAAATGTATCTTATAATGAGATAAACTACCTCAAAGGCAAACAGCCCCCCTCAAAAAAGGCTGTTGCCAATGAAAACAAACAGTGTAAACACAGAAGAAAACATGACTCCAGGCACTGAAAAAACTGGCCCGGAATCAGTCATAAATTACACTCTATCTGATGCAAAACAGAGACTCCCAGGGGAGAATCTGCAGAACATCAGATAGAAGATGCAGAACACAAACGTTATACACCCATGGGTGAAAACGTAACTATGGGGAAAATACAGAAAACATTCTGTAACCAAGCAACTCTCCCAGGGAATTTTTAGAAATGAAACTTCTCAAAAATATGCCAAAAGCATGGGAGAATTGCAAGGGGGGACTTTAGAAGGTTAGGGGAGAGGAAACACTGAATAAGCAGTGCAACAATTAGCAAGAATGACAACAAGAGGCGTTTGCCTCGAAAATAGGCAACTTAACATAATTTCAACAAAAAATTTTAAGTACAGCCCTGATTATTTTTTGCCACTTCTTTTTTCCTCTCCTCCTTCTATCCTCCTTAGAATCACATTTTCTCCAAGAATTACGTGTCTGGCATCCTTTAAACTGAGATTTACAAGCACAAAGATCAGTGAGATGTTGACTGATGAAGGGCCAAACAGAGAATGATATTTGGCGCCAATTTCGGGACGACTGCGTCACTGCGCATGCGCAGTAGAGTCGTACTATGGAGGTCCTTTAGGACATGATTTCTTTTTGTTTTGGATGCAAATTTTGGGGATTGGGGGGCAAAATTTGTGTTTGGCCCTGGTTTTTGTGGAGTTAGCACCAGCTAAGTCTGGGTCATTGGTACAGTATAAAAATATCCTTTCCCCCATGGTGGTCTATCAGCACACCAAGGATCATTTAAATCCAACATCCATTGACTGAGATATGAATGTCCAAAGTTTTTATGGACGGACAAACTATAACTGATGGATGGATAAAAACTGATGGATGGACGAATGGACAGACAGACAAACAGATGGACGGACGGAAACCATTTCTATATCCCCTGGAAACTTCATTTTGGTGGGGGATAATAAATAGCACCTTATATTAATTTAACTTCTGGCCCCTCATTGGAACAAGTTTAACCAATATCATTGCACTTGGAATATACACAATTTGTATCCACTTTTCCTGTATATCTAGCAACCGATACCACTATTTTGGAGTCCTTTAATCTGATTGGACGGAAAACGAGAGTGTGGTTTTCCAAAGCCATATCCCACCCTCTCAAACAAGGCGATCAAACTACTACATCTACATTGCGATTACACTCTACTCCAGTTAGGTTCAGGTGATTATGTTCTATAAATAGTCAATTATTGTTTCCAATCTCATAAATTCCCTGAATTATTGATTTGTGAGAACTGGAAGAAACAGACAGTTGTTTTGTAGGAAGATAATGAAAGTTCATGAAGAGTGGATTATAACTGAAACACCTGTGGGTTGAGGTTCCTCCCAAGGGTACTAGAAGTGTGTGTGTGTGTGGGGGTGGGGGTGTCAGCTGCCCTCCTTGCCCTGATACTAGCGGGGCAGCACATGCACTTTTTTCTCAGAAGTGAACTTGTATAAAAGACTTTACTTTCCAAGAATTGTAAACAAGAAACTCTCAAGTATTCATTCCTAACATATTTTACGTGTGCCAATGCCAATGATGAAGGGGGTATCAGGTATAATGACAGAGTTTGGTCGATAATCACCAAACCAAGAAGCTATACAATTGGCAGGGTAATTTCTCAGGCTTTATATTATTCCTTGTGAGGAACAAGGTGCCATCTACAATGATTTTCCATTACAGATGGCACCTTGTTCCCCTTAAGGGATGATATATATAATGTCAATGCTAATGCATAATATTTTCTGATACATCGTAACACATACCAAGAGTCAAGTGTTCTTTTTGATATCCCTGCCCCCCCCCCCCCCTGCCCTTGGCTGCTTTCTAGTGCCCAAACAGTTACCATTTACTCTAAAATTCACTTTTAAAAGAATGAGGAATGTAAGCAATGTGTCAGCCAACAGATCTCCAGGTTTATCCAACAAAGAAATTTTGACACAAATCTTGACAACATTCCTAAATTGATTTGATTAACTACTTTTCTATTTAACTCTTATGGGGGTGGTGGTTCAGTAGGTACAGGTGCAGGCTGCAAGCCGGGATGTCCTCCCAGCTGTGGCAACCTTACTTGTGTGGAGTTAGTATGTTGGGGAGCCAGTTGCTCGCCATTGCTCGGTGGTTCTCTCCGGGTACTCCAGCTTCCTCCGCCCATAAAACTGTCGCGGCCAATGGTTAGCCATTGTGCAGAAATATGTGACCTTAAACACCAATAAATAAATATACTACTCAAAGTTTGCTAAGCACCAAATATCTGACACATCATTGTGAAATTTGCTTGTGACATATTTGCGATATTTTTGGTGGATATGATTGAGGAATACATTGAGATGGTCCCCAGTGTTTACATTAGCTCTCTTGACAGGCAGACTTTTCATGACAGTCATGGAAAGCATGTACCCCTTGATTTTCATGATGTTTTTGTGTACTGTCTACATGTACATGACATGTGTAGGGTATTTAATCTTCATTTCAACACAAACCCTTGTGATTTAATGATTAAATATGGCAAATGCAAATGTAAGAAGACATTTGTCTGTAGCAGAAATGTGGCGGGCTGTGGGGATGGTGGAACAAGGGGCTACCTATCGTCAGGTTGGTGAAGCCCTTGGTGTGCACCATACAGTGATCACGAGAGCCTGGGCAAGATTTCAGCAGTGTGGCACACCAGTAAGACGGCATGGTGGTGGCAGAGACAGGACAATATTTGCAGCTGAAGACTGGTTTTTGATCATTCAGGCCGGTAGGAACCGCTTTGCCACAGCAACCCAGCTTCACAGTGACCTTCAGAATGCATCTGGGGTAAATGTTTCGACGCAGACTATCCGGGCAAGGTTGCACGAAGGTGGTCTCTGATCGAGAAGACCATGTATTTGCATTCCGCTGTCCCAGAACCACCGCCAGGCATGATATGAATGGGCCATGGACCACGTTGGATGGACCAGAGAAGATTGGCGTCCTGTCCTTTTTACAGATGAGTCAAGGTACTGCCTAGACCACACAGATAGGCAGTCTAGGGTATGGAGAAGACCAGGAGAGTGATTCCATGTAGCCAACATTGCTGAGCATGACCGCTATGGTGGAGGGTCAGTCATGGTCTGGGGCGGCATCAGTAGGGATGGACGTACAGAGCTCTGTGTCCTTGAACGTAGTACATTGACTGCACATCGGTATATTGATGAGATCCTGGATGTCCATGTCAGATTGTATGCATGTGCAGGGGGTGATAGATTCATTCTAATGGATGATAATGCCCGTCCTCATGTTGCCCATGCTGTTGGGGAGTACCGACAGAGGGAGGGGATTGAGCATATGGACTGGCCAGCAAGATCCCGACCTCAATCCAATTGAACATGTCTGGAACGAGTTGCAGCTTGCAATTTCAGCCCATCCAGTCCAACCAAGAAGTGTCCAGGAGCTTGGTGCCATGCTGGTCAAAAAATGGAACAACATTCCACAAAGGACCACCAGGAACCTGACTGGGAGCATGAGAAGGCTTTGACAAGCTGTAATTAACAGTAATGGGTCTCATATTCGATACTGAACCCATACCAGTTCGCTATGTCAACTTTTTGGCATATTGAAAAATTTCCTCTTTTACCAATAATATCTATTTTCCATGGTTATCATATTCAAAAGCTAAAAAATAATGTCAGATACAAATAAAATCTTAATTTCTGTACTTAAATCATTAAAGATATAATTAAATAAAAAATATATACACTTTTCATTACAATATTTCAACTAAAACATAAAATAGATAGTTGGATATACTTGGTGCTTAGCAAACTTTGAGTAGTATATATAAATTTAACTCTTAACCCGCTGAGTATTTTCAAGATATTTTCATAAAATCTAGTCATGGTTGCTATGAAGCAGCCATGACTAGATTTGATGAAAAATTCATCTAAATTTAACTCAAGAAATATTGGTGCAAAAATCCATTCAATTTATAAGGGGAAATTTGATTAATTGTACCCAAATTAAACATATTTCAGTGGCAAGAGAAATTCTGTCCTTGGCGGGAGTATCCGCCAGCAGTATGCAAGGATTTAATTGAAGTCACACAATAGTATAGTTGCTGATATTCAACTGATGCAAGGGAGATGATAATTCGGCCACTGTCAGATTCATTTAGTAGAAACTTACATTTCATTTACTCTGAATTATGATGACCTAAGCATTCCACAGAAAGCATGCTCAAGAGATGTGTTCAGTCTCTTTGTAATTGTTATTATATGCTTATGTTCTGGTAAACTGTTGCCCCAGACACAAACACTATTGCACCTGTTTTGTGTGAAGGACTAGCTGACTTAATTAAGGCTGTCACGATTCTGAATTTTCATAATCGATTATTTTGTCATAAAAATCAATTTTTATTTGATTATTTATGGTTAATATTTCTGTCTCGTTTCCTAGAACTTCATCTATGAAATAACTTGGGAGGCATTAAAAATTAAAATATCCTAATCGTAAATGAAGCAAACGAACACCAAACCTTGAAAAATTTGACAAAACAGAATCTACATCGCATAGATTCAAACATCAAATCATAGAAAAATGCATACTAAACTCACTAATGGCCCCATCCGCACTCAATGCGTAATGATTATGAATTTAGCCTCAGGGAATGTCAAGTCAACAAAGCTTTACACGTGGAAATGAAACTTCCGGTTGCGGTATGTCGGAGAACAAAATAAATCATCATACTTTAAAAATAAATAACATAGCATTTCGAAGTTTTTCCCTCTTTACTTTCCGTATGTTAAAATTGCTTATCAAGTATCATATTGATAAAAACAACTCAATTACTCAACACTCGACGATGTCTTAGTCGTAACAACGTTGATGTTTTTTTGGCAGGTCACATGACTCACATCAAAGGAATGAGAAGTATTGGGAACTGAGTGATCACGCATACGATGACTGAGGTTCGGCTAACTTTAACTCACGTGGTGTCGCGACTTGAAGCTATATATTGGTTTTATGTTTTAACCCCGTTCACACACACATTTGTTGTCAAAATAGGTCCTTTATGTGAAACAATAGCTTGTGAATCAATATTTCCCCTTTGTTTAACAAAAAGGTATGACAGCACATGTCCAGTCGAATAATCGATCATTGAAAAAAATCGTCGATTATGACCTCAATCGACGGTTGATCGATTTTCGATCATTCGTGACAGCCTTAGACTTAATAAGCTATCTTATGACACACTGTTGCAAACAGACATGTTAAGTCTCACAGATTCACCGTGAGACTCCTGGATTGGGTCATGATCTCCCACACTCCCAGTAGAACCCATAAATCTCCCGCATTGTCAGAATTTATCAAGTGAAAAAAATGAAATCAACCATTTCTTTATTGTGTCCAATTTACTTCACATTTGCAAAAGGTAATCCGTGAGATCTGCTCAGTGACCCAGATATTTAAGTAAATCTTCAGAAATTCAGTCTCTTTTTTATTCTCTTCCCTTTGTTCCAAATCGTGTTTAATTAAAATAAATTAATACAAGAATGGACTATTTGATATTATTCTGTCATTAAATGGTGATCAAAGACCAAACAATATAGCTTGGTGCAATGTTTTCACAACAAAAACACCAACCTTTTTTCTTAGTACTTAAGTAACTTTGCACCAGTTTTCACAACATAAACACCGCCGCATGTGAAGGAACAACAGCTGATTACTGTTTGAAACCATACTGATTTTGGCTCATCAGAGATTGGCTTTTTAATTGAAAAATAACTTTGTTTTCAAAACATTCTATGATGAATGGATCACAGGTAACTGTAGTTGTGTATATATATATCAGGTAATGTATACCGGTAAGTACCATTCGTAATCGAATTTGCAATGTCTGAAAATCCATCCAAAAAACGTCGCTACGATTCTAAATTTAAAGAATCATGAAGAAGGAAATGGCCTGGTTCACAAAAGGTGACAGATGTGATACAAGTGCCTTTTGTAAATTTTGCAGTGCCCATTTCACCATCAGTCGCCAAAGACAAAATTATTTATTATATGAAAAATACTTCATTATTTATAACAGTGTAACCCTGTAACTGAACATTTATTCCATTATATCTTGTTTGACAAAGCTCACATAGCTCTGTTAAACAAAATATAATAGACTAAATGCTTATATTAGATGAACTGAGGCCAAATAATGAGAATTTGGTAATTGTTTTTTTTTGGAGACATATTATTATATCACATGATTTTTCACACATTTGATAGGAGTTCGTTCACTCTCCAACCCACATGCAACTAATAGGATAAATTTGTATTGAAGGCATGATATAATGTAAATGGGTTTGTGTTTTGAAAATTATATTTAATTAACTGTGTTATTGGATTAAGAGATATTCAAATATGTGGGCAACACTGTATAACTCATTTACTACTTAATAAATTGTTGTTTTCTGAATAAAAGTCTTGTTATAATATTCACACGCAAAAATCACCCTGATTGTCATTTTCAAAACTTAACATGTCGGTTGCAAAGAGCTCCAGCCATTTACAATTGTACATCATAGGAAGCCTTTCATGAACAAAAGCAAACTGAGTAAAAATATAGTTCCTGAACTAAAACAGATGACTGTAATAATACAGTTAAATTTATGACTGCATTCATGCATTTTACAACCAAAAAATAAGGAATGTGATTATAAATGTGCATTTTTGTAAGGTCTATCAATTTTTTGTTTTGTTTCTCAGGCAATTTGTGCTAAATTTTATGATGTGAGAGGGAGACTTTTTTGTTTATTCACAAAACAGTTCTGAAAATGGTTGGAATCAGAAATTTAACTACTTACACTATTATGTGGCAAACCAAAGTTTTCAGCAGAGAAAAATTCCCATAATGTAGCTGAAAATTTAACCAACTATATCTTGTTTGACAATGTAGTTGAAAATTTAATCAACTGTATCTTGTTTGACAGACCTCTGTGAGCTCTGTCAACCAAGGTGTAGTTGGTTAAATATTTGTCCTACAACTGCAAAATAGTCATAAAAGAGATTTCCAGGTGAAAAAGAGGCGATAAGGCCGATTTTTTATGACGAGTGAGGTGCTTGAGAAACAAGAATTTTTTTTAATAGCCTAACTTAAATATGCATTGAAACTTACATACAGTTCCTGGCTGCCAAATCTCTGTGCACAAACTTCAGACTTGCTAGATACTCCATTCCTCTAGCTATATCGACACTAAACATAATCAAGTCTTTTATTGTTGGGTTCTGTAAAAATGCAAAGGATCATCATTTCATCCTGCACATGTAACAAAACTAACTATTTGTTTAGTCTTTACAATATTCATGACAAAAAAATTTAAATTGAGAAAAATAAAGTATTAATGAAATGAAAACCAATGGGGCACTCCTCACTATTTGCGGACTTAATCCTTTACCAAACGAATCGACCACAACTGCAAGCATAATATAAAAATTCAACAGTTGAGAAATTTTTTTTCAAAATATTTCAACAAAACCATATCATGTGACCCCCTCATTGGAACGAGCACACTGAGATCATTCCAAAGAAGGAGTTGCATAATATGGTTTTGTTGACAATATTTTCAAAAAATTTGAGAAAATAATTTTTAAATACTAAATTTTGATATTGTCTTCGTTGGGTAAAGGATTAAAACTGTCCTGATTTGTCAAATTTGGTTTTTATTCTCTTGAACTCTTGCTATGAGAATCAATTTTCAGTTGTAAAATAAATTAGAATTTTAGAATACATTAAAACCCTTGAGAATACAACCAGTACATATTTCATGGTAAAAATAAAACCTCAAATTTATACATTTACTCAAGTTTAATCCTTAAAGCCACCGCACAACTGAGCCATCAAGTTTAGCTATATTGCTTGCCAGGCAGATTGCTTGTGAGTTGTGTTCCTCACACACCTTAGTAATTTAGTTCGGTAATCTGGGACCTTTTTTTTCTTTTATTTTTAAATAAAAAAAATTATTTTAATGATATGACGGACAATTTATGCGCATATATCCAATCTAGAAACACAATTTATAACCAGGTATTTCTTCAGAAGTAAAGGTATTTTCATTTAGATTGAAGAGTGCCTGTAGGCACTTTCCAATAAATTGTAACAAATTGTAACAAGGCAAACCCATATGAGCACGTTCTACAAACAAAACGTAAACGGCACACTACCAGTACAGTTAACTCTTTCAACACGAGAGGCCACTTTTCTGGTCCAGAAACATGACATGTCATAATTTCATTAAGTAGGATGGCCACTAAATGAATGTGTATGGTAGACCAATTAATATTTTCAACGTGCAGCCTTTAGGCTGCACGTTGAAAATATTAATTGCTTTACCCCATAATAATGGATATGGACTCTTCCAATTTCTGCCATTTAACTGGCATGGAAGATACCACCAGTGTTCAAAGGGTTAAAATAGTATTGATAAAAGGGTAAACTTTGCATCAGATAAAATCATAATATTACACACAGTATTAAATACAACAGGCAACTTTCAAATTTTTTAATTTTTTTCAATTTCTTCCAAATTATAATTTATACCCTCCTTGGAATGAGATCATTCCAATGAGAGATAATAAGATAGTGTGAGGACGACAAAATAAATTTCAGAGCTATTTGTTGACAAAAACTGATTTTGTCATCAGCAGGTTCTTCTCTTATTTTTCTTACTGAGGGTTTCAACAACACTTTTGACAGCCAGGGTCACCTCGTGTTGAACAGTTTTATGGGTTCAGGAAGCTGGAGTACCCAGAGAGAACCACTGGGCAGTGGCAAGTAACTGCCAGACTCCCCAACATACCAACTCCACACAAGCAGGGTTAGCATTGGTTGAAGACAAGTGCACCATTGATGTGCAGTGCACAACACTACCAAGCTCCCACATGGGTAATCGATATTGAGTGCTTTGACCAAGGACACAATTTAGTTATCCCTGGTGGGGATCAAAGCATGGAACTTTTGGTTTGAAGTCCAATGCCATAACTGAGCCATCATGCTCCCTGAGCCATCAGTTGTTTATGTTAGATAAGGCCTATAAAAAGAAAGTTGCTTCTCAGGCAATTTTTTCTCAATTGTATGAGGGAGGGAGGCTATTTATTTTTTGTTTATTTACAAAACATTTTTGAAAATAGTTTGAAACAGAAATTTAACTACTTACACTATTATGTGGCAAAGCAATGTTTTCAGCAGTGAAATTTTTCCATAATGTATTTGAAAATTTAACCAACTATATCTTGTTTGACAGAGCTCTGTCAAACAAGGTAAAGTTGGTTAAATGTTTGTCCAAGATGTTTGTCATAGAAGAGATTTCCAGGTGAAAAAAAAAGTGATGAGGCAGATTTTCTATGATGAGGGAGGAGCATGAAAAACAAGAATTTTTTTTAATAGTCTAAGTGGTCAACTAAACAAGTACATACATTTGATTCCATTCGAATATAAGACAGTAGATCACCATGCTTCATAAAAGGCAATACCACTAATGGCATTTCATCAATACCCAGGCATATACCAATCAGTGTCAGAACATTGGAGTGATGAAAATCTTTCATAATTAAAGCCTCAGATAAAAAGGCCTTCACATCAATTTCCCTGGGACAATCCTCTGTAATGAAAGAATGAAACAAAATAAATTTTGCATCAAAATATCAATGAATCAGAAATTTAGCCTCTACTACCACATCTGCAGTTAATGCATTTTGATGCATCATATCCACACATATCAAAACATCAAGCAAACTTAAAACAAGGATTATGCATAGCCGTAGCCGAGTCATCTTTTCACACCTGTAAGACTTGCCATTGTAAGAAAATCAATCCCATTGATATTTGTTCAAGTTATCGAGCTAATGAGTTGAAAACAGGCCAAAATTTGCTAATTAAGAGCCATAACTCTGCTCAGTATGGCCAAATAGCACAGGTTTCCAAACTTGTTCAAGACATCAAGAAAGTCTCACATACCAAATATTGACCAAATTCATTGATATTTGTTGAAGTAAATGTGCTAACAAGAATGGTGATGCCCACCTACTCAACCACCTGTTCACCAGCCTGGCCGCCTACATATACACCAACTTCATCAAACTATAGGTTGAGTATTTCAAAAAACTCGACCAAAAAATTGGTGTATCTTTTTTTAGGCAACCCCTACCCCTTTTTTTCAGGCAAACCTTTTTCGGATATTTTTATACTCTAGAACATGGCAAAGTACTGTGATGTGTGTGCCAGAATCAGTGCAATCTAGAATATTGCAGTTTATTTCTTCACTATCTGTCATTAACAATTTACCCAATGTAGACAATATCAAACTTTATTATTTTAAGTATTTTTTTTTTTTAATTTTTCAAAAGCTTTCAGCAAAACCATATTAATGGAACAAGCTCAGGGTCACATGATAAGATTTTGTTGAAATGTTTTGAAAAATAAGGTTTTTTTTCAACTACTGAATTTGTATGTTATGCGGGCAGATGCAGCTGATTTGTTAGGTAAAGGGTTAAGCCATATATTCTTGTTATAATACACTCATGGAAAGGTCCTCTTGACTTCCACTTTCTGATTTTTGCTTCTCTGAATTCCCACTTTTAGCACTGCATGGGAGAGATACTGAGGACCAAGGGTACCACACCAAAAAATGGCAGAAATCTAATTTGGTAGTTCATTACTGTCAAATTGGAAAGCTATATTAGTCAATTTAGTCTCTTTATTTATTTAATAGTGTTTAAGGTCACATACATATGCACAATGGCTAATCGTGACATGACAGTTTTATGGGTGGAAGAAGCCGGAGTACCCGGAAAGAACCACTGAGCAGCGACGAGCAACTGTCAGTTCCTCAACATTCTAACTCTGTTCACGTTCCGCTCAAGCAGAGTTACAGCGGCTGAAGACATGTGCACCATTGACATGCAGAATGCCTTAGTACACGGCATCATCGTGCCCCATGTAGGCAACCGGGATAAAGTGCCTTGCCCAAGGATATAACGTGGGTTGTCCCGGGGATCGAACTCGGGACCACTAGCAAAGAAGTCCAACAGTCTACCACTACCACGCACTCTCAATTTAGTCTAACAGTACCTGTCAGAGATTGGAATCTTATTCAGAACACTGGGTGTTTCAAACTCAGTCAGAAAATATGTGATGAAAAGTATTCAAGCATAATCAAGTGTGGCTTCCAAGTCATTCATATGAAGGTACAGTAGAGTTGCCATGGACTAGTCGTAACCCACCCGTGGGCAGTGATGTCCACGCATGCATTTAATAGGTAACAAAAGTCATCTATAGCAAAATTTTAATTAATGAAGCACCAGGTTTTACCCGGTGATTCATTAATAACATTTTTGATGATTATTCCTATTATTAGTGTTTGGAATGGAATATTATTGCATCTGTGGAAATATTGCCCACCTGTTGAACATGACCAGTCCAAGGAGGCCATACTGTAATGCTGTGGAGATGTCAGGAAAATGCATCTATTGTATTAATGGTTAAGTTCAATATAGAAGCGTCCAGGTTGAACATAAGCTTGGAGCTACAAACCTCAGACCACGTTACCGTCAATTCATCACAATAGCATATATGTTCCAATAAGACCCTACCCATATCCTAAACCCACATCGAGAAATGAATAGGGCAACTTTTAGCGATAACAAGTTTAGTAAATAAGCCGATGTCACTGGTGTGGTACTCAATAAATCAGATAAAGGTCGAGGTCACTCCATCTTAGTTTAAATCATAAACTGATTTGTAATTTAATCAACATTTTATTTGCAATATCGCCTGGTGCATGTGTGAAAAAAACAGATTATCACCACAGTGTGTGTCTCCAGGAATTCAGATCAAGTCGAGTTGTAGGAACAGAATAGTATTTCGACGAGCCCATTAGGGCAAGTCGAAATGCGATTCTGTGCCGACAACGGGACTTGATCAGAATTTCCGGAGACATACACTGTGGTGATGATAAATTTATCTCACAGTAATGACCACAAAATGTGTTATAAAACTATTTTAAGAGGGACTTTTTCATTTGCCTTATCGATGGAAAGACGCAAATTGAAAAATAGAATAGCGTTCATTGATCTCCATATTGAGGTCAGTGACGACATTACACTTCAGAGAAAATTACGTCACTGGGTTTCACTTTACTGAATACTGTCCTGCGAAGTGGAGCAACTGTGTATTTCGTCAACGTGAATTTGGTTGTTACTTTTGCAACAATTACTGGTGAATTAAATATCCCTCCTGGTGTAAAGGTTTATTATATTTTAAAATATGCCGTTCATTGTTTATTGAGGTGGAGTTTTCCACATTTCATAGCGAAAGCTAATCCTTTAACTTCAAGAGAGAAGCCTCGACTCGAGCGTTCAGGAAAATCCCAATAATAGGCTACAAACCAGCCAAAGATGCCGAAAAGTGCGCATAATTTAACTATTCGTTGAGTTAACTTCCCCAGTGACATTTTAGCATGCCGTGCATAAAATAAGTTACAGGGCGTTTAGTTGGCAGATACAGTGTCCTATATGGCTCAGAGAAAACAATATTAGGTTCGGCTTCGCCTCACCTAATACTGTTTTCTTTGAAGGGAAAAACGTGAAGCAATCGAAAAATTATATTAATGCCGTTGTTTTGGCAACAGCAGAAACACGTGCTTGTATCAGGGGCCCTTGATACAGATTCGGAACAAGAGCCCTGATACATTAAACTTTAGTTGCGTAACAGTGCAAAAATGCCCCAATTGTGATATAAATACAAAAAGCAGTATGTATAACAGCCTGTTGATGGAATAACTGTGAAACAGGCAACCTCATTTCAAGTATTTCACATGGTGATGTCAAACAGTAACATATGCAGCAGGAGCCATAAACATAGAGAAAAACTATGCAAGCTCTCGCCCAGTCAGAGAGCATGGATTTTACCCTTACTGGAATATTATATGAGGTATTTGAGTGAATCATATACTGCCTGTATGAAAGCAGCAATATAACTCATAATGGTCATGAATTTGAAAAAGTTCGAAAACAAACATGAAATATTTGCAGGGTTCTGCAGTTAAGCCCTGTTACCTGAATAACAATTTTACCAGTGAAAAATATTTAATTAACAGTATTCAGTCAACAGAAATATGATCATTTATATTAAATTGAGTATTTATTCTATTATATCTTGTATGACCTAGCTCATGGAGCACTGTTAAATAAGATATAATACAAGAGCAATGCAAAGCATGGCAACAGGAAGCTTCCTCTAGACACCAATAATGCATAACCAAAAAATGAAATTGATTTGAGTCAGTATTCATTAAGGAAGCCATAATGAATTGGCCACTGGTGGCCATCTTGGTTCAGCTGATTGGTCCAACATTGAAAGGAAGCTTCCTCTAGACACCGACAATGCATAATTAAAAAATAATGAAAGTGTCAATGACACTGTAGATCAACTTGTTTAAGACATGTACATGTATAGTATGTGACACAGCAATGACAAACATCTAGGTAATGATCTGATAACAAAGGTACATGTAAAGTATTGTAACGGTCTGTACATAAATGCTGACCATAGCCTGTAACAAATATATAGGTAAAATTTTGTAAAAGTGGGGTGACAGTTAGATGCTCAACTAGAAAAGAAATCTTTGAGTCCCAGAGTGGGTCTGACTAAACCCAAAAGTTAAAAAAATTTATAGTAATTTATATATTTTTTATACTTACCAATGACCCAGACTTAGCTGGTGCTAACTCTTAAATATTTAGGGCCAAACACAAATTTTACCCCCCAATCCCCCAAATTTGCATCAAAAACCGAAAATTACATGTCCTATATGGTCCTCCATACTTTTACTCCACTGCGCATACGCAGTGTCAAGGAGGTCTCGAAATTGGCGCAATTATTCTTACAACCAGTGCCTGGTAAGCGTTATGTACTCAGCGGGGAGGTATGAGTTCCCAACTCATGGGAGGGCCATCGGTAAGTATAAAAAATATATAAATTACAGTGGAGCCCACTTAATTGGATATCTCTTAATTGTATATCCCTGTTAATTGAATATAATTTTCAAACACAAAACCATTTACCATACCTTCAGTACAAATCTGATCTGTTAATTGCATATGGGTTGTAGAGTAAACTCCTGTTAATTGTATATAAATTTTTGTAATATGTAGAAAAAATTACTGTGACACACACAAAATTCCCGTTATTTATCAACCTTTTTGGCCTCACTACATCCAATACAGACATTTATTCTATTATATCTTGTTTGATTGAGCTCTGTGAGCTCTGTCAAACAAGATATAATAGAATAAATGCTCAGTTTACCTCCAGAACACAGGAAACTGACCAAATTCCTGTCAATTTTATACTCCTGTTAACTGAATAATTTTCACTGGCAAAATGGATATTCAATTAAGAGGATTCTACTGTACTGTAAATTTTTTAACATTTTTATACTGTACCAATGACCCAGACTTAGCTGAATAGTAAAAAGGTTGGAGGGCCTAGGACATAAAGGAAAATCTAATAGGCTCAACTACATACAACAGAATTATCCCCTCAAGGAGAAAGAAGAAATAGGCTTTACATGTATCTTTCTTATTTGCATCAAAATAAAAAGAAAGACGCAATACCATTCTGTAATTGAGCGCAATAACATCAATGATCTCTATTAACATCCAGTATAACCCATTATACTAATATTTTTGAAGGAAAGCTAATAAATAAAGGAAGTCCAGAGAAATGAGACTCTTTATACTCATTAAAAGTGTCCGAGGATTGTATATTAGCGCCCGTATGACACGTGGCATATACAAATGCTTCACACCGAGCTACACTTTAAAAATATTACATGGATGAGTTAACATTAGCTTTACACTTTAAAACCATCCCGGCACTGACTCAGAATTCCCTTGCTTTTCACTATAAAGCAGGTGACCTAAGGGAACACCCTCCCCCCCCCCCCTTCCACTTGCCCTGGATCAAATACCCCAGAGCGAAGACAGCAGGACAGAGACACTGCCGGAACAGAAAGCCTGCATAACTATAGTTGCAACTGTTTAGTGGATGACATTCTGAGCAACAGATAACGGACCTGAACAATGCAGATCTCCAGAAATGGACTCAATATTTCTAAGATAAAAATTCGTGAAAGTGGAAGGCTGAGACCAATATGCAGCCTTCATTAGATCTGTAATAGCAACAATATTAGCGTAAGCCCAAGATATAGATAGAGCTCTTACTTCATGAGCTGAAATCTTAAGCACAGACAGCTGAGTTGAAGATAATTTATCATAAATAGTACGGATAGTTAATTGAATCCATCTAGCAATAGAATGGACCGACATGTGGAGGAAGCTTCCATGGCATGTCCCACAACAGACACCTGAGTAGATTAATCCACGGTCTCTGTGGAGACAGAGATGCTACCAACAGAATTTTGCATTGAGATTGTTTTATCTTGAGCAATATCTGCTGAATCAACGGCGCTGGAGGATACGTATATCCTATCATTCCGTCTCACGAGATCGATAGACCGTCTACTGGAAACGCTCGAATATCCGGACATGGTGACACATACGTCTGCAACTGAATGTTGAGATTTGTCGCAAATAAGTCTAACATTGGCCGCTCCCATTGGTAGCAAATCTGATTGAATACTCGTTTGTTGAGAGTCCATTCTGACGGCAACAAGCGACCCCTCCGTGAAAGGGAGTCTGCTAAAACGTTCAGACGACCTGGAATATGACGGACTGATAGGAGAACTTGATATTCTAGTATAAACAGAAGGATTCATTCCGTTAACTTGAATAACAGAATGGAATGAGTGCCTCCCTGGTTCCGAATATACCCTATTATCGTCGTATTGTTGGACAGAATTTGCACGTGTGCATTCTGAATAACGTTCATTCAATGACATAGCGCAAGCCAAATTGACATCACTTCTTTGATATTTATGTGCTTGATTAGGAACTGCGGATCCCAAAGACCCTGGCACTTCAAGTCCGTTGGGCTCAATGTTGCGCCCCAACCTGTTTGACTGGCATCCGTCATAATTGTAAAAGACGGATCCGGAAATTGCAGTGGAACTCCTTGATTAATCACTGAATATCTGCCCAAGTTGGAATCTCTTGTTTCACTTGATTTGACAAGAGGATGTCCGTACTGAGCGAATGAATCTTCACCCTCCAATTCTGAGTCGGAAAGATTTGGAGAGGACGAGTGCGTAGCCGCCCCATCGGAATAAAATCCGCGGCAGCTCCACACAAACCTATCAGTCTCATGAATTCTCTCGCTGTAACTTTGAGTGAAGACAAAAGCGAGCGTAACAACTGATTAATTTC
This sequence comes from Pictodentalium vernedei, assembly GCA_031216915.1. Taxonomy (NCBI): domain Eukaryota; kingdom Metazoa; phylum Mollusca; class Scaphopoda; order Dentaliida; family Dentaliidae; genus Pictodentalium; species Pictodentalium vernedei. The sequence goes on from CM062296.1 coordinate 224,885,388, forward strand.
GCTCTGGTTAACGGCAGATGAATGAGATTGTTGTGCATCTCGAAGCTCATCCCCAGGTGGGTGAATAACTTGGACGGCACCAGATCCGACTTCTCTTCGTTTACTATGAAACCGGGAAGTCGGAGAAATAGAAGCAGATTCTGCACATCGTTCTGAAGCGTTAACTCGTTGCCGTACCTCTGAAGAATGTCGTCCAGGTAGGCCGACGTTACCGCAGACGAATGAGCTCGGAAATGAGTCAATACCGAGTTCATTATTCGAGTGAAAGCCCAGGGCGCTAGATTCAGACCGAAGCACATTGCTCGGAACTGATACACGACTCCTAGGATGGCAAACCGAAGATACTTTCTGAATGCTGGATGTACCATGACGTGAAAGTACGCATCCTTGATATCTATGCTCGTAGCATAGTCGTTCACCCGAATGCTCGCTCTGACCGATCGGATGGTCTCCATATAGAATCTTGGAGCCACGTTCAGCTTGTTTATCCAGCTCAGATCTATAACTGGATGGAACAAGCCATCTGGTTTCAGAACCAGAAAAAGATGGCTGTAGAAACCTGGAGATTCCTGGTTTTCTACGACCTCTATCACGTTCTTCTCCAGAAGAGACTGGACCTCTGATAGAAGCGAGCCTCTTTCTGCGGAACTGACGGAAGCTGAGTTCATCTTGGACTTCGAGTTAACGGAGGTTTTCCTATGAAGGACAGATTTAGTCCTTCCAAAATCACTCCTCGAAAACCCAAGGGTCATCCATAATCAACTCCCAATTGGTTGAGAAACTTGACAGTCTTCTGTGCACTGGAACACGATCGAGGTTTATACCATCACCTCCTGGACCTGCGAGGCTTGTGGAAGGAGAAACCATGTCCTCCACAGCCCGCACCTCGCCCCGTCGACCTAGGGGCATCTGACCGGATGTCTCGGCCAGTATTACGGCCCCTACCTGAGTCGCTACCCTGATGGTCTCTAGAGTAAGACCTAGAGGATGTCTAGGAACCTCTATAGGAACTTCCCTTGGACGTATTCACCCCAGAAGTGCCTGTCCTACTCTTCTCCGCTGAATCCGACTTTTAGAAGTGGATTTGAGAAGCAGAGAGTCTGAAGCTTTCTTCGTTATCTGATCATAGATTGCGGAAAGCTTGCCGTCGAAGAGAAGCTCTCCGGAGACCGGAGCGACTCTGAGAGTTTTTCACCTTACTATCCATGTGCGTGGATGTAGCCAGGGCCGCGTCACGTGTAACCAACTCCAGATTTGCCACTGAAAGGGCGGAGTTATGCATGGAGAATGCTATGGCCCTCGAAAGAACTCTTAAGGAGGTTTGTACATCCTGGAATTCTTTTCCTTTGAGACGTAATGATAATGCTCTGGTAAGGTGAACTGCGTACGATAATGCTTCTAAACTAGCTCTGTTAAACGATATTGTCGTTTCCAACGTTGTGGTTGGAATTGACATAGACGACGGTATAGACAATTATAGGTCTTCAGCCTGGTCGTCTAGATGCAGAGGAACTCTCGGAATGCCCTGTCCTGCCGTTTCAAATTTTTCATTGAATTGATGAAAGGCAGATATAGAGCATTTGCCGATAAGAAACCGCACCTGCCCGATTTGGTAGCAAGTTTATATATAGCGTCATTCAATAGTTCAAATGTCCGTGAGACATTTCTGGACTGTGTTGGAAACCAGGGACGATTTCCCTAAACCGATTAAATAATTCTGTGTCCAGTGGCGCTATCAGTCTCTTATTCAGCAACGCAGCATTTTGGTCCGGAGGAACAACGTCATAAAGATAAAGCCGGATGAACTCTACGGCAATTTTATGTTGTTCCCGAAAGGGAAAATTCCAACTCCTCCGTATCCCTTTTGCCATCCTGTTGGACCACTTGTAATTGTTGGTCGTCCGTGCCTGCACCTACAGCAGAACGTACCGACCCAGCTTCCTCAGATAATTCCTGATCTGACAGAGTTTCTGTTGGTTGCTGGAATGCTGCGATAATTTGTGCTATCTGCGATAGCACGTCGGTAACGGAGGCCTGTGAAGCTGCGGTCTTACAAAATTTAGCCGCTGGAAGTCCCTAGGATGTTGACTCCTGCATATTCCTTTATGCGAACGTCCGGAGTATGAAGGCCTCATATCCTTGGCTACCAGATGGCGTGACCTGGTCCCCGTGGAATTCCTGATCGGTGAGGTTGGCTGGATATCACTGGTCACATAGCCAAGATGTGGTCGTGTGTGCTGCCGTGAGGATGAGGAAGCCAATAGAGCAGTCTCTCCGGACTGTCTATATAACGGGGCGTCCCGAGCGGTGGATGTATGCTCTGACTGAGAAACGTTCTGTACCACAATATCTGGGCCCAGATGTTGTTGTACGAGAGAGGGACCTCTCTCGCTCGGAGCCCCGGTTGGACCTGGACGAGCTAGGAACCGGACTAATAGGCTTCCTCCGTACCATCCTCGTATCCGTCGAAAATGGGTGTGCACGTTGTATTTTTATAGTGCTTGCATCACCCAAATCTCCTTCCTGGACCGCAACGGACGAACCCGGCTGCCGAGCGATTCGATGAATGGTTGCTACACCAGGCAAACTAGTGGACGTCAAAGCCGTCGATCCTACTTGGGACCTCTTAGGCAATTGACGTATCTGCATGAGCACTTTAGCCGCTAGCTCTTCATTTGACTGTGATGATGGAAGCACACTTTTCGAAGGCATCACGGAAACATTACCCTGTTCTTGTTCCTCAATGAGGCCTGTGGAGCTGCGGTCTTACGTAAATAGCCACTGGAAGCTCCAGGGGCGTTCATTCCTGCATTTATGTAATATGCGAACGTACCAATTGGAAAGGCCTCGTGTCCTTGGCTAGCGGATAGAGTGACCTGGTCGATGTGGATTCCCTGGTCGGCGAAGCAGAAGCTCCAGGGATGTTCATTCCTGCATTCATATAACATGCGAACGTCCCCTGGAAATCTGTGGTCACATAGCCAAGAAGCGGTCGTGTGTGCTGACGTGAGGATGAGGAAGTCAACAGAACAGCTGCGTCAGACTGTCTATGCGACGGAGCGTCCCGAGCAGGAAGAGTGGACGTATGCTCTGACTAACAAACAAACATGCAACAACATCGCAGCGCAGATGTTGTTGTACGAGAGAGGGGGCCTCTCTCGCTCGCGGTGCAGATAGACCTGGATGAGGTGGGTACCGGACTGACAGGCTTCCTCCGTACTATCCTCGGATCTGTCGTTGCTGGGTGTGCACATTCAATGTTTATAGTGCTCGCATCACCCAAACTGCTTCCCTGGACCGCAACGGACGAACCCGTCTGCCAAGCCATTCGATGAATGGTCACTACACCGGGCGGACTAGCGGATGATCAATGCCTTCGATCCTACTAGGGACCTCTTCGGCAATTGTCATATTTCCATGAGCACTTAGCCGCTAGCCTTAATACAGCAACAACAGAGACACACTTGTTGAAGACATCACGGAAATATCACCCCGTTCTTGTTCTTCTGAAAAAGAGGCTGATAAACTAGAGTGACCTTGCGGAGAGAGGACAGGAATGGACCCCTCACTGCTAACAATATACTGTGACACACGTCTCCAACGTTGTCAATCCAATTAGCACACGGTGAGCAAGAATTAGTGAACATGAGAATAAGAGGAAGATTTCCTCGCATTACAATTGAACAATATTTTTTCATCTTGAAAAAATATAAACAGTCATAATACTCGCACTAACCCTTGAGCAAAGATACATAATATAATATAATCCATTATAACATTTTGAAAAAATAATTTAAAAAAAAAAAATTTTGGAAAAATTTTCAGAAGAGCCCAAGTTCCCAATGGGAACAATGAGCCCAAATGGATCCCAAAAAAGCCTAAGTGTGGACAAAATTTTTTAAAACATTTTTAAAAATTAATGCAACACTTCCGGACAATATTAATGTATCTGGCTATGAGCAGAACTAACAGAAGACAAGTAATCACCATCAGAAGTAGCCGTTGTCAACATAAGCAAAAGTGAACAGAAACTGGAAACATGACTCCAGGCACTGAAACCATGGCCCAAAATCAGTAACCAATTTAAACACTATCCGATGTAAAACAGAGGCTTCCAGAGAAGAAACTGCAGTACATCAGATGGTAGATGCAGAAAACAATGCCTAAACACCCAAGGGTGAGGACGTAAACATGGGGAAAAAACAGAATAATCATTCTGTTACCAAGCCAAAACTCCCAAGAAATTTTAGTAAGAAAAAATTCCAAAATTACGCCAAAAGCATGGGAGAATAGCAAGGGTGTTATGAAGGAAAGGGAGAGAGGAAACACTGAACAAACAATGGTAAGTTCATAGACAGAATGACAAAATAAGGCTCATGCCTCGAAATTAGGGAACATGAAATAATTTCGTAAAAAAATTATAAGTTACATCCCTGAACACCTTCTGCCACTGTTTCTTCTTCTCATCCTTTATTTCATCCTTAAATCCACCATTTCTTTCAAAATTATGTGTCTGGCATCATTTAAACTGAGATTTACAAGCACAAATATCAGTGACATGTTACTAATTTTAGGGCCAAACAAAGAATGATAATTGTGCCAATTTCGAGACCTCCTTGACACTGCGCATGCACAGTGGAGTAAAAGTATGGAGGACCATATAGGACATTTCAATGCAAATTTTGATGCAAATTTTGGTGATTGGGGGGGGGGTAAAATTTGTGTTTGGCCCTAAATATTTAAGAGTTAGCACCAGCTAAGTCTGGGTCATTGGTACAGTATAAAAATATATTTGTTCTCATAGCACAGTGATAACAAAGGCACCCCAAACACTCGTTTCTGTCACAAGGTGATAACAAAGGTACCCCAAGAAGTTTCATAAATACAGACTCTACCCCGAGCCGTATTGACATGTGCACTTACTGTGTAGAAGTGGCACTGAACAAATCAAAGTTCATCTAAATTGCATAATTTCTGCACAAGATAAAAACCTGTATTATATGTGATGTATTTCATGTTACTAAACATTCCTACAAAAATTTATTCAAATCAAAACTTTCATACAGAAGTTCTGTACAAAAAACTGATTGCACTAATTTTGGTACAAAAAGGCTGCTGGTGGCCATCTTGAATTTTGGACCGCACCCAAAAACACTCGTTCTCGTCCCACGGTGATAACAAAGGTACCCAAGAAGTTTCTTAAAGATCGGTTCATAAATACAGCCTCTAGCCTGAGCCGTACAGAAGTTGTGTACAAAAAACTGATTGGACCTAATTTCGGTACAAAATGGCCACTGGCAGCCATCTTGAATTTTGGACCACACCTAGAAACACTCGTTATCATCCCAATGTGATAACAAATGTACCCAAGAAGTTTCATGAAGATTGGTTCATAAATACAGACTCTAGCCCGAGCCATATTGACATGTGCACTTACTGTGTATAAGTAGCACTGAATAAATCAAAGTTCATCTAATTTGCAAAATTTTTGCGCAAGATAAAAACCTGTAATATATGTGATGTATTCCATGTTACTAAACATTCATACAAAAATTTATTCAAATCAGAACTTTCAAACAGAAGTTCTGTATAAAAAACTGATTGCATTAATTTTGGTACAAAATGGCCGCCGGCAGCCATCTTGAAATTCGGACTGCACCCAAAAACACTCGTTCTCGTCCCAAGGTGATAACAAAGGTACCCAAGAAGTTTCGTAAAGATCGGTTCATAAATACGGCCTATATTGGCATTTGCAGTTACAGTGCTGAAAGTAACATTAAATAGATCAAAGTTAGTCTAATTGGCATAATTTATGCACGAGAAAAAAACCCGTATTATATGTGATGTATCCCATGGTACTAAACATTCACACAGAAAATTATTCAAATCAGAACTTTCATATGGAAGTTCTGCGCAAAAATCTGACTGCACCTAATTTTGTACAAAATGGCTGCCAGTGGCCATCTTGAATTTCGGACCAGACTCCAAAACACTCGTTCTCGTCCCACGGTGATAACAAAGGTACCCAAGAAGTTTCGTAAAGATCGCTTCATAAATACGGCCTCTAGCCCGAGCTGTATTGGCATTTGCACTTACAGTGCTGAAAGTAACACTACATAAATCAAAGTTAGTCTAATTTGCATAATTTTCGCACGAGAAAAAACCCAGTATTATGTGTGATGTATCCCATGGTACTAAACATTCATACAAAAAAATTATTCAAATCAGAGCTTTCATATGGAAGTTCTGCGCAAAAATCTGATTGCACCTAATTTTGGTACAAAATGGCTGCCAGCGGCCATCTTAAATTTTGGACTGGACCCAAAAACACTCGTTCTTGTCTCACAGTGGTAGCAAAGGTACCCAAGAAGTTTCGTAAAGATCGGTTCATAAATACGGCCTCTAGCGCGAGCCGTGTGTACGGTGCGACAGACAGACGGACAGATGGACGTTCTTACAAATGGCTACTTATGTGGCTATTTTATGGACATGTTAGGTGGCTAACCTAAAACACATGTCCAACATAATAAAACAAGTTTAGGGGGGAAAATATTTGGGGGGTCAGCTAACCCTAACCCTACCCTTTACTGACCCTAACCCTAAGCTAACCCTAACCGTAGCCACATAACTCTAACACCCCTTCACTGACCCCCACCCCACCCCACCCCACCCCAGAATGCCCTAGCCCTACTCGACATTTATCCAAACACCCACCCCACCCCCCACAATAAGAGATTCTGTTACATGGCTAGCCACAGTCTTTAACCACATAAGTATCCTGTTTTACTAACTCGTAGCCACATAAGTAGTCATTTGTGTGTGCGGACAGACAGACGACAGGCCATGACATTACCTCAAATTTGGCTTCACCAAAGTTGAGCTAAACATGATTCGAGGCAGCATTCATTAGTTATGGGACGGAAACCAAATTCAATATGGCTGCCATGGTGGCCATACTGAATTGGCTAACTTGATCAAAAACGAAAGGAAGCATTGTCTAGTTATCCACAAATATTCTCTAAAATTATGATTTGATCAAATAAGCTGTTCTTTTGTTACTGGATGGAAACCAGAAGTTAACAGACGGATGTCAGACAATGGATGCTAGATTGATGGACAGACGGATGGACAGATGCTCCTAAAATCCTAAAACCAAACCCTAACCCTAACCCTTACAATAACATAAAATCCCTGAAATTACAAAACCCACTTTTTAGCCACTTAAAAAACAGTTTAGCCACATAACCCACTTTTTAGACACATAAACACCATTTGTTAGTTCAACTTTATGTGGCTAGTCACATAAATCAGACTAGACACATAACAGTGCTATGCACCAACAACTAGGCACATAAACCTGATTTGTTTGATTGCCTAGAAGGATGGACGGACAGATGGATGGACATGGTGAAAACATACTGCATACAAGAAGGTAATTTTTTGATAGATGACAAAATTTTGTGTTCAATTAATAGGCATTTATTCTAAAACCTATATGAAATTAATAGGCCAACTTTGTACTGATATTATACTAAATAGTTTGGTGTTTGAAGGTAATATTTCAATTAACAGTATTATTCAATTAGGAGATATCCAATTAAGTAGGCTCAACTTTATTGTTTTTGGAACATTACTTCACTCAAGCTTCATATGCATAGGCAGCAATCATATTACATTTATATGGTTAGTTTAGGAATAATTATCCACAGATCTCGATGTATTTTTGTCATCCTTCAGTTATTTCAACTAGAACTATCACTGAAGGTGATTAATACCCCCGCTTTGGGTTTTTAGAGGAATGCACTTCTGATCATGTAGGCGAAGGCCATAAGGAAATGTATACATACAGATCATTTTTTGTTGTTGAAATTTGTATTTGCATGTGGCCTTCCACAGAACAGCACTGAATACTTAAAGAGCCCACACATATATGGTTTACATTTGGAAAAACACATTTACAATGTGCAACATGTATTCAAAATCGGTTCAGTAATGTAGGAGGAGTTGCACACACAAGAATCCCATTTGAAAACTCATAATAAATCCAAGTTAAAGGGAGATAACCTGGTTAAAATTGTCGCAGATCAAAAATTTGGGAATATGCGTATGTTCACTTAGTTGTGATAATGTTTGAAAGGTTTCGTCAAAATTGATTGATAAATGTAGGAGGAGTTGCACACACAAGAATTTCATGTAGAAACCCATAATAAATCTAAGTTAAAGGGAGATAACCTAGTTAAAATTGCCACAGCTCAAAAATTTTGGAATATGCTCATGCTCACTTAGTAGTGATGATGTCTGTAAACTTTCGTCCAAATTGATTGATAAATGTAGGAGGAGTTGCGCACACAAGAATTTCATGCAGAAACCCATATTAAATCAAAGTTCAAGAGAGATAACCTGGTTAAAATTGTCGCAGATCAAAAAGTTTGGAATATGCACATGTTCACTTAGTAGAGATGATGTTTGAAAGGTTTCATCAAAATCGGTTCATTAATGTAGGAGGAGTTGCGCACACAAGAATTTGTTCGAACGGAAAGACATAATAAATCTAAGTCAAAGGGAGATAACCTGGTTAAAATTGTCGCAGATCAAAAATCTTGGAATATGCGCATGTTCACTTAGTAGTGATGATGTCTGAAAAGTTTTGTCCAAATTGATTGATAAATGTAGGAGGAGTTGCACGCACAAGAATTTCATGTAGAAACCCATAATAAATCTAAGTTAAAGACAGATAACCTAGTTAAAATTGCCACAGCTCAAAAATTTTGGAATATGCGCATGTTCACTTAGTAGTGATGATGTCTGTCAACTTTCGTCCAAATTGATTGATAAATGTAGGAGGAGTTGCGCACACAAGAATTTCATGCAGAAACCCATATTAAATCAAAGTTCAAGAGAGATAACCTGGTTAAAATTGTCGCAGATCAAAAAGTTTGGAATATGCACATGTTCACTTAGTAGAGATGATGTTTGAAAGGTTTCATCAAAATCGGTTCATTAATGTAGGAGGAGTTGCGCACACAAGAATTTGTTCGAACGAAAAGACATAATAAATCTAAGTCAAAGGGAGATAACCTGGTTAAAATTGTCGCAGATCAAAAATCTTGAAATATGCGCATGTTCACTTAGTAGTGATGATGTCTGAAAAGTTTTGTCCAAATTGATTGATAAATGTAGGAGTTGCGCACAAAAGAATTTCATGTAGAAACCCATATTAAATCAAAGTTCAAGAGAGATAACCTGGTTAAAATTGTTGCAGATTAAAAAGTTTGGAATATGCACATGTTCACTTAGTAGAGATGATGTTTGAAAGGTTTCATCAAAATTGGTTCATTAATGTAGGAGGAGTTGCGCACACAAGAATTTGTTCGTATGGAAAGACACAATAAATCTAAGTCAAAGGGAGATAACCTGGTTAAAATTGTCGCAGATCTAAAATCTTGGAATATGCGCATGTTAACTTAGTAGTGATGATGTCTGAAAAGTTTTGTCCAAATTGATTGATAAATGTAGGAGGAGTTGAGCACACAAGAATTTCATGTCCGGAAAGACGTACGGACGGACGTACGTACGTACGGACGTAAAATCTTGAAATATGCGCATGTTCACTTAGTAGTGATGATGTCTGAAAAGTTTTGTCCAAATTGATTGATAAATGTAGGAGGAGTTGCGCACACAAGAATTTCATGTAGAAACCCATATTAAATCAAAGTTCAAGAGAGATAACCTGGTTAAAATTGTTGCAGATTAAAAAGTTTGGAATATGCACATGTTCACTTAGTAGAGATGATGTTTGAAAGGTTTCATCAAAATCGGTTCATTAATGTAGGAGGAGTTGCGCACACAAGAATTTGTTCGGATGGAAAGACACAATAAATCTAAGTCAAAGGGAGATAACCTGGTTAAAATTGTCGCAGATCAAAAATCTTGGAATATGCACATGTTAACTTAGTAGTGATGATGTCTGAAAAGTTTTGTCCAAATTGACTGATAAATGTAGGAGGAGTTGAGCACACAAGAATTTCATGTCCGGAAAGACGTACGGACGGATGTACGGACGGACGTACGGACGTACAGGGCAATTCCTATATAGCCCCCACTTCTTCGAAGAGGGGGTATAATGACCTCAATGTCATCTCAGATTGGGTTGGTTTGCACGAGTTAATTATGACAGCACTACAGACATGTGTGCTTGATTTCTAGCTGTGTATTTGTGATCAGTCTGTCTGTGAATTACATCGAAGCGACTGGGACAGGTGGTGAATTTCCAATCAAAATTCCACCTGCCTCCCCTACCAACACCTTCGTAAATCCACTGCACTGGTATAGCTTGTCAAGTGTCCTCGGTATGGGTACAATTTAGGTTGTGTGTGCGTTTTTTCAAACCACCCACAATGTAGGCAACATTTTCCAAAATGAAACTCCCCGTAGAGCAGTCATAATTATTCTGCTACTCCTTTATTGGCTACATTTTACTCATGATACATATATCAAACAATAAAATCTACATTAGTAATTTACAGTGTAGTCCTAAAACACATATATTAGTTCTTATTCATTGATCATTGTAAGTTGGGTTTTCCAGTCCATGATGGCTCCATAAACACTCTCTTAGGATTTTGCTATTTTGTGCTTTCCGTGCTTGAGGCAGACACTATGCTAGAAATTTCAATTTTGCACAAAATGTCTCAACAAAACACTACTTAACTTATTGTTCAATTATTTTTAGTCATCAAAATTTGTTCGTAATCTCTTTGCTTGGTACCAGGGGTCAGCCGAGTGGGCGACTAGGGCGAAGAAGTCACCTTGTCATTCCTCAAGTCACCTTGGCTTACATTGGGGGCGAAATTCAAGTCGCCCTCCAAAACGTCCTTGGGAGACATGGCAGTTTACTGTATTTTCTTATGTTTTTATTTCCAAAATAAACAACGCTTCTGCATTCACAAAAAAGTAAACACGGCTGCTGTTAAAATCCATCACACGGCTCTGAAAATAGCCTAAACTAGCCCAATTTTATATTTCTGAAAAGAATTGTAATGTCGTATTGTTCGAACAATACGCTCCAACTAATAGTAACCAGCACAAAATGCTATTTAAAAACAAAAGTGTCAGCAAACACCACAAATCACACAAGACACGCATCAAGTTAATTAGAATTTATTAAAGTTAACCACCATTTCAAAACCCCCAAAAATGTGCAGGGGACAGTTTATCCATAAAAAAAGCCCCACAATTTGCATTGAAAGTTTTTCTTTGAAAACTTGTGATGGAAGGGGGTTAAATGTAAAAAGGCTACGATAGAAATCACACATATTAGGATGGATAAGAATGGTAGGCCTTATAGCACCAGTCGCACGTGTCAATGTAAGATGGTTGGCAGAAATTGTCATTTTTCTGAACAGAGTGTTATCACCCAGCACAGCAGGTAAGGGAGACAACTGAAATATTTTGTCATTTACCTTAGAAATAAATTAACTCAAATTGTTAGTGACGCTTAATTTACGATGGATGTCGAAAACTTTTTTAACTACGCTTTTCAATTCAATTAGGACATTCAGAAACCATGAATGACCCAGCTTCTTATGTGAAGTTGAAATTTATTTTAAATACTTTAAATATTTTTTTAAAAATAATAAACCTTCTAATACAGAGAAGAACACTCTGACCATGGGTAATGCTAAATTTCAAATCCACTGCATTGAGGCAAATACAAAATCAACTGCATGGTCACCCCAGGCCTAGTCATCACTGTTAGGGAAAGAGTTAGGGTATTCAGAAACCATGGACACAATTTTTTTGTAGGGGAGGGGAAGGATTTTAACCTACATGACTTAGTTTTGTGTGTGTATGTATGTTTGTATAACTTTTATTAATTTTTTTCTCCACAACTGTGTCCTCTATGTACATTTATTTTGTCACGATGTCATATACGTTTTGTTTTTTTCTAACTTCTCCCTCATGTCCACTGACTTCTCCCTCCTGGCCCCTGACTTCTCCCTAAAGTCTCTGGAGGGAGAAGTCACTGGAGGGAGAAGTCACTTCTCCCTAAAATAAGCTGCCAGGCTGCCCCCTGCTTGGTACAGCTTATGGGAGAGTGTCTACAGGCAATCTCATAAATTGTAACAAAGCATATCCGTAGAGACAAAATAATTTCCTGTCAAAATTAATTTGAAGCACTGAATATAAGACCTTAACCCCTTATCCAATGAATCGGCAGCATCCACCTGTGTAATTTATAAACAAATAATTTCAACAAAACCATATAATGTGATCCCTCATTGGAACAAGCTCATAGAGGGGTCAAATGATATGGTTTTGTTGAAATATTTTGAAAAATTAGGCTAAAAACAAAAAAATTCTTGTTTCTCATGCACCTCCCTCACCATAGAAAACTCATCACCTTTTTTTTCACCTGAAAATCTCTTCTATGACACTATTTTGCACTTGTAGGACAAATATTAAACCATCTATACCTTGTTTGACAGAGCTCACAGAGCTCTGTCAAACAAGATATAGTTGGTTAAATTTTCAACTACATTATGGGATATTTTCACTTGCTGAAAACATTGGTTTGCCACATAACAGTATAAGTAGTTAAACTTCTGATTCCAACTATTTTCAGAAGTGTTTTGTCATCATAAAATTGAGGAAAAATGGCCTGAGAAACCAAACAAAATTTTATAAGCCTTAAAAAAAATTAATAAATATTGATATCATGTATATTGGGTAAAGAGTAAAGTTGTAGCTCCTGTGTACTTCTATTTAAAACCTCACTAAGGACTTCCAGCAATCTACCAGTTAAGACATTAAAGGGGCATAAATAATTTTTGCCTTGTTCCAAGAGTTTGGTCAATTCTATGAAGCACAGGAACCACATGATATGTTCAATCTTAAAATGTTGTACAGAGTTTAGTGTTATTAACTAAAATTTAAGGTTGGAAAGTTGACAAGCAAAAAACATACAGTGGCACCCACTTAAGTGGATACCTCTTAATTTAATAACAATGTTAATTGAATATTACTTCCAAAACACCAAATCATCTACCATACCTTCAGAACAAATTTGGCAGGTTAAATGCATGTGGTTTATAGGGTAAAACCTCTTGTAATATGTGCTTAAATTACCCCGACAATCTATCAAGATTGCTTTGGGATTGATGTGTGGGTATGTAGATAAATATGTAGATGTGTATATTTCTTTTCTGATAGCACAGGCAAGCTATTTCAATAAAAATGCCTGTATTGGGTGTCGTGAGGCCAAATAGGTCTACAAGTAAAATGCAGTGATTATGACACGATTGCTTTGGGATTGATGTGTGAATATGTAGATAAATGTGTATATATTTTTTTTTGATAGAACAGACAAATTATTCAACAAGATATATATACTATTAAAAAAAAAAGTGGGGGATATTTGATAAAGGTGAGATATATGAAGAAATATATTTATATTTTCATAAAAAAGACAGTTGAGGCATTGCAATGTGACATCTGGTGAATGATTTCAGTGATAGTTGGGTGTCTGACAAGCACACATTCCACGCACTGTGCAGTAGAAGACATGGACGGTCAGAGAATTTACCACATTCAGTCAAAGACCTCAATACCTTGTAAATCCTCCTCAGTTCGCGAGACTAGCTCAGATCCGACGTAGCATACTCCTCACCAAACGTTCAATATCAGCTTGACTGATGTTATTCCATTCTTCCTGCAGTGCAGCAGCAAGTTCCTAGACATTGGTATGGGGCTGTTGGCATTGTCGTAGGTGTCAGCCAAGCATATCCCAGATGTGCTCAATTGGTGAAAAGTCTGGACTTAGTGCTGGCCAAGGTATTGTAGTGATGTTCTGCTCCTGGAGGAACTCTGTAGCGACACCGGCCATGTGTCCTGTGTGCTCTTGCATTGTCATCTTGGAAAATGAATCGAAGGCCGTGATGTCACTCAAATGGCACCACATGAGCTGTTAACATGTTGTCGCGGTAGTACTGCCCTGAAACATGCACTTGGAAGACATGTAATGCGGTTCTGCTTGTAATGGTTGCCTCCCCATACCATAACTGACCGACCACCAAAATGATCGTGCTGCCTAATGGTTACATCATGGTATCGTTTGTTCTGCTACCACCGCCAAACTCTGTTTCACCTGTCGTGGAAGTCGAGAGTGAACCTCGATTCATCAGAAAACATGACATTGCTCCACCGACAATTGTACCAACACTGTCGTGCTCCACACCAAACACGCCTTGCTGCGATGTTACGTTCAGTCAAATGTGGAATTATCTGAGGCCAGCAAGCGTACAAATTCCAACTGTGTAGGCGATTTCGGATAGTCTGACCACTGACTCGCACGTCTGTTGCTCGATGCAGCTGCTGTCCAATTTCTGAGGCACTTTGATGGCGGTTACATAATGCTGTGGTTTGGATGAAATAATCCTGGTTTGCAGTTGTCGCCCTTGTATGACCTGACCAAGGTGTCATCAACATTGCTGGTCTGACGGTAGCGTGACCACAACCTGCTAATCACCGACTGAGTAATGTTGAGAATTTGAACTACTACTGCAGTCTGTCTGTTGCCAGCTTCCAACATGCCAACGGCACGTAAACGTTAGTCACGTGTCAGTCTTCGCATACCTCAAAAGTTACGTTTCGACCAGAAACTATAGATGAAAAGAGTTTATAGCAAGAAAAGAAAGATAAGACTTCTGAAAAAGCCTGTCCAGTACAAATGAAAATTTCAAAACGTACTCCACACACCTTAATTCGGCGCTCGTGCAAAAAACCTCCAAAAAGTTTTCATGGGCTGGTGACATTCATGATCCACACTAAACTTGGTAATATACTGATGTATCCAATCACGCATATCCAATACCATTCTCCAAAAATATCAACATCAGTTTGGATATCCCCTACTTTTTTTTAATAGTATATAATAAATAAAATGCCTGTATTTGGTATAGTGAGGCCAAATAGGTCTACAAGCAAGGAAAATGCAGTGATTATGTCAAGATTGATTGAAGACTGATTTGTGGATATGCAGATAAATGTTTATATTTTTGTTTACAGCACGGGCAAAACATTAATCAAATGCTGAATCGAGCGATTCACATTTTATCTAGGCTGCAACAGGTGTGTTGACCAATCACTCCAGACTCCATAGACATGCAAATAGGCTATATTAACATTGACAAAAATGCGAACTAAGCAGCATGATGGTGTCTCGCCATGGTAAATTCAATAAAACTCAAAGAACCCATTAATCACTAATTTGCAACTTTGCAGTATCTAGAGTGATCACCTATTACAGTGAACACACCTACTGTGATATACATAAAATCTTGATTGATTGATGCAATGGTTGATTAATATCTTGCCTATGCTATGAAAAATTATAATTTGTATATTTTTTATACTTACCAATGGCCCAGACTAGCTGGTGTTAACTCTAAATTTAATCCAGGGCCAAACACAAATTTTGCCCCCAAATCCCCAAAATTTGCATGCAAAACCGAAAAGTGAATGTCCTATCTGGCCCTCCATACTTTTGCGAACTGCGCATGCGCAGTATCCAGGAAGACACCAAAATTGGCACCAACCATCATTCTTTCTAGAAATTTCCTGCTAAATGTTGTAAACAGCGGGGAGGTATGAGTGCCCACTCATGGGAGGGCCATCCCCGTCTGGGCCATTGGTAAGTATAAAAAATATACAAATTACTTTGAATTTATAATATTTTTATACAACAACCAATGGCCCAGACTAGCTGAATCGTAAAAAGGCTGGAGGGCCTAGGACATAGAGGAAAATCCAACAAGAGCTGGACTGTCGTCCGGTGCACACCCCCACATGGTGTAACGCCTAGTGTGGGCATACCTATGACCAACAAATATTATAGAAAATAATGAAAGTTATGAATATTCTCGGATGGACTCACACATGGATGGAGACACACAGACAGACGCTGTAATCCAGTATAACCCTCCCTCCCTCCCCCCCCCCCCCCCCATTTTCTTCGAAAGTGGGGATATAACAATTTCCAACAATTTCTAAGTCAAAAGGTATGGTAAATTTGTTTGGTGTTTGGGAGTTTTATGCAATGAGGCAGAAGCCTTTGCCATAGGCAAACTGCATGCCATATTTCACTGATATCTGATAACCCATACCTGAGATACAGGCTGAACAGACAAATAATGTCTATTTCCTACAATTTCTAAGTATAAAAAGGGGGATCACTCTAAAAAGGAGAATGTGAGAAATATCATTAAATCCTTTTTTAAAGCCTATACCATAAGCAGTGTTCACGGCAAATTTCATTGCAAAAGAACATTCCATACCCGAGATACAGGCTGAATAGACAAAATTTGGCTCGGACGGACACAATTTCTAAGTGAACAAGTAATAAAAACAAGTAATAAAAAAAAAAATAACTAGTGTGGGCATACCTATGACCAACAAATATTATAGAAAATAATAATTTACTTAAGTTATGAAAGTTATGAATAATATCGGATGGACTCACACATGGATGGACGGACATACGGATGCACAGACAGACGGACGAACGCATGTAATCCACTATACCCCCATCCCCATTTTCTTTATCACTTCTTAAAGGATAACTCCTACAGGAGAATAGGAGAGAAAGGAATTATATATGTCTTTCTCATTTGCGAGAAACGAGAAAGACATAACTCCAACAATGTAATTGAGCATTACATAATATATAATTCTCCATTTAATGCCAGCATAACCCATTATGCTAATTCGGTGAAGGGAAGCCAATATATAAAGACAGTCCAGAGAATGAGACTCTTTATACTCATTTAAAAGTGTCCGAGGATTGTATATTAACGCCCGTTTGACACGTGACATATACAAATGCTTCACAGTGAGCTACACTTTAAAAACAATACATAAATGAGACATATTATTTTCTTCACACCGAGCTACACATTAAAACCATCCAAGCACCGACTCAGGACTACTGACACCGGAGAAGGTCTTCCCTTGCTTTTCACTATAAAGCCAGATGATCATAAGGGAAAAAACGTCCCCCCCCCCCCCTTTCCTCTTGCCCCTTGTTCTGAAGTACACAACCACAGAACGAAGAGGGCAGCGGAACAGCGTCACTGCTGGAACGGGTTGCCTAAATAAGTATAGATTAATCATTTAGTGGACAACATTCTGAGTAACGGACAGAGGACCTAAACATCTAAGGTCACCGGAGATGGACTCTAAATTTCCAAGGTAAAACTTGGTAAATGTAGAGGGCTGTGGCCAGTACGCAGCTTTCATGAGATCAGTAATGGCTATACTGTTAGAATAAGCACAAGAAGTGGACAGCGCTCTAACTTCATGCTCTGATATCTTATTAACAGAACGCTGATCCGAAGATAGATTTTCACAGGCAATCCATATTGCCAACTGAATCCATCTAGCAATCGAATGAACAGAAATATCTCTTCTGTTAGGAATCAATGACAGAAAGAAGCATTTTCTTCCTCTTCTTATAAAATCTGATTAGCGTTTATACATGCGCATAGCCCTGACTGGACACAGCAGAGGTCTACGGTTGTCCGTAGATGGCAGAACCTTTATGGTAATAGGCTCAGGCCATTTATCTGGAGCCTGATTCTTAGCCAAAAATCCCACTTCTGCAGTTAAAATAATGGTATTACCAACACTATGGTAGTGAGATTCATCAACAGACAAAGCATGAAGTTCACTAACTCTTCTAGCAGATGCAAAGGCTAAGAGAAATGCTGTTTTATAGGTCAAGAATTTGAACTCTACAACATCCAACGGCTCAAACAGAGCTTCTTTAAGCTTCAACAGAACCCAAGCTAAATTCCACTTAGGAATTTATCTAAGGGTTCTAGGTCTATTTATAGAGAAATTTCTAACTAGTTTGGATAACGAAGCATTAGATCCAATTGCCAAGTTATCATAATGAGCGTAAGTGTCCAATAACATATACGTATAGACCTTAATAGTGATGGGCTGCAGTTTGAGAACATCAAACAGGTAGACCAGAAAGTTGGCAATATCCGGTATGGACGGATCATAGACATCTATCAACTGATCCTTAGACCAACAGAAGAAAACCTTCCACTTAGCTGCATAATTCAGCGAAGAGGAGGACCTCCTGCAGTTAGAAATTGCGTCCACTGCTCGTCCTGTAAATTGCTTGCTGTGCAAGAAGGACCACACAATGGTAATACGTGAAGGTTGAGAACTTCCAGGTTGTGATGCAGTGTGCGTGACTTCCCCTGATAAAGAAGGTCCTCACGCGGAGGAAGCTTCCCGGGAATGTCCCATAACAGACACCCGAGAAGATTGATACACGGTTTCTGTGACAATAGAGATGCTACTAACAGAATCTTGCAATGAGACTGTTTGATTTTTAACAGAATCTGCTGAATCAACGGAGTTGGAGTATACGCATATCCTATCATTCCATCCCATGAGATTGACAGAGCGTCTACTGCGTACGCTCAATGGTCTGGACATGGCGACACGTACATCTGCAAGTGATTGTTGAGGTGTGTCGCAAACAAATCTATCATAAGTCGATCCCACTGGTAGCAAATCTGTCTGAATACCCGCTTGTTGAGTGTCCACTCAGATGGCAACAGGCGACCTTTCCAAGAGAGCGAGTCTGCTTGTACGTTCAGACGACCCGGTATATGATGGACCAATAGTTGAACATGATGATTCATGACATACAGAAGAATTTTTTCCATTCGTTCAAATAACGGAATCCAATGAGTGCCGCCCTGGTTCCTGATGTATGCTACTACTGTTGAATTGTCCGACAATATCTGAACATGAGCGTCTGCTATAATGTGAATCCAATGTTGTAGCGCTAACCATATTGACATCATCTCTTTGATGTTTATGTGTTTCTCTAGGAACCGAGGGTCCCAAAGACCCTGACTCTTTGAGTCTGTCGGGCTCAGGGTCGTGCCCCAACCCGTTTGACTCGCATCTGTCATAATCGTGAAAGTCGGATCCGGCAGCTGCAGCAGAACTCCCTGAATTAACCACTGAATATCTGCCCAAATCTGGACCTTTTGTTTTACCAGGTCCATTAAAACAATACTGATCTCGAGCCAATGTGTCTTCACACTCCAGTTCTGGTTAAAGAATATCTGGAGGGGACATGTGCGCAAGCGACCCATCGGAATAAGATCCGCAGCCGCTCCACACAACCCCATCAGTCGCATAAATTCCCTCACTGTTAATGCGTTTGAGTGTAGACAAAAGCGAGCATAACAACTGACAAATTTCGATCTGGTAACGGCAGACGAACTAGATTGTTGTGAGTCTTGAAGCTCATTCCCAAGTGAATGAACGACTTGGACGGAGCTAGATCCCACTTCTTCTCATTTACGATGAAGTCAAGATGTCGGAGCAAGAGAAGCAGACTCTGAACATCGTTCTGAAGAGTAGTTTTGTTGCTGTATCTCTGAAGAATGTTGTCCAAGTAAGCCGACATTACCACAGACGAATGAGCTCGGAAGTAAGACATTACCGAGTTCATTATTCGAGTGAATGCCCAGGGCACAAGGTTCAGACCAAAGCACATCGCTCGGAACTGATACACTATCCCTTGAACGGCGAACCGCAGGTACTTTCTGAATGCCGGTTGTACCAGGACATGAAAGTACGCATCCTTTAGATCTATGCTTGCCACATAGTCGTTCACTCGAATACGCGCACTTGCTGACCATATGGTCTCCACATAGAACTTTAGGGTTATGATAAGTTTGTTTATCCAGCTCAAGTCTATTACCGGTCGGAACGAGCCGTCTGGCTTTGGTACGAGGAACAGGCGACTGTAGAATCCTAGAGAATTTTGATTCTCAACAACCTCTATTGCTTCCTTTGATAAGGGAGACTGTACCTCCGATAGGAGAGACTCTCTTTTGCAAGGATTTGACAGAAGATTTGTCCAACACGGACACCTTGTTAGTGGTGGTTTCGCTTGGAAAGATAGCCGTAGGCCATCAGAGACCTCACTTCTCACCCACTGGTCTTCCGTAATTGTTATCCAGTTTGTTGCGAATCTTGATAACCTTCCGCCAACTGGCAAGCAATAGAGAGAGGTCCTGACCATCACCTGTACGACCTGCGAGGCTTACGGGAGGAGAAACCACGTCCCCCCTCACGAAGAGCCTCGACCCACCGGCTTAGGGGTGTCTGACCGGTAGTCTCGATCAAACCTATGCCCCCTTCCCGGGTCGCTGTATTGATGATCCCTAGATTAATTATAGGAGGGTTTCCTATACCCTCGCGAGGAGTCCCCTTTAGACGATTTCTGTCTGGGATGTCCTCCTTTACTCTTTTCTGCTGCAGCGGGTCGATTAGATGGCGACCTTAGGAGCAGAGTATTAGATGCTTTCTTTGTAGCTTGGTCATAAACCAATAAAAGCTTGTCATCAAATATTGTGTGTCCGGATACCAGAGCGACCTGTAGAGAGTTTGTCACCTTGTCATCTATTAAAGACGCATCGTCACATCTGATTAACTCCAAATTAGCCACTGTTAGAGTGGAGTTATACGTGGTAAACATAATAGCCCCGGAAAGAACTCTTAAAGAAGTACGAACGTCCTCAAATTCCTTCCCGTTGAGACGTTGCACCATAGCTCTTGAAAGGTGATCTGTGCAAGACATAGCATCCAAATTCGCTCTGTTTGAAGATACTGCCGTCTCAATTGTGTCCGAGCGAATTGTGAATGACGCAGGCAAGGATAGCTCTAGATCCTCAGCCTGATCATCCAAACAGAGAGGAACTCTCTGCATATATTCCCCGACCGTTTTAAATGATTGTGGTCCAATAAACGGTAAATTTACGGAAGATGATGTCAAGAAACTGCCTTTCTTCTTCCCACTGGAGAGTTTGAATATGGTGTCGTCTAAATGGCCGAAGGCCTGTGACACCTGTCTAGACTGAACCGGAAAAGACAGGACCTCCTCCTTTGTCCGGATAAAGACTGTGTCCAACGACGCCAGCGATTTCTTTCTAGTAGTTGCAGCATTCTGATTCGCCGGAACAAATTCAGGGTAGTATTGATGGATTAAATCCATCGCAACCATGTGGTGTTCCGAAAGGGAAGGGTAATCTTCGTCCATATCCCTTTCACCATCCGATTGAATCAGTTGAGACTCTCGGTCTATCGCATCTGAACGTGCGGATGACTGGACCGACCCAGCACCATCCAACAGCTCAGGTTCTGAGACTGCCGAAGGCTGCTCCTGCACTTGCTGGGATGCTGCGATGAGCTGCTCAATCTGTGACAGCAAGTCCGTTACCGAGGCCTGAGGAGCAGCGTTCTTCTGATTCTTGGCCATCGGCTGCTCCTGGGATGGTGTGTCCAAGACGGCTCTTTTATCCGGACATCCCGATAAATGAGTCCTCGTCTCCTTAGCTACCGGATGGTCCAACTTCGCAGACAATGAGTGGTCCCTTCTCGGCGATGCAGGCTGGATGTCCAAAGTTGTGTAGCTAAGGTGCGGTTGTGTGTGCTTTGAAGATGACATTGTACAAGCCGTAACTGTAACCAAGGCCAGCTGTGAACTATATGGAGCATCCCGGATGGGAGGAATGGACGTATGCTCAGACTGACGCAAGTTTCTAATCACAACATCTGGCCCCAGATGCTGTTGGGAAAGAGAAAGGGCCTCTCTCGCTCGCAGTCCTTTCATAAAAAGACCTCGCCGAGCTTCCCACGGTACTTGCCGGCTTCTTCCTCTGTTCCGTCGTCGCTGGGTGAGCATGTTTATATTTTAAGGTGCTCGCTCTACCCAATCCACTCCTCTCGACCGCAATGGACACACCCGGCATCACAGTACTCACGGATGGAGTAACTGCTTCACCTGTCGAGCTAGCTGGCGACAAGGGACTAAAACCACCGGATAGAGGCTTTTTGCCCGGTCTAATATTCATGAGCACCTTTGCAGCTAGCTCTGTTTGCTCATCTGAATGTGACGACGGTAGCACACTATCTCTAGCCATCACGTAAACATCACCATGTTCTTGTTCCTCTGGAAATGAAACTGAGAAACTTGATTCACTTTGTGGCGAGAGGACCGGCATTGGCCTCTTGCCACTAACAACGTACCGTGACACCCGTCTAAAACGTTTGTCATCCCATCTGACAAATGTTGAACAAGAATTAGTGGGAGTACATCAACTACAAGCAAGGCAGCAAGCATGTAAATCCGAGGAAGACTTCCTCGCCTTGCATTTTGATCAATAAGCTTTCATAATGAATCAAAACAAAGTCGACAGTACTCCCACCAACTCCACAATAAATATATGAAAAAGGTACATCATAAATAACATTCAAAATATAAATCGAAAAATTAATTTCCCAAAAAAATTTTTCGAAAAATTTTGACAGGAGCCCAAGTTCCCCAAAGGGAAAAAGACGAGCCCAAATGTATCCCGATAGAGCCTAAGTGTGGACAAAATTCCAAAAAATTAATTGCTACAACAATCCTACCATGAACTAAATAGGAAATTACATATATTTATACAAAAAATTAATTGCTACAACAATCCTACCATGAACTAAATAGGAAATTACATATATTTATACAATGTTGTCAATGTAAACAACGTCAGAAGAAAAACCGGAAACAAGACTCCAGTAGTGTTGAAACGACTAGGGTATTTCATAGTCGACTAGTCGATCGCTATTAGTCGACTACTAGTCGACTAGTCGGCACCTAATATAAGGTTAGAACATGGGGTTTTTTTGGACCGATGAGAGAGGCCGAATATTGGCCCCATTCCCAATCGAAAATAGTCACTTTTTTCCCCAATTTGCTCCCCAAAATTACCAATTCACTGTAGTTGGGAATTCATTTCTGTGTGACCAGTCGATTATTTTCAAGTGACAAGGACCGAATATTTGGCACTGGGATTCACAGTGTGAATTGTTTCAGTGCGAAGGGTATTCACGTGTGTTGTTTTGAAACCGTTTTAACAGTGTCATGGAGCGTCCTTGACCGTGTTCTCCCAGATGTCGCTCTAAATTAGCTCCCTTGATGTGCAACAATGATAACTGATTGACTTGCAGTGATGTAAGTCAAAGTGACAAAATGCATCGCTATCAAGCATAACTGCTCACAAATGGTGCCTAAATTTCGTTACTGATGGATTCCGTGCTTCTTAAAGCATGTTACCGATTTTTAGGTTCCGTTCACGTCTGAAATCCTGTCTGATAACCTGTATTTACCCAAACCATTCTCCAGGTCTGATACTCCTGCTGACTGATGTCAAGAAACCTGAATTTGCGTTTGCTGTCAGATGCCGACCACTGAGTTTAATCTTCAAAATATATGTATCTGTGGAAAACGGCGACTAGTCGACTAGGAAATTGCTAATCGATTATTGGCAGAACCCTAGTCAACGTTGACTAGTCGACTAATCGTTTCAACACTAGACTCCAGGCACTGAATAAAAAGGCCCAAAGTCAGTAAAAGATTTAGAACTATCTGATGTAAAGCAAGATCTTCAGCAGAAGAAAAAACGATACATCGGATGTATGATGCATGACCCAAAATGCCTAAACACCCCTAGGGTGAGGATGTAACCATGGGGAAATACAGAATAAACATTCTGTATAACACGTCAAACTCTCAAGAAATTTATAAAAAAAAATTCAATAAAATAATTAACTGGGGGGCTTCAAGGAAGGACAGGGAAGGAACACTTAACAGTGGAAAAATCATTACAGTAGAACCTGTCTTGAGAGACCACTGCCTTGAGAGACCACCTGTAATGAGAGACCACACCTGCCAGGCACCGATTGGTTTTACTCTATAATGGACCTGCTATGGGAGACCACCTATCTTGAGAGACCACCTGTCTTGAGAGACCACTGTGACCTGGTATCAACTTGTATTTTTATGCCATAATGGACCTGTCTTGAGAGACCGCCCCTTTGAAGACTGAAACCATGACAAAACCTTCTTACCTTTTCTGGAATTGGAAAATCAATTGTGGTTATACTAACATAATTAAAAGTATTAAAAGCTCTTAATTGGGTTTCAATTGCTAATTCATTAAAGATTGAGATGTTTTTATAAGACCCCTGTGAAAAGATTAGGATTATTGCTGAATAAACAATTTCATACATACCTGAAATGTCACAAATAGGAATAAAAATAAATTTGTGTTGAAAATCTTTTTGTAACAAATTGAAATGGACTGTTATAAAAATTATAAAAATAAATTAGTGTTGAAAATCTTCAATGAAGATTTTCAACACTAATTTATTTTTATAATTTTTATAACAGTCCATTTCAATTTGTTACAAAAACTTCATAAAAAAGAACAACTACAAAGTAATTACAAAAATTCATTCTTCTCCATTTCTGAATTTTGTGGTTGGTTATTCACTGACTTGAGAAAACCTGAAACCTGTTATGAGAGACCACCTGTCTTGAGAGACCACTTTTGTGTGGCCCAAAGGGCGGTCTCTCAAGACAGGTTCTACAGTAGCAAGAATGATGATGTCAGGCCCATGTCCCGAAATTGGGAAACATGAAATAATTTTGATAAAAATTATAAAGTTACAGCCCTGAACGTTTCCAACCACCGTTGCTTCCTTCCATCATCCAAATGTGTCCTTGGATCCACCAATTCTCTCATTGATTTGTGTCTGGCATCATTAAAACTGAGATTTAAAAGCACAGATGTCAGTTTGTTGTTACTGACAGAAGGGCCAAATAAAGAATGATGGTTTGTGCCAATTTCGGTGCCTTCCTGGATACTGTGCATGCGCAGTTCGCAAAAGTATGGAGTATGGAGGACCAGATAGGACATGAAATGTTCGGTTTTGCATGGAAATTTTGGAGATTGTGGGGGCAAAATTTGTGTTTGGCCCTGGATTAAATTTAGAGTTACCACCAGCTAGTCTGGGCCATTGGTTATTGTATAAAAATATATATACACATTTATCTTCATATCCACAAATCAATCTTGAATTGATCTTGACATAATGACTGAATTCCCTTTGTTTATAGACCTATATGGTCTCACTCTGCCCAATACAGGTATTTAATCTATTATATCTCATTTGACAGGGCTCCATGAGCTCCGTCAAACAAGATATAATAGAATAAATGACCAGTTTATCTCTAGAGTATGGAAAAGTGACCAAATCTCTGTTGAATATTCTGGTTAGCTGAATAATTCTCAATGGCAAAGTGGTTATTCAATTAACAGGGTTCCACTGCATTATTATACTGCTATAATGACTTACGATGCAATGTCTTGACTGCAACCAACTGATCACCTTTCTCATTTGGGATGGTCAAGTATCCACGTCTAACTCGTCCAAAATGTCCTAAAAAATCAAAAACCAACAATCATCTAAAATAAATGAAATTTAACCCTCTACATTCTGATGTCTAAATGTCAAAAATTCAAGCTGCAAATATTTCCCATAATGCAACTAGAAATTAAACCAATTCAGTCTTGTCAAAAATGACTGAATTGGTTAAATTCTTATTTGAACTATGAGAAACGTTGCTGCTTGAATTTCTCTGTATTCTGACATCTGTGTGCAGAGGGCTAAGACCATAGACCATATTTACTGATTTTTAAGGATTTTTACCAAGAATTTACAAAAACAACAATACTTATACAATATTTTCATTGGTTGTTTAAAAACTGACAGCTAACAAATTCAGCAAATTTTGTTTTGCGTTTCATTGACTTCAACTTTGATGAATTGTGGGAGGGTGACTGGTGGGTGGGTTTTTGGGTGGGTTGGCAATTGAGCAGTCATGCATAAACAATTTGTCTGAAGGCAATAGCTTCAGATCATGACAATCAAACACATGGGGTCGGTATCTTTATGGAAGGAAAAGAACCCTTTTGATTTTTAACTTTCTCATCAAAATGTATATGTCACTGTTACCAAAAATAGCTTTTTTCTGGGCAATAATAACCATTTTTAAATCAAACTTGCAGAAAGTATTTGCTTATCAAAAGAGAAGAACCCTTCAGATTTAAGCGCAAAGGTCACAAGGCTGTTACTGTAAGTAATATGGTGTTTCACAAATTGATTTTCAGACAGTTAATATGACACATGTCATCAAATTTACAAGTTATGTACTGCAATAGGAGGGGACAACTGAGAAAATTTCCAGATCAAAAAAAGTTTATGGACGAATGAATGGACAAATGGAAGGACATACAGACAGATAGACAGACCAGACACATAATACGTCCCATTTTTCAACAGGTATATAAAAGGTTAACCCTTGACCTAATGAATCGATCACATGTGCCAACATGTTAAACAAATTCAGCATTAGAAAAAAAATTATTTTTAACCCTTTGAGACTTTAATTATCCTGACATTCAAACTTCACTGGGAATTCAGATTCTTCAACATTTCTTCAAAACGCAACGTCGAATGTCGAAAAGTACAAATAACAAGATATTTTTCACATTAGTGATTATCTGGTTGAGGGCTAAATTATTTTTGGTGGTCTGAATTTGTTATTCAAAACTTGTTTTATTACAAATTATTGGAGTACCCACAGGCACTTTCCAATAATTTGTAAATAAAACAAATTTAAATAAACAAAATATTATCTGTGTTTGGCTGAATATGAAATATAAGCAAGGAAAGTGTTGGCTTTTGCTCTGGTATCCTCATTTTTTGAACACCCTGATAGTGGTTTCAAGCACTCAACCAGTTAAGAAGTCTTGACAGCACGATTATATTCGTATTTTAAGCTGCGATAACATTTGGCTCAACGGTTGTCACTGAGCACTATTCAGGGGAAAATAGGAATTGAGGTTAAAGCTTTAAAAAATAAAAAAAAACATAACAAAACTAATGACCACAACATATCAATGTGCTGTTTGATTTTGTACACCATAAGACATATAAAAGTATCAAAGGGTTAAAAAAAAAATTTCAACAAAACCATATCATGTGACACCTCATTGGAACAGGTTCAATGATATGGTTTTGTTTAAATTTTATCAATGAGTTTGTTCCTATGAGCACTAACGTGATAAGGTTTTGTTGAAATCTTTTTGAAAATTTGCACTGGGTAAAAGGTTAAGGATTACTTGAATATCAAAACCTGACTTGTGGATCAGCGATGCTCTAACTGGATTTTATTATTTTTGTCTTCCAAACCATATTTCTAAACCTGCCATCAACGACTGCAATAAGTACGCCTGCAATGAGTCATAAACTTGATTCATGCAAAAAAAAAATTTCTCATGTCCCTGTGGGAACCCCAGGAGCTAAAAATAGAAATATTTTCAAATGCCCATATTTCCCAAACCACACAGAACAGAGAACTGTTATATGGTATGAAGCATCCTCAGGACCAGTAGGATTGAATGGTAAAAAAAAATTGCCATCAGTTTTGTTAGGGTGTTCTATAGGATTGGGGAGGGGGGGGGAGCATCAGAAAAAATGCTGAGTCAGAATATTAAAAAAAATATGTAAACATCTCTAGGCACTTAAGTGTTAATAAACATGTGACATCTGAAGTGATAGTAATATCAATGACAACGTTATTCAAGCTCGGGGAATTTCCCGACACGTTTTTTGCAAAACGGCGTGTGACACCTTTTTTCAATCAAAAACCCAACAGGTCAAGCCCAAATATTCGAACAAAAAACATATGTTACTGTGTAGATTACATTCCCAATTTTATAAAATCGAGTGCAACCTTTTTAGTTTGGTCAATTTTTTTGGAAAAAAATTCATTCAAAAACTTTAATCAAAAAATAAAATGGTAAAAAGCCCAAAACTCAACAGGTTGCACTCGCCATTTTAAAGTTCAACTTCCGTAGAAGACATATCCAGCATCAGTTCATAGCTGGAACCTGATTGGTCCTGTTGGAAATTCCATTGAAACCTGGAGGGGGTATCCCGAAATTTAAAAAAAAAATGGGTCGGCGTTGCGAAATTTGTAAACAACGCGGCTGCCCACTTCAAACGACGATTACGTCGTAAATATCCATCCTCATGCATTAAAATTTTTTATAAATATGTTTATAAATACCACAGGAATGGATTGGGGTATCAAAAAATATGACTTACAAAGCATTTTCTAAGTATTTTTTAAGTGAATGCAAAAATAACTGAAAACCGCGAAATGACAACAGATGACGTCACGTTATCGAACTGCCTAATATCAATACAATGTGAGTGAGTTGGTTTCGGAAGTAGAATTTTAATTATTCATCTGTACTTTTGAGATAATTTATTTCATTAATTATTTACCAAACATATTTGTAAAAATATTCCTGTACAAAATTGTTTTAATTTTTTACCTCACAACCATAGCTAGTGATCCTCATTGGAATGAGCTCATTGAGCTTGTTCCAATGAGGGGTCAAAAGGTATATTTTTGAGGCAAAAAATTGAAAAAGTAATTTAATTTGGAGCGTGATTTTTGTGAAGAACACTGTTCAGTTTTTGCTGTCACGTTGAGTAAAGGCATGTGATAAAAATAATCTCAACTTAATCACAATTTGATATGAAATTTCTGAACCTCATACCTCATTCCCTAAAATCGATCTGAGCCTTGATAAACATTTAGTGAATTCAGTTCATAAATCTCACATCAGATCGTGACTCATTAAGAATCCTCTATGTCCTATTTTATTAGTACTGTGATCGCAGAAGCAACCTCTTTCTATGACTCGATAGGGAAGCATTTAAAATCCAGGTTGACCTGTTCACCCTTTACCCAACACAGACTATTTCAAAATTTATTATTTTAAATATCAATTTTTAAATTCTTTTAAAGAATTTCCACAAAACGATATCATGTGACCCCTATTTGGAACGAGCAGGCGGATGCAGGCGATTTGTTGGGTAAAGGGTTAATTGAATATAGGTTATATTCAATTAACATATGTTAACTGAATAAAAAAAATCTTGTAACCTGTCGCGAAATTACCCCGACACTCCCCAGTTTTCCTTTGTTTATAGACCTATTTGGCCTCAGTATATGCAATACAGGCATTTCATCTATTATATATCTTGTTTGACAGAGCTCAAGGAGCTCTGTCAAATATGATACAATAGAATAAATGCCAAGTTGATCTCTGGAATACAGGAAAGTGTCACAATCCCTCTTAATTGAATATTGCTGTTAATTAAATAATTTTCATTGGAAAAGTGGCTATTCAATTAACAGGATTCCACTGTACCAAGATGCTTATAATATAACTTGTCAGTCAATCAAAAGACTGTATGTTGGGGCATCTATTCTCTTGCAAATAAATGTGATCAAATTGAAACTGGGCCCTTAAGGGTTGAACATGTTATGGGCGGTATTTCCAAAATATGATTGTGATTATACGACAAAATCTGATCACCAAAGTTAAGCAACGTCGAGCCCGGTTAATCCTCGGATGGGTGACCGTCTGAGCGATTGATTCGGACTCCCGCGTTGTGTCCTTGGGCAAGGCACTTAACCCCGATTGTCCACATGGGGGCACGATGATGCCGTGTACTAAGACGTATTGCACGTCGATGATGCACATGTCTTCAACCAATCTAACCCTGTCTGTGCTGCAGTGCAGAGTTACGATGTTGAATATGAAATACACCACAAACCTAACTATAAATTTTTGTGGATTATGAGGCCTAAAACATATAACAAACCAAAAATGTGAACTTTTGCTGGCAAAGAAATAATTACAAAAATAAAATATAAAATAAAAAAAAGCCCACCTGCATGCAATTTGACAAAAAAATGACCTGAGAAACAGAACACATACTTTGTAAGGCCTTACCTTCACCAAGAATCTCTCCAAGTGTTAACCATTCTCTATCAATAAGAAGATTCTGATCCTTTATCATCAGAAGAGTCTCCTCATCAACAATTGGCATACTCATAGCACCATCTGGAGTCAGAAGTCCAGTTCTCTCCTCAGCATAATCTACAAATTTTCAGAGACTGATCTTAACTAAACACACACAATGTCAAGGTTTGTTATTTTAATTATTTATTTTTCTCAATTTTTTTCACAAAATTTTGACAAAAGCACTTTGTGTGCCCCTCATTTGACCGAGCGTGACACATTCACTCCAATGAGGTGTACTTGATGTGATTTTTATTCAAATGTCATTACATAATTATCTTTTTGTAGTATATTTAGCATTACATAAAGTTGAAAACACAGAATATCCCAGAAGTTTTCATTTGCATGATGCAAGCTTGGCTGCAAAAAAGGCTAAGAATCTCCAGTTTATCTGTGACTTGCATGATGTATTCTAATGGGATATACATTGCCCCTTGAGAGCAACAAAGACCTATCTGCAATGCTCAAGCTGCACAGATGACAATTTGTTGCATTCAAGGGACGACATGCCATTTTTCCGACAATGTCAAGAGAGAGGAGGGTAAAGTACTTTTAGAAACGACTGCAATCGGGTCCATTTCTGAACATTCAACATGTCATCGCATCAACTTCATAATGTGATGAAATCAGGAAGTCATGAACATCCTTATTCAGATGATTCAAATCGCAAAAAGAACTGATTCGCAAATCTGTTGCCCGATTTGATTCAAGATTTGCAGGACCTTAAGAGAGATGTAATCAAAATTCCACAAAAGCCACACAGAGTAACAGTTTTTGTTTTATTTCTTTGTTCAGGCCTTTAACTTTTCACCCCAATGCAGAAAATATCAAAATTTGTTATTTTAACACTTTACATAAATGAATTGACGTATCTACCTGTGTATTTTACAAATTAAGCAGTTGAAAAGAGATATACTTTTCAAATTTGTTTTTAAAAAACATATCATGTGACCCCTCACTGCAACAAGCTCATTGATATAGTATGCATTGGGTAAAGGGTTAATTATTTTCTTTTTCAAATTTTTCAAAAAGTTTCAACAAAAACATATGATGGTTACTTGAAAATTTTGTAAAAAATAAGTTAGTTTTCAACTGCTGATGTTGTAAATTATGGGAAAGGATGCAGCTAATTTGTTAGAAGAGTTAACCCCTGAACACAGGTGTCAAAATACCAAAATTTAAAGCAGTCATGTTTTCCCTTACTGCAAACAAGACTGGATTGGTTGAATTCCAAGCTACATTATGAGGAAAATTTGCAGCTAAAATTTTTTACATTTTGATCTCAGTGTGCAGGAGGTTAAAACTTAATATCTAAAACAGATAAAATTTGCAGAAAGATTAGCTAAATATTTGGTGTAAACCTCAGCATCAATATATTTTCTTGTCACTGTGCAAACCTTGAAAATTGAACTAAAGCAACAATAAATATATGTTATGTGAACATTGTGCTTGTATAGATTGTATACACACACAATGAGTACATAACATACATTTATTACTTTCCAAAGTGTGATTTACTGGGATTTCCAGGTTTGATTATAAATGAAACTTCACAAGTGAATTATGCAATCAACAATTGTGTCATGTATCCATGCACGCAAATGAAGACGCTTTGCCGTGGGTGTAATGGGGACTTCATTGGTTTTTTTGTTGCTTTTTTTAAACTCTTTACCTTACATTAAAAGCAGACGACACTTGCAAAAACAATTCTTGAATAACTATTATTTTCATTTTTTGTCTCAAAAACATAAGTTATGACCTCTCATTGGAACGAGCTCAATGAGCTCGTTCCAATGAAGGTCATAACCTATGTTTTAGAGACAAAATATGAAAAAAATAATGAAAATTAATTGGCGAGTTTTGAGAATAGTGCTGGCCATTTTTGGCCGTTACGTTAGGTAAAGGGTTAAATAATATAATTATCGTTAATAATGAAAAGTAATAAAGAGAGTAATCACTTCACTGGACTGGTTACGTGAAATAATTCATTCGACGCGAGGGACTATATTGTAAAACACTTGTGCACATTCGCCCACTCATGTTTGTACAACGTCCCTCACCTCTCATGAATTATTTCACGCAACCAGTCCAGTCAAGCGATTACTCTCTATTTATCTACCATTCAGTCAACAAGACCCGTAACTTCTCAAAAATAGTCGTTGACAAACAAAACAGCCCCACTCAACTGATCAAAACAACAGGGTTCCATTTTGGCACTTGAGAACATTCCTTCAATATGAATAAAATTGTACAGAATTGTAAAAATTAATCAAACTCAGCCCAAGAATGCGCTTTTCATCGGGCAATGCTATCTCCAACCTATTCAATTCAATCCATAAAGTCACTCAGGGGATAGGTGGGTGGTTTGCGAAAACAGCTAGGAAATTATATTTTTGTAGTACACAAGGATCTCTTTAAATATATGACATCACTTCGGTCAGAATTTTCAGAAGCATACAACCTGCAATGAGTTTGACATTACTTTTCAAAATTTTATCACTATAACTTTCAATTGCTGTGAGTCGTTTTCATTTTCTTCTTTTTCTTCTGTTTTGGTGGTTTGCATGGCTGGTTGTTTATGTTCTATGACCAGAATGAAACAGAGAATGTATGTTGGGGGAAACTAGACACATCGTCCAGGGCAGCATTATCAGGGTTTTTTGATGAGAAAGACTTTTGCTTAGGTAAATGCTAGTTAAAATAAAATGAATGAACCCACCATTTGCACGGTTTTCCCTGTTATACCGACCACCAGCAGAATCCACTCCTTGAAACACTACCTCTCCATTTTCAGCATACTGCACTGTGCCGCCAACAGGTTTCTTCCTGAAGGGACCTATTTCAAGCCTCTTCATAACACACACCAGAATCAGCAGGGCTACAATCACAAGTGTTAAAATCACTCCCAGTACAATGAACTTCACAGGTATAACATCAGTAATCGATCCTGTTGTATACTGTAGGTAACCAATATCAAACAATAGATTACCAACTCCAACCTGAAAAGAAATTATGAAGATAAGACCCCACAAAGTAGCTCTTCTGTTTCTCAGGTCATTTTTTGTAAAATTGCAAGTGGGTGGGCAGGCATTTTTTTTATTTTTTTTAAAAATTTTGTAATGATTTCTTTGTCATCAAAAGTTCATGTTCTTGGTTTGCTTTATGTTTTAGGCCTTATAATCTACAAAACAGCATGAGTGATGGTGTATTTTGTCCCTTGAGTGTAAGAAGGCTTTGTAATGCTATTTATTATTTATTTATTGGTGTTTAAGGTCACATATTTATGCACAATGGCTAATCATGACCGATTTTGTAATGCTAAAGCATTACAAAGCTTTGTTACACTCAACGGACAAATTTATCAATTTTATTAATTCAAGTAAAATATCAGACATAAACCATTTAATTTTTATTTTTTAAAGTTTGCATTGGTTATAAAAAAGAGAGCAAGTGGCAGCCAAAAGGACCATATTGGAGGACCTGAGAAACAGATTTTTAACTTTTTTAAGCCTAATCATAAAACTACACCATGGTGAGTCTTCATTCATGAGTATTTAATTTACAAACATGTCTAACAGTACTGTAATGTCATTAAAGATTCGGACCAATCATTTCTTGATAAAGAAACATTTCTTACATCGATTCAAAGAAAATTAAGGTTCATGATATTTTTAGATTCCATCATCTGGAATATTTAATAGTCAGAAAAGTGAAATATAGTTTTAGGGCTAGACTGGTTTCAGGTCATAACAGCATCAAACTCAATTACAGAATTTGACTGGTGGCTTGAGAACTTGGGCTTTCACATTGACTGGTGGCAGCACAATATAATAACAGTGATGTGCATTTTGAGATTCAAGAGGGATCACCTCCTTTCCAACTTTTAGTAGAAACATAACTGAAAAAACTGAATCGGAAAACATCAAAAACAAGTATATTTGGAGCTATACTCCTGTTTAATATGTCAGATATACAGTGGATTGCCTCGATGTACTTGAGCTAGTCGAATGGCATCATGACTTTCTGTGAAATGTTGTAAGTTAACTTAGGTGCCCAGTGGCACCTAAGTTAACATACAACACTTTAACGAACTCCATAAAGTGTTGGAAATGGTTACTCATCTTTTGGAATCTGTGGTGATCTGACATTTTTAGCCTCGACAAGGCATATTCTTGGTGAACCATGATGTTGTTCAGCCTTGATAAAGCACGACTATATCAGACGAAATTTATTGCATAATTCACAGCCCTTCCTGAGAGGTATTCTGTTATATCTATCGTGACAATCGATATATTAAAGAATATTTGTTAAATATTTCCCACTATCTTATAATGTAGCATATAATAAAACACACAATTCATATTTCCTAATACAGTGGGACACCTTATTTGGATATCTCTTAATTGAATAACCGTGTTAACTGAATATAATTTCCAAACATAAACCATTTATAATACCTTAAGTACAAATTTGACTCATTAATTGCACATAAGGTATCGAGTAAACACCTATTAATTGAACAAAAAATACAGTAATATGTTAGTTTAATCCTTTACCCAAAGTAACAGCCAAAACCAGCCAGCACTATTCTCAAAAATCGCAAATTAATTTTATTTTTTCATTTTTTGTCTCAAAAACATAGGTTATGACTTCTCATTGGAACAAGCTCATTCCAATGAGGGGTCATAACCTATGTTTTTGAGACAAAAAATGAAAAAAATTAGTTATTCAAGAATATTTTTTGCAAGTGTCATCTGCTTTTCATGTTAGGTAAAGGGTTAAACAATATTTATTTTCAACTTTCATTAAATACATGAAATACATAAAAGTATATGTGTGGATTGGACAGAAATTTGAAAACTTTCCCAGGATCATTTCCACTCAAGAGAAGGATTACAGATAAATGATTTGAGATGACATTGTACAGCTGTTATAATCCAAATATCTGATTTTAGTATAAGTATGTCTATAAAAGTGATTATCTTCATCAATTTATCTATGAACAGCTAGCCATTAGTTGGAAACAAATTATAGAATTTGTAAGACTATGTTGACAATAAGAGAAGAGAGCCAGAGAAAAGTTAAAAAATTTATAGTAATTTATATATTTTTTATACTTACCAATGACCCAGACATAGCTGGTGCTAACTCTTAAAATATAGGGCCAAACACAAATTTTGCCCCCCAATCCCCAAAATTTGCATCTAAAACTAAAGAAAACATGTCCTGAAAGGCCCTCCACACCTCGCCCCCACTGCGCATGCGCAGTGTCCAGGACGTTCCGAAATTGGCGCCATTTATCATTCTAATAACCAGTGCCTGGTAAGCGCTATGTACTCAGCGGGGAGGCAAGAGTTCCCAACTCCTGGGAGGGCCATCCCCGTCTGGGTCATTGGTAAGTATAAAAAATATATAAATTACTATAAATTTTTTAACATTTTTATACTGTACCAATGACCCAGACATAGCTGAATAGTAAAAAGGCTGGAGGGCCAAGGACATAGAGCAAAATGGAATACGCTCAATAAAATAAAATAGAGTCATCCCCTGTAGGGAAAAGAAGTAATAGGCCTTACATGTATCTTTCTTATTTATGATAAATTAGAAAGATACAACACCTTCCAAAAATTGAGCTTCATACATCCATGTACTCTATTAATATCCAATAATCCTTATACTAATAATTTTTAAAGTAAGCCAATAATAAAGTAAGTCTAGAGAATAGAGACTCTTATACTCCTAAAAGTGTGTGAGAATTGCATAATCATGTCCGTTGACATATGCAATATTCAAAAGCTATACTTTAAAAACTAAGACTTGAATGAATTTTATAAACTTAAACTTCTCACTAAACAACCATCCCAATAACAGCTCAGAATTACTAACTCCGGAGGAGGTATCCCCTTGTTTTCATAGTAAAAACAGGTGACCCAAGGGAACACCCTCCCCCCCCCTTTTTCTTGCCCTGGGTCAAATAGCCCAGAGCGAAGAGGGCAGCCGAACGGAGACACTGCCGAAACAGACAGCCTACCTAGCTATAGTAGCAACTGTTAAGTGAATGACATTCTGAGCAGTAGATAATAGACCTAACAATAGAGGCCTCCAGAAATGGACTCGATATTTCTGAGATAAAATTCATGAATGGATGGCTGAGCGCAATGAGCAGCCTTCAAAAATCTATAATAGCAACACTATTAATGTAAGCCCAAGAAGTAGAAGAACTCTTACTTCAAGAGCCGAAATCTTAAGCACAACTGCTAAGCCAAAGATATACCATAAGCAGTACGCTAGTTAATAGAATCGATTAACAATAAAATGGAGCGTAACGTCCTTCTACTAGACATCAAAGACAGAAGAAGCTTACGCCCTTGTAATAAACAGATATCTGTTTATAAATACATAAACTGTACCCGGAAAGAGTAAAGGCCTATGCCCATACGAAGACGGAAGGACCTTAAAATAATAGGTTCCGGATAATAGGAGCCTAACTCTTATGCAACAATCCAACCTAAATAGTAACGGAAGTATTGATTCCGAAACTATGAAAGTGAAAATCATCCATCGATAGTGCATGAAACTCACTGACTCTACAGTAAAAGAGAAACCAACAGAATTACTGTCTAAAAGGTCAGAATTTGAAAACTACTGTTTCCAGAGGCTCAAATGATTACTTAGCTAAATAAGAACCGAAGTTAAAATCCGTATAGGAATTTAATCTAAAGATTCTAAGTCTATTTATCAAAAAGTTACTAACTGACTTAGATAAAGAGACAAAAGACTCAATTGTAAACTATCGTAGAGTGCATAGGTATGAGGTAACATAAACCTATAACCTAAATAACAACAGGCTGCAGTAGATCTTGTGAAACAAGTATACTAAAAACTAGCAATGCGTAGTATGGAGGGATCAACCATATGAACATAATGATCCCTACACCACGACGGAAGAGCCTCCACTTTAGTCGCATAGAATAGCGAAGAAGAGGATCTCCTATAGTAAGAAATCGCGTCCAAAGCTCGTCCAGTACAGTGCTTACAATGCAATACGGACCACACAACGGAATACATGAAGGTTGCGACCTTGCTGGTTGTGATAAAGATGACACGATTTACCCAGTGAAAAAAGATCCTCACATAGAGGAAGATTTCACGTTAAGATCCACAGTAGACAAGAGAGTAAATTACTCATGATCTCTGTGAAGATAGAGATGCTATCAACAGAAATGTATTGTGGTTGTTTATCTTAGCAATACCTGCTAAAACAACAGCGCCGGAGGATACGCGTATCCTATCATTGCGTCCTATAGATCAATAGAGCGTTAACAGTATTAGCTCAGAGATCTGGACAAGCCAACACATACGTCTGCAATTGATTAGCAAGCTGTGTCATAATAAAACATCATTGGGCGCTCCCATAGATAGCAAATCTGATTAAATACTTGTTTGTTGAGAGTCCATTCTGACAGCAACAAGCGACCCGTAAGAGAACGGGAGTGCGATAAAACAATCAGACGACCCCGAATATGACGGACCAAAACTGAACTTGGTGTACTATAACCAACAGACGGATTCTTTCCATTAAATTGAATAACGGAAACGAAAGAGTGCCTCCCTGGTTCCGGAGATACGCCACTACTGTCGAATTAAAGGACAGGAATTTGGGCATGCATTTCTGAATAATGTTCATGCAATGACATAAAGCAAGCCTAAAAAACATTATTCCGCGGAAGTTAAACTGATAGCTAAAAGACTGCGGAACCCAAAGACCCTGGCACTTCGAATCCGTAGGGATCAGTATATATCCCAATCTGTTTGACTGGCAACCGTCATAACAGCCACACTAGGGTCCGGCAACTGCGGCGGCACTCTCTGAGTCAACCACCGAATGTTTGCCCCAGTCTGAATCTCTTGTAACAGTAGATAGACAAGAGAATGTATAAACCAAGCAATTCATGGATTGCCGGAAAGTTGCCGTCGAAGAGAAGCTCCTCCGAGAACGAAGCGACTCTGAGAGAGTTCTTAACCTACTATCCACGCGTGGATGTAGCTAGGGCTGCATCACGTCTAACACTCCAATCAGCCACTGAAGGGCGGAGTTATACGTGAACAAAATACTGCCCTCAAAAGAAATTACATTGAGAATAATATCCCGTAAATCTTTTCTTGAAGACGTAATGATAACGCCTCAGTAAGGCGGATTACGTATAATAAAGCGTCTAAGTTAAGTCTACTATACATAATGTCGTTCCCAATATTGAAATTGGAAAAGACATAAACGGCGAAAAAGAATATATGCAGTCTTTAATCACACCGTCTAGACGCATATGAACTCTCGGTTTGCCCTGCTCTGCCAAAATAAACTATATGTAAAAAAGATAAAATGGCAGAAATGAGCCACGCGGACAAGAAACTAAACTATCATGCTTAGTAGCAGGCTTGTATATATATATATAATATATAGCGTCGAAAAATAAAACACATGTTGTAATGACAATATTGGACTGCGTCGGTAAGTCAGGGACAAAGTCCCTGTACCGATCGAAAAATCCGAGTCCAATGACGCTATAAGTCTCTTATCCAAGATCGCAGCAATGAAGTCCGAAAAATAATCACTGGAAGAAATGCCAGAAGATATGAAAGGCATCTTCCGATACTACTAAAGGGAAAACTCGAAATCTTTCGAATCCCTTTCGCCATCCTGTCGGACCCTATAAAGCGTTCGGTCGTCCGTAGCTTGATGCAACCGCGGACCGCACCGACCCAGCGCCGTCGGACAATTCCTGATTCGACCGAGAAACCGTCAATTGCTGGGATGCTGCGAAACAACTGTGCTAACTCGGATAGCACGTCCGTCACCGAGGCCTGAGGAGCAGCGGTCTTACGATGCATTGCCGCAGGAAGCTCCGAGATCGTTACCCCGTGCATACTTCCAATATGCGAGCGAACGGAGTGTATAGGCCTCGTGTCCCTTGGCTACCGGATGGCGCGACCTATTCGCTGTGGAATCACTGAATGCCGAAACTGATCGGATACTCGAGGTCACGTAGCCAATGTGCGGTCGTGTGCCCTGCTGTGAGGATGAGGAAGCATTAAAGACAGTCTCTCGGACTGTCAATATAACGGAGCGTCCCGAGCAACGGACATATGCTCCGAATGTAAAATATCTGAACCACAACATGCGGTCCCCTATGTTGTTGGCTTCCTCCGATCTGTCCTCAATCTGCCGTCACTGGGTGAGTACTAAAGTAATTAAAGTGCTCGCATCACCCAAATCTCCTTCCTAGACCGCAACGGACGAACCCGGCAGCCGAACCATTCGATGAATGTATGCTACACCGGGTGAGCTAGCGAATGTCATTCCGTAAGCGATAGACATATTCCATGAGCACTTATTGCCGCTAACTCTTCATTAACTATGACGACAGAGGCACACTTTTGAAAGACATCTCCATAACTCTTCGAACAAGAAACCAGAAATGCTTGGATAGCAAGCATAAAATAATAATATATATAGCGTCGTTCAATAATTCGAAAGTTTGTGTGACATTATTGGATTATGTCGGAACTGAGGGACGATGTCCCTGAACCGAACCAAAAATTTCTAAGTCCACCGACGCTATCAGTTTCTTATCCGGCATCGCAGCATATGTTGTTCCGAAAGGGAAAGCTTGAAATCCACCGAATCCCTTTCGGTATCCCGTCGGACCGGATGAAACTTTCGGACGTCCGTACCCGCTTCCGCGGAGCGTCCCGACCCAGCATCGTCGGATAAAATATGTGCGACAGATTCAGTTGATGCTGGGATGCTGCGATAAACTGTGCTATTAAGGAAAGCACGTCCGTTCCCGAGGCCTGTGCCGTAGCGGACTTACGATGCATTGCCGCTGGAAGCTCCGTGTACGTTGACTCCCGCACACTTCCTATGCGAACGTCCGGAGTCTGCAGGCCTCGAGTCCCCGGCTACCGACCCAGCGCTGTCGGATAATTCTCGATCCGACACCGTTTCTGTCGGCTGCTGGGATGCTGCGATAAGCTGTGCTATGTGCACAAGAATGTCCGGCGTCGAGACCTGCGGAGGCGCAGTCTATCGGTGCTTCGCCGAGGGCAGCTCCGCATCAGATGGCTCCCGCATACTTCCTATGCGAACGTCCGGAGTCCATCGGTCTCGAATCCCTGGCTGCCGGATGGTGTGACCTGGTCGCCGAAGAATCCTTGATCGGCGAAGCTGGTAATATATCGGCGGTCACGCAGCCAAGGTGCGGTCGTGTGCGCTTATGAGAAGAGGAAGCCTTAGCAGTCTCAGCGGACTGCCTATACAACGGAGCGTCCCGAGCGACGGACGTATGCTCCGCTAACAACACATTTGTACCACAACATCTGGGGCCAGATGTTGTTGAACGAGAGAGGGGCCTCTCTCGCTTGCCGTCCGGATGGACCGGAACGAGCTATGAACCGGACTAAAAGGCTTCCTCCGTTCTCCCTCCGATCCGCCGTCACTGGGTGTGCATTAAGTTAATTTTATAGTGCTCGCATCACCCCAAAATTCCTTCTAGACCGCAACGGACGAACCCGGCTGCCGAACCATTCGGTGAATGGACGCTACACCGGGCGAGCTAGCGGACGTCAAAGGCCGTCGAACCTACTAG
This sequence comes from Pictodentalium vernedei, assembly GCA_031216915.1. NCBI lineage: Eukaryota > Metazoa > Mollusca > Scaphopoda > Dentaliida > Dentaliidae > Pictodentalium > Pictodentalium vernedei. Next base: position 224,925,904 of record CM062296.1, read on the forward strand.
GGTCCTCTTAGGCAATTGGCGTATTACATGAGCACTTTTCCGCTAGCCCTTCATTAATTGTGACGACGGAGGCACACTGTTGGAAGACATCACAGATACATCACCCTAATCTTGATCGTCTGAAATAGAAATTGATAAAGTAGAGTGACCCTGCGGGGAAAGGACCGGAGTGTCCAAATCCCCAACAACATACCGTGACATACGCTTCCCATATTGTCATCGAAATCATACGATACAGAACAGGAGTTAATGCGAGTACACTGACCACATATAGAATGATAATAAGGTCAGAGGAAGACTTCCTCCTAAAACAATTGATCAATATCCTTTCAATGAGAAAAGAAAACAAGTCCTGGTACTCGCACTAACCCCTGGCAATCAAATACATAATAATAATATGATCCATTAATATAGAAAAAATAATTGAAATCAAAATATTTTGAAAAAATATTTTTTCAGAACAGCCCAAGTTTCTGAAAAGTAACGTTGAGCCCCAATGGATCCCAAGCCTAAGTGTGGACAAAAATTTTAAAAATATTTTAAAGAATTTATTCAACACTTACGAACAATAATAATGTATCTAGTTATGATTAAAATAACATAAAGATATTATTATTTAGAAATCCCCCCCTCACACAGAGGGCTGTTGTAAATGTAAACAATGAGTGTAAAAACACTAAAATAAGACTCCAGGCACCCAGGCCCGAAATCAGTTACCAAAAATACACCATCTGATGCAAAACAGAGACTTCCAGGGATGAAACTGCAGAACATCAGATGGTAGATGCAGAACACAACGCCTAACCACCCGTAGGTGAAGACGTAAACATGGGGAAAGAACAGAATTCATTCTGTTATTAAGCTAAAACTCCCAAGAAATTTTAGTAATAATAATTACAGAAACTATGCCAAAAGCATGGGAGAATAGCAAGGGGGAACTTAAAGGACAGGGAGAGAGGAAAAACACTTGAAAAAACAGTGTAACTAAATAATCAGAATGACAACAAAATGGCTGCTGCCTTGAAAATAGGTAACTTAACATAATTTCATTAAAAAAATTTAAGTTACAGCCCTGATAATATTCTGTCACACATTCTTTTCCTCTCCTCCTTTTCTATCCTCCTTAGAATCACCATTTCACTAATATTTATGTTTCTGGCATCATTTAAACTGAGATTTAAAAGCACAAAGATCAGTCAGATGTTAACTGATGAAGGGCCAAACTTAGAATGATAAATGGCGCCAATTTCGGAACGTCCTGGACACTGCGCATGCGCAGTGGGGGCGAGGTGTGGAGGGCCTTTCAGGACATGTTTTCTTTAGTTTTAGATGCAAATTTTGGGGATTGGGGGGCAAAATTTGTGTTTGGCCCTATATTTTAAGAGTTAGCACCAGCTATGTCTGGGTCATTGGTACAGTATAAAAATATAGATGTTTGATTGATAACAGAAGACAATAAAAGAGATTCAGTTTCCCAAGAATAGATGCGGCCTCGCAGTATCCTGAGCTGAAACTGGCCAACTACAGGAGTGTGCTATGTAAACATTCTATACTCCTGATGCCTAACCCCAACTCTATGTGCTTGGTTTAATCAGTGAAAGTTCGCGGCACAACAAGACCTTTCAGTTAGATCTACCAGAACTATGTAAGTGCTTGACACAAAGTAGAAATTCAGAAGCACTATGGCCGCAAACTATGACAATGAGGGGAGCTTTGTATGTGTGATCTTTCATACACAATTCAGTCACCCTTGAAAAGGTATAAAACATGCTTTAGGTAACATGTTGTAACAGGTAGCCATAACTTTGAGGCTCTGGATAATGCTGTAAACCAAGTTTCATGAATTGAAATGGCTTTCCAGGCTTCCTGTTTTCCCCTGGAAACCCTTAGTGGTCCCAATCCCAGTCCAGCATGAGCTCCCACCATCTGAGCTCTGCCACAGGACCAAGACATTAGCTTTTTAACTTAATGCAGTGAATATTATAGAACTTATAATAATTAAGATTATAACCAATGGTTAAAAACTGTTATAACATTTCTAGTTATGTGATTATTATTCATGTTGCTCAACCTGCAAGGCCTCATGCACATGCATGTAACTCCCAAGTTGGCAGTGTTAGCCAGTACTGATAAAGGATAACCATCTGGCTTATTTGTTTGTGATATTATCATAGATTCAGTTTCAGGGGATTGAATTCAATTAGTCACATTTGGGTCCATGATTCGATTTTGGCCAGGTCACTATTTAATTTGGGTTATCAACAATGAAATACAAGGTTGTATCATCTGTAAATAGCCTTATACTACTTATCAGGTCTAGGGTTATATCACTGATGTATATAAGAAAAAGGATTGATCCCTGGGGAATACCTGAGTTAACTGATTTCCAAGATGATGTATCTAAGTTTACCACTACTCTTTACAACTGATCATTCAGATACAAATGGGTTATTAGTAATACCAATTTTGTGCAACTTAGAGATCAATCCTTTGTGCCAAATTGCATTTTTTTCCATAATGTATCTTGGAGCTTAACCAATTCCATCTTGTTTGACAGAGCTCATGGAGCTCTGTCAAACAAGATGGCATTGGTTAAATTCCCAGTTGCATCATGGAAAAAATTTGCAGCTTGAAATTTTGATATTTCGACATTAGAATGTGGGAGGTTAAATCTGCAGATCCTGCTATCTTGTGTGATTCCTCTTCCCAGTATCCTCAACATGCATGTCAAGTTTGATAATAACACTCACAGTAATTTCTCAGTCATGGAATTGGATGGTTACACACATGCACAAAGTAAAAACTAAATGTCACTTGGCAGAGGAAATGAAACAGAAAATATGTTGATACCTCTACTTGTCTTCTTGGTTCATTTGATGCTACTTCTGTAGGAATGTCAGAAGGCTTACACAATAGCAGTGTTTCTGACAAATCATTTATCACACATGTTGCTGTATTTCCAATGCTGACTACAATGCTGAAGGTAGATGCTGCAAGATTGAGATTGGCTCCCTATCAAGAAAATGAAATAGAGAGAACTGGCTATTAATTAGAAATAGACTATGTTTTCAATTTTGGAATTCACTGAAGAAACTTTCCACAATTCATTCAAATGAGGGGTCAAATGAGTTTAAATACTTCTTGAGAATATTACTGGCTGGTTTTGGCCATTACGTTATGTAAAGAGCTGCTATAGATGAGATTTACACTAAGGCCGTACAGCGCAAATGGTTAGTTACACAAGTCAATAATGAATTTTTTTTTTAAACCAGACAGTGTGACTAACCCTGTGCAGTGCTTCTGGTTATAAATGAAAGTGTCAGCAACACTGTAGCTCAACTTGACAAACTTGAACTTGATAAGTTATAAGTGAAATGGCAAAACTGAAGATCACTGGCTCCAACATTATTTGGTGAAACATCAATGTAATAGCATTGTGTGAGCACAAAATCAGAGCAATCCATGCATTTTTAGATGTAAACTGTGTGGCTAGCTAAAGGAGGAATGTTGATACACAAATGCAGTAAGTTTAAAGGTCATTGTAAATTGCCACTTTTTTCACAGACATGAATGCTAATCCATAGCACGTATCCAGAGGTCTCGCCTAATGGGCACACCAAGTTCTAAAACAATCCTATGATAAATGCACCTTATGGGCCATGTTGAAGAATGTGGATGCACAAATGCTCTAAATTCCAAAGTCGTTGCTAACAGCAACAGTTTTTGACAGAAATGAAAAGAAAATTGATAGCTCCTATCTAAGTCACCCTGAATAAGCATAACAAGGAAAATGTTAATGCACAATGTTTGAAGGTCGTTGCTAGTGGCAATGTTTTTTTCTTTTTTTGATGGAAATTCATAAATATGACCAGTAGGGAGTGCAAAAGGGATAAGTTGCTGCACAAATGCATTAAGTTCAAAGGTTGGTGCTAATAATGTTTTTTGATGGAAAAATCAACAGCTCCCACCTGGAGGTCAACCCAGAACATCGTAAACATGCATACCAAGTTTCAACACAATGTGATTCATAAATGTGCCTTATGCTGATGCACAAATGCACCAAGTTCAAAAACCTCTGCTATGGCAACATTTTTTTGTTGATGAACTTGAACCAAATTTCAAAGCAATCCATTCATAAATGTGCCCTGTTGGGCAATCCAAAGGAAAATGTTGATGCATAAATGCACTAATTTTAAACATCATTGCTGATGGCAAGTCTTTTTGATGGAAATGGAAGAAAATCTCTAGCTCACATCCAGAGGTTACCCCAAACATGCATACCAAGTTTCAAACTGATCCATTCATACATTCACCCTGCAGGGCTTGTTAAAAGCCAAAAGAAAAAGTTGATGCAAAGAGTTCTAAGGTCACTGCTAATGGCAATGTTTCTCGAGAGAAATGAAAAGCGACTGAAATCGTTTTCTAAAGGAAAATATTGACAGACAAAACAGCAAAGTTGAAGGTCATTGCTAGCGGCAACATTTCTTGATAGATATGGAAGACATCTATAGCTCTCTTCTAGAAGTCACCACATATAAGCAAACAAAATTTCAAACCAATTCATTCATGAATGCACCCTGCAGAGCATGCCAATGAAAACTGTTGATGCAAAAACCGCAAAGTTCAAAGATAATTGCTAACAGCAATGTTTCTTGACGGAAATGAAAGAAAATCAATAGCAAATGTTGAAACATGGAAGGTGAGTGTGACTCTCCTCTGGCTTCTTTACTCATGACTGCAATGTTTTTCAATGGAAGTATTCCAGCATTCAAATTTTGAAGAAAAGAAACCAATTTATATCAACTTACATGAAATCTGCATAGGATCTAGGCCAATAGCTGTATGTATGGGGTACATTATTATCAATGATAAATCATGGACATCCAGTACCAAAGGTATTGGATATCCGCGTTTTATAACCGATAATATCAAGTCCCTTGGTATCGGTGCTTGTAAAAAAAACTGAATTACAAAAAATTTGCACCCCTCTGAATCGCATCTGGAGATGACAGCTTGAATATGCATTCAAAATTGTTTTTTAAACATTCATATATTATATAGAATATCAATATATGAATCAAGTCCACATTTGGCTGTATTCACATTTTCTGTTGTAGAGTTATTCCCTGAATTTGTGCCAAAGTGTTTATTTTATTTTGTTTTAAGACATTTTACCATCATAAATGTTTAAGGTAAAGCGGAGGTAGTGTGCTACTGATACATTTGATGCCCTGCTCTATTGGTGAGTTCCACTTGTGGGTGAATTTGGAGATGGGCATCTATGATGATGAGGCACATGGGAATAGCCATCCTTGGCATTATTCTAGTTTGATTTCTTTTGGAAGAAAACACTAAAGAAATAGAGGTATGTTTAGCAGTTGAGTAAAGGCTGAAATTGAGAACATAGAATACAGGAGCTTATTCCACAAGACTTCCGCCAGTGAAACCTTATGTTGCGATGTAATAAACTGTTGGAAATTGCTTCCTGAGCCATTTCCAACAGTATGTTTCATCGCAACATATTTTCAAACTCAAAGAACATATTATTTCTGGAAGAGATACCAAATATAAATACCAAAACAGTTCTAGTATTTCATTCTTATCATTCGTCAATGTTCAGTAATGCAGGCAAAGGATATACATAGCATGCAGGCCTCAAGTTTTATCATTTCATGATGGCATAAGTGCCATATCGATTAACCCTTTCACATGCACGTGTCATTGTGTTTATTACATGCATTCACATCTAAAAAAGCAGTTATTAGAAGGACACTCAGCAATTCATTTGACAACGCATCCCCTGAGTTCCATTGTGTTATGTGTGCCAATAGGCACATAGAACACATTGGAACTCAGGGGGCAAACTATCAACAAAAAGAACACATTTCATCGCCAACCAAATTTGCAAGGGGAACCTGTGTTACTAGTTTTAAGTATCGCTAGCGATTCAAATTGTAATTGCGGTGCATGATTTGTAGAAACTTCCAGTGAAATTTCACTTCAGTTTAAAAATAGACTGTCAACGATTTCCGTTTGGCACATGTGTGCGTAAGCAATTTTTATTTTCCGCATGGTTTAGTGTTGCTATAGATAGGGGATTTTATAGAACAAGCATGTAATAAAATCAGTTACTTTAATTTTTTCGTAGGCACACCCAATTTGTACTGACCTTTGCCTGCAGAGGTAGTGCAGGACTGTAGAATTTACTGATAAGCCACTAGACTTCAAGGCTTTGGTGTAGTAGGACATCGGGAAAAACACAGAGGCCTTTAAAAGTTAACACTTTACTTAATTAACAAGCTAAGTCCAATGAAGGTTTACAAGCTATTTTTGAGATGAGAATTAATTTTTTCAGTTATTCACAAAATCCTTTTGCAAATGTCATCTTCTACTGGAGTTGGGTAAAGGGATAAATTAGTTAAGAAATACTTCGCTTGCAACTGTTCTCTCAAATGGCTTGAAGACAAATATGTAATTGTGATATTGCTCTTCTGTAGAGATGGGCAATATATTGAAAAACCGAATCGATACCCACATCATGAGGATACCAAAAAACCAAACTGAACCAATCATTGAATACCGAAAACCATCTGAATTTTCAAATTTGTCTGTATTCACTATTTCTAGGGTCTTGTTGGCTTGATAGCAGTTGAAGGGTTCATTTTCATGAAAGAAGTGGCTGATTTTATTTTCAGCTTTGTTCCTCTCAGGGGCCTGGACAATTGCCCTGAATTTTCACTAGACTACAGCCTGTACAAATCCAGCTGCTTAACAGAGATTTCTATCCAAGTCTTGGCTGCCTGTTAAGGCAGCCAAGACTTGACTAGAAATCACCCTCCAGGTGAGTTGTTTATTGTCAGCAGAACCTCCTGAAGATGGCATGGTCAGGGCACATGCTCTGAGATAGCAAATGCCTCAAATAGGCCTTTAAAAGGTGTGTTTAAAAGAAGTCACAAAATTACTGTACATATGATTAACGTTCATAAAAGAATGCCACTGTTGAGTTCATTGGCAGTGGCATTTGTGTCGCTGTGATAGAATGATACAAGAACAACTTATTCTGTATTTTTGTGATGTGAATTCCCCTTAGGTACAGTCAGCAAATCTCGGTCAAGTCAGATACAGACAGAATACCAAGCCAATACCAAGGTATACCCTTACAAAAACCGATACCAACTTCGAAATTGCAATACTGCCCATCTCTACTCTCCTGTGAAGGTTGTGTTTATTCTGGTAAACTGTGTATTGAAGTCAATAGACTCAGCTGTATTAACTAGAAATATACTAAATTTAGTGTCTCAAGTTAATAATAACTCTGATTTGAAATGTGTGTTGTGAACTTGTGTCCAATCATGGATGTGCAAGTAGATAGGCATGAGACGATTAGATGCTCAGATGTATTGGGATGTGGTGTTGATTATTGCAACATTGTTCCCTCCTTTGATGTGTCTCTCCAATGTTTATTGTAACACAGTCAACATTAGTGAGACACATCAAGAGAGGTAACAAACTTAAACAATTAACATTCACATTCTGAAAACATGTTCATAACAACCATGCAACATACATGTTGTGAAACAATCATATGCCATTAAAATATTTTGAAAAAAACACCCACTCTATTTCAGCTTTTTCTCCATTTTATTTTCACATTGTGATATAATGTTTGACATTGTCAGCTTCAGGAAAAAATACTAGAGACTACCAGCTTGAAGACAGTGTATTCTTTAACCCTTAAAGGCCGTTTTACGACTTCAGAACTGGTGCCCTTAACATGCCATCATGAATAGGTCCAGCTGTCAATAAACAAATTACATAGGCAATGGTTTCTAGCCAAGTCTTGACTGCATCTGATAGCAGCCAAGACTTGACTGGATGCCACTGGATGTGTACAGGGTGTGGTAGGTGTGAATTCAGGAAAATTGTCCAGGCCCTTAAGGGTTAATGCTGTGTATTCAATACAATGTTGATAATAACTGTGATCGAATGGCCACTGAATTTGGCTGAATAGCCACTGAATTTGATCAGCTAGGAAAATGACCCAGCCACTATCAAAAACAAAATCAGACCAATTATTGGGTTTACTTGACCTAACTCTGAGTTTTCCAAACATGTATAGATTGGGCAGGAATTGCATTCTCTGAGCAGTGTTAAAAGAAAGTCAATCCAGGAGGGGAATGGGGAATGATTTCTCTACGGGATGATATTTTGATTTTTTTTATTACAGACAATATTATTAACACTATGTTTTCATAACTGGTTATATCCAATTAACTGGGAAATCTCACAGCACCAAGACAGGACAATACCATTTTTTTGACAGTGTAGGCCACCACAGTGTAGTGGAGGGCAACTGCCTCTTTAAAAGAGCACACACTGGAATGTTAATTGAATTCCATGTGAAATAACTAACTAGAAAATATCACTTCAGTAAAAAAAAAGAGGGTAAAAAAGTTATTGCCCAGAAATGGATGGACACTTAGAAGGATGAAAAGATAAAGTGATTAGAGTAGAGCCCATTTAATTGGTTATCTCTTAACTGAATAGCCCTGTTAATTGAATATAATTTCCCCAACACAAATCATTTACTGTACCACCAGTACAAACTGACTTGTTAACTGAATATAGGTTATAGAGTAAACTCCTGTAAATTGAATAAAAAATCTTGTTACCTGTGGAGAAATTACCCTGACTCTCCCCGATTTCCTTTGTTTATAGACATATTTGGCCTCAGTACATCCAATTCAGGCATTTAATCTATTATATCTTGTTTGACAGAGCTCCATGGAGCTCTGTCAAATAAGATATAATAGAATAAATGCTAAGTTTATCTCTGGAATACAGGAAAGTGACACTATCCCTGTTAATTGAATACTCTCGCTAATTGAATAATTTCCATTGGCAAAATGGCTATTCAATTATCAGGGTTCCACTGTACTATGTATCACACCTCTCACAAAGTGAGGGGGTGGAGTGTACATTTACAGAACCAAAAACTGAACATCAACTCCCTTACTTGGTACAAGAATATATAATTATTTGACATGATGGTCACTAAATCTAAACACATAGAACAATTCACTCTATACTAAATAAAAAAAGGTTCACTTCCTGTGAATAATTATTTGCCTGAAACAAAATCATGTAGAAACACCATATTACCTTAATTTCAAGGTCCTTGTTGGCAATGTTAAAATATTCGACATGACCATCACCATCAAATTTGAAGAACTCAGGATCTGGGTATATTGAGAATCTGGCAAGTGATGGTTCATGGATATAAAAATTTCTCAGTCTCTCAACACCATCCATGATAAAATACAGACTAGCCTGCTCTGGTCTTGTTGGATCTATCTTGTCAACCAGATATGTTATGTTAGGAGCAGGACATAACATGAGTGTGCCATTTGGAAATGCATAACAAACCTGAAAAAGTGTTCTATTATATTAAATAAACTGATTTTGTACTGATAAATATGTGTATCGAATCAAGCTATCAAGGTCACCTTGCAACCAGTCTGGTTAGCCGGGTCTCTTAGTTTTGTGGTAAATCAGAGTCTTTGTAATGGATGCACACTTGATTCCAACAATATTCTGTTTTGCTTTCTTAAAATTTGGAACCACATCCATGCAACAGCAATTAGTGGAACAGAGAGTGTTTCAACACCTTTGAGGAAGAATCTGGGATGAGATTCATGGGGTGTTAACCTCATAAAAGGACGAGAGCAGCAAAGAGGTGCAAGATTGAACTTACTGATCAGCACAGATGGTCAAGATCTGTTTGTCATGTTGTGAATTTGTCACCTTACATCATGGGGTGTGTTAATCTCTAAGAAAAGGAGAGCAGCAGAGAGGTAGAAATTCGAATGTACTGATCAGCATAGATGGTCACAATCTGTTTGTTGAATTGTAAATTTGTCATCTTACATCATGGGGCGAGTTAATCTGTAAGAAAAGGACAGTAGCAAAGAGCTAGAAGTTTGTACTGACTGATCAGTATAGATGGTCATAATCTGTTTGTTGAATTATAAATTTGTCATCTTACATCATGGGGTGTGTTAATCTGTAAGAAAAGGACAGTAGCAAAGAGGTAGAAGTTTGAACTAACTGATCAGCATAGATGGTCATAATCTGTTTGTTCAAAAGTAAATTTGTCACCTTACATCATGGGGTGTGTTAATCTTTGCTTCTATCAATGAAATGCTGTTACATGACACACAAGAGAAAATAGGTATCCAGGGTTCCTGCAGGCAAGGACCAAACCTGGAAATAAGCAATCGGTCATCTGAAGAATGCGGTCCCCAGAGCAATCAGACATCTGAAGAATGTGGTCCCCAGAAAGTATAAATTTGCTGATGCTATCCCATACAGTGGGCTAGAATCCGCCCAATTTATCCCTTGGGTACCTCTTTCTGTTAAGGCCTGGGACCTTGCTTCAGAATGAGGTTCACAGATGGTAAATTTAGTAATGCTACCCTGCTGTGCATCACCAAAAACACTGTCTTGGAGCCTCATTCTGCAGATGCCAGCCTGCTTATTTCCAGGCTTGGCAAGGACTGATAAAATTCAAGGCTATTCACGGTTGTTTCTCGATATATTTCATCAATTTTTGGGCCCCCACACTAGCCAAATTCAAGGATTGTCAAAGCCTTGCCTTCACTAGTCCTAACAAGGACTTTGAGTCATTACTCAATCCTTCCACTTCCCTACAAGAGAAGAGGGTGGAGAGGTAATGACCAGGGCAGTCCTAGCTAGGACTATGCCTTAATGACCTCTGGGATATAAAACTATATAGTTAAGATTACGTGCTTCATCAGCACATTTATTTTTGAATATTCAAGGCTTTTCAAGGCCACTGGACACATTTTCCAGAATGACCCTTAGTCAAATTCAAGTCTGTTCCTTGAATCCAAGCCCCAGTGGGGACCCTAGCATCTTAAGCATTTCATGATCTAACTCTTTATTTCAAATTAAATTTTTCCAGTAATTTTTTTTTTATACCTTCCACACAGATATAAAGTTCTGATTCTTCATGTACACCTTTGGTGTGATAAATGTGACAATTTAGTAGTCCCCCAGGGCCAAAGTCCTGGAGAGATTGTAAATGGCCAAAAAAGACAAAAAGAAAACCAAAAGCATGTTGTGTCAGTGTGGTGGTATGTTAAAAAAATGACCATAATAATGTAATATTGTTTTGAATAACTGAACATTTTCATTCTTTAGCCTCAAAAACATAGCTATGTTGAAAATATAATAAAATTTGAATGGCAATTTTTGTGAAGCCCACTTAATTCAATATTTCCTAATTGAATAACCCTGTTCATTGCATATATATAGAATAAACATCTAGTGTTTTCAGGTAAAAAATTTATTCTACGAGTAGGATTAAGAATGAAACGAGTCGGTTTAATTCTTTATCCTACGAGTAACTCCGCACTGCAGCACAGGCAGAGTTAAATTGGTTGATGACATGTGCACAATTGACGTGCAGTATGCCTTAGTACACGGCATCATCATGCCGCCATGTGGACACTTAGGGTTAAGTGCCTTGAGCAAGGACACAACGTGGGAGTCCGAATCAGTCACTCAGATGGTCATCCATCCAAGGACTAACCGGGCTTGATGTTGCTTAACTTTGGTGACCTGTTGAGAACCAGTCATGTACAAACCTAAATCCTAAGATGACTAATAGGAGGTAATTGCATCAATATATACATCAATAATTACCTTTAAATGTGAGTCTTTCTTGGCACTGGTGACATGCAGTCCAATCCTTGGTTCCTGGATAATATGTAAATTTGTCCCTGACACCGTTACATTCAGACCACCACTGTAATGATAAATATTCTTGAATTACTTTTTTATCAACTTTTTTCTTGCACATAACCATGGTGCATGTATCCACCCATCTGATGCATTAATAATTATTTATTTTTTAACTTTTTGGTGTTTAGGGTCACATATTTTTGCACAATGGCTAATCATGACCGCAACATGGATATAAAAACAAGTTCAAAGTGTTGTTAATACCCAGCCCATAATGTCCACTATACAGGACTTCCATCCCAGATATTAGTTAATGGGTCCTATCCTACCAGTAAAACAGAGCTTGTTTGTCAAAGTAAAAAAGCGCTTCACACTTCCCAGGATTCCCACGGGTATGAATTAATAATAATAATAAGGAAATATTATATAACATAAATTCACTAGTATGTGCTCTGTTACTTATTTGTTTAACTGGTAGAGTGCTGGAAGCCCTATTTTGGGCTTTACTAAAAGTGACAGGCAATAACTGCCTGTAGCTACTTTCTGCCTAAGGAAGCCTTTATTGTCCCTGATATGAATCAGATTTTTTATACAATACTTTGCTCTCTGACATTTAATTGGATAGTGCCTATAAGGCACTATCCAATTAAATGTAATAGAGCAGTATATGATGAGCTTTAATTTGTTGTCAGAAAAAACTCAGCACTTCACCAGTTAATGGCATTTAATACGACATCAGCATCCAAGGCTATATCACTGCAATAAAGAGCTATTCATTGGAGAAGTTGGAAGTATATGCTCTAATGTGCGATAGTATGAACAAAATGAGCTCCTAACCATAAAAGGAACTTATAAACTGGAAAAAGAAGGGAGTACTACATGTGAGGAGCTAAAATTTGGCAACAATCTTTCTAAAAAGGAGAGATTTAAGGTTCCTGTTAACCTTCTGCACTCGGAAGCCAAAATATAAAAGTTTTCAGCAGCAGCAAATATTTCCCATAACGCAGTTTGATATTTACAAAAAATACCTTGTTTTACAGAGCACAAAGAGCTCTGTCAAACAAGATATAACTGGTTAAATTCATAGTTAAACAAGAGAAAAACCGAGTAATTGGAGAAAAATTCGGTTTCACTACAAGAATGCTGGGGGTTAAAGGAGTTTCTGATGTCCGAACCTGAACTAGTTGGTGAAGACTGAAATTCATAGACTAGGTCCAACGCATGAAAAAATTTGTCCAGAGGAGAGTAAACATCTTTCTGGTTTCCTAATTATCTTATAAATACACAGGTGCTGAGTCTGGATACATTTGAAGACCAAAAAGCAAAAAGCTGTACTGCAAACCAATGCATTTTTTGGTAGTGGCAGTTACATGATCAAGGCCTGCATTGCAAAGCTCTGCTAATGCCCCCGAACGCAAAAAAACTTTTCTAAGTCGAAAGAGTGAAAAAGGGTCATAACTCTGGAAAAATGTGTTGAAGAAACTCACACTACACAGGCATCATTCCCCCATGATGCTCTATCACAACTTCAAATATCATCCAAATCAGAGTAGCAGTGGCTGAGATACAACGGAAAATGCTGGTACAGATGGACGAACAGACATATGCATGGATGGATGGACATCTGGACAGACAGACAGATGGACGGATGAAGGTCTCCACTAGATACCACTTCTACTTTATAAGTCGGGGGCATAATAACAAAGTAAGACCACCCAAAATAATATAGCCCTCAATCAGTTAAAGCAGCATTTTTTTCCCATTATGCAACTAGGAATTTAACCAAATTCAATCTTCTTTGCTAGAGATCAATGAGCTACCTCAAACAAGATGGTATTGGCTGAATTCTGAGTTGTATCAATGAGAAAATTTGCTTCCTGAAATTTTTATATTTCATCAATAGTGTGCAGAGGTTTAAGAAGTCACTGCTTCTCAGTGGTTCGGCACTCTATATTCCTCCGCTTACAGAACTGTCTAAAATACGATCATTTGGTTAGAATATCAATATTTCCTGATACAGTGGAGCCCACTTAATTGGATATCTCTTAACTGAATAACCCTAACTGAATATAATTTCTCAACATAAATAGACAAAACTACATGTATGTTTCAATGAGTCGTTTTGTATTCAATGAGTCAGATGTGCGTAGGAAGAAAACGTTGAGACCGAAGGTCGAGACGTTTTCTTTCTACGCACATCTGACGAATTGAATACAAAACGACTCATTGAAACATACATGTGGTTTTGTATTTATTACATGACCCAAGCACCTACTGACCTAATTTTCTTTTCTATCAACGGTGGTAAACACCATGCACTTTATGCAGTCGCATTGCATAAAAAAGTCCTGGTTGGAACAGGTTGGTGTGCAATACGGAATTCCGTATTGCAATTTGCACAGCCATATTGCACGCTGTATTTCATAAGAGAGACTGCATGGGCATGTAATAAAACCATTTATCATACCCCCAGTACAAATCTGACCTGTTAATTGATTATAGGTTATAGAGTAAACTCCTGTTAATTGAATAAAAATCATCTTGTAACCTGTCGAGAAATTACCATGATTCTCCCCAGTTTTCCTTTGTTTATAGACCTATATGGCCTCAGTACATCCAATACAGATATTTAATCTATTATATCTTATTTGATAGAGCTCATGCAGATCTGTCAAGCAAGATAGAATAGAATAAATGCCAAGTTTATCTCTAGAATACAGGAATCACAATCCATATTAATTGAATACTCTTGTTAATTGAATAATTTTCATTGGCAAAGTGGCTATTCAATTAACAGGGTTCCACTGTAATAAAATATGCCTCATCAAACTTAAATTTTCTGGGTAAAAAAACTGTCTATTCAAAAACAATTCCCCTATAGTACACTAACCTCCTTATATTTATGTATTGTATTTGCTATTTAATTATAATAATAATAAAGATTTTATAGCTTAAATTCCACACAAGGTGCTCCATGGCTGTACAAAATTGCAGAATGCCTTATAGAGAAGCTAATTTTTAATACCTGACTTGAATGATTCTTGAGAATCCATTTCTTTTACAATGTGCAGATAGATTAGGTATACAGCACCCTGCAGCCATGCTGGCATCTGTTCTGGGCAGGGTTGGGGAATAGAGTTTAAGCTGGAGGCTATTGCCTATCCGAATCCCTGGCCTCACTCAATGTGTGTGTTTGTAGCTGTTCTGGAGTCAATGTTGTACAAGTGTGAGTAAATGTAGTGTGATTCTTGTGGGTTGGTTGGTGCAGGGACAGGCCATGAGCAGTATCCAGCAGCCATGCTAGGATCTGTTTGGGAGATGAGGAGATAGGGGAGGGGGCGATGCAAGAGTGTGCTTGTGGGTGTGCTGGAGTTGATCTTGTTGGAGAGTTATGTGTATGTAACGTGATTTGTTGTGTGATTCTTGAGTCGGTTGGTGCAAGGTCAAGCTATCGGCAGTATCCAGCAGCCATGCTAGGATCTGTTCTGGGGGATGGTGGTGGTGAACATAGCTCATCGCTATATCCTATCTGTATCCACTCGGGCGTGGCTGCAAGTGTGTGTTTGTAGCTGTTCTGGAGTTGATGTTGTTGGAGAGTATGTGAATATGGACTGATTTTGCAGTGTGATTCTCATAATACATTGGAATACACTTAAATGAACATCTCTTAATTGAATAACCCTGTTAATTGAATATAACTTCCAATTACAAACCATTTACCATACTATCAGTACAAATCTGACCTATTAACTGCATCCATGCTTTTGAGTAAACTCTTGTTAATTGAATAAATAATCTTGTGATATGTTGGAAAATACCTTGGCAGACACCAAATTCCCCTTGTTTAAAGACCTATCTGGTCTCAGTACATCCAATACAGGCATTTAATCTCTTATATCTTGTTTGACACAGCTCCATGAGTGTTGTCAAATAAGATATAATAGAAGAAATGTGTAGATTATCTCTAGGATACAGGAAAGAGTTCAAATCTCCATGAGGTAACATTTAACAAAACCCTATCATGTAACCACTCAGTGGAATGAACTCAATGAGCTCGTTCCACCGAGTCAGGTCACATATGGTGTTGTAGAAATCTTTTGAAATTTTTTTTTTTTTCAACTGCTTAATTTGCAATTTCGTTAGGTAAAGGGTTACATGAATAATTTTCACTGGCAAAAAGCCTATTCAATTAACTGGTACAGTGCTGGAACCCCACACTTGGGCTTTATTTTAAAGGGCAGGTATTTTTTTATTTATTTATTTATTTATTTATTTATTTATTTATTTATTTATTTATTTATTTCTTTATTAAGGTTTAACGACACTTTAACAGCCAAGGTCATATCGAGTCAGTGACAGTTTTATGTGTGGAGGAAGCTGGAGTTCCTGGAGAACCACCGAGCAATGATGAGCATCTGCCAGCTCCCCAACATTGTAACTCCGCACTGCAGCACAGGCAGGGTTAGAATGGTTGAAAACATGCACACCATTGACATGCAGTACACCTTAGTAGATGGCGTCATGTGCCCCCATGTGGACAACCGGGGTTAAATGCCTTGCTCAAGGACTAAAGGGCAGGTACTGTAACATAAAAGCTTCATATTCGGAGGATATGCTTCATATTATCTTTAAAGTGGAATTATTTAGTCTGTATGGATTTGCCTTTTCACGATTATGGGAGAGTGCCCATAGGCACTCTCCCATAAATCATTACAAGCCAAAGACATGTGTACAAATTCTGATGACCCCAAATAATTTAGCACTCTACCAGTTATTTATTTATTGGTGTTTCAGGTCACATACTTATGCACAATGGCTAATCATGACCATGACAGTTTTACGGGTGGAGGAAGCCGGAGTACCGAACCACCGAGCATCGACAAGCAACGGTCAGCTCCTCAACATTCTAACTCTGTTCAAACTCTGCTCAAGCAGGGTTACAGCAGTTGAAGACGTGCACCATTGACGTGCAGTGCACCTTAGTACATGGCGTCATCATGCCCCCAGGCAACCAGGATAAAGTGCCTTGCCAAGAACACAATGCGGGTCATCCCGGACAGGGATCAAACTCGAGATCTCTAGCATAGAAGTCCAACAGTCTACCACTGAGACACCACGCTCCCACTCTACCAGTTAACAGTGTACAACTGTAATAATAATTTTATAGCATTTTGATTTACTTGATAAATTATCATTGTTGATTGATTTTGTTGATTTGATTTATTTTATGTATATTCGGTTACCATAATTGTTATGCTATACTTACCTCCAAATACCACGGTTTGGTTGGATTAATGATATCTGTGGATCATCCATATAAGTAAAAGTTTCATTGAACTTCAGTACAGCACTGTCAATGGTAATCACAACAGTTCCAGATCTGTTCAATGTAAAGTCTCTCTTTCTACGCTTTGAGGGAAGTTCGTGTTCTTTGAATGTGGCAGATAAACATTTTACTTCACTCATGGCCTGTCTACAAGTGAAAATCAAATGCATTAACCTAACCTCATTAGAAGACAACACATACAGAAATATTTTACTTTTATTTTATCATTTTTCAGATAAGTGATATTTTCTGGGTATGGATAAAACTCTGATATTCCAAAATGATCCATACAAATATCCAATTTTCTGGATAAAATATCAAATTTTCTGGACAAAACATCTGATGGTTTTAGGCAAAACATCTGATAGTTTTGTACATAATGTCAAGATCCAATGGTTTTAGAGTGGGAAATGGGTGTGGAAGATAGGTCGGAGGGTGAATTGGATGCTTAGAAATGTATTTAAAATTTTAAAAACTTTAGCAATTGGGAAAATAAACAACAGAACTCCTATTTTTTTTTTATCATTCAATTTATTTCGTGACTTTTTATCCCATTTATAACCACAAAATAAAACTGATAAGGACTTTAACACCATGGTAATAAATGCTGCAAAAATGTCACTTAAATTCAAAAGTGGAAACTCTTCTTTGACCACCAGAGGGAAGAATAACATCTTTATTATTGTTTTGAAAAATATGAACATGTGTTGTTGAGAATTAAACTCACTTCAAGACAATATTCTTGCTTTATGATCACGGTGCTAATAGAACACACTATTTTGTTTGTTATGATGAGAAACAACTGTTTTATTTCTTTATCTTGTTTTATTTTCAGTATAATTAGGAACTGAATATTCTGTCCGATGTTAATTGGACATTTCATCCATGAGATCGGATGTTTTATCACAGAAGTTTGGTAATCCAATGTTTTGGCAATCATGTGCTTTTGCTGATCGGATGTTGTGCCTAGTATTCTGAATTTCCTGAAATAGACAGGGTAGGGCCCTACAAAGCTTCAAACCCCTGTGCAGCAGATCTAACCAGTAATTCTGGCACCCATTCCTGTTTTAGAACTACAATGCTTACTGGGTAATATTCCAGTTACACCATCAAAGTATGCCATTCATGAAGACGTATCTTGATGATGATGACATCGATATGAGGTGACCCTGGCCATCGAAAATGTCATTAAATCCTGAGAAATAAATAAATGCCTTGATGATGAAGTTGGAATATTATATCATTCAGGACTTCAGCCATCAGAGTCAGAACAAAATCAGGTTTACAGACCCCCTTGCCCTCCCCCCATAATCGGTCATCTTCAAGATGCCCTTGATTTGATTAGAGGTTTGATTCAATTTTGAACAGATGCCTCTACTTGATTCGAGACTTGATTCAGAAGCAAGGATAATGAATTTATATCCTGATTAACTTTCAATTCACTGCACAAGGAATATAATAAGGATATCTAGTGTTTTTATGTGAATATAAAAAATTATCTCATGAGTGACCGAAACAAATTTTTCATTTTCGCAAGTGGCTTGCCAGGAGTGACAAATAAACATTTGTCATAGTCACGAAGAAGATAATGTTCAATATCCACTCAAAAAAACTAGATTTTCTTTTTATTATACACGTTTCAGAAGTTGGCAGTTTTGAGCACTAAATTTGCAGTATTCACCTTGATTAGGCTTCAAATCGATACACTAAAGCCCACAGCTGATTGTTGCCATTTTCTGCATTAATATTCCAAAGTAATAAAATATAGTTCTCATATGCTTATCATGATGGTGTACCTTATAAATGTATCAAATTTTAACATGTGATATATTTAATATAAGTATAAGGCTAAAAAGAATGTTTTCATTCTCAGGCAACCCTCATTGAAATTGAACACCCTCATTGGACATTTTTATTGCCTTGCATTGTCTTCTAATACAGGTACAGTAGAATCCTCTTAATTGAATATCCATTTTGCCAGTGAAAATTATTCAATTAACAGGAGTATACAATTAACAGGGATTTGGTCAGTTTCCTGTGTTCTGGAGGTAAACTGAGCATTTATTCTATTATATCTTGTTTGACAGAGCTCATAGAGCTCTGTCAAACAAGATATAATAGAATAAATGCCTGTATTGGATGTAGTGAGGCCAAAAAGGTTGATAAGGAGAATTTGGTGCGTGTCACAGTAATTTTTTCGACATATTACAAAAATTTATATACAATTTACAGGAGTTTACTCTACAACCCATATGCAATTAACAGATCAAATTTGTACTGAAGGTATGGTAAATGGTTTTCTGTTTGAAAATTATATTCAATTAACAGGGATATACAATTAAGAGATATCCAATTAAGTGGGCTCCACTGTATAACTATAAGGCTAAAAAGAATGTTTTGATTCTCAGGCGACCCTCATTGAAATTGAACACCCTCATTGGACATTTTTATTGCCTTGCATTGTCTTCTAATACATGTACTACCATAAGATCTGGATTTGAAACCTTTTTTACATTTTTTGATTGATATATGTAACTGAAATCTGAAGAGCATAATTAAAGATGCAAAACTATTTTATTTTTTAAAATTAAATGAGTTTATTTGTATAATTATGCACAAGCCAGATAATAAGCAGACTGACATCTGCAAAATGAGGTCCCCAGAAGGTGAATTTAGTGATGCTACCCTGCACAGCTTGGTAGCATCACTAAATTTACCCTCTGTGAACCTCAATCTGAATCAGGGTCTCAAAACTAAACAGAACAAGGTACCCATAGGATAAATTGGCCCACTGTATGGGATAGCATCATCAAATTCACCCTCTGGGGACCTCTTCTGCAAATGTCAGACTGCTTATTTTCTGGCCTGATTATGCACATATTCTGTTGGTGAAAAGACAGGGGGAAAGCCTCTCAATCCATGATCACTTTACAATAAAAAAAGTCTGAAAATCAATTAATTTATTTTGTGTGGCCTAATAATAACAGTTGACATATTTCATCATTTATAAACAACAATAGCATTGATACTCAGAAGTGATTTCTTAACATTCTTATACAGTTTTGCCACCAAACACCAAAACGTTTGTGTGAGGAGAACTTGGGTCATCTGTGGAAATAAAGAATACCCCATACAACTTCAACTAGGCCAATTACCTTAAAATCTTACAGTTTTGTCCACCTATAGTTACTGATAAGCCTGACCCAATTTCTAGATTCACTCCTTTCAAAGATATGCTTGTGTTTCCAGAAACAGGCCCAACCAATGGATAAAAGTCCGTTAACTTGGGTTCCTAAAATAAAAGAAAAAAAAAATGAAAGAAAGTCACAGTGGGTGGATGTATATTTTCAGATGTCTTAATAAGAGTTGCTAAAATATTAAAGTTATTGTGATGATGTGACAGAACTATGGTCTGAGGTTTGTGGCTTGGAGCGTATATTCAACCAACACATGAAGCGTTGAGGTTTAACATATGCCCTGAGCCACAAACCTCCATCTTAGTTCAAGTTGTAAACTGATTTGTAATTTAACCCTTTACCCAATGCAGACGATATCAAAATTTATTATTTTAAATATCATTTTTTAAATTTTTTCAAAAAATTTCAACAAAACCATATCATGTGACCCCTCTTTGGAGCTCGTTCCAAAGAGGGGTCACATGATATGGTTTTGTTGAAATTTTTCGAAAAATAACAATTTTGCATATTACACGGGCGGATGCGGGCATTTCGTTGTGTAAAGGGTTAAACAACACTTCATTCAGAGCATTGTCTGCTGTATGTGTGGAAAGTGTAGAAATGAAAGTGTCAATGACACTGTAGCTCAACTTGTTAAGACATGCACATGTATAGTATGTGACACAGCAATGACAAACATCAAGGTAATGACCCGATAACAAAGGTACATATAAAGTATTGTAACGGTCTGTACATAAATACTGACCGTAGCCTGTAACAAATGTATAGGTAAAGTATTGTAAAGGTGGATGACAGTCAGATGCTAAACTAGAAAAGAAATCTTAAGTCCCAGAGTGGGTCTGATTGAACCCCAAAATATTTGTTCTCATAGCACAGTGATAACAAAGGCACCCCAAAACACACTCGTTCCTGTCCCAAGGTGAAAACAAAGGTATCCAAGAAGTTTCGTGAAGATCAGTTCATAAATACGAGCTGTATAGAAGTTGTGACAAAAAAATGATTGGACATAATTTCGGCACAAAATGGCCACTGGCAGCCATCTTGAATTTTGGACTGCACCCAGAAACAATCGTTCTCGTCCCAAGGTGATAACAAAGGTACCCAAGAAGTTTCGCAAAGATCGGTTGATAAATACAGCCTCTGGCCCAAGCCGTATTGACATGTCCATTTGCAGTGTATAAGTAGCACTGAATAAATCAAAGTTCATCTAATTTGCATAATTTCTGCACAAGAAAAAAACCCGTACTATATGTGATGTATTCCATGTTACTAAACATTCAAACAAAAATTCATTCAAATCAGAACTTTCATACAGAAGTTCTGTACAAAAGACTGATTGCACTAATTTGGGTACAAAATGGCTGCTGGTGGCCATCTTGAATTTTGGACCACACCCAAAAACACTCATTATCATCCTACGGTGATAACAAAGGTACCCAAGAAGTTTCGTAAAGATCGGTTCATAAATACGGTCTCTAGCCTGAGCCGTATAGAAGTTTTGAACAAAAAACTGATTAGACCTAATTTCGGTACAAAATGGCCACTGGCAGCCATCTTGAATTTTGGACTGCACCCAGAAACACTCGTTCTCGTCTCAAGGTGATAACAAAGGTACCCAAGACGTTTCGTGAAGATCGGTTCATAAATACTGATCTAGCCCGAGCCGTATTGACATGTGTACTTACCGTGTGTAAGTAGCACTGAAAAAATCAAAGTTCATCTAATTTGCATAATTTCTGCATGAGAAAAAACCCCGTATTATATGTGATATATCCCATGGTACTAAACATTCACACAAAAAATTATTCAAATCAGCGCTTTCATATGGAAGTTCTGTGCAAAAATCTGACTGCACCTAATTTTGTACAAAATGGCTGCCATCGGCCATCTTGAATTTCGGACCGCACCCCAAAACACTCGTTCTCGTCCCAAGATGATACCAAAGGTACCGAAGAAGTTTCGTAAAGATCGGTTCATAAATACGGCCTCTAGCCCTATTGGCATTTGCACTTACAGTGCTGAAAGTAACACTAAATACATCAAAGTTAGTCTAATTTGCATAATTTATGCACGAGAAAAAAACCCATATTATATGTGATGTATCCCATGGTACTAAACATTCATACAAAAAATTATTCAAATCAGCGCTTTCATATGGAAGTTCTGCGCAAAAATCGGATTACACCTAATTTTGTACAAAATGGCTGCCAGCGGCCAACTTGAATTTCGGATCGGACTCAAAAACACTTGTTCTCGTCCCACGGTCATAACAAAGGTACCCAAGAAGTTTCGTAAAGATTGGTTCATAAATGCGGCCTCTAGCCCGAGCCGTATTGAATTGTTGACAGACAGACGGACGACAGACAACTGGCCATGGCATAAGCTCAAATTTGGCTTTGTCAAAGTTGAGCTAACTAGAAGGGGTATCAGCACCCTGTGGCTCACCAACAGGTGGCCAATGTAAAGGGGTGGCTGGAGTAAAAAAAAAAAGGTCCAAAACCTACGCACAAAAGTCCAAAATTAAAGTAAATAAGCAGCTAAAGGGTTGTTAAATAATATAATGATAGCCCCAAGAAGCATGCTAACATAAAATAGGAACCATGGCAATATGCTATAAGGTAAGTCTCCACTTTGAAGAAAAGAAAGACAAGCCTCAAAACCTGCACATAAAAGTAAAAAAAAGTATCACATTTGTTTCAATGGGTTAAAATTGAGAAAGATACCCTGATAATGTCACAGTAACCACCATGGCAATATGCCAGTAAGGTGAAACTCTACCTGAAAAATATCCACTTGGAAGAAAAGAAAGAAAAACCTCAAAACCTGCACATAAAAGTAAAAAAAGTATCACATTTGTTTCAAAGGGTTAAAATTAAGAAAAATACAGTGAAAATGTTACAGTAACCACCATGGCAATATGCCAGTGAGGTAAAACTCCACTTAAAAAAAATATCAAAACCTGTACACAAAGTCAAAAACCAGCACACAAAAGTCCAAAACCTGCACACAAAAGTCCAAAATTAAAGTAAACAAGCAAATTCAGCAGTTTCAAAAGGAATTAATGCATCCACTGGAATATAGTTGAGTTGCAAGTGGAAGTTATTTAGAAGAGACAGAACAGACAATGATTCAGACAGTGGTTATCAGATTTATTTTCACGGAGGTCACTGTCAAAGCAAGTAAAGTGATGTGGTGTATAACTGAGAATCACTAAAAATTAAGATTGTATGATAAGACATATTACATTAAACTGATGTGAAAAGAGTTAACCAACCTGTAAAGCTTGTGATTGGAAGTTAATGAAACCTTGGAAGTGATGTCCAGATAATATGGTGGTCTGTATATGGTACTGGGAGAGTCTGACTTTGTGGAGTTGCAAAAGAAGTAATGATGAAGTCCAAAAATGTTGCCATGAAAATGAGTAGGTTCATTCACAATCTGCAGAAAATAATACCGATGAAGAACTAGAGGGGGTGTCAGTACCCCGTGGCTCACCAACAGGTGGCCAATGCAAAGGGGTGGCTGGAGTAAAAAAAAAGTTCAAAACTTGCACACAAACGTCCAAAATTAAAGAAAATAAGCAGCTAAAGGGTTAAATAATATAATAATAACCCCTAAGAAGCATGCTAACATAAAATAGGAACCATGGCAATATGCTACAAGGTAAGTCTCCACTTTGAAAAAAAGAAAGACAAACCTCAAAACCTGCACATAAAAGTAAAAAAAGTATCACATTTGTTTCAAGGGGTTAAAATTGAGAAAAATACCCTGTCACAGTAACCACAATGTCAATGTAAGGTGAAAGTCTACTTGAAAAATATCCACTTGGAAGAAAATAAAGACAAACCTCAAAACCTGCACATAAAAGTATCACATTTGTTTCAAAGGGTTAAAATTTAGAAAAATACCCAGAAAATGTTACAGTAACCACCATGGCAATATGCCTGAGAGGTAAAACTCCACTTAAAAAAAAATATCAAAACCTGCACACAAAAGTACAAAACCTGCACACAAAAGTCGAAAATTAAAGTAAATAAGCAGCTAAAGGGTTAAATAATATAATAATAGCCCCAAGAAGCATCCTAACATAAAATAGGAACCATGGCAATATGCTACAAGGAAAGTCACCACTTGGAAGAAAAGAAAGACAAACCTCAAAACCTGCACATAAAAGTAAAAAAACATCAAAACCTGCACACAAACATCAAAATAAGTCCAAAATTTGATTCAAAGGGTTAAAATTAAGACGAAATACCCTGGAAAAGAGTTAAATGTTATCGTGAACCCCCACAGCAATATGCAAAGAAGAAAAACATTTTTTTAAAAGCACAAAAATCCAAACCTGTAAACAAAAGAAGTCCAAAATTGAAGTAATTAAGCAGGAAAAGGGTTAAAGAATACAACGTAACCCTAAGATGCATGTTTACATACAATAGAAAGCATGGACATATGCTACAAGGTAAATCTACACTTGGAAGAAAGGAAAAAAAGTACATGAAAACCTGCACGCAAACGTCAAAATAAGTCTAAAAATCTATTCAAAGGGTTAAAACTTTTTAAAAAATGCACTGGAAAGATATCAATGTTATAATAACCACCACTGCAATATGCAGTGAGGTCAACCTCACTTGAAATTGTTTTTTTTTATCACAACCTGTACATAAAAGTAAAAAACTGTAAGCCTAAGTCCAAAAGCTGTACATAAAAGTCCAAAATTGAAGTAATTCAGCAGGAAAAGGGTTAAATAATACAAACATAGCCCTAAGATGCATGTTTACATACAATAGAAAGCATGGACATATGCTGCAAGGTAAATCTCCACTTGGAAGAAAGGAAAAAAAAAACATGAAAACCTGCACGCAAACATCAAAATAAGTCTAAAATTTGATTCAAAGGGTTAAAATTAAGACAAAATACCCTGGAAAAGAGTTAAATGTTATAGTGAACCACCATAGCAATATGCAGAAACTCTACACTTGGAAGAAAGGAAAAAAAAAAAACCCATGAAAACCTGCACGCAAACATCAAAATAAGTCTAAAAATCTATTCAAAGGGTTAAAAATTTTTTAGAAATGCACTGGAAAGATATCAATGTTATAATAAATAACCACCACTGCAATATGCAGTGAGGTCAACCTCACTTGAAATTGTTTTTTTTATCACAACCTGTACATAAAAGTAAGAAGCTGTAAGCCTAAGTCCAAAAGCTGTACATAAAAGTCCAAAATTGAAGTAATTCAGCAGGAAAAGGGTTAAATAATACAAACATAGCCCTAAGATGCATGTTTACATACAATAGAAAGCATGGACATATGCTGCAAGGTAAATCTCCACTTGGAAGAAAGGAAAAAAAAAACATCAAAACCTGCACGCAAACATCAAAATAAGTCTAAAATTTGATTCAAAGGGTTAAAATTAAGACAAAATATCCTGGAAAAGAGTTAAATGTTATAGTGAACCACCATAGCAATATGCAGAAACTAAAAAAAATTTTAAAAAGCCAAAAAATCAAAACCTGTACACAAAAGTTCAAAATATTTGAGAGCCGACGCCGACATGAGGGCTATGCCATAGGCTCACACAACTAACGTTGGTGAGCCAAAAATGAAATGGTTTGCAAGTCACTCCACTGATGAAATAATTGTGAAACAGGCAACCTCATTTCAAATATTTCATGTATTGACATCAAATGGTAATATAAACTACTGGAGCCGTAAACATAGAAAAAACTATTAAAAATCTTGTCTGATCAGAGGATGAGGATTTTTAGTCTTATTGGAACATACAAAAATTGTACCCACACCCAAGAATTGGTTAGTAAACACTGACTACTGCAATAATACAATGATTTTGGAGGGTGGGGGCACGATGGCATTGCGGTAACCGGTTCTCATCAGATCACCGAAGTTAAGCAACGTACAGCCCGGTTAATCATCGGATGGGTGACCATCTGAGCGATCAATTCAGACTCCCACATTGTGTCCTTGGGCAAGGCACTTAACCCCAATTGTCCACCTGGGAGCATGATGATGCGGTGTACTAAGGTGTACTGCACATCAATGGTACGCATGCCTTCAACCAATCTAACCCTGCCTGTGCTGCCGTGGGGAGTTACGATGTTGGGGAGCTGGCAGCTGCTTGTCGTTGCTCGGTGGTTCTCTCCGGGTACTCCGGCTTCCTCCACCCATAAAACTGTCACGGTGGGGGCACGGTGGCATTGCGGTAAACGGTTCTTGTCAGATCACCGAAGTTAAGCAACATAGAGCCCAGTTAATCATCGGAGGGGTGACCGTCTGCATGATCAATTCAGACTCCCGAGTTGTGTCCTTGGGCAAGGCACTTAACCCGGATTGTCCACCTGGGAGCACGATGACGCTGTTTACTAAGGCGTACTGCATGTCAATGGTACGCATGTCTTCAACCAATCTAACCCTGCCTGTGCTGCAGCGCGGAGTTACAATGTTGGGGAGCTGGCAGCTGCTCGTCATTGCTCGGTGGTTCTCTCCGGGTACTCCGGCTTCCTCCACCCATAAAACTGTCACGGTCATGATTAGCCATCATGCGTAAGTATATGACCTTAAACACCAATAAATAAATAAATAAATTTTGGAGGGTATTATGCTTTGTTATCGACTCAATGAGAATGATTGGTGGCTCAACATATTATCAGAGGTCAGAATTCACATGCGGCACTAATAAATATAGAGAGCTACACAAATCATTATTGGAGGGCAGATAATAAAATGTAGTGTGGGACAAAATCATATTATTACCATTGTTACCAAATATCCTGAACTTAATACAATGGAACCTTGTTCACTGAATTGGAATAGGTATGTTACCAGTGAAACATTCAATTAACAGAAGAATTCAATTAACAGAAATTAGATGAATTTGCTGTATTCTAGTGATAAATTCCTTCTTTAATCTATTACATCATGTTGCTCATTAAATGTTTGCAGATCATTGAATGCTTCAACTGGATATACGAATGCCAGATTGATCTATAAGCTTTGAAAATTGTCTGAGAAGTTTGATCTAACTGGAGTTGGATGAAAAATAATAATGTGATGCAATAAAACTATACAATACATCTACACTTTAAGTTACTAATAAAATTGAAAACATTTTTTTTTCAGTTACTTCCCTTTATTAGTGTCTATCATGACCAGGCATGTCAAAGCACGGCCGGTACCAACATAACCGGTATTGGGGCGGGACAGAAACTGTTCCACCGAAAGCAGTACTGGGCCAAATCAACAATTGGGTAACATATCACAATCAGATGGGAGAAATTCACATTTAAACCGACCCAGTTCCCAAGATCGCAAACACAAACTTGGCATTGTACAATTATTCTCTGGCGGTATCAAAGTAATCATAAAGCACGAAAATTGTGCTTTATGATTACTTTGATGTCACCACAGAATAATTTCTTTGAAGTAACCAATGACGGCACTTTCATTGTCTTTGAGGCCACATTTGAAGAGTCAAAGTACAGGTACCGGTTGACATGCCTGACCATGACTGCTCAATTCCTAAAGGTACTAACTTCAGCAAATCTTTATACCACAGATCAGCTGCTTTTACATGAAGTAATGGGGAAGTCTGCTATAGAATGATAAAACGACTCTGGCATTGGTTTCTAGTGAAGTCATTGCTGCCTCTGACTGTTTGGTTAGAAGTTCAATGCACTAACCATGGAGCCACTGCACTCCCTGTGGTATGATACAATTATTTGAAAGTTTAGTCTTACTGCTCATTGGGCTTAAAAATCTGTTTCTTGGGACCCCGGACATGGACCTTTTGAAGGCCACATGCTCTCATTTTTTTACCAATGTAAACTTAAAAAAACAGAAATTAAATGGTTTATGTCTGATATTTTACCCAAATTAATAAAATTGATAAATTTGTCCCTTTGAGTGTAACAAGGCTTTGCAATTCATAGTTGAATCAATAAGGGAGAGAATGTGACAATGGGAACTCAACATAGAATAACCCCTAAGAATAATCAGAGGGAAGTTAGGATGAACCCAACAGAGATACTTACGGCAGGGCTTTTTGTGGTGAATGGTGCCTTACAAACTATTGAGGATTTTTTTCCAAAAGAATGAGCCTAAAGTGTTACACACTATATGCTCTTAACACACAGAAAAATATAAATACAAATAAATATACATATTATGGGGTTATTTATTTATTTAGTTGTCTTTAAGATCACATATTTCTGCACAATGGCTAATCATGACAGCAACATAGATATAAAGTCAAGTCCAGCCAATCGATTATACCCATGCTGCCCATTTTAGAGTACTTCCACTCCAGGTGCTCTTTACAGGATAATACTTTACCTCTAAAACAGAACTTGTTTACTAGTCAACAAGCACTGCTTCAAATCTGAACAAATGCTATTCTACTTGCACTGATGAGTGCTCACATATAAAACAAGAGCAACGCAAAGCATGGCATATGCCCCCAACAGTGTCATAAAAGGGAAGGCAAGTCTCTTGGGGAATAATGAAATCAAAAGGAAGCTTCCTCTAGACACCAATAATGCATCAAAAAAAAAGAAAAATTAATGAGTCAGCATTTATTAGTTAATGGACAGAAACCAAATTTAATATGGCCACCATGGCAGCCATACTCAATTGGCTAGCTCATCAAGAATCAAAAAGAAGCTTCCTGTAGACACCAATAATGCATAATCAAAAACTGAAATTGATTCAAGTCAGTATTCATTAGTCACTGGATGGAAACCAAATTCAAGATGGCCACCATGGAAACCATAATTAACTGGCCACTGGTGGCCATCTTGGTTCCGCTGACTGGTTCAAAATCAGAAGTAAGCTTCCTCTCGATACCAACAATGCATAATTAAAAAACAAAAATGATCTGAGTCAGCATTCATTAGTTATTGGACGGAAACCAAATTCAATATGGCTACCATGGCAGCCATATTGAATTGGCTAGCTAGACAAAAATCAAAAGGAAGCTTCCTCTAGACACCAATAATTCATAACTAAAAACTGAAACTGATTTGTGTCAGTATTCATTAGCTATTGGACGGAAACCAAATTCAAGATGGCCACCACGGAAGCCATAATGAACTGGCGGCCACCTTGGTTCAAATGACTGGTCCAAAATCAACAGGAAGCTTCCTCTAGATGCCAACAATGCATAATTAAAAAATAAAAATGATTCACCTCAGCATTCACTTGTTTTGAATGGAAATCAAATTCAATATGGCTATCATGGAGGCTATATTAGATTGGCGAGCTGGACTAAAATCGAAAGGAAGCATTAATAATAGTAATAAATAATAATAATTTTCAGCCTAAAATCCACAAAATGTGCTCTTTGTCTAGTCATCCACAAGTTACCCCTAAAATTACGATTTGATCAAATAGGCAGTTCTTTAGTTATTTGATGGAAACCAAAAATTAATGGACAGATGCCAGATGGATGGACAGACATAGTGAAAACATAATGCTCCCAAGAGAATCTCTCATGGTGGCATATCATCCCCTAAGTTCCAATGCGTTCTTTGTGCCTACTGGAACTCAAGGGACAATATACAGAATTGACTAGCAGGACCAAAATCGGAAGGAAGCTTCCTCTGGACACCAATAATGCATAACCAAAAACTGAAATTGATTCATGTCAGTATTCATTAGTTATTGGACAGAAACCAAATTCAAGATGGCAACCATGGAAGCCATAATGAATTGGCCACTGGCAGCCATCTTGGTTCAGCTGACTGGTCCAAAATCAAAAGGAAGCTTCCTCTAGACACCAACAATGCATAATTAAAAAATAAAAATGATTTGAATCAGCATTCATTAGTTATTGGAAGGAAACCAAATTAAATATGGTGGCTATGGCAGCTATATTGAATTGACTAGCTGGATCAAAATCGAAAGGAAGCTTTCTCTACACACCAATAATGCATAACCAAAAACTGAAATTTATTTGAGTCTGTATTCATTAGTTATCGGATGGAAACCAAATTCAAGATGGCCACCATAATGAATTGGAAACTGGCAGCCGTCTTGGATCAGCTGACTGGTCAAACATTGAAAAGAAGCTTCCTCTAGACACCAACAATGCATAATTAACTGGTTGAGTGCTGGAAGCCACTAACATGGCTTTCAAGAAACATGAGGGTACCATACTAAAGTCTTCATATTCTTTACACAAATTTCCTATTCAGTCATAAGCAAATACAATTGTGTTCATATATCTATATGAACAAATTCCAACTTCCAAAAATAATCTAGCACTCAACCAGTTAAAGAATAAAAATGATTTGAGTCAGCATTCACTAGTTATTGGACGGAAACTAAATTCAATATGGCCCTCATGGCAGCCATATTGAATGGGCAAGCCAGACTGAAATCGAAAGGAAGCATTGTCTAGTCATTCACAAGTTACCCCTAAAATTATGCTTTGATCAAATAAGCGGTTCTTTAGTTATTTGATGGAAACCCAAAGTTAACAGAAGATGGATGCCAGATGATGGCCAGATGGACAGACATGGTGAAAACATGATGCTCCTCCCGAGAGTCATGAGTAAGCTGTGTGTGAAGTATGAACAAATCTGTCTTCTGAATCATTTTTTGTAGATCAGAAAAACTTTAAACGGACAAAACAGTCTGTCACTTTGACCTTGGAGTTGTAACCTTGGGTCAAGGTTATTACACATGCTTGA
This sequence comes from Pictodentalium vernedei, assembly GCA_031216915.1. Taxonomy (NCBI): domain Eukaryota; kingdom Metazoa; phylum Mollusca; class Scaphopoda; order Dentaliida; family Dentaliidae; genus Pictodentalium; species Pictodentalium vernedei. Next base: position 224,956,901 of record CM062296.1, read on the forward strand.
ATATTGAACAGGCATTGTTTGACACATGGATAAGATCTGTTCATCACATTGCCTTTTTATGGACTCGACAAAGTAAAAAAACAGAACAGTTCAAGACCTTGATCTTATTACCTTTTATTAGGGTCATGACACAACCTGACCCACAAGCAACCATTCCTTGATGTTTGTACAAGATCTGTCAATAGAATAATTTTTTATGGACCAGACAAAGTTAGAATGGATGAAAGGTCTGTGACTTTTTACCTTGCTATTATGACATTGGGCTATGGTCATGATACCCCCTTGAATAATAAACAAGCATTGTGTGTACTATGAGCAAGAGATTACAACAAGGTGCAAGCATATCACCTCCATTGTAAAGTCTAGTGATGAAGCTAACTCAGGATGGACAATTTCTCTCACCCACTAGAACCCATCCAGTCTCTCACCCCTAGGGCTAAACTTTTCTTCTGCAAAAAAACCACACTAAATCCTTTTAAAAAAACACATTTCAAATCAAAATATAAAATAATTCATCCAATAGTAAATGGTTTGTTGTTCAGAAGTTGTATGCAATAACAGGGTTATTAAATTGAGAACTCGACAATTGAATGGTCTCCTCTGTACTAAAGAATACAAACCTTGTAGGAATATACAATTGAGCTATGTATGAATTTCCCCGCTATGACATAGCTGACAGATTTTTGTGATGCATCATTTGCTGTTAGCTCCAAAGTAATATTTGCTTCAGCCTTATGGGGTCTTGTTTTGCACACAATTCTGAAATAAATTGAAAGATTAAATACAGTAGAGCCCTCATAATTGGATATCTCTTAACTGAATAACCCTGTTAATAGAATATAATTTCTCAACACAAAACCATTTACCATACCTCCAGTACAATTTTGACCTGTTAATTGAATATAGGTTATAGAGTAAACTCCTGTTAATTGAATAAAAATGAAAGTGTCAATGACACTGTAGCTCAACTTGACCAACTTGAACTTGGTAAGTTATAAATGAAATGGCAAAATTGAAGATCATTGGTACCAATGTTATTTGATGAAATTTCAACATAACAGCATTGTGTGTGCACAACGTCAGAGTAATCCATGCAATTTTTAAATGTAAACAGTAAGACTGGCTAAAGGAAATGGACGAAAATCGATACCTCCCATCTAGAGGTCTTCCCAAACAGGCATGCCAGGTTTCAAAGCAATCTGATCATAAAGGTGCCCTGTAGGGTGTGCCAAAGGGAAATATTGTGGTCTGACTAAACTAAGTTCTAAGAACGTTGGCCACGGCAACATTTTTTAATGGAAATTGAAAAAAATCGATAGCTCCCATCTAGAGGTCACCCCAAACAAGCATACCAAGTTTCAAAGCAATCTGATCATAAATGAGACCTGTGAGGTGTGCCAAAGGAAATTGTGGGCGTATGTACTAACGTATGTACATACGCCAATGGAGAAGTGATGGCAATAGCTCACCTTGTCTTTGTCAAGTTGAGCTAAAAATTGTAACCTGTCAAGAAATTACATTGACCTTCCCCAGTCTTCCTTCGTCTATAGACCTATCTGGCCCCAGTACATCCAATACAGGCATTTAATCTATTATATCTTGTTTGACAGAGCTTTAATTTTACAATGGTTATAAGAAGAGAGCATGTGGCAGCCAAAATGACCATGTGGGAGGGCCTGAGAAAACAAATTTTTAACTTTTTTAGGCCTTATTCATCTAAAATGGACAAAACGACTATGACCTTTTTTTCCATGCAATTATGACCCTGGGTTAAGGTCATGACACACCCTTGAATTATAAGCAATACAGTGCAAGATCTTGACCGTATAACTTTTTTTTTATGGTCATGACACGCATTTGAGTCAGAAGTTTCCTTTTCAACTCCTCATTGATAACTTACTTTATTAAATATGATGGGATGAGACATGACATGTCAGGACCATTTCCTATACGGCCCCTGTCAGAGTTACAACATTGCATATTGTGCTGAACATCTTAATGCACAATCATTGTAATGAAGCAAAGATGCACAAAGAAAGTTTAAGGACCAAAAATAATTTAGCACTCGACCAGTTAACATAATGACCAAAAAGGCCAGCGTTATTCCCGGAAATTGCTATTCAAATTTTGCCTATTTTGTAAAACTTTTGCTTGAAAAACGAAGCTTATACCCCCTCCCCCTGGAATGAGGTTGTTGCACTCATTCCAATGAGGAATCACTCACTATGTTTTTAAGGCAAAAACTGTCAATTTTTTTTTATTCAAGAAATACCTATACAAGTGTTGAAAGCAGTTCTTCTTGGGTAAAGGCTTAAAACAATACCTGCAGCATACCTACGGAATGTTTTTTTGATTGACAATAACCTTGCAGGGCATCATGCAAGGCTGCTGGAAGTGGCAGGGACCAACTGCCCTGAGGCTAGAGGCAAAGAGAGCAGAGAATATCCATTTTTGCCAGAGGTGCACTAGTGAAAAATACCATAACAATAACTGAGAAACACTTAAGTATTCATTTGTAACGTATTTTAAGTGTTCCAATGGCAACAGGAGGTGGGGGAGGGGGGAGGTTGTAGGAGCAGCTGGTAATATCAGATATAATGATGGAAGCTGGTAGATAGTCACATTATAAAGCTTTTCATTATATGCTAGTCTGTGGATTATTTGAAATTATCTAAAAGATATTTCTTGATATCCATCGACTTCATGGATAATGAGGAATATCCCTCAGTAGCTTTCTAAATGATGTCACACTTCGGTGCATGACATTGCCTTGAACATAGCCTTGAAGTAACGATCGGCTGACCTTTGTTATTATTTTGAAACATATGTCTTTGCAGTCGAATTGAGCTAAATATTGCACAGCAAAATGTAAAGAAGCATATAATAATAATCAGCTGCGCTATGAGCATTATTAATTACAAGAGGGAAGCATGGAAGGTTCCTTCCATCAACATATACTTGCCACCAAAAAATCATGAAAACTGCTCAAAGCATATTTTTTTACTGTACCAATGACCCAGACTTAGCTGGTACTAACTCTTAACAAAACCAGGGCCAAACACAAATTTTGCCCCCCAATCCCCAAAATTTGCATCTAAAACCAAAAGAAATCATGTCCTATAGGACCTCCAAACTTTGCCCCTACTGCGCATGCGCAGTGTCAAGGACGTTCTGAAATTGGCGCCAATTATCATTCTCTGTTTGGCCCTTCATCAGTCAACATCTCACTGATCTTTGTGCTTGTAAATCTCAGTTTAAAGGATGCCAGACACGTAATTATTGGAGAAATGGTGATTCTAAGGAGGATATAGAAGGAGGAGAGGAAAAAGGAGTGACAAAAAATAATCAGGGCTGTACTTAAAATTTTTTATGAAATTATGTTAAGTTGCCTATTTTCGAGGCATGGGCCTCTTGTTGTCATTCTTGCTAAAAAGTTGCACTGCTTATTCAGTGTTTCCTCTCCCCTGGTCTTCTAAGTCCCCCCTTGCAATTCTCCCATGCTTTTGGCATATTTTTGAGAAATATCATTTCTAAAATTCTCTTGGGAGAGTTGCTTGGTTACAGAATGTTTTCTGTTATTTTCCTCATAGTTACGTTTTCACCCATGGGTGTATAAACGTTGTGTTCTGCATCTTCCATCTGATGTTCTGCAGATTCTCCCCTGGGAGTCTCTGTCTTGCATCAGATAGAGTGTAATTTTGATGACTGATTTCGGGCCAGTTTTTTCAGTGCCTGGAGTCATGTTTTCTGGTGTTTTACACTGTTTGTTTACATTGGAAACAGTCTCTTTTGAGGGGGGCTGTTTGCCTTTGGTGTAGTTTATCTCACTATAAGATACATTTCTATTATCCGTAAGTGTTGCATTAATTATTTAATATAAATTGAAAATTTTTGACCACACTTAGCCATCGGATCCATCGGGGCTCAACGTTACTTTTCAGAAACTTGGGCTTCGCTGAAAAAATATTTTTCAAAAATTATTTTGATTTGCAATTGTTTTTTCATTATTAATGGATCATGTTATTATGTATCTTTATGTCAGGGGTTTGTGCGAGTAACTAGGACTTGTTGTTGACTTTTCACAATGAAAGGATATTGTTCAAATTGTAATAGGAAGAAATCTTCCTCTGACTTTCATGATCATTGTATTAATTGTAGTCAGTGTTCTCGCACTAATCCCTGTTCTATATGTCAATATTGGGATGACAAACATTGGAAACGTGTGTCACGGTATGTTGTTACTGGAGAAAGGGCTATGCCGGCTCTTTCTCCGCAAGGTCACTCTACTCTCTCAGTTTCTATTTCAGAGGAACAAGAACAGGGTGATGTTTCCATGTTATCTTCCGCAAGTGCGCTTCCGTCGTCACAAATGAATACAGAGCTAGCGGCAAAAGTGCTCATGGAGATTAAACAAATGTCGTCCGCTAGCTCGCCCGGTGTAGCGTCCATTCACCGAATGGTTCGGCAGCCGGGTTCGTCCGATGCGGTCCAGGAGGAAATGTTGGGTGATGCGAGCACTATAAACATTCAACGTGCACACCCAGTGACGGCGGATAGCAGACGAGATCGGAGGAAGCCTTTGAGTCCGGTTCCTAGCTCGTCCAGGTCCAGCCGGGCCGCGAGCGAGAGAGGCCCCTCTCTCGTACAACAACATCTGGGACCAGATGTTGTGGTACAAAATGTGTCGCAAGCGGAGCATACGTCCGTCGCTCGGGACGCTCTGTTGTATAGGCAGTCCGCGGAGACTGCTCAGGCTTCCTCCTCTCGTCAGCGCACACGACCGCACCTTGGCTGCGTGACCGCCGATATTTTACCAGCTTCGCCGATCAAGGATTCTTCGGCGACCAGGTCACACCATCCGGCAGCCAGGGACACGAGGCCGATGGACTCCGGACGTTCGCATAGAAAAAGTATGCGGGAGCCATCAGATGCGGAGCTGCCCTCGGCGAAGCAGCGAAAGACTGCGCCTCTGCAGGTCTCGATGCCGGACGTACTTGTGCAGATAGCACAACTTATCGCAGCATCCCAGCAGCCGACAGAAACGGTGTCGGATCGGGAATTATCCGACGGCGCTGGGTCGGTATGCTCCGCCGAAGCATCGGGGGCGGACGACCGGGAGCATCATGAGGTCCGACCGGATGGTGAAAGGGATACGGATGACTTGGAGCTATCCCTTTCGGAACAACATAAAGCTGCCGTGGACTTCATCCGGCACTTTCTCCCTCAAGTTGTTCCGTCGGGCCAGACTGCTGCGGTTCCGGACAAGAGGATTATAGCGTCATTGGACTCTGAATTTTTTGAGCGGTTCAGGGACATCGCTCCCGAGTTTCCGGCTCAGTCCAATAATGTTGCAAGAACATTTGAATTATTGAACGACGCTATATTTAAACTTGCTTCCAAAACGGGGAAAGCAGGTTTCTTGTCCGCCAATACTTTCAACCTGCCTTTCATTAATGCAAGGAATAAATTCGACACGGCAGGACAGGGTATTCCGAGAGTTCCTCTGCGTATGGACGACGAGGCGGAAGACTTGGAGCTATCATTACCGTCGTCGGCGTCTATTCCAACCACGGTGTTGGAAACAGCTATTTCGTCTAACAGAGCCAGTTTAGATGCCTTATCTTACGCAGATCGCCTTACTGAGGCGTTATCACTGCGCCTTCAAGGGAAAGAATTTCAGGATATACAATCTTCTTTAAGACTTCTTTCAAGGGCAGTAGCTTATTCCACGTGTAACTCTGCCCTTTCAGTGGCAAACCTGGAGTTGGTTAGACGTGACGCAGCCCTAGCTACATCCACACTCGTGGATTCTAAGGTGAAGAACCCTCTCAGAGTCGCTTCGGTCTCCGGAGAACTTCTCTTTGACGGCAAGCTTTCTGCAATTTATGATAAAATTACAAAGAAAGCTTCGGATTCTCTGTTGTTCAAATCTGCTTCTAAGAAGTCGGATACGGCAGACAAGAATAAGACAGGCACTTCTGGGTCTAATGCGCCCAAGAGAGGTTCCTATAGAGGTTCTGGTGCGTCCTCTTGGTCTTATTCGAGAGACCGTCAAGGTAGCGACTCACGTTCGGGACGTCCTTCGGGCCGGGACAACCGGTCGGACGCCCCGAGGTCGACGGGATGAGGTGCGGGTTGTGGAGGACGTGGTTTCTCCTACCGCAGGCCTCGCAGGTCCAGGAGGTGATGGCTTAAACCTCTATTGCGTACCGGTTGGCGGAAGGTTGTCGAGCTTTTCACAAGAATGGGCGTCGATTACGGACGACCCTTGGGTGAGAGGAGTGACTTCGGAAGGTCTAAAGATATCCTTCAAACGAAAGCCTCCATTAACTCGAAGTCCAAAATGGACTCAACTTCCGTCAAATCCGCAGAAAAGGGACGCTCTATTATCAGAGGTGCAGTCTCTTTTAATGAAGAACGCGGTAGAGGTCGTAGAAAACCAGGAGACTCCGGGATTCTACAGCCATCTGTTTCTGGTTCCGAAACCAGACGGCTCGTTCCGTCCAGTCATAGATTTGAGCTGGATAAACAAGCTGATCGTCGCTCCGAAGTTTTATATGGAGACGATTCGGTCGGTCAGAGCGAGTATTCGGGTGAACGATTATGCAACAAGCATAGATCTCAAAGATGCGTACTTTCACGTCATGGTACATCCGACATTCAGAAAGTATCTACGCTTCGCAGTCCTAGGAGTGGTGTATCAATTCCGGGCGATGTGCTTCGGATTGAATCTAGCACCCTGGGCTTTCACTCGGGTAATGAACTCGGTAATGATCTATTTCCGAGCTCATTCGTCTGCGGTAACGTCGGCCTACCTGGACGACATTCTTCAGAGGTACGGCAACGAGTTAACGCTTCAGAACGATGTTCAGAATCTACTTCTATTGCTCCGACGTCTCGGTTTTATAGTGAACGAGGAGAAGTCGGATCTGGTGCCGTCCAAGTCATTCACACATCTGGGAATGAGCTTCGAGACGCACAACAATCTCGTTCGTCTGCCGTTAACCAGAGCGAAATTAGTCAGTTGTTACGCTCGCTATTGTCTGCACGCAGACAAAGTCACAGCGAGAGAATTTATGAGACTGATAGGTCTGTGCGGAGCCGCTGCGGATCTCATTCCGATGGGGCGGTTACGCACGCTTCCTCTCCAAATTTTCTTGACTCAGAATTGGAGTGTGAAAATTCATTCGCTCGACATAGACGTTCTCTTGTCAGATCAAGTGAAACAAGAGATTCAGACGTGGGCAAACATTCAGTGGTTAACTCAGGGAGTTCCGCTGCAGTTGCCGGATCCGAGTTTTACCATTATGACGGATGCCAGTCAAACAGGTTGGGGTGCATCATTGATCCCAACGGATTCGAGATGCCAGGGTCTTTGGGATCCGCAATTCCTGGGCAAGCACATAAACATCAAGGAAATGATGTCAATTTGGCTTGCGTTACGTCATTGGATGGACATTATTCACAATGCTCATGTCCAAATCCTATCCGACAATACGACAGTAGTGGCGTATATACGGAATCAGGGAGGCACTCATTCAGTTCCGTTGTTCAATCTAACGGAAAGAATCCTTCTGTTTGCGCTAGAACATCAGGTTCTTCTTTCGGTCCGTCACATACCGGGTCGTCTGAATGTACTAGCAGACTCCCTTTCACGAAAGGGTCGCTTGTTGCCGTCGGAGTGGACTCGCAACAAACAAGTATTCAATCAGATTTGCTACCAATGGGAACGGCCAATGATAGACTTATTTGCGACACATCTCAACAATCAGTTGCAGACGTATGTGTCTCCGTGTCCGCATCCAAGAGCATTTGCAGTAGACGCTCTGTCGATCCCTTGGGACGGAATGATAGGATATGCGTATCCTCCAGCGCCGTTAATTCAGCAAGTACTGCTAAAGATAAAACAATCTCAATGCAAGATTCTGTTGGTAGCATCTCTGTCTCCACAGAGACCGTGGATAAATCTACTCAGGTGTCTGTTGTGGGACCTACCGCGAAAGCTTCCTCCACGGGAGGATCTTCTTTCGCAGGGGAAATCGCGTCAACTCCATCACAACCCGCAAGGTCTCAACCTTCACGTTTTTCCGTTGTGCGGTCCTTCTTGCATGGCAAGCACTTTACAGGACGAGCAGTGGACGCGATTTCTAACTGTAGGAGGACCTCCTCTTCGCTAAACTATGCGGCTAAGTGGAAGGTTTTTCGTCGTTGGTGTAGGGATCATTCTATAGATATTTTTGATCCCTCTATACCAGACATTGCAAACTTTCTAGTATACTTGTTTGACGAAATCAAACTGCAGCCTGTTACTATTAAGGGTTATAGGTCTATGTTATCTGATACCTATGCACATCATGATAGTTTACAAATTGGATCTAATGTCTCTTTATCTAAGTTGGTTAGAAACTTCTCAATAAATAGACCCAGAACTCTTAGGCTAATTCCTAAATGGAATTTAGCTTGGGTTCTTCTTAAATTGAAGGAAAAGCCATTTGAACCTCTTGGGACAGTAGATTTCAAATTCTTATCTTATAAGACAGCTTTTCTCTTAGCTTTCTCTTCTGCTAGAAGAGTCAGTGAGCTTCATGCACTATCGGTGGATGATTCTCACTATCGTAGTGTTGGGAACACTATCACCTTCACTACTAATGTCGGTTTTTTAGCTAAGAATCAGGCTCCTAATAAATATCCGGAACCTATTGTCATTAAGGCTCTTCCGTCTTCAGACGGGCGTAGGCCTTTACTCTGTCCTGTTAGAGCGTTACGTATCTATAAACAAAGATCTCAGTTTATCAGAAAGGGTCGGAAACGTTTCTTTCTGTCTTTGATGCCTAATAGAAGGGATATTTCGGTCCATTCTATTGCTAGATGGATTCAATTAACTATCCGTACTGCTTATGAGAGTTTATCTTCTTCTCAGCAGTCTGTGCTTAAGATTTCCGCTCATGAAGTAAGAGCTCTTGCTACTTCTTGGGCTTACGCTAATAGTATTGCTATTACAGATTTAATGAAGGCTGCTTATTGGTCTCAGCCATCCACATTCACGAATTTTTATCTCAGAAATATTGAGTCCATTTCTGGAGACCTGCATTGTTTAGGTCCGTTATCTGTTGCTCAGAATGTCGTCCACTAAACAGTTGCAACTATAGTTATGCAGGCTTTCTGTTCCGGCAGTGACTCCGTCCGGCTGCCCTCTTCGCTCTGGGCTATTTGACCCAGGGCAAGGGGAAGGGGGGGGGGGGGAGGGTGTTCCCTTAGGTCACCTGCTTTATAGTGAAAAGCAAGGGAATGCCTCCTCCAAAGTCAGTATTTCTGAGTCGCTTCCGGGATGGTTTTAAAGTGTAATATTAATGTTAAAATTCATTCATGTCATATTTTTAAAGTGTAGCTCGGTGTGAAGCATTTGTATATGTCAAGTGTCAAACGGGCGTTAATATACAATCCTCGGACACTTTTAAAAGAATATAAAGAGTCTCAATTCTCTGGACTAACTTTATTTATTGGCTTACTTTAAAAATAATTAGTATGAAGGGTTATACTGGATGTTAATAGAGAACATGAATGTTATTGTGCTCAATTATGAAGGGTATTGTATCTTTCAAATTTAACATTAAATAAGAAAGATACATGTAAAGCCTAATACTCCTTTTCTCCTTAAGGGGTTGCCTCTATATTATATAGTTGAGCTTATTGGATTTTCCTCTATGTCCTAGGCCCTCCAACCTTTTTACTATTCAGCTAAGTCTGGGTCATTGGTACAGTATAAAAATGTTAAAAAATTTATAGTAATTTATATATTTTTTATACTTACCAATGACCCAGACGGGGATGGCCCTCCCAGGAGTTGGGAACTCTTGCCTCCCCGCTGAGTACATAGCGCTGACCAGGCACTGCCAGTAAGAATGATAATTGGCGCCAATTTCGGAACGTCCTTGACACTGCGCATGCGCAGTAGGGGCGAAGTATGGAGGTCCTATAGGACATGATTTCTTTTGGTTTTAGATGCAAATTTTGGGGATTGGAGGGCAAAATTTGTGTTTGGCCCTGGTTTTGTTAGAGTTAGCACCAGCTAAGTCTGGGTCATTGGTAAGTATAAAAAATATATAAATTACTATAAATTTTTTAACTTTCAAGTTATTGTCCGACATGTGGAAAATTGCCTATATTTTGACAAATAAAGTCCCATAACTCTGGAATGACAAATCGGACAGTGACGCAAACCGAAAGGGAGCTTCCTTCCATCAACATATACTTTCCAACAAAAAATCACAAAAATTGCTCGAAGCGTTTTCGAGTTATTGTACGACGTGTGGACGGAAAGACAGATGTGCCAAAAAACAGGAGTTGTGGGCTTAATTTTTTGCGGAAAAAGGTTTATCTTGGAGGATCTAACCATGTCTGGTGGGAATAGACATGGTTAGATCCCCCAAGATAAACCTGAAGAGGGTGCAACGCTAACCCCAGCCATGAATTGACCATAAACCTTAACATAAAGATCGCTACAACTCGATTTTTGCCTCATAAGTATCATATTTTGGAGATTAACCTCATAATATTTGTCTGTAAGCTCATAATATGGAAGTAAGCTCATAATGGCTGTATGGGCCAAAAAAAAAGCTCACAAGTGTCGTATTATTGTCCGGAAAGATAGATGGATGGACGGTCGGACAGCGGTATGACATAATACAACCGTTTTTTCAAAACGGACATATAAAAAGGAAAACTACGTTGTTTTAGTAAATTCACAAAAACAGCATAGATTATCCTCTATATATCCTCCTTTGAGTGCAACAAGGCACCATCTGCAATAATGTTTTTTCCTATATTTAACTCACTCTATTATGTCTATATACTGTACCCACATTGTGTTCTGTATTAATACCATGAATGAAGCTTAGATTTTTAAAGAAAAAAATCACTTTCTGCAGTCTGTTTACTTTCTTGCGTGATTTTTTACGTCAAAGCATTTCATTTATGTCATGACATCAATGAGATGCGTAACTAGCACACAGATACATTCTTACATGCCTGTAGGTCCAATTCCATGTGTGGTTTAAAGTACACATTTTTCAGTATCTGTAATGTATTGGGTAACATTGAATATACAGAACAATCATGCATAAATGATTTTATATGTGCAAGTATGTTGATCCGGAGACAATATTTTCAAAATATTCTCTTATCTGCAGTATTAAATCATGATGTTTTATAACATTCCAAATACAACCAGAAGTAAATATTGGTATTAACCATTAAGGGCCTGGACAAGGGTCTTGAATTCCCACCACTCCACAGTCTCTATACATCTAATCACTTTACAGTGATTTCTAGTTAAGTCTTGGCTGCCTTAATAGGCAGCCAAGACTTGACTAGAAACCACAGACCAGGTAATTGTCTATTGTCAGCAGGACCTCCTCATGATGGCATGTTAAAGGTACCTGTTCTGAGGCTGGAAAAGTTGGAAATAGTGGTAATTTACTCAGCACGTGCACAATAGCAATTATATATAAAAAATGGTTGGGATTTTCCAGAATATGCAACACTGAATGGTTTAGTTGACTCAGACAATAGGAAACTATTTTATTTGATTCTGAGAAATTTGCGTAAATTCAGGTTAAACTTGAGTGAGGTTGAATAAAAACTAAATTTTTTCAAATTCTGATACAATTACGTTTGTAACTGATATCAGTGATAACAATGAACTGCAGTCTCATGTGTCATTTGACGATCTTTCGTTTTGGGAATTGACTGATTTGCATGTACATTTTTTTCACCCTCCTAGGATCACATTTGGCTTTGCTCGGTTGTAGGCGGGCAATGTGCCCGCGTTAAAAAATAGAACCCCTATTATCTGTGCGCCAATATTTTTTAAAATGCAGGTGGGGGGTGGGGGGGATTGTGGCTGTTACAGAGGACTTCCACCCTAGGCATTGGTTATCAGGTCCTATTTTACAAGTACAACAGAGCTTCCCTGCAACAGTTAACAAGCACGGCTTTACTTCCTTGGATTACCATAGGGAGTTTCTCCACTGTCTACCTTATTAAACTTAAAGAGTCAATGACACTGTAGCTTAACTTGACAGTGTGTTGTGTTTAATGAAAAGGATAATGTTCAATGTTTATGAAAGGATTATGAAATACGACAAGAATTGTGATAATTGAGAATATATTAATTCTGTTTCCTGTATGCTATGTTTTCAGTAAAAATAATTTAAGATGTAGCCTGTACTAAAGAACTGAGGGGTGGGTTAATGTGGCCTGCACAGTTAATGTATGCCAACCAAAGTTATCAAGTTACAGTGAAATTATTCCAAAACGAGTCATCCTATCAAGTTATAATGAAATCCTTTCATAAATATAACTTGTAGTCTTTGCTTAAGGAATCTTGGTCGCATGAGGGCTCAGCAGTCACAGTTCACCGTTCATTACCAAAATAGGACAGTCTCATCTAGATATCATACCAAATTATCCTACCAAGATACAATTAAATCCCTTTATAAAAAGAACCTGTAGACAGTACTAAATGAATCAGGTCGCATGACCAGGTGGCAGTAACGCCTCACTGATCGTGACCAAAATAGGAAAATCTCATCTAGACATCATATCGAGTTATTCTTCCAAGTTACAATGAAATCACTTCATAAATATTTTAACTGTAGACTGTGCTAAGCAAATCTAGGTCACAGGCCTGTGCAGCCATCACAGCTGACTGATCACAGCCAAAATATGGTGTTCTCATCTAGACATTATACTGAGTCATCCTATCAAGTTACAATGAAATCCCTTCATAAATACAACCTTTAGACTGTGCTAAAGGGTTTCGGGCTCTTGCAGCCATCACGACTGACACATTGTGACCAAAAGGGAAAGTTATCAAATATATATTATTCGGAGTCATCGTACCAAGTTACAATGAAATCGCTTCACAAATATGACCTGTAGACTGTGCTAAAGGTTTTTGGGCTTCGGGCATCTGTCGCCATCATGGTTGACCAATCACCACTAAAAAGGGACGGTCTCATCTAGGCATTATACCGAGTCATCATACCAAGTTACAATGAAATCCCTTTCATAAATTCAGCCTGTAAACTGTGCAAAAGGTTGTCGAGCTTTGGGCCTGTGTAGCCATCATGGTTGACCCACCACAACTAAAAGGGGATGTCCTCATCTAGACATTATACGGAGTCATCCTACCACATTACAATGAAACCCCTTTATAAATCTGACCTGTAGTCTGTGCTAAAGGTTTCTGGGTTTTGGGCTCAGGTAGCCATCATGGTTGAACAATCGTGACCAAAAGGGGACGTTCTCATCTAGACATGATATGGAGACATCCTACCAAGTTACAATGAAATCCCTCAATAAATATGACCTGTAGACTGTGCTAAAGGTTTTCAGATTTTGGGCTTGGGAAGCCATCACAGCTGACAGATCGCAACCAAATGGGCAAGCTCTAATATAGACAGCAAACTGAGTCATCCTACCAAATTACAATGAAATCCCTCAATAAATACGATCTGTAGACTGTGCTAAAGGTTTTTTGGGCTCGGGCAGCCATCACGGTTGACCGATCGTGACCAAAAGGAGACGTTCTCATCTAGACAGGACCTCAAACCTGCATTTGAAATTTTCATGATGATTGGACAATAACTACAGGGTGTAGCCTGTGCTAAAGGAAAATGTGAACAGACTCACAGACTTCTGTATGCGTCTGGCAATAGCTTATCTTGACTTTGTCAAGTTAAGCTAAAAATTATAGAGAACAGTGGTTATTTTTGTTATTGTTTTCACATACCTACATGTACAATTGCAAGTTAAGTTTCAAACTAATATGCAATCAATGCACATCGATACATAAGGATTTAATGTTCAAATGATAAAATTCTATTTTGTGGTTTTGACAAAATCTAATCCAGTAATTTTGTTCACTATGACACCTCTCACTTTTATGTCTGTCAAGTCCAAACAAAGCAAAGGCCGCAATTTATTTTTAAATAATAAAAATAAAACATAAAAATAAATTATGGCCTTATAGTCTATATTTGGAGCAACATCTTTCAGTTCTCGGCTAAGGCCATTTAGGGTAAAGAGAAAATCTGCCCATCGAAAAGAGAGGTCATTAGCTAAAACAATAAATCAAGAACAATAAATTAATTTTAGAGGTGTGATTTATGACGTGCATATATTTCTCAAATCAGAAGGCCTGTTTTAGCATAACTGAGTTGATACATAACCTCAGTAACAGCTGTTCTCTTTGAATAGTTAAGATAGGATGCTGCTGTGTGTCCAGTTACCTGTTTGTATTTAATTCAAAAACAATATTCCTGAGTTATAGATGGCTTAGAATGTATAACAATGCTTGATGATGTCAATGTCAAGTGAACTGAACTAGGCATTCATAAGCTTGTTTTGCCTACCATAGCTAAGTATGAAAAATGTAACCACGACATATGACAAAAGATACTTTACAACTATTGATAAGAGAAAAAAGAAGAAAAAAATCATGTTAAACAAAAAGGACTCAGTGATGAATCGATAATAGGAATCGGCAATCGGAACTACCCAGGAGCCGGTTATGGGGCCTTAGCCGATTATGACAAACAGCAGTTAAAAACCGACAGTTTCTGGTTATTCTATATTTAACACTGACAGTTAAAAATCTCTGATATCTGGTAATTTCAATAGTTTCCCCATTAAAATGTGTGTAGTGCATAGCAGAATATTTAGGGATTTGCAGAACTGAGATATTACAGAATTTACTGTATTTATCATCTGCAGTCAGCAAGAGATTGCCACCATTTCCTGGCTGATCGAAGTCACTGGCCTTCAATCATGGTGCAGTACAACGTTGTATAGGGTACATGTATAAGTATTAATATAAAATGTGTTCAGCCGGTAATCTGCAGTACTTCATGATGTAAGCATCACAATAAGAAATAAGAAATTAATCTGCAGTACTTCATGATGTAAGCATCACAATAAGAAATAAGAAATTAACATTGGAGAAAAAACTAAAAACACTCCTTTTCTCAATGGTAGATGATTGTTATGCAACATGTAAGTTGCATGACTGTCAAAAACACATTTTCAATTTGTCAAGTTCATTTTTTAATTCAGTTACCTCCCTTGATGTTTCACACCAATGTTGACTGCAGAGTACATATAAACACTGGAAAAAAATATCAAGGCAGGCAAGAAGTTGAAAAATGAACATTAAATAATAAATTCTCACATGTCTCGTGTGTATCTGAAAACCATGCATCATACAACTTCACAACACAAATTAACGTCAAAGTTATTATTCAATTAAGACACAAAGTATGTGTGCTCAGTTTATTCCTGGTTGACACTAGACTAGCTAAACTCATGCAGCTCAACAAATAGTGCTGAACATTTTATGCAAAATATATATTGAAACATGAACATGCTATTTATCTTTTATTTTTTTCTTAAAATGGTATATAATGCACTTGTTGAAACACATGTTAACCCTTTACCCAACGTAATGGCCAAAACCGGCCAACGCTATTCTAAAAAATCGCCAATTAATTTTCATTATTTTTTTCATTTTTCGTCTCAAAAACATACGTTATGACCCATCAGTGGAATGAGCTCATCGTGCTCGTTCCAATGATGGGTCATAACCTATGTTTTGGGGACAAAAAATGAAAAAAATTAGTTATTCAAGAATTTTTTTTGCAAGTGTTGTCTGCTTTTCATGTTAGGTAAAGGGTTAAACAGTTTTTCGGTCACAAAAATAAAATAGCTGTTGACTTTCAATGAGCTTGAAACAATGAATTACCAATTCTTGAAAAATAATATTAATCTCAACTTGAGACATTAGCAAACATTTATGCCTTCTAGTTAACTGGTAAAGTGCTGAGTTTTTTCTGACAACAAATCAAAGCCCATCATTTACTGCTCTATTACATTTAATTGGATAGTGCCTTATAGGCACTATCCAATTAAATGTCAGAGAGCAAGGTATTGTATAAAAAATCTGATCCATATCAGGGACAATAAAGGCTTCCTCAGGCAAAATGTAGCTACAGACAGTTATTGCCTGTCACTTTTAGTAAAGCCCAAAATAGGGCTTCCAGCACTCTACCAGTTAATAGTTCCTTGTATTAACTTCTTGGGAAGCCAAAAATTGTTCACTCATACAAGAAGTGAAAGAAAGAATTCATACCTTGTAGTTTGTATTTCAAGTATGTCACATCCTACATTGAAACTGATTCCATTTTTGTCACTGCCAAAATTTTTCCCATGAATTGTCAGTAGTGTTCCACCAGCATTAGGACCAGAAGTGGGAGATATCTGCAATAAGAAATGAAAGTGTCAATGACACTGTAGCTTAACTTGACTGTGTGTTGTGCTTGATGAAAAGGATAATGTTCAATGTTTACGAAAGAATTATGAAATACAATGAGAATTGTAATAATTGAGAATACGTTGATTTTTGTTCCCTGTATGCTATGTTTTCAATAAAAACAATATGAAGTGTGGCCTGTAATAAAGAATTGATGGGGGTGGGGGGGGGGGGAGGTGGGGGGGAGGGTTAATGTGGCCCTCACAGTTAATGTATGTCAACCAAAGTTACCAAGTTACAGTGAAATTATTCCAAAACGAGTCATCCTATCAAGTTACAATGAAATCCCTTCATAAATATGGCCTGTAGACTGTACTAAAAGTTTTGGGCTTCAGACATGTGTAGCCATCACAGCTGACCGATCACAACCAAAATGGGACGTCCTCATTTAAACATTATATTGAGTCATCCTACCAAGTTACAATGAAATCCCTTCATAAATACGACCTGTAGTCTGTGCTAAAGGTTTTTGAGTCATGGGCTCAGGCAGCCGTCACAGTTGAATGATTGTGACCAAAAGGGGCCATTCTCATCTAGACATTATCTGGAGTCATCCTACCATGCTACAATGAAATCCCTTCATAAATACAACCTGTAGACTGAGCTAACGGTTTTCGGACCCCTGTAGCCATAACAGTTCACCGAATGCGACCAAAAGGGGACTTTCGAATCAAGACTTTATATGGAGTCATCCTACCAAGCTACAATGAAATCCCTCCATAAATATGACCTGTAGACTGTGCTTCCAGGTTTTGGGCACAGGCTGCTATCACGGTTGACAGATCATGACCAAATGGGGAACTTCTCATCTAGACATCATTCGGAGTCATCCTACCATGTTACAATGAAATCCCACCATATTAAATAGGACATGTAGACTGTGCTAAAGTTTTTCAGGCTATGGGCCCCTGTAGTTGACATGATTGACAGAGCATGTCCAAAGGGGACATTCTCATCTAGACAATATACAGAGTCATCCTACCAAGTTACAATGAAATCCCTTCATAAATACGACCTGTAGACAGTGCTAAAGGTTTTCGGGTTTTGGGCTCTGGCAGCCATCACAGTTAACCAAACGTGACTAAAAGGGGATGTTCTCATCTAGACATAACCTCAAACCAGCATATGAAATTTTGTGACAATCGGACAAGAACTACAGGGTGTAGCCTGTGCTAAAAGGAAAATGTGAAAAGAATGACAGACTAATAGACGTCTGCATAACTCTGACACAGCTGGTTCGCAATCTCATTTATGATGTTATCGCCAAAAAGCTATATGGGAAGATGGACAGTTAGAAGTATGGATGGATGCATGGATGGAAGGACAGACAGGTCAGGTGGAACCTACCCTTATATCCCCATCCCGCAACATGGCGGGGATAATGACAAACTAACTGCACCAAAATGAATCACAATCAAAAACAAAAGTACTTGGGGAAGTATATATCAAACGAAAGCAATTACATTTATTATCACTTAATCATACACAGTTTAATTGAATAATTCTGTTAAATGTATATAACTATCAAACATAAATCCATTTTTCCAAAACTGTTGGTACAACTGAAACTGGTTATTTACATTTGTGTTGTTGAATAAGTCCCTCTTAACCCATAAGTCCTCAGATTAATTTTACGTTAATAACTACCATATATATACAGCTGCAGATGAATTAACGGTGTTTGTACATTACCGTTGGCTGCCTTACAGACAGCGAACAATGATGTAAAAACACTGTCAAGATAAATGCAATCTCCTATTTGAATCCTCAAGAAAGAATACACTTGTGCCAACTTCTTGAGAGCAGTAGAAAAGGGGCTGATTCTGGTTTTATGGTGACTTAACTCTTACCCCACTGAGTATTTTCAAGATATTTTTCATCAAATCTTGGCATGGCTGCTTCACAAATGAAATGTGCATAAATTATACTTATTTCTTAATCAAAAGTAATCCTGTTCTGGCAGAAATATCCACCAGCAGCATACAAGGAGTTGAGGATTAACCCACCGATATGAAGTTGCAGAATGTTCAGAATATAGAACGTGTGGGATGTTTAGTATAGGGAAAGAAGTTATTTCCAGTTAATGATTTCAATGAATAAAATGGAGTGAAATAAAGAACACCCCCCCTCCAAAAAAATACAAAAACTGAAAATCTGGTAAAAAATATTTGTGAAGAAGTCTTTTTTTCAAATTAATTTGTTTATTGAGGGCACTTTCGGAAATTAGCCCATTGGTTAGTATGTTGGACTTCTGACTTAGTGGGCTTGAGTTTGCATGGAACAAGGTTTTCTGATGACTATGACCTTCAAATCATCAACTATCTGTCCCTTGGTGAGAGTGTAGGTACCTGTTTCACCTGATTGTTCTGTTTGTTGCAGGAGTGAGTAATCTGATAAAACAGAAGAGGAATGGAGTATGGGCGACACGAATCAACAACCTGAGTTGAAGTTTTTCAAGTTTTTCATGAACGCCATATATGCAAGTGAAAAATTGGAAGAACTCCTATAAGGGTCATTGATTCCTTTCCCTCATGCTCTATCTGGGTTGTGTTCTGTATTTAGATCACAGTTTATTTATTCACTGGGGTTCAACAACACTTTTGGCAGCCAGGGTCACCTCATGTTGGACAGTTTTACAGGTGGAGGAAGCCGGAGTAACTGGAGAGAAGCACCCAGAAATGGCGAACAACAGTCTGATACCCCAAGGCATTAACTGGTTGAGTGCTGAACGCCACTATCAGGGCTTTCAGAAAAATGAGTGTACCAGAGCAAAAGCCAATATTTTCCTAACTCATGTTTCAGATTCAGTCAAATGCAAACTAGAGGTACTGTGAGCAAACTCACAAAGTGATACCCCCCGCACCTGAAATGTATAAGTTAGATTATCTCCCCTTGGAAATGTCAGAACGGAATTATATTGCTTCATGCACATCTTCATATGGAGTTCTTCCATTGTGTAAAGTTTCATGAAAATTGTTCAAATGGTTTAGGAGGAGTTGTGCTAACAAGGATGGACAGACGGTATAAGTTAGATTATCTCCCTTTGGAAATGTCAGAACGGAATTATATTGCTTCATGCACATCTTCATATGGAGTTCTTCCATTGTGTAAAGTTTCATGAAAATTCTTCAAACGGTTTAAGAGGAGTTGCGCTTACAAGGATGGACAAACACATGGACAGACGGACGGACAGGGTGATTCCTATATACCCCCCAAACTTTGTTTGCGGGGGGTATAATAATATTTTGTTTATTTAAATTTGTTTTATTACAAATTGTTGGAGAGTGCCTGTGGGCACTCTCCAATAATTTGTAATAAAATAAATTTGCATAACAAATTCAGACCACCGAAAATAATCTAGCCCTCAACCAGTTAATTCCACACAAGCAGGTTGAGTGTGGTTGAAGACAAGTGTACCATGGACGTGCAGGACGCCTTAGTCCACAGCATTACCTTGGCCCCACATGGGCAAACAGAATTAAGTGCCTTGCCCAAGGATGCAATGTAGTTATCCCTTGCAGGGATCGAACCCTGGACCTTTTTGTTTGAAGTCCAATTCTGTCACCACTGAGCCACATTGCTCCCTATACAGTGGAACCCTGTTAACTGGTAGGGTGCTGGAAGCCCTATTTTGGGCTTTACTAAAAGTGACAGGCAATAACTTCTGTAGCTACATTCTGCCTGAGGAAGCCTTTTTGTTCCTGATATGAATCAGACTTTTTATACAATACCTTGCTCTCTGACATTTAATTGGATAGTGCCTATAAGACACTATCCAATTAAATGTAATAGAGCAGTATATGATGAGTTTTGATTTGTTGTCAGAAAAAAACTCAGCACTTTACCAGTTAATTGAATAGCCACTTTGCCAATGAAAATTATTCAATTAACAGGAGTATTCAATTAACAGGGATTGTCACTTTCCTGTATTCTAGAGATAAACTTAGCATTTATTCTATTATATCTTGTTTGACAGAGCTCCATGAGCTCTGTCAAACAAAATATAATAGATTAAATGCCTGTATTGGATGTACTGAGGCCAAATGGGTCTATAAACAAAGGAAAACTGGGGAGAGTCAGGGTAATTTCTCGACAGGTTACAAGGTTTTTTATTCAATTAACAGGAGTTTACTCTATAACCTATATTCAATTAACAGGTCAAATTTGTACTGGAGGTATGGTAAATGGTTTTGTGTTGGGAAATTATATTCAGTTAACAGGGATATACAATTAAGAGATATCCAATTAAGTGGGCTCCACTGTACCACAATTAAACTTGAATAAAGTGAATGAAACTTTTCAAGAAAAAAGATCACCTTTGGCAGTCTGTTTACTTCCTTGCATGACACTGTTGTTTTGTGCAGAAGCATTTTATTCACACCGTAATATTCCGATGCACCACAATCAATCAGAGGTATTCTTACATATTGTTCAAGTTTCACATTTAGTGTACCTTACACATTTTTAAATGCTCATGTTGTATCCAGTAATGTTGAATATACGCAACAATCATGGTATAATAGGCCTAAAAAGTTAAAAATCTGTTTATCAGGCCGTCCATATAGTCCTTTTGCCTGTCGCATGCTCTGTTTTTATAACCAATGCAAACTTAAAACATGAGGCCCCAATGGGCCTTAAATTGCTCACCTGACAAAGTGTGAGACTATTGCCATCACACATGTAGTCTCAGTAATTAACAAAGGAGCATTTTAGGTCACATTCAGCTAGTCATGGCTTATCAACAGTATAGAGAAATAAAGTCATGAAATTTTTCATAGGTCCTGCTGACTAGGTCCAATTCCACCCGCTGTAGACAAGCACTGTCATTTGAAAGGCATAATTGATGGAAAAATACTAAGGAATGGATTTTAAAACTAGATGAAGCGATTGTGCCCACACAATACACAGGATTTTCCTTCTATTTTCAGTTCCTGCACTTTTATATCCCAAAATTGAGATAATCGCATAAAAATCAGATTTTTTTTTTAATTTTGTTCGGAAATTTTCGAAGTCCCAAATATTTTCAGACTAAAATTTTTTTTTTCTTCTTAAAATTGACCAAAACGCATAAAAAACAAAAAAAAATAATTTCCGGATTTTGGTCCAAAATTTTCCAAGTCCCACCCGGACCCCAAATTTTGAGTGTAAAAAAAAATAAATTTTGTCTTAAAATTGACCAAAACGCATAAAAAAACAAAAAAATAATTTCCGGATTTTGGTCCAAAATTTTCCAAGTCCCACCCGGACCCAAATTTTCAGTGGAAAAAAAAAAAAAATTTTGTCTTAAAATTGACCAAAACGCATAAAAAACAAAAAAATCATTTCCGGATTTTGGTCCAAAATTTCTAAGTCTGGACCAGGACCCCAAATTTTCAGCCTAAATATGAACCCAGGGACTTGGCTTCAACAAACCTGAATCTCACCCCCCTTAAGATGCTGCATACTAAATATCAAAAGATTGGTAGATCTGAAGAAGAAGATTTTTAAAGAATATTCCTCATACAGCACTAATTTAAACATCTGGGCTCCCATAGAGAGCCCAAATATGCACCCAGGGAATTGATTTCAATACATGTGTGAAACAATCTTTCAAAGATGTTATACGTGATATTTGAAAACTTTTGGAGCAGTGGTTTGGGAAAAAAGTAGTGTTAAATGTTTTTCCTATTACCCACGGTGTTAAAAAATGCCGACTCAGCACTTTTTCAAAGCCCCCCAAAAAGTACCCCATGATGAAACTGATAGCAATTTTTTTTACCACGCCATTCTGTTGGTCCTAAGGAAGCTGCATACCAAATAAGAATTATCAGTGTCGTGTAGTTTTGGAGATATGGGTGTTTTAATTTTTTTCTATTTTTAGCTCCTGCGATTCCCATGGGGCAACAGGGAAAAAAGTGTTGGCATAAATTAAGTACTTATGACCCAATAAGCGCTCATACCAAATTTGGTTCAAATCTGCCTCTCGGCTTGGAAAATAGAAATTTTGGGCAGGGCGACAATTCTTGCCCCTCCCATAACGAAGGCAAATAAAGCTCCTCAAACTTCTCTTGAGCAAATCTGAGTCTACAACACATAAGGAAGCTGCACACCAAATATCAAGTCTCTGCTACTGCTGGTTCATGAGGAGAAGATTTTTTAAGATTTCGGTCTCCCTTGGGGGCCTGGCACCACCCAGGGAGAGGAGCAACTCCATTTGAACAAATCCGAATTGGCATTAGGTCATAAACATTTACCCAACATTTGAATAAAATTGGGCTAGTGGTTTTGGAGGACAAGTCGGTTTTGTAAAGTTTACGACAGACGCCGGACACTGGACGCCAGACGGAAAGTGATCAGTAAAGCTCCCCTTGAGCTTCGCTTAGGTGAGCTAAAAATAAAAATTAAATGGTTTATCTCAGATATTTTACCCATGTTAATAAAATTGATAAATTTGTCCCTGGAGTGCAGCAAGGCTTTGCAATGTTGTTGCATTGCAAAGCTCTCTTGCAATCAAGGGCCAAAATACATGGTGGGGGGAGAAAGATATCCAGGCCTGGATATCTCCCCCCACCCCCATCTCCAACCAACCCTAACTTAGTGTTTATCCGAAACCATTTTTTCATGCCCAAAATCTATTTCTCTCACCATTTCATTATCAATTAATGTCAAACATTTTTCTCGCCATTTCATCATCAAATGTTAAATTAATCAACCACGGGGGAAGATATCCAGGGTGGGGGAGATGACGTGTGACACCGGTATTAAAATTCCAATACCATGAAGCCCTACCTCAATTCATATCAAGGTCCCAGGCCTAAACAGAAGAAAAAACCAGAGGATATATTGGGGGATTCTAGCCCTACTGTAAGGGATAGCATCAACAAATTCACCCTTTGGGAACTTACAGAAAGCTTATTTCCAGGCTTGATTGGCAGCAGGGTGGACTTTAATCCTCTACACCAAAGTCTGACTGCCAAAAAAAATTATCACTGATTATTACCACAGTATGGGCTTGTACTGTGTTCAATTTGCAATACATATAAAGGTAATCTTGCAATAAAATCTCACCGAGGTTATTTCTGGTGGACAGGTGTTTGAGTGCCATGCACTTTTATCTCTACACTGAGTGGTGTTAACACACTTCCCATCACACCATCCACATCCCAGTGGATCACGGCTGAGAATACACTGATCACATTCCTTATGTACTGTGCAGGATCCTACATCAAATGAAAAGGCCTGAAATGAAAAATAAATATTAATCCTATATTCCAAATGTAACAGCCAAACCAGCCAGTGCTATTCACAAAAATCACCATTTATGTTTTATTATTTTTTTCCATTTTTTGTCCAAGAAATATATAGTGCAGACACCATGGACTGGTCACTTTTCATAGGTGAGCAATATTTCCACAGACACAACTAGAGGATGGCCACCAAAGGGTGGCTGATTCCCCCCAAAAAAGCCTTGATAGCCATTCCAACCTTATTCGTGACACACCCTCTGGTTGTGGGCAATAATAATACCAAGTATCATTAATATCCTTGAAGGCTGTAAGAAGTTATGGAGCGGACACGAATTCCGTCTACGCCTGGATGGACAGACGGACAGACGGATGACGTCACGGCTAGATTCCCCCGAATTTTTTTCGGGGGAATAATAATAATATTATATTTCAAACACTAATTGTACGAATAATCATCAAAAATTTAAGTAATGACAAACCAGGTAATACCTGGTGCTTCATTGACCCTTTACCCAACGTAATGGCCAAAACCGGCCAGCGCTATGCTTAAAAATCATCAATTAATTTTCATTATTTTTTCATTTTTTGTCTCAAAAACAGAGGTAATGACTCCTCGTTGGAACGAGCTCATCGAGCTCGTTCCGATGAGGGGCCATAACCTATGTTTTTGAGACAAAAAATGAAAAAAAATTAGTTATTCAAGAATTTCTTTTGCGAGTGTCATCTGCTTTTCATGTTAGGTAAAGGGTTAATTAAAATTTTCTGCTGATTTTTATTACCTGGTAAACACATGCATGGACATCACTGCCCATATGTAGATTACAACCACGGTGGCTGTACTGTACCTTTGCCTCTCTCATTGAACAGGTTCCAATGAGGGGTTATAAGCTGTTTTTTTTCAAGAATATCCAAATTTCAAGTAGCCATTTTTCCCATAATGCAACTGGGAAATTAACCAATTCAATCTTGTTTGACAGAGCTCAATGAGCTCTGTCAAACAAGAATGAATTGGTTAAATTTTTAGTTGCATTATGGGAAAAATTTGCACCTTGAACTTTAGATATTTTGACATCAGTGTGCAGGGGGTTAATGCACCGAAGCGACCTCAAATGAAATCGACATGCCTGCACATGCCATTTCCAGACTTGTACTTTAGTTTGACAGGGTGCAATGATATCAGATGTATATTTCTCTCCCAATAAACTGATAGAGTAATTTGAGTGTGCTGAACATTTTCTTTTGAGTGTTCTGGTTTCGATTTTCATTTATAAAATCTTATTTACGGAAGGAAAACGGCCTTCCATTTTATTTGTTTATGCATGTGTAGATGGGATCTGCGATGATTAAATAGTTTCGGCACCAATAAAAAATGCAAATAGATTGGTCAAGTGGGTGGGGTGAGATACCTGTCATGTGGGAGGGGTGATACAGGCATATTTCTCCCAGCTGTCCCACACGACTTTATATATATCTCAGTACCTTAGTGGTGGCAGAAAAAAATCACTCTTATGTGGTGGGGGGGGGGGGGGGGGGAGGGGGGGAGATGGGCAAATGTCACCCTCTGGGTAACATATTTGATCCTAATAATAGGCCATCCTTGTGCCTGGGTCAAATATCTTTATCATCAGGTGAAATTTCCCCATTCCACCTAAAGATGGGCAATACACTGAAAAACCAAACCGAACCAACCACCGAATACCGAAAATGAATTTTCAAATTTTCCTACATTCCTTATTTATAAGGCCCTGTTGAGGCTTGATAACAGTTGAAGGGTTCATTTTCACGAAAGTAGTGTCTGCTTTTCTTTTCAATTTTGTTACCGCTGAGGGGACTGGGCAACTGTCCTGAGTTCAAACTAGACTACAAGCTGTACATGTTCAGCTGCTTAGCAGTGATTTTTAGCCAAGCCTTGGCCGACTTTAACAGGCAGCCAAGACTCGTCTAGAAATCACTGGCCAGGTGTTTTGTCTACTGCCAGCAGGACCTCTTGAAGATATCATGATCAGGGCACATGCCCTAAGATTACATATGCCTGAAATATGGCTTTAATGGTTAAGATGTGTTTAGAACAAGTCACAAAATTACTGTAGGTACGTTTTATTTTCATAAAAGAATGTAATTGTTGAGCTCATTGGCAGTGGAATTTGTGGTAGAATGATACAAGAACAACTTATTCTGTATTTTCCTGATGTGAATTCCCCTTTGGTACTATCAGCTAATCTCAGTCAAGTCAGATACTGAATACCGGACTGATATGAGATATACCCACTTAAAAATACTGAAACCGATACCAGAATCAAAATTCCAATACTGCCTATCTCCAATCCAACCCCACACCACTCAAGGATTATTATTATCCCTGGTGGGTAAAGGTGTGAGATGGGGAAATCTTACCCAAGAGTAAGACATTTGGGCCAAATACGAAGCTTGCCAAGTGTATGGACCAAATATCTTGTCCCCAGGGTGAGATTCCCCATCTCACACCTGTCACCATCAGGGATAATTTTTTGCCTCCCACCAAAACAGTCTGACATCATCAAAAGTAATTCAGGAGCATGTGCAGCTATATCAAACAATTTTGTTGTCCATTTCTGAAGAAAAGTGCACAAAAGTTCTGCATATACAACAGGTATATACCACAAAATTAAATCCCAACACTGGCAAGACAGGAGTTAAAGATGTGAAGTGAAACATTGACACATTACGATGACGTCATATTATTCTACAATGTATTTGCATAACTTTTCGATGGGAATTTAGTGCAACTCGCTCCACTCATAATGACATTCATCCAAAAATAGAGATAAAAGAGCAAAATGTCCTTTGGTTTTGTGGTTTGGGTTTTTATTTCTATTTTCTTCGATAAACATTTGTCTTCTAATATTTCCGAAACAAGACACCATGTCGTTTGTTTACAGAAGAATGTGCGATGATTGAATAGTCCTGCACTCATTAAATATGCTAATATGCCAATATAGGGTGGTCATGTGGGTGGGGTGAGATAGCTATCACATCTGTGGGGCGAGATAGGCATATCTTTCCCTGCTGTCTCACATGACTTTATATATGTCTCAATATCTTAGTGGTGGGAGAAAATAATTATTGTTTCCAAACATCCTGAAGAATTAAGAGAGAAAGGATACAAATCAAACCTTTGTGGAGGTAGTTTACTTCAGCATAAGCCTTAGGGAGCCATAACCCCTGTTATGGTGTGGAAATAAAAAATATTGGTAACAGAAATCTGAGAATCAGCAACAATAACTAGGCATTTAACTATTCTGAAATTTAATTAAAATAAATAATATAAAAAAAAAATGATACAACCATCTTTTACACTAATTGGTTTACAGAAAAAACTAGAAGTACTGTGAGCAAACTCACAAAGTGATACCCCCCGCGCCTGAAATGTATAAGTTAGATTATCTCCCCTTGGAAATGTCAGAACGGAATTATATTGCTTCATGCACATCTTCATATGGAGTTCTTCCATTGTGTAAAGTTTCATGAAAATTCTTCAAACGGTTTAGGAGGAGTTGCGCTTACAAGGATGGACAGACGGTATAAGTTAGATTATCTCCCCTTGGAAATGGCAGAACGGAATTATATTGCTTCATGCACATCTTCATATGGAGTTCTTCCATTGTGTAAAGTTTCATGAAAATTGTTCAAACGGTTTAGGAGGAGTTGCGCTTACAAGGATGGTCAGACGGACAGATTATCTCCCCTTGGAAATGTCAGAACGGAATTATATTGCTTCATGCACATTCCCATAAGGAGTTCTTCCATTGTGCAAAGTTTCATGAAAATTCTTCAAACGGTTTAGGAGGAGTTGCGCTTATGATGGATGGACAGACAGACAGACAGACAGATGGACAGACGGATGGACAGGGTGATTCCTATATACCCCCCCAAACTTTGTTTGCGGGGGGTATAAAAAACAATGGTACTTATCAATTACTGAATTAGTCCAAAATACAGTTCTTCAAATTTGCAAAGAGATGGTAGTCACTTGGTGCCAGGTGTGGAGAATAAGGTCGGTGAGACAGGATTTCAAAGCCACATTCTTGGACAGCTGCCACTGCAGCACGACTGGTGTGAACTGGTGCATTGTCCTGATGAAGAAGAATTCCATGTCTGATTTTGCCAAGGCACTTCTCCTTGAAAGACTGTCACACCTTCCTCAATAAGTTGGCATAATATTCACCGTTCATTGTTGTTCCATGTGGCAGATAATCTATATGAATAACCCCTCAACAATCCCAAAATATCATGGCTATAACCTTGCGGATGGATCTAGAGGCTTTGAACCTCTTTGTTCTGGGAGACTTGGCGTGTTTCCATTCCACTGATTCCAGTTTGCTCTTGGGGTCATAGTGATGAATCCAGGTTTCATCACAGGTAACTAACTTCAAATGGAAGTCGTCAGGATTTTGGTTATATCTTGTTAACATGGTATTACTGATGGTGACCCTCGATAGCTTCATTTCATCTGAAATCATTCTTGGATCCCATCGTGCACAAACCTTTGACAAGTATACATGTTCGTGAAGAATAGTCCCTACTGATCCATGTGATATGCCAGTTGTCTCCTCCAACTCATGGAGCGTGATGCAGCAATTATTCAGCACAAGCTTGTGCACCTTGTCAATATATTCTTGGCTAGTGCTAGTTATGAGACGACCTGAACAGGGGTCATCTTCAAGAATCTCTCTCCCACGTTGAAATTCCTGACCCATCGCTTAATGATAGCAGATGATGGGGAAGCCTTCCCATAAACAGCTGTTAATCTTTCTTCAATATACTTGGCTGAATTGCCTTCCAAAACCAAAAACTTTATGACTGCTCTGTATTCAGTTTTCTCCATTGCTGCCATTTCAAGTGGGTACCACTTGTTGGATGTCGGTTGATGGCTAACTGGTAAGAGTATAAGTGCCTTCTAACATTAAAGACTGAGTAGTCCATGTGTCTCTCAGTCTTTTTATTGGTAAAGAACAGTGTTTACCTCCCTCAAGGGAAATAAAACCTACAGAAATAAATGGCTTATAATTTTCTAAAGCATCTTACTTTATTACATGACTTTCAGGGCATGGAGCACATGCTAGTGCCTTCTTTGAATTAGAGGACTCGTCTTTCCTTTTTTACAGCCAGCAATCAGATTGTAAATGCCCTGGTTTCTTACAATAATTACAAGTTTTAGTTGAACTGTTGGGTAGTAAAGGTGTAGGGCTGGCATTAGAGGATTTATTCTCATTAGACTTCCTATTAAATTTGGGTGTAGAAAAGTTTGGAGGATTAGAAGCATGACTTTTATCAAAATTTGCTCTAGGTCCACTTTGGAAAGAATTCTTTTGGGGCCAAATATTTGAGAAGTTACGACTCATTTTAAGAGTTAAAACATAGTCATCTGCTAGTACTGCTGCTCTGTTTGAAGTGTCAACTTTTTGTTCATCCAGGTAGGCCTTTATATCTGAATTTATCTCTCCTTTAAACTCTTCAATCAGCATCATTTCCTTTAGTTGAGAGAAATCTTTCCCTATTTCTTTCGAATGGCATCACCTGGCAAATAAATCTTGCTGTTCTCTGGCAAATTCCACAAGAGTTTGATTTCCATGTTTAGTATAATTTTTGAATTTCTACCTATAGGCCTCAGGAAAAAGTTCATATGCTTTAAGTATAGCCTCTTTATCAGTGTCATAATTATTGCTTTGCTCAGAAGATAGAGTGGAATAGATTTCTTGGGCCTTCCCTTTCAAACCACTTTGTAATAGCAATGTCCAGACATCCCTTGGCCACCCTAACCCTGTTGTCACTCTTTCAAAATGTGAAAAATATTTATCAAATTCTTTTTCTTGAAAGGGGGGAACTAGCCTAACATGTTTGGTTGCATCAAATCTACTTGGGGAAATTACATTTGAGCCTTGCTGTTGAGATTCAAATTCTTTTATTTTTATTTCCTTTTGGGCCTGAATTTCCCTTAATTTTAATTCTATCTCCTCCTTTTGAGCCTGAATCTGTTCTCTTTTTTATGAGCTGCAATTTCTTTCAATTTCATTTCATTTTCCTGTCTCTTCATTTCTTGTTGCATTTCTAATCTCTTCAAATTCCAATTCTAACTTTTTAAGTTCAAGGGCATCAGTAGGTTGGGGTTCAGCAGGGGGAGTCTCGGACTGAGGCAAAAAACCTTATTCCACATAATGATTAACAATGAGCTGTTTAAGTTTATGCTTGTTCAGACCAGGCAGGGCAGTTAATTTTTGATACTGAGTAAGTTGGAATAAACCTTCATTCTTAAGAGATTCCAGAAGGGCCAAACTACGAGTGCTTTCAAATTTAGAAACAAGTGCAATGCCAATCGCAGGCGATCAGACTCTAGTCCCCTACGGTGGATGGTCTGTTCTATAAAACATGCAAAATATTTTTTAGGCCTGTTGGGCATTTAAAAAATAAGTTGCACATTATGAAATGCATATAAGATTTCAACAGCAAGTGGGAATTGAAGTCCTCTCTGTCCCATCATGTATCTGTTTGAGGCACCTAGCATTTAACAACAGGAACAACAATGTAATCATTCCATATTGCATTTTTATTCAAAAATTATTGACGTGAATCATCCTCCTATTATGTGTCACTAATGGTATAAATATGAAAGTACAGTCTCGAAGCATCTATCTATTAGATACAGGTGGTAACCATAAAATAGGAACACAAAAAAATCAATGAAAATGGTCATCCTTCTGCCATTCAAAATTTTTTTTCCAAAATATTTTGACGTGCATCATCCTCCTAGCATCTCTGACCAATGTTAGAAATCCTTTTATCATCTCTGACCAATGTTAGAATTCTGAAAGTAATAGCTCGAAACATGTCTAAGATACAGGTGATAATGTCAAATATGGCCAAAAAATGACAACAAAAAAGTCTGTCATTCAGCCATCTTGAATTTTTTTTCAAAAGATTTCGGCCATCTTGAATATTTTTCAAAAAAATTTGATGTGCCTCACCCTCCTAGCATCTCTGACCAATGTTAGAAATCTGAAAGTAATAGCTCAAAATATGTCTAAAATACAGGTGGTAACGTCAAATATGGCAAAAAAATAACAACAAAAATGGCTGTCATTCGGTCATCTTGAATTTTTTTTTCAAAAGATTTTGGCATGCATCATTCTCCTATGGTGTCTGACAAATGTTGAAAATTTAAAACTAATATCTCAAAACATCTCCAAGGGTAATAACGAAACTTGAGAATGCAAATAAACAGCTGTGCCGTGAGTGCATGATACGCCCGTTATTAATTACAAGAGGGAAGCACCCAACATGTGAAAAATTACCTATATTTTGACGAATAAAGTCCCATAATTCTGGAATGACAAATCACACAGCGACACAAATCGAAAGGGAGCTTCCATCCATCAACATATATTTTCCACCAAAAAATCACAAAAATTGCTCGAAGCATTTTCGAGTTATTGTACGATGTATGGATGGATGGACAGACGGATGGACAGCGGTATACCATAATACGACCATTTTATCAAAGCGGGTGTATAAAAATGATATAACGGCCTGTAGCACTAAGTTTGGACAGCTGAATATTTCAGTATTTCAGGACAAAAATGAAAAATAGTGGGACAAATGGAGGACAGGATATATATAGTCTATCACTTACATCTTTACAACATGCATTATATTGAGAACAATGTGCTGTGGTATCAATAGCCTGTATGTAGTATCTCTGAACTCATTACAGACTTATGGCACAGAGCATCAAAATTTGGGTCCATACTCAGTACCTATAAAACATTGGTGGAGTGTATCTTCCACCAAGATAATAGTCCTTATACTGTGATAAAGTATAAATGGAGGTAATAGTTGGTGGAGAATGTACGAAACATTCATAAAATCATGAGAAAGAAGGTTAAATTGCACTTCTCATAATAGAAACAAATAAGGCCTAAAAAAGTTTAAAATCTGTTTCTCAGGCCCTACCACATGATCCTTTTGGCTGCCGCATGCTCTCTTTTTATAACCAATGCAAATTTAAATAAACAGCTGTGCCATGAGCACATGATATGCCCGTCATTAATTACAAGAGGGAAGCACACAATATGAGTATACACGTATACTTGTCAGGTTTTTTTATATTCTTGTACAATAATCATAACCAACAACATACTGTGTTCAATAATTTGGAAAAAAATCTCGACATCGATGCCGTAGCTGCGACGGGTGGTGCAATCTCACAAAATTCTAAGTTCATCAAGGGCCATAACTCCAAGAAAAATATTTGGAACAACACATGCATTGAACAGTGGCTAGACATCAATAAGATACACTTACATGCCAAATATAAAGTCATTCCATCAAGAATTTCAAAAGTTATTGAGTTTTGAAACTCGCTGGTCACAGACAGACCGACAGACTGACAGACCTACAGACCGACAGATCTACAGACCGACAGATCTACAGACCGACAGACAGACCAACATTGTCACTTATTGAGCTGCTAGTCGCAGCTAATAAAATTATTTGAATTTCATGTATATATCTTATGTCTATAGAGATCATAACTTCAAGAAAAAATCAACGATTTTCTAAGTAATAAGGTCCTATAATTCTGGAATGACTAATCGAACAGTGACACCAACCGAAAGAGAGCTTCCTTCCATCAATATAAACCACCTACCAAAAAATCGTGAAAATCTCTTGAAGCATTCTCCAGTTATCGTACGACGTGTAAAAAATCAACAATTTTTTAAGTAATAAAGTCCCATAAATCTGGAATGACTAATCAAACGGCGACACTAAACGAAAGGGAGCTTCCCTCCATCGATATACACCACCTACCCAAAAATCACGAAAATCTCTCAAAGCGTTCTCGAGTTATCATACGACGTGTAAAAAATCAACAATTTTCTAAGTAATAAAATCCCATAACTCTGGAATGACTAATCGAACAGCGACACTAAACGAAAGGGAGTTTCCCTCCATCGATATACACCACCTACCCCAAAATCACGAAAATCTCTCAAAGCGTTCTTGAGTTATCGTACAACGTGTGACTGGACGGACAGACGGACAGCGGCATACCATAATACGACCCGTTTTTTCAAAACAGGCGTATAAAAACTAAAAATTAAATGGTTTATGTCTGATATTTTACCCAAGTTAATAAAATTGATAAACTTGTCCTTTGAGTGCAAAAAGGCTTTCTAACGCTTTAGCATTGCAAAGCCTTCTAGCACTCAAGCAGTAAAATACACCACCACCTATGCTATTTTGTAGATTATGAGGCCTAAAGCGCAAAACAAACCAAGAACATGAACTTTTGACAGCAAAGAAATAATTTCAATAATAAAGTCCCATAACTCTGGAATGACTAATTGAACGGCGACACTATGCTTCATTCCATCAACATACACCACCTATCAAAAAATCACATAAATCTCTCAAAGCGTTCTCGAGTTTTCGTACGACGTGTAAAAAATCATCGATCTTCTAAGTAATAAAGTCCCATAACTCTGGATCAAATGGTGAAACTAACCAAAAGGGAGCTTCCTTCCATCAACATACACTTTCTACCAAAAAATCACAAAAATCTCTCAAAGCGTTCTCGAGTTATCGTACAATGTGTAAAAAATCTAAGATTTTTTTAGTAATTAAGTCCCATAACTCTGGAATAACTAATCGAACGGCAACACTAACTGAAAGGGAGCTTCCTTCCATCAACATACACCACCTACCAAAAAATCGCGAAAATCTCTCGGACAGTTCTCTAGTTATCATATGACATGTAAAAAATCAACGATTTTCTAACTAATAAAGTCCCATAACTCTGGAATGACTAATCGACCGGTGACACCAACCGAAAGGGACCTTCCTTCCATTAACATAAATCACCTACCAAAAAACTGTGAAAATCTCTCAAAGCGTTCTCGAGTTATCATACGACATGTAAAAAATCAACAATTTTCTAAGTAATAAAGTCCCATAACTCTGGAATGACTAATCGAAGGGCGACACTAAACGAAAGGGAGCTTCCCTCCATCGATATACATCACCTACCCATAAATAACGAAAATCTCTCAAAGCGTTCTTGAGTTATCGTACGACGTGTGATCAGACAGACAGACGGACAGACAGACAGACGGACAGCGGTATAGCATAATACGACCCATTTTTTTCAAAACGGGCGTATAAAAATGAACAAACATGGCTCGGCCATCTTGAATTTTTTTTTTCAAAACATATTGACGTGCATCATCCTCACAGTATCCATGAACAATGTTAGAAACCTGAAACAAATATATTAAAACATGTCTAAGATACAGGTGGTAACATCAAATGAAGCAAATGAAAGTGTCAATGACACTGTAGCTCAACTTGTCAAGACAAAGACATGCACATGTATAGTATGTGACAAAGCAATGACAAACATCTAGGTAATGACCTGAAAACAAAGGTACATATAAAGTATTGTAACGGCCTGTACATAAATACTGACCGTAGCCTGTAACAAATGTATAGGTAAGGTATTGTAAAGGTGGGTGACAGTCAGATGCTAAACTAGAAAAGAAATCTTTGAGTCCCAGAGTGGGTCTGACTGAACCCCAAAATATTTTAAACATTCACACAAAAAATTATTCTAATCAGCGCTTTCATATGGAAGTTCTGTGCAAAAATCTGATTGCACCAAATTTTGTATAAAATGGCTGCCATCGGCCATCTTGAATTTCGGACTGGACCCAAAACCATTCGTTCTCATCCCACGGTGATACCAAAGGTACCCAAGAAGTTTCGCAAAGATCGGTTCATAAATGCGGCCTCTAGCCCAAGCCATATTGGCATTTGCACTGACAGTGCTGAAAGTAATACTAAATACATCAAAGTTAGTCTAATTTACATAATTTACGTACGTGAAAAAAAAACGTATTATATGTGATGTATCCCATGGTACTAAACATTCATAAAAAAATTATTCAAATCAGCGCTTTCATATGGAAGTTCTGTGCAAAAAACAGATTTCTGCATCGTCGGTACAAAATGGCGGCTGGCAGCCATCTTGAATTTCGGACCGGACCCAAAAACACTCGTTCTCGTCCCACGGTCATAACAAAGGTACCCAAGAAGTTTCGTAAAGATCGGTTCATAAATACGGCCTCTAGCCCGAGCCGTATTGAATTGTTGACAGACAGACGGACAGAGGGCCAGATGGACGATGGACAACTGGCCATGGCATAAGCTCAAATTTGGCTTCGCCAAAGTTGAGCTAAAAATGAACAAAAATGGAAGTCATTCGGCCATCTTGAATTTTTTTTTTAACAATTTTGACGTGCATCATCCTCATAGCATCTATGAACAATGTTAGAAACCTGAAGCAAATATATCAAAACATGTCTAAGATACAGATGGTAACATCAAATGAAACAAAAAATGGTGACAAAAATGGCTACCAGTCAGCCATCTTGCATTTTTTTTCAAACATTTTGGACGTGCATCATCCTCCTATTATGTGTCACCAATGGTATAAAAATGAAAGTACAGCGTCGAAGCATATATGAGATAAGGTGGTAACATAAATGAGGACAGACAGATGGACAGACGGAGTGCAATCCAATAGTCCCCCAAAACGGTAAAACCGTGGGGGACTATAAAATTCTGTCACAATATATACCATGATGAAAAGGTTTGCTGGTTCCCAGATTATACAAATTATACTGAAGTTTTCTAAGAAAATCTAAATATTTGGGCAGTGAGCCAAAATTATAATTGTAATAAGTAAATAAAGCTTTCTCATTATTATATATTCAATAGAGATGAGCCGATTAGTAAAATGCCCCATAAGACGAATGCCGATTATTTTAGACAACAATCGGCCGATACCGAATGCCGATGTCAGATGGTTTCTTTATTATTCAAGCTGACTGCAGAAACTGGGTGATTTACCTTAATCAGAATCGCCATCAACCCGGAAGATAACACACTTTTACCACACTGACTCGTGTCGAAGCCCATACTCGTGTTGAAGCCCACCAACCGCTTTTTCAGATTTGTGAACCAGGGTGCCCTACTCGAGTCAAAGCCCACCCCTCAAGTTTCAAATTGGACGAAAGTTGTTTGAGACAAGACGTCAAATTTACAGGCATCAAATGGAAAAATAGCTGACTTGTTGCAACACTGTACTTACCAAATAGAACTGCAATACTGTATTATGTATATTTTTTGGAGTTGAGATTTTTGTGTTGTTAAATTCGTCTTTTGTGTAATACATTATGTCTGTGTTCAGTGTAATAAGTCTTTATTAAAATATTATCCCAAGCAAAATTGACTTATTTTTTTGTCGACCTCGTTTTTGGAAGCTGTCACTTGTTTCAAATGAGAGTGCAGGCTGCTGTCAATAGCTGTCTGAAACACGCCCACAACATATAGTTTTCAGAGTTTTCACAGTGGTCGAATATCATCAAAAAGATACTGATTGAACACTGCCACTTTTAAACGGGGTACAACTCATTGTAAAAGAACACTGCCACTTTCGAGCGTGCACATCTCATTGTGAAAAACAGGTATTCAGACATTAATGAGAAAGTGGTAATTAAAAATAAAAAATAATTACAACTCTGGTATTTGAGAATTTTTTAACAATATAACCAGGAATATGATTTATGACATATTGGTTCAATAAATCATGCTCATTTATCATTTCATCATGCTCTGCAACATGTGAAGTTATGACTTTCAGTGTAAAATCAAATTTACGAATTTGCCAAGGGAGGCAACTATTTTGTTATTCATATTCCGCTGTGTAAATTTTATCTGGTCTTCATATGAAGAATTTTTTTATTGATTTAGTGTGAAGCTTCATTTTGTTTTATTCATAATTAAATGTACATATTAAAAAAAACAGCTGTTTTTAAACAGACTATGTTTGCCTGTTTTCAAGGGGGTGGTTTGCAGTGTTGATTGTCAACTTACGTCCATTTCTGGCTTCGAGAGTAACCTGTACAAAAAAAAAAAAATGAAAACACCACATGGTTTTCTGCTTGTTTTATTCATTAAATTGAGGATTAAAACCCGAAATCTGAACTGTATGTACAAGATAATTATGAGAAATTTTAAAGCAAATTCTATAAAATTGGTAGGTGGTTTCCAAAGAAACGTAACATACCCAGTGGATACTTGTCTTATATCGACAATTTCCGACGCATCCCAACGCGACTTGCAAGCAGTAAGCCCCCCCCCCCCCCACCCCCCCCCCCCCCCCATCACCACCACTTTGCAATTTATCCTCTGCAAGCACCCCCTGGGCTTCGACACGAGTCAGTACGGTAATACTCACTTAAATAAATTAAATAACAGACATCAAAGGGTTAATTTTATGTCAATGATGCACCATCAGTGCAGAATATTTTCAATTTAAAATAAACAGCTAACAACTGAGGCGAGAACCCATCACGTGCATCGTCACGGTAAATTGTGTTCTGAACCTTTGATGCGGTTTACATCAACAATGGAAACAATTCATTTCAAAGTCGGGTCTTGGCCGAATCGCCCCCTACACAGGCTTTGAAGTCGACTATCAGTTATTTGGAAGAAAATGTTTAGTGAAAATCAAAAGCCATTGTTGGAACCACACATTTTAAAGTGGGAGTTTCTTTTCGGTAAACCCATATATGGGATTGTGTCACACGAGTTATGACGTTGCACTGCATTATCTATTTTTATCATGTGCTCCACACAATTCAACATGAGAAAAATTCAGTGGCTTTGTGTTGATAAATCCCACCCCGAATGGCCAGATATTAAACTTTTTGCACCCAAACCTTTCACAATTAACATGGATTACTAATATGGAGGAATTATCTGCCCAATATATATTTAATGAGACGATGAGCGTG
This sequence comes from Pictodentalium vernedei, assembly GCA_031216915.1. Classification (NCBI taxonomy): domain Eukaryota; kingdom Metazoa; phylum Mollusca; class Scaphopoda; order Dentaliida; family Dentaliidae; genus Pictodentalium; species Pictodentalium vernedei. The sequence goes on from CM062296.1 coordinate 224,994,388, forward strand.
GTTGAAAGAAATATTGCAACATTTTGCAGAATGAAGTACAGTTTGGGCAGTGAAGAGCATCCATATGGCGTATTCACATGATGGATAAAAAACAACTCGGTACACAGTTACACAATCAAAATCTTCAATATAATATTCTGTCTTTTCTTTCACGAACCATCATTTACATTGTATCAGTAACAGACGAGTTACGTACCGATCGCTTGCCACGGGTTGTCCCATGAAGTGGAAGAAAGTTCATCCATAACACTTTCACTTTCACTGAGTTTCAGACAATCGGCGAGGGCCGATGTTGAATCATGAGTGCCGATGGTGAACCGATGGGTGCTTATCGGCCGAGTGCCGATGTTACACCGATTAATCGTCTCATCTCTAATATTCAATCTTGGCAACGAGCCCCCAATTTCTGTTACGGGATGGAAATAATAAGGATATAAGTAACAGAAAGAAATCTGAGAATCAGCAACAACAACTAGGAATTTAACTAATCTGAAATTTAATTAAAAAAAATAATATAAAAAAATGATACAAAGATCTTTTACACTAACTGGTTTACAGAAAAAAACAATGATACTTATCAATTGTTGAATTAGTCCAAAATATTGTTCAACAGAATCCAGTAATCCAGTGATGAAGAATCTTGTGAAGACATTTTCCAGTTTGTTGTATTAAGTTCAAGAATGTGTCTTCAGAAACAGTATCCCATAGATTTGTGATGAAATTTTCACTTAGAAATTACAGCAGTCTCCAATAAAATATAATAAAATACTCAGCAAAATTCAAATGGACTTAAAATCCAATAACAGGTAATTTAAAAAATAATCCTGTAAAACTCTGGCTTTTCACAAAAATCAAAATTGATTCTTCAACTGATGACTGGTAGGGTGGTGAGTCACTGACCTGGCACAAACCTTTATTCAGTGGTAAATGACACCCCACATAACAAAGTGTAAAAAGACAGGGAAATGCACATTCTGAGGCGATGAAAGAGCAGGTATTCATCAACAGAAAAAAATCCAAAAGTCATGGGTTCTTTTTCGAAGCCCAAGTTTACCCTTGAAATCTATTGATGGGGGGGATCAGGAGGGTTGGGGAGGATTGGGGATGGGGAACAAGGCAGCAAAATAGGGTGATGCCTTGGCCTAATGTGAGCTTACCCTGTCTATTCTAGAACAAGGAGATGACCCTATTTCCCAATTTTCCAAACATGATAAAAGGCCACCCAGCCACACTCCCCTTGAAAAAATGTGCAATTTGAGGTATTTGAAAAAAATTGAATTTTTCGAAGATGAAAAAGAGACAACTCTGGCAAACAAGGTTGGACCAAACCCTAATTTGAACCTGACCTGTGGTTTATGTTGATACACCTATATTCCAAATTTTATTTGAATCAGTCAACAAGAACTAAAGTTATCATCGGGAACCCCCCACCCCCCCCCCCCCCCTTGCCTCCAAAAAAAGAAGGATTTTCAAAGTTGAAAAAGGGTCATATTTCTGGAAAAATTGTCAGACCACACCCCAATTTGAACTTTACCTGTATTTTATGTTGATACACCTAAATATCAAATTTCATTTGATTTGTCCAATTATAACTTAAGTTATCGTCGGGAAACCCCAAAAATGAATTTTTGAAGTTGAAAAAGGGGTATAACTCTCGCAACAATTGTTGGACCGCACCCCAATTCGAACTTGACCTGTATTTTATGTTCATACACCTACATATCAAATTTCACTTGATTTGCCCAACTATAACTAAAGTTATCATCGGGAAACCAAAGTGGGATGGATGCACGTACGGATGCACAGACACACAGATGCACGGACGGACACCGGCTATTTTAATAGTCCCCTGAACTGAAAAGTTTTTTCGGGGGACAAAAATACCAAACATGCATTGAATTTTCAGAAAAAAATAAGATTTGTTTTATTTTTTTGTTGGACGTATGCCGAACAGTCAAAATAAAGTAATGAGAGAAGGACTTTCACACATGAAGGATAAACAAAATGTGTGCACACATGTATGTTGTTACATGTATGACAATAACATGTTTGCTACAACCGAAACAATCAGTTCTTTGCTACAACCGAAACAATCAGTTCTTTCTTCTAGCGACATATTTATTGGCATTAATTAAATTTAATCCCAATTACCTGGCGTCGCTGCTGATCACTGATATGGAAGCATTTTCCATTCATTAAAACCTGACCATTTTCCCAAAAAGTGCTAATCCTCAACCCTTGAATTTGCAGTGATAGATTATAAGTTTTAATGGTCCACCGTGGATTTTAATCCTCTCCACTTGTTGTCACTGCCACAGCAATGGGATTTTTGTGATAAAACACCTGGCATGTATGGTAGCACCTAAAATATACTTTTGGTCTGTCGCAAAGGCTTTGTGGTTTATCATTTCAGAATATCGTTTTTGATAAAATCACTGTCTGATGACATACGCAAGACAGACAGCAAAAGTTCATTTGGTACCGAACAAAAGTTCACTTGGAACCCAGAAATTTCGGGCCAGTGTGAACTCTGAATGTAATTTGATTCAAGGTTCGATTCAATGTGAAATTTTCTGTCTGATCCAATTTGATTCCTCATATTGCATACCAAAGTGTCCACATAATAATGCATCCTTCATTTGAAGAGACATTATGGACATTGAGAGCAGTGGATGAGAAACATTCAAGAACGCATTTACAGAAATAATATGATTTCAGTTAATCTTCTGTTTCTCAGGCCATCTTTTTGTAAAACTGCATGTGGACTGGTGGTTTTTTATTTTATTTATTTTTGTAATTATTTCTTTGCCATGAAAAGTCCATGTTCTTGGTTTGTTTTATGTTTTACACCTCATAATCTCCAGAATAGCATGAGCAGTGGTGTATTTCGTCCCTTGAGTGCAAGAAGGCTTGCAATGCTAAAGCATTGCAAAACCTTGTTGTGCTCGAGGGATAAATTTATCAAATTTATTAATTTTTGTAAAATATAAGACATAAATCATTTAATTTTTTTAAGTTTGCATTGGTTATAAAAAGAGAGTATGCAGCAGCCAAAAGGACTATGTGGGTGGGCCTGAGAAACAGATTTTTAACTTTTTTAGATCTTACATAATATCTAATCCTTGTTACCTGTGAACCACTGAGGACGTATAGATGTTCCTTGGGTTGATCAAACTCCATATCAGCTTCAATTTTATTTCCTGCTGCAGACAAGGTGTGTTTCATGTATGGTTGTTGTGCACTGTCTCCATCAGCCAGTACCTACAGACAGAAACAATTCATGCCACATGTGCATAAATGGTGGTAATTATTTCTAGAGTATAGTTCAAATTAAAGACTACTTAATTAAAAGTCCTTTCTGTTCAAGCCAAATGGTTGTAGCATCTTCACTTGCCAATGCATTCACCGGTGCATAAGGACAACAGACAGAAAGCACTGTTTGCCTCTGACGAAGATCAAAATAGGAACGAAAAAGACAGTTAGGTGCATTATCAGGGATAACTGTACCACAGGTCCTCTCGGACTCTTTGCGTCAATTCTGAAATTGTTCTAAATTGTAGTTTGTTTTTGTTTTGTTTTATTGGGGTTTAACTGGAAGAGTACTAAATTATTTTTCGATGGTCACTGGTAAAGCAAGTATTTTTTTCAAAGATATCAATCTACCAGCAAAAGAAACCTTAGTTTATCAAGATACTGTTCATAAATAATTGTTTTGTTCCAAGTTTTGTAACAAAATAATTTTATATTAATATTTTTCTTCTACTGCTGAGCCAACAACAAATAGTGCAAACAGTGTAAAGCTGCTATAGCAGCTTTCAGTACACTTCAGTAGAGCCCTGATATTGGCTTCTAGCACTTAACTAGCTAATAAAATTTTCACAGGTGCAGTTGCTCAGTAGGTAGAGATGCAGGCTACAAGCTGAGAGGTTCTCAGTTTGAATCTCACCTGCGGCAACCACGTTGTGTCCTTGGGCAAGAACTTAAACCAATGCGTTCCACTATTAATGGCATTGTGTACAAAGGCGTACTGCACGTCGATGGTGCATTTCTCTTCAACATATGCTAACCCTGTTTGTGTGGAGTTAGTACATTGGGGAGTCTGACAGTTGCTCGCTGTTGCTCGTTGGTTCTCTCCAGGTACTCCAGCTTCCTCCACCCGTAAAACTGTTCGACATGAGGTGACCCTGGCTGTCAAAAGTGTCATTAAAGTAAACCCCATTAAATAAATCAGTAAATAATAAAACTTTCAATAGCCAGGATCACCTTGTATCGGACAGTTTTATGTGTGGAGGAAGCTTGTGTACATGGGGAGAAGCGTCGAGCAGTGGCAAGTAACTTTCAGACCATTACACTAACTCTGCACAAGCAGGCTTACACATGTAGCAGTGGTTGAAGGCAACTGCACCATTGATGTGCAGTACACCTTATTACACAGTGCCTCTTGCCCACACATGGGCAGTGAGGATCAATGCCTTGTCCAAGGACACCAAGCTGTAACCACTTGTCTGGATCAAACCACTGACATTTTCGGTTCAAAATTCAATGCTCTAATGATTGAGCCACACTGAGTAGTTGAACAGTAAAATGATAACTTTTAATTACGTCAGTTCTTTGAAATATGCATGGGCGAAGAACATAAGGCAAGTGGTGCTGCTCGAAAATCTTCTACAAGACAATTAGGAGGCATGCTCCTCATGATTTTGAGTGGAGCAGGACAATAAAGTATGAGCATATCATTGGATTCAGATCATTCTTAAGGGATGAGCAGTTCTAGGTGGTTTCGCTGGAATGTTTTTTTTTTTACAAATTTGTGTGGGGTGGGGGGGAATTGTATTTTATCTGGGATGAGAAGCCTGTCCCCACACCCCCTGAGAGGCACATGAAAAACAATTGAATTGTGCTTGTAAATGTGCCTGTGGACAGATCTGCACCTATGAAACAATGGACTCTTTTTCAGCATTGTTTCATAAAATAAAACTGTTTTTAAGTAAAAAAAAAATCAAAAGTTAAATGGAAAGTGCAAATGCCACCTACAAAATGATACAGGCCTAAAAGTTGTGTTGCTATACACTATCACTGTCTGTCTGTGTCCCTGTCACATGACTTGCCGTCTTCATCAGATTCATTGGAGTCCAAAACAGAATCAGAGTCCTTGGAATAACATGTTCAGACTCAACTTGACAAACTTGAACTTGGTAAGTTATAAATGAAATGGCAAAATTGAAGATCATTGGTACCAATGTTATTTGATGTAATTTCAACATCACAACATTGTGTGTGTAGAACGTCAGAGTAATCCATGCATTTTTAAATGTAAACTGTAAGACTGACTAAAGGAATAATGTTGATACACAAATGCAGTATGTTCAGAGGTTATTGTAAATGGCAATTTTTTTCACAGAAATGGATGCTAATCAATAGCTCTTATCTAACGGTCTTGCCAAATGGGCACACCCAGTTCAAAAAGAATCCTATGATAAATGTAGCCTGTAGGCCATGTCAAAGAATGTAGATGCACAAATGCAATAAATTCAAAGATTGTTGCTAACAGCAACAGTTTTTGATGGAAATGAAAAGAAAATCAATAGCTCCTATCTTTGTCACCCTGCATAAGCATACAAAGTTTCAAAACAACCTGATAATGAATGTGCCCTCTGAGGCATGCCAAAGAAAGATGTTAAAGCATAAATGCACTAAGTAGAAGGTCATTGCTTGTGGCAATGGTTTTTGGTTTTTTTTTTTTTTGAAATTCATAAATATACCCTGCAGAGAGTGCCAAAGGGATAAGTTGATGCACAAATGCAGTAAGTTCAAAGGCTGGTGATAACAACAATAATTTTTATGGAAATGAAAAAAAGCAATAGCTCACATCTAGAGGTCACCCCGAACACACATACCAAGTTTCAAAGTGATCTGATCATAAATGTGCCCTGAAGGGTGTGCCAAAGGGAAATATTAAGGTCTGACTAAACTAAGTTCAAAGGTCAGCGGCAACATTTTTTGACAGAAATGGAAGAAAATCTACAGCTCCCATATAGATGTCAGCCCACACAAGTATACCAAGTTTGCAAGCGATCCAATCATAAATGTGCCCTGCAGGGTGTGTCAAAGGGAAATATTGATGCTTAACTGCACTAAGTTTTTACTAAGTTCATCGAAGGTCATTGTCAGTGGCAACATTTTTTTACGAAAATCGAAAGCTCCCATCTAGAGGTAACCCCAAACAAGCATACAAAGTTTCAAACCGATCTGATCATAAATGTGCCGTGTAGGGCATGCCAAACGAATATATTGATGCCTGACTAAACTAAGTTCAAAGATCGTTGCCAACGGCAACATTTTTTGATGTACGGAAATGGAAGAAAATCGATAGCTCACATCTAGAGGTCACCCTAAACAAGCATGCCAGGTTTCAAATCAATCTGGTCATAAATGTGCCCTGTAGGGTGTGCCAAAGGGAAATGTTGAGGTCTGACTGAACTGAGTTCTAAGAATGTTGGCCACGGCAACATTTTTTGACAGAAATGAAAGAAAATCGATAGCTCCCATCTAGAGGTCTCTCCAAACAAGCATGACTAAGTTTCAAAGCAATCCGATCATAAATGTGACCTGTAGGGTATGCCAAAGGGAAATACTGAAGTCTGACTAAACTAAGTTCTAAGAACGTTGGCCGCGGCAACATTTTTTGACGGAAATGGAAGAAAATTGATAGCTCCCATCCAGAGGTCACCCCAAACAAGCATGCCAGATTTCACAGCAATGCGATCATAAATGTGTCCTGTAGGGTGTGCCAAAGAAAAATATTGAAGTTTGACTAAACTAAGTTCTAAGAACGTTGGCCACGGCAACATTTTTTTTTCAACGGAAATTGAAGAAAATTGATAGCTCCCATCTAGAGGTCACCCCAAACAAGCATACCAAGTTTCAAAGCAATCTGATCATAAATGCGACCTGTGAGGTGTACCAAAGGAAATTGTAGACGTACGTACTAACATACGTACCGTACGTACATACGTAAGTACGTACACTGACGGACGAGAAGTGATGGCAATAGCTCAGCTCGACTTTGTCAAGTTGAGCTAAAAGTCAACTCTTTCTCCAAGTTTGAAAATACAATGTCATTAACCCGAATCACAAGCTAGTCTTCTATTGTCTGGTGAGCCATACACAGCCGCTGATCAAACATCATTGTGGTTAGTTGAGAGAATGCATTTTCTACAATGCTGTTACTCACAGCAATGCTCAGAATCATTTCTGCCAATAAACACATGTTGGGAAAACTGTTCATGTCGGAACACCATGAGCTTTTCCCACAACTCTCTGACTTTAAATTTACGATAATAATGTCTTGAAACTGATACAAGATCCTCCCATTCTGATTTGAGTTTCATCTTGTCATCATCAAAACCAGCAAACTTTAAAGAATCCTTAAAATACTCTACAACCTTCAGCATCGATTTCATGTCCTGGGAAACACCCTGCCAATTTGTGTGATCGACCCACAGCGTATGCTTGTGTATGTCTTCTTCTAGTCCTGTAAACTATTGATCGATGCATGTAAGCATACATTCAACTGTTCTTTTTGGGAGATTACTAACTTCCTGCTCAATATTTGAAAGGTTATTGACTTTGTTGCCAAAACAGTCATAGCCATTCACCTGGGTATATATGTCAGTTAAGCAAACTCTCAATTGTCTTTCTTTTGTCTCATGGTAGCAATTTTTGGCACTGCCACTTCAACTGAGATGTCACTATTGTTAGTCGTAGTTATTGGACACCTGCTTTGGTAGTACCGGTAATACTGTCTAGATTGTCATTTAGCATTTCCAATAGCGTTTTATCTACTGACGGTAAAATGTCAAATACCAACAAATTATATTTCTCAAAATGAAGAGACATTTTGGAAACAGAGTAAAGGATCCCTTTGTATAGACAACGCACTGATAAAAACTCGACACTTAAGTTTTTTTTAAATACCCACACATTTTTGAACTGACAGATGTATAGTCCTTGTCTGCAATGGAATCTTCAAGCACCTGTGCCAAAACAGTCCAGTTTTTCAATAAATGTGCAACTGTGCGCCTGTGGTGATTTATGAATCTAGTATCAGTTACTTTGGGAAAGTTGCACACTTGAACTCCCAATATAGCTGCTGCCACCTTAAAGTGTCTTTTAAATCTGCCTGATCGTTTAACCCTTTACCTAACATGAAAAGCAGATGACATTTGCAAGATAAATTCTTGAATAACTAATTTTTTTAATTTTTTGTCTCAAAAACATAGGTTATGTCCCCTCATTGGAACGAGTTCGTCTCTAAAGAGGGGTCATAACCTATGTTTTTGAGACAAAAAATGAAAAAAATAATGAAAATCAATTGGTGATTTTTTAAAATAGTGCTGGCTGGTTTTGGCCACTACGTTGGGTCAAGGGTTAAAGAAGTAGTACAGCCCTTGCAAATAATGCGGTGTGTTTATAATGGTCTTCGGGAATTTTTACTTGATTGCAAAAGACATAATCAATTGCTTTCTTAAGATTTTCAGCACCAGCATCACCGAAACTATCTATGTCATGTAGCGCGACTAAGTAAAACATTGGAACTCCATTCACTACTGCTCTGGTGAGAACAAGTTCTTTTTCAGATCTGGTCTTACGTGCTTGGGAATTGTCTGTCATTAAGGAAAATGCATTAACACTGCACAGAATATTACCTAATTTGGCTTAAATGGCTTCGGCGATAAAATTTATGAATTCCCTAAGTTTTTTTTGTAATTTTCGGTCCCTTGAGTTAAATTTACTCCATTTGCTTTTTGAACTTTAACCATAGTTTCGAAGTTTTGAAGCAAGTGAGCGATTGCCCATCAACAACCGGTAGATAAGCAGTTATGAATAGCTTTCTACATGAGTCTCTAGCCTGATGTTGAATTGCAAAATCGATTTTGGGTTGTTCCCCCCCCCCCCCCCCCCCTACATTAACAAAACAGATTTGATGATCCTTTGGCCAGGGGTCAGCCTGGTAGCTGATTTTAGGGAGAAGTGACTTCTTCCTCCAGAGACTTTAGGGAGAAGTCAGGGGCCAGGAGGGAGAAGTCAGTGGACATGAGGGAGAAGTCAGAAAAAACATAAAATGTATATGACATCGTGACAAAATAAATGTACATAGAGGACATAATTGTGGAAAAAAAAATAAAAGTTATACAAACATTCATATGCACACAAAACTAAGTCATGTAGGTTAAAATCCTCCCCCTCCCCTACAAAATATTGTGTCGTTCATGGATTCTGAATATTCTAACTCTTTCCCTAACAGTGATGACCAGGGTTACCATGCAGTTGATTTTGTATTTGCCTCAATGCAGTGGATTTGAAATTTAGCATTACCCATGGTGAGAGTGTTCTTCTCTGTAATAGAAGGTATATTCTTTTTAAAAAAAATATTTAAAGTATTTAAAATAAATTTCAGGTTCACATAAGAAGCTGGGTCATTATGGTTTCTGAATGTCCTAATTGAATTGAAATGCGTAGTTAAAAAAGTTTTCAATATTCTTCGTAAATTAAGCGTCATTAACAACTTGAGTTAATTTATTTCTAAGGTAAATGACAAAATATTTCAGTTGTCTCCCTTCCCTGCTGGGCTGATTGATAAAACACTGTTTAGAAAAATGACAATTTCTGCCAACCATCTTACATTGACACGTGCGATTGGTGCTATAGGCCTGCCATTCTTATACATCCTAATAGGTGTGATTTCTATCGTAGCCTTATTACATTTAACCCCCTTCCAACACAAGTTTTCAAAGAAAAACTTTCAATGCAAATTGCGGGGCGAATTTCAATGCAACCAATTTTTCAGTGGAACAGAGCGTAACCGTAACCAATTTTGACGTTTTTATGGATGAACTGTCTCCTACACATTTTTGGGGTTTTGAAACGGTGGTTAACTTTAATAAATTCTAATTAACTCGATGCGTGTATTGTGTGATTCGTTGTTTTTGCTGGCACTTTTGTTTTTAAATAGCATTTTGTGTTGGTTGCTATCAGTTGGAGCGTATTGTTTGAACGACTACGCCATTACAACTCTTTTCAGAAATATAAAATTGGGCTAGTTTAGGCTATTTTCAGAACCTTATGATGGATTTTAACAGCAACTGTGTTTACATTTTTGTGAATGCGGAAGCGTTTCTTCTGGAAATAAAACATAAGAAAATACAGTAAACTTCCATGCCTCCCAAGGAAGTTTTGGAGGGCGACTTGCATTTCGCCCGCAGTGTAAGTCAAGGCGACTTGAGGATTGACAAGGCGAGTTCTTCACCCTAGTCACCCACTCGGCTGACCCCTGCCTTTGGCTGAAGTGATAGATGATTGAGAAGCCGACTCATTCTCCAACTGAATCCCCGCCAAATGAGCTTTGTAATCAAGATGTCTCTTCACAGTATGTTTTGTCACAAAGTTGGTCCCTTCAACATAGTTTTCACCTCTTTTATGGCCTGACCTCATAGTGTATCTGACCTTTTAATCCCATGAACATGTCTAGCATATGTTTTACAACAAACCAGGTTTACAACTTCGAAGCCTCACTTCTCGTCACGAACAGTCTTATATCCGATAAGATTTCCAACATTCCACCTCTTAACCCTTTACCCAATGTAACGGCCAAAACCGGCCAGTGCTATTCTCAAAAATCACCAATTAATTTTTATTATTTTTTTCATTTTTTGTCTCAAAAACATAGGTTATGACCCCTCATTGGAACGAGCTTGTCAAGCTCGTTCCAGTGAGGGGTCATAACCTATGTTTTTGAGACAAAATATGAACAAAAAAAATTATTCAAGAATTGTATTTGCAAGTGTCGTCTGCTTTTCATGATAGGTAAAGGGTTAAAAGTACTTAACAGGACCTGATGTCCCTTCTCCTTGGCGTGATGATCATCAAGTTCATCACTGAATTGCTCATACATTTTTATTTTTTTGATAGTTCATCACTAATTGATAATTGAATTTCGTCGATGACTAGAAAAGTCAAACGTCACACTAACAGCTTTGAGGGAGAATGGTTACAATGATTCAATGAAATAAATTTTTCTGTAGAAGACAATGTTACATTGACAGGCATGTGATCACTGATGCCCACACAGAAAATAACCTGCAGTGCAATCGACTGTTGGCAGTTTGTTATACAGGCTAACCTACATTTATCGGTGACTTGACAGCTCAGGCGCCCAAAATAATTGTTCATTCAATATTCCAACTCCTTAACCCTTTTATTTTACGGAAGTAAAGTTGAACAAAGTGGGCACCTAAAATATTGGAGGTTTTTTACATGCGTGATTTGCCATGTACCTGAACTGCCATTTGCATGCTCGATGGCGCACAAGCACGATAGAGCACCTCAAAGGCAAGGCCTGTTTTAATCATATACTTTCTTAAAAAGTCTACATGTAGATTTGGGCTTGTGCAAGCCTGGAAATAAGCAATCTGTCATTTATAAAATGAGGTCCCCAGAGGGTGAATTTGCTGATGCTATCCCATACAATGGGCTAGAATCCCCCAAACTATCCTCTGGGCACCTTTTTCTGTTTAGACCCGAGACAATGCTTCAGACTGAAGGGTAGCATCACCAAATTCATCCTCTGAGGACCTCATTTTACAGATGACAGTCTGCTTATTCCCAGCTTGGGCTTGTGTTACATACACTGCCAGACATACAAATGGAGGTCTATTTTAGAAGATTTGGTCTGTTGGGGTTCAGCATGATCAATTTGGAATACTGGTACAGTACATGTTAATTAATAATTAAGAAGTTGACTCACCACTACTGCATGTATATTTTATTCATTTGCTAATAACTTTCCTAGAGATCTTGCATTTTTAACTATAAAATCATAATTGACTAATATTCCAACTACATCACCAAGGCACACAACGAAGGCATGCCTTGACAAAGTTATTTATTTATTTATTCTCTGGGGTTTAACAATACTTTCTACAGCCAAGATAACCTTGGGTCGGATAGTTTTACAGGTAGAGGAAGCCAGAGTACCCCAAGAAAACTACCAAGCAATGGTGAGCAACTGTCAGACCATGATGAAGTTGGTGGAATATTAGTCAGTCTGACAAATCAGATTTACATTCCCCCCAACCAACTGGTAATCTTTGCGATGCCTCTGCCTTCTACATAACGGCACAGCGAATGGGACTGTTACCAGCAACTTGCCTACATGTGGTTGAAGTCACCTGAAGCCAGACATATAATATATAGGCCATCTATTTGAGCTGCTAATCCTGCATTCACCATTATAGTGTTATAGTGTTCTGAACTCTATACAATGAAGAAAGCTTAAAACTCATCTGCCACAGTGTTGACTTTATAGGTGTGTATTCTGTTAGTTCTTTCACTAGGTCTGGAAGTCTATCCATTACAAAAGTACTGAAAACAAGCTATTAACTGGTAGAGTGCTAGAAGTCCATATTTGGGCTTTATTCTGAAGTGCATGCACTGCAACTTAAAGGCTTCAAATTCAGTGGTTGTACTTCATATTATCTTTAAAGTGATATTATTTTGTCTGTTAAGATTTGCCTTGTCAAAATTTATAAGAGAGTGCCCCCCCCCCCCCCATGACCTTCACCTTGCAGATGCAGCGGAAACTATTATATGCAACACATCTTCTGACTGTCCTTAACACTTGTAAAAAGTTTAACAATTGTACTATGATTCGTTTCTGAGTAATGGCTGAGACACGAATATAGACCAATTTTTAGTGTGACCTTGAAATGTGACCTTAACCTTGAAGGTACGAACCCAGCTATGGTGTGTGACACATCCTCCAATAGTCCTTTATAATTGTATGAAGTTTGATGACTGTGGCCCTGTGTTCAGTGTGACCTTGAAATGTGACCTAGACCTTGACCTTACAGACCTGGCTGTGGTGTGCGACACATCCACCTTTTGTCCTTTATAATTGAGCGATGTTAGATGATTGTAGGCCTAATAGTTTTGGAGTTATGCTTGAGACATGATTTGTGACCGTGAACATATGAAGGTCAATTGTGACCTCCACCTTGCAGATGCAGCAGAAACTATTGTACGCGACACATCTTCTGACTGTCCTTAACATTTGAAAAAAGTTTAACAATTGTACTATGATTCGTTTCTGAGTTATGGCTGAGACGCGAATATTGACCAATTTTTAGTGTGACCTTGAAATGTGACCTTGAACTTGAATGTACGAACCTGGCTATGGTTTGTGACACATCCTCCCATGGTCCTTTATAATTGTGTGAAGTTTGATGACTGTGGCCCTTACGATTTATTGGCTCGGACACACACGTACACACACACACACACACACAGACACATGGATGGACACACGCACACTTCAATCACTATATGCCACCTGACTTAAGTCGGGGGGCATAAAAACTTTTGTGGCCAAAAATAATTTAGCACTCTACCAGTTAATTGAAAATAGAATATGTTTTTATTTTTGGAATTCACTTTAAAAAAATTTCCAAAATCATGTATGAATATTTCTATTAGTTACTTGAATCCTGCATCCTGTGTCACAAGTACCCAACTAATCCTATGCATTTTACAGCTTTGATTAGGCATAAATTTTAATGAAGTGTGTGATATGGCAGTTACCAGGTTTTTTCATAGCCAGAAAATGTGACTAACCTTGTGCAATGCACAGGGTTAATAACACTTTCTGGTTACAAAAAGTTTTCATTCTTTACCAAGTAAATAACCCTGTGCGCTGTACAGCCTTAGTTTAACCCTTTACCCAACATCGACGATATCAAAATTTATTATTTTAAATATCATTTTTTTAAATTTTTCCAAAAATTCCAACAAAACCATATCATGTAACCCCTCGTTGGAATGAGCTTGTTCCAATGACGGGGCAAACGATATAGTTTTGTTGAAATTTTTTGAAAAATAAAATTTTTTCAACTGCTGAATTTGCATATTAAGTGGGCAGATGCGGGCGATTCGTTAGGTAAAGGGTTAAATCTGATCTATATCATCTCTTTACCCAATGTAATGGCCGAAACCAACCAGTATTGTTCTCAAACATAGTTCCTGACTGGAACAGGTTGTAGAAAGTTTGGCGTTTTTTCGTGAACTCCACAAATGAAAACATATTCTATTTTCAATTAATAGCTTGTTTAAATAGAACTGAATGGTTAAAACTGAGGATTGAGTAGTTCCTTGCAAAAAATGATGACCGACATTATGGAAATCAATTTTCAGAAATTGTTGACTGTTTGTTTAATTGTTATGATTTAAATACATGTACCTTGCAAATAGTAACTACGTACTGGAAATTTATTTACTAAAACCTTTTTTTTACAACAGTAGTGATTAATATACATGCAGTACAGTCGCCATGGACTGGTCATAGTCCACATGTTGCCAGTGATGTCCACACATGCATTTACCAGGTAATAAAAATCATCGGCAAAATTTTTTTTTATTAATGAAGCACTGGGTTGTACCGGTGCTTCATTAATTAAATTTTTTATGATTATTCCTTTAATTAGTGTGTAGCGGTCGAGGTATAAAGGCCATGGAAATATTGCCCACCATGAAAAGTGACCAGTCCATGGCAGCTGTACTGTACAATATGATGCAATCAATTAACCCTCTGCACTCTGATGTCATAATACCAAAGTTTTCAGCAGCAAATCTTTTCCCACAATGCAACTGAGAATTTAAAAAATTATATCTTGTTTGACAGAGCTCATTGAGCTCTGTCAAACGAGATGTAATTTGTTAAATTTTTCATGCTGCATGGACAATATGGAGCCAATGATGAGAAATCTGAAATACTACCAGAGTTTTAGGTGTTAAGTAACTCAATCAGGGTTCATGGACGTAATGATGAGGTTAATTCAAGGACTTTTAAGGACTCTTTCAAGCAATTTTCAAAGACCTTCAGACAATTAATTATATTATTAGGCCATAAAAAAAAGAACCTCTGTTTCTCGGGCCCGCGTGCATGGTCATTTCTGCTGCGTATGCAACCTTTTTATAACACCAAAAAATCTTTAAAAAAAATTTGAGATATTGTGCTCATTTCGGTAAATCGATATCGATGCACTGGTGAATTTTAAATTAACACACTTCAAGCTTTTTCTACATCATACTTTAATAAAGTGGGAGGGTTTTAGCAATATTCACGACAGGTGTTTTATTCTGTAAAAGGTAAGTCATAATGACAGCAAGAAGGAAGGTGTCTTTCAGTCTGACAACAAACAGTCACAAAGGGGAATGGTCGATTCGCATGTTTGATTTGCACCAACCCTCAGGAAGTGTGCAAAGTCAGGTGCTATGTTGAATGGAACACAGTCTCCTGGCATATATTTTTAGTAACATTTGTATTGTAAATGGCCGTCATTGGGAATTTGTGTACTGTTATTTGAAACCATTACGAGTTTCCCAGTTAATTTGAATAAATGCATTTGAGATGCAGGATAATTGGTTAACTAATAGTAACCGTTGCTTGATATAAAAGTAATAGTCATAGTTGAATATAAATTGCATATAGGCAGGTATGTGCAGTCGAACATTCGTTTTGTATTTCAGATTTCCGAAAAATATGATTTATGGATGAACTGCTCATTCAAATGGGTTGTGATAATTTTGAATATTATGGGGAAAAATTGCGATTCACGATTTTATTAGGAAGGTTGTGAAGGGATTTTTTTGGGGTAAAATAAATCAGTGAAAGTTGGCACTATGACATTTGATTTGTCCCAGAGACGTTTCATCCCGAGACGTTTCACCCACGAGGCATTTCGTCCCGTGTCATAATTTTCACGTTTCACGGAAAAAACAAACATTCAAACCCCACTTCATTTATGACCCAACACCCCTACGATGAAAAACCAATATATTTGCGAAATTTTGCATGGTCCACCAGGCATTTGGGTGGGGGGTCGAATTACCACAAACAAGCTCTCAGGGAGAAATAAAAAGAAAAAAAAAAATGCCCGCATGCTTTTTTGGAAAAAATGGCCTGAGAAACAGACAATCTACTTTGTATGGCCTTACATGCCTTTTCCTCATCCTCCAGTTCTATATTTACAAATCCATAAGGAACATGTGTTCCAAACAGATTTCCACTGACAAACTGACCGACTAGTTTTACACCTGACATCATCGACCCATCAGATGAACTAAATTCTACAAATTTTCGTAATTGGTAAATATCGAAACATCGTCTTCTGTCATAGATTAATTCTGAAGCCACAGTGACAGCAGATATCAAATGTCAATTGATAAAGGCTTTTGTTCAGATCTACCAAAATTAACGAAACTAAACTTATTCCGTAAATGGGGAATGATGTTATAACACTCAAGATCTGACTTTTAAGAGAATATCTCTCAGATAACGCCAGCTAATTTCTTAAAAACATGATGAATAAATAACCTATTTTTCTGTTTACGTATATGTATCAATCTGTCATACATGTTTGCCAATCACAACCGAGTTTTGTTTTTGTTATTTCAAGCAGACATCACAAATGTCAAATTCTACAAATAAGACAAAATTTTAAAATTAATGGATTCTATATAACAGAGGCATGTAATAAACACATACAGAACTCATGCTATGACAGAAGGATAATACTCAAAGGCCACATGTCTCGCTCTATCCTTCTGCACTAGCACTCGTGCCGTATTGACGAATGCATTCACCTATCATGATGTTCTGTGTATCTATTAAGCATAACATCTTATTAAGAATACAAATATCAGATAACCCCTTCCTAACAAATCAGTTGCATCTATGAAGAAACGAACATTTTCAAAAATATTTTTACAAAACCATATCATGTCATCCCTCATTGGAACGAGTTTGTTGAGCTCATTCCAATGGGTGGTCACATGATATGGTTTTGTGAACATGTTTTTGTAAATTTGAAAAAACAATAATGGAAATAATAAATTTTGATATCCTGTGCACTGGGTAAAGGGTTAACACCCAGATCCTAATGTAGAGTTAACAGAGCCTCATTTGATTAACAGCGAACAAGAAAAGTCATATCACCTGAGAAGGCCTGGAAATCTGAAGTGCGCCATTTTTTGCGTGTCTACCGCTCGCACAGTTTTGATCCTGCGCAAGCATTTTTTTCGCATCCCCCAGTAGTAGGACATGCGCTACTCGACCCTTTTTTTGCTGGTTCTCATTTGGTAGTTCTCTTGTAATGTCATACTGCTATGTATTATGGGTATCACATGGTAGCCATGGTAACCATGTGGGTGGCCATGTTGTGACATCATTGTCATGGTGATGGGTGATGTGAGTGCACAGGCACAGCTCATGTTGTAAGGGTGATTTGTGTTTCCATCATCCATTTTGTATGCAGGAGACCGCCATATTTGTTGCTATGGTGGCACATGGTTGTTATGTGACTCAGTGGTCTATAACAGAGCCAAAAGCGGTCTGTTCGATTCAATATTGGATTATTTTTTGGAACAGATTCCCCAGAGTCATTTAATTCAAAGACACACTCGCATCAACCATCACCATGACAATGATGTCACAGCATGGCCTCCCACACAGGTTACAATGACAACCATGTGATACCCATAATACATAGTGGTATGACGTCACATGAGAACTACCAAATGAGAAACACCAAAAAAGGGTCGAGTAGAGCATGTCGTCCCAGTCCCAGGGCAAAACACAGTCAGTCAGAGAGCTTACCAATTCCTCTTATCATGCATTCATTCAGGCCATACAGGTGAATGGAACACAGACAAACTCAATTTAAGTATCAGTTTATCGTGCATGAATTCAGAGACAAATTAAATTTATAAGTACTCACAATGTTTTGGGGGGAGTTTAACCATTATAATGTTACAGGTCCCAAGAGAGCGATTTTTTGCCAGCCTGAATTTTTCAAAAAGCCAGCACTGCCCGAGTAGTAGTTTTAGTCAAGTGTCATCTGCCTAACCAAAGGCTCAAGTGAGCCTAAAATGCTCACCTGGCTCAAATTGTAAAAACAGATGAGTGTATCAGTAAGAGATCAGCAGCAAGAGCATTTTTTTGATTTGCTATGACACAGCCTAACGCAACATTTTTGGCCATTCATTTCTGCTGGCTCTGGGAAAGCTTCCTAGCAACCTCTGTTCTGTGAGGTATTAAAAAACAACAACCGAATGAAATTTTTGTTTTGTTTTCAACTACTATGGTTCTCTCTAGCCCCCCTAGAGATGTTACACACCAAATATGAAAGGATTCTCACTGGTGGACCTGAAGAAGAAGAATTTTCAAGAAATTTTCTTATATTGCACCAAGTTAAAATTTGGGCTTCAATAAAAAGCTCAAATTTTAACCCAGGGACCTGCTTTGAACAACCTTCAATCTAACCCTCCTAGAGGTGTTGCACACCAAATATCAAAAGAATCTGACTGCTGGATCTGAAGGAGATGATTTTAAATGATAATTCCCCATATTGCACTAAAAAAATATTTGGGCTCCCTTGGGGAACCCAAATATTAAACCAGGAACTCGATTTGAACAAATTTGAACCTTACACCTCTAGAGATGCCACATACGAAATATGAAAGGATTCTCACAAGTGGGTCTGAAAAAATAAATTTTTTAAGAAATTTTCCCATATTGCACTAAGTTAAAATTTGGGCACCAATAAAGAACCCAAATATTCATCCAGGGATCCCATTTAAACAAACTTGAATCTAACCCAGATCCCCCCCCCCCCCCCCCTCCCTACAGAACATCCTGACACAATTGATGGCCATTTTTTTTTTAATCCATTCCACTGGCTGAATGGCTGTGATGAAGAAGCCAAGTTTGCAAAAGTTAATGGACGACGGACGCCAAGTGATGGCAATAGCTCACACTGACTTGCAGTCAGGTGAGCTAAAAATAACTGCTGGGCGAAGTCTTGATATCTTTAAATTCAATAAATTATCTTTTATTTCACAGGTTTGATATCTTTCAGTTCAATAAATTATCTTTTATTTCACAGGTTTGTACATATCCCCTACATTTTTGAAAAAGTGGGGATTATTATGATCCCCAATGAGTCTGGAGGTGTCTGGAGGGGCAAGATATTTGAACCAGACCCAAGGCTTACCAAGGGTCTGGTTCAAATATCTTGCCGCAAGGTTGATATTTCGATCGATCGATCGATCGATCAATAAACTCACAATGCCCTTTACATTAGTTTGACACGTGCAAATTCATTAACTCCTTAACAGACAGTGTTACAAATCAATTTTTTAGTATATACCTATGGTATAAACCTAACTTTTGTATGATCTTTCCGATGAAATTGTTCGTTTTTCGAAAGGACTATGACTTGATAAATTGGGGATGTCAGCACGTGACCACCAATTATGTATAATGACATAATCCTTGTGTGGGGGGAGAAAAATCATTCTCGATGAGTCTGAAGGTGGGAATGGGGAAAGCTCACCCTCGGGGCAAGATATTTGAACCAGATCCTCGGCAAGCCTCAGGCCTGGTTCAAATATCTTACCCCTCGGGTGAGATTTCCCCATCCCACCTCCAGACTCATCAGGGTTCATAATAATCCCACCATGCTGTCTCACCCGGGACATGCATATGTTTCACGAAGAGTGGGAGGAGAAAAAATTTTTCTTCTTTGAGGTTGAACAGCAACTGACATGGCCAATATACATGTACATGTACAATGTCCCAAATTGGATCAATCTGGAGATCTGGTATTTAAAGTATAACTGATCAATTAAAAATAACACACTGTAATTAATCTTACCTTCAGTAAATGACCATTATATGTTCCCAACACTGCAACTTTTACTCCATTCTGCTCAACAACAGCAACAGATGTGAGTGGTGGTGAAGAGTGCTGAAAGACAATTCTCCCGGACAGCGTATCCATTGCTTCAATGGCAGTGTTAAGACTTGTTCCACAAAATGATTTACCCATGAGATTACAATCTGACTGTTTAATAAAGAAAAAAAAAGAAAAATATTAACCCTTTAACCAATGCACATAATATCAAAATTTATTATTTTAATTTTTTAACAATTTTGTAAATGGTTACATTATTATTTATTTATTGGGATTTTATGACACTTTTGACAGCCAGGGCCACCTCATGTCGGACAATTTAACGGGTAGAAGAAGCTGGAGTACCCCGAGAGAACCACCTAGTAATGGCAAGCAACTTGCAGACTGCCCAATGTATTAACTCTACACAAGCAGGGTTAGCACTGGTTGAAGACAAGTGCACCATCGACATGCAGTATGCCTTAGAACACAGCACCACCGTGCCTCTACATGGGCTCTCAGGATTAAGTGCTTTGCCCAAGGACACAATGTAGTTACCACTGGCGGGGATCAAACCATGGACCTTTCAGTTTGAAGCAGGCCTGAATATAAGCAGGCTGACATTTCCAGAATGAGGTCCCCAGAGGGTGAATTTGGTGATGCTATCCCAAACAGTGGGCCAATTTGTCCTCTGGATTCCTCTTTCTGTTTAATTTTGAGGCCCTAATTCAGTTTGAGGTTCACAGAGAGTAAATTTAGTGATGCTACCCGGCTATGCAGGGTAGCATCACTAAATACACCCTCTGGGGACCTCATTTTGCAGATGACAGTCTGCTTATTTTCTGGCTTGGTTTGAAGTACAATTTCATAACCACTGAGCGACTGCACTCCCAGCAAAACTGGTTACATGTACATGTTAACTGGTAAAGTGCTTTATTATACGCTAAATGATAGATTATCAAAGAAATTGCACAAAGATAGAAATCGTACCCCTCCCCCCCCCTAAATGATAGATTATCAAAGAAATTGCACAAAGATAGAAATCGTACCCCCCCCCCCTCCCCCCCCCCCCCCTCCCCCCCCCCCCCCACTGTGAAGATATAGAAATTTTCACTTTCACGGTATCCATCAAAATGGTGGCTTTCAAAGCATCACTTCAAAGTGAATATGAGTCAAATTGTCACTGGAAATGATCGATTTGTTCTAAAAAAGTATAATGAAAAGAAAATCTAGAATTTTTGAGTGGGTACCGATCATTTCCAGCAATAATTCAACACATATTCACCTTGAATTGATGCATGAAACTCTCTAGTCCAAACATGGCCTAAAAGTCTGTAATGTAAGTTTTTGGTTTGATATGTCCTTTCAAAGGACGTACCAAACTAAAAACTTATATTACAGACTTTCAGGCCATGTTTGGACTAGAAATCCACCAACTGAATCAGACCGCAAGACTCTATCTGTTCCGAGTATCGATCAAATCACTTCTGCGTATCAATGATTCAATGCGCTGTATATTTTCATGCATCAATTCAAGGTTGAAATGAGTGGAATTATTAGATTCTTATAAAAAACGTATAATAAAAAGAAATCTAGTGTTTTTGCCAAAAATTATCTCATTTGTGACCAAGACAAATGGTAATTTTCGCTCGCGCAAGTGCTTGCAAAAAATAAACATTTGTCTCAGTCACTCATGAGATAATTATCCACTCAAAAACACTAGATATCCTCTATATATTATTTTTAGTTGACAAAATTTGATCACG
The DNA here is from genome assembly GCA_031216915.1 of Pictodentalium vernedei. Classification (NCBI taxonomy): domain Eukaryota; kingdom Metazoa; phylum Mollusca; class Scaphopoda; order Dentaliida; family Dentaliidae; genus Pictodentalium; species Pictodentalium vernedei. The sequence continues at coordinate 225,015,941 of CM062296.1, forward strand.
TCTTAGGCTGCTACAATTTATGGGAGAATGCCAACAGGCACACACTAATAAACTGCAGCAAGGCAAAACTATTCAGATGAAATGATTTCACTTCAAAGATAATATGAAGCACATCACAGAATTATTCATTTATTTATTTATTTATTGTGTTTTAATAACACATTCAACAGCCATTGGCAAAAACAGATTGGGCAGTTTTGCATATGGAGGAAGCCAGAGTATCTGGAGAGAACTATCAAGAAATGGCCATTGAATGTCAAACTCTCTAGTTTTCTAATGCGGAACAAGCAGGGTTATGTTATATAGACCCATATTATATTGAGATTGATATATCCTTAGTTGATAATTCTACAAGATTGATATTTTTTTGCATTTTCTGACTGGTCTGACTCATTTGCACTAAGTGACCTTTGTTTACATGTTTGTTGCACTGATCTGTTGATTGTTTAAATAGGTCAAGGACCTTGTTTACTTGAATAATGACAGAATCACCTAGAAACTGTTTGAACTTTGTAGAATTTTCATCTTCTGGAACATTCTATCTGGTTACTATATAAAGGTTTGTCAACAGAATTCAAAAACTCATTTTTAGAAAGCCATTTCAGAAAGACTCACTTCAATTGCTTCCATTGGAGATTATTATTGTTTCAGAGCAGTGCATTTATTATAGAAGCAGTGCTTCTTTGTGAATTTGGAAGACTGATTCCAAAAGAGAATTTTGAAGAGAATCATTTGTCTTGGAAAAGAGAATTTATACTTTCTGTGAAACAAAATAATATTATTTTGTGAAAAGTGAGGATCCTATTGGATTATTTGGAAATTACCTGTGGCGCCAATACTTCTTGGATTTTTACTCCATTTCAATTTTATGGAGCATTTTGTTATATTTTATTGGGGACTGCTGAAATTTCTAAGTGAAAATTTTATTACAAATCTATGGGATACTGTTTCTGAAGAGACATTCTTAGATTTAATACTACCAGCTGGTAACTTTACTTCACCACTGGATTACGGGATTCTGTCAAACTGTACTTTGGACTAATTCAATAATTGATAAGTACCACTGTTTTTATTTTCTGTAAACCAATTAGTGTAAAGGATCTTTGTATCACTTTTTTTATATTAATTTTTTTAAATTAAATTTCAGAATAGTTAAATTCATAGTTACTGTTGCTAATTCTCAGATTTCTTTCTGTTACCAATATCATTAAAATTTCCACACCGTAAGAGAAATTGGGGGCTCGTTGCCGAGATTGAATATGAGATAAAGAGAATGCTTTATTTGCATATTGCAATTATTATTTTGGCTCACTTTCAAAACATTTAAACTTTCTTACAAAATTTCAGTATTATTATTTATATAATTTGAGAACAAGCAAACCTTTTCATCATGGTATTTATTGTGACAGAATTTATTTCCGAGTTTGAAAGCTCTCCTAGTTGGGCCCTTTTAGAATCTCTTAAGAAGGAAGATTTATTCCAACTTGCTCAGTATCTACAATTACCTGCCACCCCTGGTCTGAACAAACATAAACTTAAACAGCTCATTATTAATCATTATATTGAGGAGGGTCTTTTGCCTCAGTCTGGGGCACCTGTCTCTGAACCACAACTTACTGGTGCCCTTGAACTCAAAAAGTTAGAATTGGAACTAAAGAGATTAGAAATGCAAAAAGAAATGAAAAGGCAGGAAAATGAAATGAAATTAAAAGAATTAGAAGCTCAAAAAGAAAGGGAACAGATTCAGGCTCAAAAAGAAAGGGAACAAATTCAGGTTCAAAAAGAAAGGGAACAACTACAAATTCAGGCTGAAAAAGAAAAAGAGGAAAGGGAATTAAAATTAAGGGAAATAGAAGCTCAAAAAGAAATGCACTTAAAAGTGATTGGGAGGTTATTTATCCAATAGTTGTCCCCACTAAATACCGGAATGAAATAATAAGCCTGGCTCATGAAAATCCAATGGTTGGACATTTGGAAGTTAAGAAAACCTACTCTCGTATTCAACAGTGTTTTTACTAGCCAAGCTTCGACAGGATGTTGTCGAATTTTGTAAAACCTGCCACACCTGTCAGATTGTAGGAAAACCCAACCAGAAGATTCCTCCTGCTCCCCTTCAACCAATCCCTGCTTTTGAGGAGCCCTTTAGTAGAATTATTATTGATTGTGTTGGCCCATTGCCTAGAACAAGATCTGGAAATGAATATCTTCTTACCATCATGTGTGCTTCTACATGATTTCCTGAGGCTATACCTCTAAGAAATATTAAAACTAAGACTATTGTTAAGGCTTTAATAAAATTTTTCACGACTTTCGGTCTACCCAGATCAGTGCAATCAAACCAAGGCTCAAATTTTATGTCAAACATTTTTCAGCAGGTGATTTATGAGCTCAAAATTAAGCAGAACACATCAAGTGCCTACCATCCCGAAAGTCAAGGTGTGCTTGAACGCTTTCATCAAACACTGAAGACCATGATAATTTATATGCCTATGGGGAGGATAATGAGAAGGATTGGGATGAAGGAGTGCATTTCCTCTTATTTGCAGTCCGTGAGACTGTACAGGAATCTCTGGGGTTCAGCCCTTTTGAATTAGTGTTTGGACACTCAGTGAGGGGTCCACTCACTGCTTTGAAGGGGAAATGGCTCGAGGAAAAATTGCACCAGGCCAGAGAAATTTCAAATAATCATTTACAGAAAGCCCAGAGACCTGGTATGATGAAAAGGCAAAATTTCGCACCTTTAAACCTGGAGACAAGGTGCTAGTATTATTCCCTTTAAAGGGCAATGCTTTACAAGCAAGATTCAGGCCCTTATATTGTTAAGCACAAGATCAGTGATACTGATTATGTTGTTGAGACTCCTGATAGACTAAAAAATACTCAGCTGTGCCATATAAATATGTTGAAAACATATTATGAGAGAGAACCAAGCTCTCTACCAGTCTCAAAAGTGACCCACATGGATGAGGTGGAAATTCCTGTGGAGGATATTCATGAAGGTGGCAAAAATGTACCTCTGAAGTTACAGAACTCAGATGTCCTGAGAGATCTACAAAATAAAATAAACTATTTACTGCCTGACCAAAGAAACAATTTAGTTGATTTAATTTTTAAATATCAACACTTATTTCCCGATGTGCCTAGTAGAACATCTGTTATTTTTCATGATGTTGATGTAGGAGAGGCAAATCCCATCAAACAGCATCCATATAGATTGAACCCTTTCAAATCTGAGACCATGCGAAAGGAAATACAGTATATGCTGGACAATGATATCATTGAACCTAGCCATAGCAACTGGAGTTCGCCCTGTATACTCGTTCTAAAACCTGTTGGGAGGTACCGATTTTGTACGGATTACCGAAAAGTCAACAGCCTCACCAAAACAGTCAATTATCCAATTCCAAGAATTGATGACTGCATTGACAAACTTGGCCATGCTAAATTTGTGACAAAATTTGACTTGTTAAAGGGTAATTGGCAAGTTCCTTTAACAGAAGAAGCAAAAGAAATATCTGCTTTTGTTACCCCATTTGGGTTGTATCAATATAAAGTAACCCCTTTTGGCATGAAAAATTCTCCGGCAATGTTCCAGCGCATGGTTAACCACTTAATTGCAGACCTAGATCACAGTGAAGCTTATATTGATGATGTTATTAGAATTGGGCTGATCATCTAAAGCATATTCAAGAATTTTCTGACAAAGTGACCCAAGCCAACCTAACTATTAACTTGGTAAAATCAGAATTTGGCAAAGCAACTGTAAATTATTTAGGTCATGTTGTGGGTCAGGGGCAGGTGAGGCCGATTGTGGCAAAAGTTGATGCCATAGTAAATTTTCCAGTACCAAGTTCTAAAAAAGAGCTCATGAGATTCTTAGGCATGGCTGGATATTATAGAAAATTTTGTTTAAATTTCTCAGATGTTGTCTCCCCTTTGACCAGTTTATTGAGCAAAAGGGTTAGGTTTGTTTGGACTGAGGAATGCCAGAAATCCTTTAACAGAATAAAGACTTTATTAAATAATTCCCCTATCCTGGCCACTCCCAATTATGAAAAGCCCTTCAAATTATTTATAGATGCAATTGACAATGGAGCAGTTGGGTATATTGAACAGGAAGATTCCCAAGGTATTGATCACCCTGTATGTTATTTCTCCAGAAAATTTCTCAAACATCAAAAGAATTACTCTACAGTAGAAAAAGAAACTTTGGCTCTAATTTTGGCATTTTGATGTGTATCTAGGAACCATCCAATGCCCAATTACAGTTTACACCAATTATAACCCCTTAACTTTCATCAATAAAATGAAAAACAAGAATCAAAGATTATTGCGGTGGAGTTTAGCCCTTCAAGAATATAACTTAGAGATTAGGCATATTTCGGGAAGAGATAATGTTGTAGCAGATGCTCTTTCCAGAATACCCTAATTTAAAATGATCTGATCGGTCCCCGTTCACTTCAAGTGTGTATATATGTTTATTAAAAAATTGTGAAGATTATCGTGTGTGTATTGTAAACCAGTCCGAGCATGCTAAACTTATATAAAAAGTTTTCAGTACCTTCAAACTTTTTCTTTTAAGGCAGGGTGTGTTATATAGCCCCCATATTATATCGAGATTGATATATCCTTAGTTGATAATTCTACAAGATTGATATTTTTTTTTTGCATTTTTTGACTGGTCTGACTCATTTGCACTGAGTGACCTTTGTTACACTGATCTATTGTAGATATAGCTGTTGATTGTTTAAGTAGGTCAAGGACCTTGTTTACTTGAATAATGACAGAATCACCTAGAAACTGTTAGAACTTTGTAGAATTTTCATCTTCTGGAACATTCTATCCGGTAACTATATAAAGGTTTGTCAACAGAATTCAAAAACTCATTTTTAGAAAGCCATTTCAGAAAGACTCACTTCAATTGGAGATTATTATTGTTTCAGAACAGTGCATTTATTATAGAAGCAGTGCTTCTTTGTGAATTTGGAAGATTGATTCCAAAAGAGAATTTTGAAGAGAATCATTCGTCTTTTAAAAGAGAATTTATACTTTCTGTGAAACAGAATAATATTATTTTGTGAAAAGTGAGAATTCTACTGGATTATTTGGAAATTACCTGTGGCGCCAATACTTCTTGGATTTTTACTCCATTTGAATTTTGCAGAGCATTTTATTATATTTTATTGCAGACTGCTGAAATTTCTAAGTGAAAATTTTATTACAAATCTTCGGGATACTATAAAAGATCTTTGTATCAATTTTTTTTATATTAATTTTTTTTAATTAAATTTCAGAATAGTTAAATTCATAGTTATTGTTGCTAATTCTCAGCTTCCTTTCTGTTACCAATATCATTAATATTTCCACACCGTAACAGTTAGCATTGGTTGAAGACACGTGTACCATTGATGTGTACCATTGATGTGGAGTATGACATATGACACAGTATGATGATCACACTTAGGCAATTGTGGTTAACCCTTTAGCTAACATGAAAAGGAGACGACACTTGCAAAATAAATTCTTAAATAACTATTTTTTTTTCATTTTTTGTCTCAAAAACATCAGTTATGACCCCTCGTTGGAATGAGCTTGTTTCAATGAGGGGGTCATAGCCTATGTTTTTGAAGCAAAAAAATAAAAAAAGGTAATGAAAATTAATTGGTGATTTTTTTAGAATAGCGCTGGCTGGTTTTGGCCATTATGTTGGGTAAAGGGTTAATGCCTCATATGCACCTAATGAATCAGTCGTATTTGTCCTCGTTATTTTCAAATACAGCAGCTGAAACAAACATTTTCAAATTTTCTTTTTTTAACGAAACCGCAAAATTAAATATGAAGCTAGGGTACTGATTTGAACAAACTTAAATCTAACCTAAGGATGCTGTATACCAAAAATAAAAGATTCTGATTAGTAAGTCAGAAGATTTAAAAAAAAGATTAATTATATTACCTTAAATTAAACTTCTGCTCCCATGGGGAGCTCAAATATGAACTAGGGACTTGATTTGAACAAACTTGAATCTGACTACCCCCTAAGGACAATGCATCCCAAATATTGAAAGATTCCTACTGGTGTACATGTATCTGATGAAGAAGATTTTTCAAGAATATTTCCCATCTTGCACCAAGTTAACCCTTTACCCAACGTAACGGCCCAAACCGTCCAGCGCTATTCTCAAAAATCGGCAATTAATTTTCATTATTTTTTCATTTTTTGTCTCAAAAACATAGGTTATGACCCCTCATTGGAACGAGCTCATCGAGCTCGTTCCAATGAGGGGTCATAACCTATGTTTTTGAGACAAAAAATGAAAAAAACTAGTTATTCAATATTTTTTTTTGCAAGTGTCGTCTGCTTTTCATGTTAGGTAAAGGGTTAAAATTCAGGCTCCCATTGTGAGCTCAAACAAGAATATAGAAACTTGATTTGAACTAACTTGAATCTGACTCACCCTTAAGGATGTTGAATACAGTAGAACCTGTCTTGATAGACCACCCTTTTGGTCAAGCAAGCATGGTCTCTCAAAACAGGAGATATCTCATTACAGGTCCATTACAGAGTATAACATCCAAACAGTATAAGGTCACACTGGTCTCTCAAGACAGATGGTATCTCACCACAGTCGTCTCTCGAAACAGATTTTACTGACCCAAAAATCAAAAGCTTTGGACCAGTGATTCAGAGGAGATGATTTTTGCAGAATTTTCCTGATATTGCACTCAGTTAAAATTTTGGCTTCCACAGGGACCCAAAAGAAACCCCCAGAGATTTGATTTGTACATATTTGAATCTGACCCTCACCTCCTACAGGACATTGTACACCAAATATCAAAAGACTCTGACTGGTGATTTTGGACAAGATTTTTTAATTTTTGAAAAAAATATGAATGCTAACAGAGTTATGGCCCTTGTGGTGTCCCCTTCTGGCGTGGTAACTTCATTTGAACATTAATTGACATATGATATGGAACATACTTACCCAATCTGGTACAAATCGGTCCAGCAGTATTGAGGAAATGTTAATAATGTAAAGTTTATGACAGACAAGAATGAAGGACGGATGGAAAGTGATCAGTGAAGCTTCCAAACATTAATTATTGGAAAAAGCATCCAAAATTTAATTAATGAAGCACCAGGCACAAACCGGTGCTTCATTAATTAAAATTTTGCTGCTGATGATTTTTATTACTTGATAAACGATGCGTGGACATCACTACACACTCAAAAACACTAGATTTTCTTTTTATTATACAGTTTTTATAAGAATCTGACAATTCCACTCATTTCAATCTTGAATTGATGCATGAAAGTAAACATTGCACTGAATCACTGCTACACACAAGTGATTTGATTGATAATCAGAACAGACAGCATCTTGCAATCTGATTCAGCTGGTAGATTACTAATCCAAACATGGCTTGAAAGTCTGTAATATTAGTTTTTGGTTTGGTACGTGCTTTGAAAGGATGTACCAAACCAAAAACTTGTATCACAGACTTTCAGTCATGTTTGGACTAGCACATTTCATGCATCAATTCAAGGTGAATACGTGCTGAATTATTGCTAGAAATGATCAGTATCGACTCAAAAACACTAGATTTTCTTTTCATTATACGTTTGTAGAACAAATTGATCATTTTCAGTTATAATATGACTCACATTCAATTTGAAGTGATGCTTTGAAAGCTGCCATTTTGATTGATACCGTGAAAGTCAAAATTTCTGTATCTCCACAGTGGGGGATACAATTTCTACCTTTGTGCAATTTCTTTGATAATCTATCATTTTGCATATAATAGACTGATATTTTTTGTAAATACTGGAATTTATCTAACAATCACATACATTTTAGCTTGAAGACCACGACAAACGGTACGTATCACATAATATGTTCCGATTCTGTATCATATAGATGACTCATTCTGATTTCGTATCATAGAGACGACTCATTCTGATTCCGTATCATATGGACTCGTTTCCCTGGAACCCAAACAGGCTATCATAACAGGCACATGAACACATTCTATGTGGTTTCAGTGATCGACTCAGCTCATCGCTTACAAAACAAAATTCCTTACAATTGGCAACAGAACTATTAATAGCCAATGACTCTCCCACCCAAACCCACACACCCACACCCACCCACCCACACCCATACACACACAATTAAATATTACACACTTGTAAATTCAAGAATATCATCACAGCCAGTGACATTGAGATAGAATAATTTTACAATGTATGCAACTTTAAAAATTAGTGGTGACCACGTTAATCTTTGTTTGTTAAAGTGCACAACAATATTGTTCCATAAAGTATGTTTTTTTTTTAAACTTTTTCTCCCCCAAAATAATGTCCCAAAACTCTATTAATAATTTAAGATTTAATCTGTTTGTGTGACAGAATTGTTAGATAAATGAATTATCTTGACAATGTGCATGTCTTGTGATTTGCATCAGATTCTCAATGGGTGTCCAAAAGCCGGCTCATTGAGATCCCATTCTGGACACCACCACAAATCTGACAAAAATCACAGGCCATGCATATTAACATGATAATCTGTATGTATTAGTTTATCGATATACTATGCAGCCCTATATCAAAGTATCAGAATTTCCTTTTTAATAGGGAATCTAGATCTATTGATTTGGCAGTCCACCACTGCAATAACCCACATTGACTTCTCAAGCAGAATCACATTTATATATTACATTATTTTGATATACCACCAGAGTATGGAAAATTCAACCTAATCTGGTCAATCACAAATTTCAAATTTCTGTTAATTGCATATATCAAATACATGAAACAAAGTTCTTTTATTCTTTTATTTCTGAACTTCTGTATTTTTAAACAGAGGGCAATGTTTTTCTTAATCAAGCTTATCCCATTACCAATGACACTTGTATAAAATTGATTTCAATAGGCCACACAAATTAGATCGTCTGTTTCCCTGACCATTTCTTTATAAAATTAAATGCAGGCAGACATTTTATATTTTAGTTTTATAATTATTATTTCTTTACCCTAAAAGGTTGGCAAGCAACTGTCATATTCCCCAAAGTACTAACTCCACAAAACCAGGGTTAGCATTGGTTGAAGACAAGTGTACCACCACCATGCCCCCACTTGGGCAATTAGGATTAAGTGTCTTGCTTAAAGATGCAACGCAGTTGCCATGGGTGGGATTCAACCTGCCTCTCAACCTACTGAGCCACCTTGCTCCCAACCAATTCAGTTTTATTTTTTTATACTTTGCATTGGAAATAAAAGGAGAACATGTAGCAATCAAAATGAACATGTGGAAGGCCATGAGAGACAAGTTTTTTTTCAGCTTTAGGCCTAAACTAAACTTTTTCATTTTTTGCCATAAAAACATAGCTTATGACATTTCAAAGAGATTGTTCAAATGAGGAATGAGAGGTTCAAGCTACATGCATGTTTTGTGGACAAAAAATGAAAGTGTAACAAAATTCAACTGGCAGTTTTTGTAAGTAGCACTGGCTAGCTCTGGCTGCTACATTAGGCAAATGGTTCATAGGCATAACTATGGGGGTGTAGGGGTGGTACACCCTCCCCCCTTTAATTTTTCAGTTGGGATATTTTTGTCTTGAAGCTTAGATACCGCTTCACTCTTGCTAGTAATCATACACTTCCTTTACAACATGGGCTTATGACATATACATAATTAGTCTCAGGCAAATGGGGGTCCGGCCGACACGACCCAGCATGACTAATCTAGAATTTGGATTGTGCTAATTAAACAAGGGCTATGCAAAGCATTGGCTACTGCCCCCAACCTGTAGGCATTGTCGAAGTTGAAAGAGTGAAAAAGTGCCATAACTCTGGGAAAAATTATCAGACGGAACCTATTCCTTGTGCATATCTGTTCCCCCATAAAGGTTATTCAGCATAACAAAGGAGATCCAAATCCGACTGATGGTTTTGAAATTACAATCCAAAATGTTTGTATGGACAGGCGGATAGACAGACAGATGGATGGTAGCATTGAACCGATTATCAAAACTTGCTATCAACCGATTACCAGTTATTTCTCTGCTGATTATGCCGATGCTGATTATGCCGATGCCGATTCTGATGGCTGAAGTAGGACACTGAAGAAAATCTGTTAGTGCCTGTTGTACTACAGAATTTTGTTGATAAATCATCAATTACAAAAGCTTAATACCACATAAGTTCTCAGAGAATGCATATTTAGTGCTGGGCAATATTAGCCAAAATATTATTTGCATTTTGGTTGGGGTGTGGGGAAAATATCATTATTAACGATACAATCACATGATACTGTTCTCGAGAAGATTGTGTTTTATTCCGATAAATAGTGTTAATATGGTTTTGTGTAAGGATACAATACACTTGGCTGTATTAACCAGGAATATACTGAGCAAACATACTTTGTGTCTTAAATGAATAATAATTTTCAATGTTCTTTTTTTCAACGTGTTACCTTCCTTGATGTGTTTCTCTAATATTTACATGAACTCTACAATCTTCAGGAAATGGTGGCGATCTCGTACCGATTGCAGTTGGTTAATTCCATAATATATCTGCTCTGCAAATCCTTAAATTTTCTGCTATGCACTACACACGTTTTCAATGGGGAAACTTTATTGAAATGGCCAGATATCAAAGGGATTTTTAATAGTCAGTGTTAAATATAGAATAACCGGAAACTGCTGGTTTTCAACTACCAGTTGTCATAATGGGCCGATGCCCTATAACCGGCCAGTTCCGATTGACGATTCTGATTACTGGTTCAACACTAATGGATGGATGGAGGTCTCCATACTAGATACCCTGAAACCTCTTTTGGAGATTGGGGGCATAACAAGAGGTTGGGAAGCCCATGTGTCACAGCTACAAGTCTGAATATAAGCAACCTGTCATTTTCAAAATGAGATCCCCAGAGGGGGGAATTTGCGGATGCTATCCTATACAGTGGGCCAATATATACTCTAGGTACATCTTTCTGTTTTGGCTTCAGACCTTGATTCAGATTGAGGTTCACAGAGGGTAAATTTTGTGATGCTACCCTGCTTGCAGGGTAGCATCACCAAATTCACCCTCTGGGGCCCTCATTTTGTAGATGACAGTCTGCTTATTTTCAAGCTTGCACAGCTACTACATGTGTTTATCCTAAACAAATTTTCTAAGTTTGATCCCAGCTGACAAATATTCCAACTACATCATAAAGGCATACCTTCAAGGAAATGCTTTGATGATGAAGATGGAATGTTTTATCAGTCAGAACATGAGTTATGACAGTTGGGAACAATTTTGTTTACAGCTGAAACTAGAAGTCCTGTGACAATTAGCCCAGAAAATGCTCGTTGGTAAATGTGCTCCTTACTGCAGAATGAAAGTGTCAATGACACTGTAGCTTAACTTGTGTGGTGTGTTTGATGGAAAGGATAATGTTCAATGTTTATAAAAGGATTTTGAAATAAGACAAGAATTGTGATAATTGGGAATTTGTTCATTTCTGTTCCCTGTATGCTATGTTTTTGATAAAAAATAATATGAGGTGTACACTGTACTAAAGAGCTGAAGGGTGGGTTAATATGACCTCACAGTTAATGTATGTGGCCCTCACAGTTAATGTATATCATCGAAAGTTACCAAGTTATAGTGAAATTATTCCAGAACAAGTCATCCAATCAAGTTACATTGAAATCCCTTCATAAATATGGCCTGTAAACTGTGCTAAAGGTTTTCGGGCTTCGGGCCTCTGTAGCCATCAGTTTCCCAATTGCGTCCAAAGGGGACGTTCTCATCTAGACATTATATGAAGTCAACCTACCAAGTTACAATGAAATGCCTTCATAAATATGATCTGTAGATTGTGCTAAAGGTTTTTGGGCTTTGGGCTCGGGCAGCCATTATGGTTGAATGATCGCAACCAAAAGAGGACATTCTCATCTAGGCATCATCTGGAGTGATCCTACGAAGTAACAATGAAATCCCTTCATAAATATGACCTGTGGACTGTGCTCAAGGTTTTCGGGCTTTGGGCCCCTGAAGCCATCACAGTTGACCAATCACAACCAAAAGGGGATGTCATCATCTAGGCATTATATGGAGTCACACTAACAGGTTACAATGAAATCCTTCCATAAATATGACCTATAGACTATGCTAAAGGTTTTGGGGTCGGGCAGCCATGAATGATCGCGACCAAAAGGGGGCGTTCTCGTCTAGACATTATCTGGAGTCATCCTACTAAGGTACAATGAAATCCCTTCATAAATATCACCTGTAGACTGTGCTAAAGGTTTTCGGGCTTTGGGCTCCTGTAGCCGTCACAGTTGCCTAATGGTGTCCAAAAGGTGCTGTTCTCATCTAGACATTATATGAAGTCAACCTACCAAGTTACGATAAAATCCCTTCATAAATATGACCTGAAGACTGTGCTAAAAGGTTTTGGGCTTAGGGCTCGGGTAGCCATCATGGTTGAATGATCACAACCAAAAGGGGTCATTCTCATTTGGGCATCATCTAGAGTGATCCTACGAAGTTACAATGAAATCCCTTCATAAATATGACCTGTAGACTGTGCTCAAGATTTTCAGGCACCTGTAGCCATCATAGTTGACCAATCATGACCAAAAGGGGATGTCATCATCTAGGCATTATATCGAGTCAACCTAACAAGTTACAATGAAATCCTTCCATAAATACGACCTATAGACTATGCTAAAGGTTTTTGGGCTCGGGCAGCCATCAAGGCTGAATGATCGTGACCAAAGGGGGACATTCTCATCTAGACATTATTTGGAGTCATCCTACCAAGCTACAATGAAATCCCTTCATAATTATGACCTGTAGACTGTTCTAAAGGTTTTGGGGCTTTGGGCTCCTGTAGCCGTCACAGTTGCCCAATCATGTCCAAAAGGGGACATTCTTATCTAGACATTATATGAAGTCAACCTACCAAGTTACAATGAAATCCCTTCATAAATATGACCTGTAGACTGTGCTAAAGGTATTCAGCCTTTGGGCTCGGGCAGCCATCATGGCTGAATGATCACAACCAAAAGGGGACATTCTCATCTGGGCATCATCTGGAGTGATCCTACGAAGTTACAATGAAATCCCTTCATAAATATGACCTGTAGACTGTGCTCAAGATTTTCAGGCTTCGGGCACCTGTAGTCATCACAGTTGACTAATCACGACCAAAAGGGGATGTCATCATCTAGGCATTATATGGAGTCAACCTAACAAGTTACAATGAAATCTTTGTATAAATACAACCTATAGACTATGCTAAAGGTTTTTGGGCTCGGGCAGCCATCAAGGCTGAATGATCGCGACCAAAAGGGGATGTTCTCATCTAGACATTATTTGGAGTCATCCTACGAGGCAGGAATGAAATCCCTTCATAATTATGACATGTAGACTGTTCTAAAGGTTTTCAGACTTCGGGCCCCTGTAGCTGTCACTGTTGCCCAATTGTGTCCAAAAGGGGACGTTCTCATCTAGACATTATATGAAGTCAACCTACCAAGTTACAATGAAATCCCTTCATACATATGACCTGTAGACTGTGCTAAAGGTATTCAGGCTTTGGGCTTGGGCAGCCATCACGGTTGAATGATCGCAACCAAAAGGACACATTCTCATCTGGGCATCATCTGGAGTGATCCTACGAAGTTACAATGAAGTCCCTTCATAAATATGACCTGTGGACTGTGAGGTTTTTGGGCTTCGGGCACCTGTAGCCATCACAGTTGACCAATCACGACCAAAAGGGGATGTCATCATCTAGGCATTATATGGAGTCAACCTAACAGGTTACAATGAAATCCTTCCATAAATATGACCTTTTGCCTATGCTAAAGGTTTTTGGGCTCCAGCAGCCATCAAGACTGAATGATCGCGATCAAAATGGGACGTTCTCATCTAGACATTATTTGGAGTCATCCTACCAAGTTACAATGAAATCCCTTCATCAATATGACCTGTAGACTGTGCTAAAGGTTTTTGGGCTTCAGGCCCCTGTAGCCATCACAGATGCCCAATCACGTCCAGAAGGGGACTTTCTCATCTAGACATTATATGAAGTCAACCTACCAAGTTACAATGAAATTCCTCAATAAATATAACCTGTAGACTGTGCTAAAGCTTTCCGGGTTTTGGGCTTGGGCAGTGATCACGGTTGACAGATCATGCACAAATGGGGAAATTCTCATCTAGACATCACATGGGGTCATCCTACCAAGTTACAATGAAATCCCTCCATATTAAACATGACCTGCAGACTGTGCTAAAAGTTTTAGGGTTTCGGGCTTGGGCAGCCATCACAGTTGACAGATCATGCCCCAAAGGGGAAGTTCTCATCTAGGCAGTATCGAGATGCATCCTACCAAGTTACAATGAAATCCCTTCATAAATACGACCTGTAGACTGTGCTAATGGTTTTCAGGTTTTGGGCTCGGGCAGCCATGCCGGTTGACCAATCGCGACCAAAAGGGGACGTTCTCATCTAGACATGACCCCAAACCTGCATATGAAATTTCGTGATGATCAGACAAGAACTGCAGGGTGTAGCCCATGCTAAAGAAAAATGTGAACAGACTAAAGACTTCCGCACGCGTGATGGCAATAGCTCATCTTGACTTTGTCAAGTTAAGCTAAAAATAAAGGCGTCTGAAATACATAATAACATTTGTGCTGTGCAATGCAAATTACAATCTGCTATTAGTGAGGTTGGTAGTGAAATCACAAACTGAACTGATCAAACAGAAAGAAAAGACTTGAGACTACAGTATACAGAGGTTGCACTGGCGGTTCATTTGATAAAAGTTTCCAAGTGTTTATGGTGCTGTTATGAACAAATAGAAATACTTTTTGAGTGGAGAATATATGGTGTGGCGATAAAGTAGTAATCCATTCTCTTCATCCTGTATTTGCAGTCAAATTTTAATATCTACTGACATCATTAAATATAAAAGTATCCCAGCAGAGGTTACAGTTAAAACTAGAAGTCCTGTCACGAACTGTGCTTGTGCACAGTCCATGTGTACAGAATTTTATAGCCTTACTGTGGTCATAACGCATAGATTAACGTGCAGATCGACGTGCTATTTGTGCACATTTCATGACAGGACTTCTAGTTTTAATTGTAGGAATGATGTTACATGTAATTATCTCTATTTGCAAGTATAGAATTGTTGGGCATGCTGTTTTTCTACAGGAACTGAGTTAACCCTTTACCCAACAAATCGGCCACATCCGCCCGCGTAATATGCAAATTCAGCAGCTGAAAAAATATTATTTGAGCTCGTTCCAATGTGGGGTCACATGATATGGTTTTGTTGAAATTTTTTGAAAATTTAAAAAAAATAATATTTAAAATAATAAATTTTGATATCGTCTGTGTTGATTAAAGGGTTAAGCTAATGAGTCAGTTTGAGTTTGATAGAGTCAAAAAGTGCACTTGCTGAGAGTGCTATTATTTCAAAATAGTGCACAACACAGTGACAGGACTTCTAGTTTTAACTGTATACCCCTTCCTCTGCCATCCCAGACTCAAATGTCACCTTCACAATGCCATCAAAATGATTAACACATAAAACCGCATAATATTACTTACACAATAAGTACATCGGGTTTGTTCTCGTATCCAAGAAATAAGTTCACCAATTCCTGTGTAACATTCCTTCTGTGCCTTTATAAAATGATCTTCTATTTCTGTCATGGTATAACTACATAGAACTGAGTTGTAACTATGTGGTTCAGTGGGTGACTGATATGTGTGGATTTCAAATG